>CM077350.1:26158399-27358399 GCA_039655645.1 Ammopiptanthus mongolicus
ACAGTCAGGAAAGGCATCACATCACCAACTTATGGATGCATTTTGACAAAGATAGAGATCGATTTCGCTCTTGACGTCTTCACGAGAGTTGCAGATATTTCTTTGAGCCTTCCAAAGATACCAAGATCGATACTTTTGAAAACCCAAAGCTCCAGAAATTGTCAGCAGAAGGTTGCATATTCGAATTGTCACGACCACCAGTATCACACCTCATGCTTGAAGAAGGAATTTCACCCAGATAGAGATTGATTCGGATCTCGACTTCTTCAGAAAGAGGTAGGTATTTCTCTTATCTTTCTAACAAAACCAAGATCACATAATTAGGACGGGCACACCTCAAAATACGACGTTTCGGACGCTTGATTATCGGTAGCACACACTGGACTTCAATCTTCAGTGTTTTTCCTGTTGCAGCTTTTGTATTTTTTACTTTATTCACGCTTTTTGCTCTTTCTTCTGTTGGAGTTGCTGAAGGATTTGCCCTCTTCTATTACAGTACTTGAGGCTTCCGAACTTTATTGAAAAGGGTACCTCATTTTCTGGTCAAGCTTGGATTTTGAATATCTTAATACTTCATTCAAAATTACTTCTCCACCCATCATAATGTTCTGTATTCTGAGTAGACGCTTGATTAGCTTCACTGGACGCTTCTTAAAAGAGCTAAGGCGCTTGGTTTTCCACCATGGCACATTCACAAGGCTATTTAACTCGTAGCGTTCTTACTATTATGCGTATTATCCATCTTTGACCCTCTAACAGGCCGAATTAGTATTCGATGTCTTCATGAAACTTGTTTATATGGATATTAGATTTAATGAGACACCGCTTACATCCAATTCGAACACTATCAGCTCAATATATGGCCATCGGACGCTACAAAGGTATGACAGTCAGGAACGGCATCACGTCACCAACTTACGGCTGCATTTTTGACAAAGATAGAGATCGATTTCGTTCTTTACCTCTTCACGAGAGTTGAAGATATTTATTTGTGCCATCCAACGATACCAAGATCGATAATTTTGAACACGCAAAGCTCCAGAAATTGTCAGCAGACGGTTGCATGTTCTGATTGTCACGAATAATATCACATCTCAAGTTTGAAGAAGGAATTTCACTCCGATAAAGATTGATACAGATCTCGGCTACTTCAGGAAACATGTAGGTATTTCTATTATCTTTCTAAAAAAACCAAGATCACTTCATTAGGATGAGCGTACCTAAAAATACGACGTCTCGGATGCTTGATTATCGGCAGCAAACGCTTGACTTCAATCTTCAATGTTTTTCGGTTGTCGCATTTGTACTTTTGTCGTTGTTCACGCTTTTCTTCTCTTTCTTCTATTAGAGTTGCTGAAGCTTTTATATTCTTATACTACAGTACTTGATGCTTCAGAACTTTATTGAAAAGGGAACCTCATTCTCTGGTCAAGCTTGGACGATGAATAACTTAATACTTCATTCAAAATTACTTCTCCACACATCATAATGTTCTGTATTCTGAGTAGACGCTCGAATAGCTTCACTGGACGCTTCTTAAAAGAGCTAAGGTGCTTCCTTATCCGCATGGAACATTTACAAGGCTATGTAACTTGTAGTATTAATCACCGATTTCATCATATTCGAACACCATCAGACGCTACAACGATATGACAGTCAGGAAAGGCATCACATCACCAACTTATGGATGCATTTTGACAAAGATAGAGATTGATTTCGCTCTTGACGTCTTCATGAGAGTTGCAGATATTTCTTTGAGCCTTCCAAAGATACCAAGATCGATACTTTTGAAAACCCAAAGCTCCAGAAATTGTCAGCAGAAGGTTGCATATTCGAATTGTCACGACCACCAGTATCACACCTCATGCTTGAAGAAGGAATTTCACCCAGATAGAGATTGATTCGGATCTCGACTTCTTCAGAAAGAGGTAGGTATTTCTCTTATCTTTCTAACAAAACCAAGATCACATAATTAGGACGGGCACACCTCAAAATACGACGTTTCGGACGCTTGATTATCGGCAGCACACACTGGACTTCAATCTTCAGTGTTTTTCCTGTTGCAGCTTTTGTATTTTTTACTTTATTCACGCTTTTTGCTCTTTCTTCTGTTGGAGTTGCTGAAGGATTTGCCCTCTTCTATTACAGTACTTGAGGCTTCCGAACTTTATTGAAAAGGGTACCTCATTTTCTGGTCAAGCTTGGATTTTGAATATCTTAATACTTCATTCAAAATTACTTCTCCACCCATCATAATGTTCTGTATTCTGAGTAGACGCCTGATTAGCTTCACTGGACGCTTCTTAAAAGAGCTAAGGCGCTTGGTTTTCCACATGGCACATTCACAAGGCTATTTAACTCGTAGCGTTCTTACTATTATGCGTATTATCCTTCTTTGACCCTGTTACTGGCCGAATTAGTATTCGATGGCTTCATGAAACTTGTTTATATGGATATTAGATTTAATGAGACACCGCTTACATCCAATTCGAACACTATCAGCTCAATATATGGCCATCGGACGCTACAAAGGTATGACAGTCAGGAACGGCATCACGTCACCAACTTACGGCTGCATTTTTGACAAAGATAGAGATCGATTTCGTTCTTTACCTCTTCACGAGAGTTGAAGATATTTATTTGTGCCATCCAACGATACCAAGATCGATAATTTTGAACACTCAAAGCTCCAGAAATTGTCAGCAGAAGGTTGCATGTTCTGATTGTCACGAATAATATCACATCTCAAGTTTGAAGAAGGAATCACTCCGATAAAGATTGATACAGATCTCGTCTTCTTCAGGAAACATGTAGGTATTTCTATTATCTTTCTAAAAAAACCAAGATCATTTCCTTAGGATGAGCGTACCTAAAAATACGACGTTTCGGACGTTTGATTATCGGCAGCAAACGCTTGACTTCAATCTTCAGTGTTTTTCGGTTGCCGCATTTGTACTTTTGTCTTTATTCACGCTTTCCTTCTCTTTCTTCCATTAGAGTTGCTGAAGCTTTTATATTCTTATAGTACAGTACTTGATGCTTCAAAACTTTATTAAAAAGGGTACCTCATTTTCTGGTCAAGCTTGGACGATGAATAACATAATACTTCGTTCAAAATTACTTCTCCACACATCATAATGTTCTGTATTCTGAGTAGACGCTCGATTAGCTTCACTGGACGCTTCTTAAAAGAGCTAAGGTGCTTCCTTATACGCATGGAACATATACAAGTCTATTTAACTCGTAGTATTATTCACTGGTTTCATCAAATTCGAACACCATCAGACGCTACAACGATATGACAGTCAGGAAAGGCATCACGTCACCAACTTACGGATGCATTTTGGCAAAGATAGAGATCGATTTCGCTCTTGACCTCTTCACGAGAGTTGCAGATATTTCTTTGAGCCTTCCAAAGATACCAAGATCGATACTTTTGAAAACCTAAAGCTCCAAAAATTGTCAGCAGAAGGTTGCATATTCGAATTGTCACGACCAGTATCACACCTCATGCTTGAAGAAGGAATTTCACTCAGATAGAGATTGATTCAGATCTCGACTTCTTCAGAAAGAGGTAGGTATTTCTCTTATCTTTCTAACAAAACCAAGATCACATCATTAGGACGGGCACACCTCAAAATACGACGTTTCGGACGCTTGATTATCGGCAGCACACACTGGACTTCAATCTTCAGTGTTTTTCCTGTTGCAGCTTTTGTATTTTTTACTTTATTCACGCTTTTTTTCTCTTTCTTCTGTTGGAGTTGCTGAAGGATTTGCCCTCTTCTATTACAGTACTTGATGCTTCCGAACTTTATTGAAAAGGGTACCTCATTTTCTGGTCAAGCTTGGATTTTGAATATCTTAATACTTCATTCAAAATTACTTCTCCACCCAACATAATGTTCTGTATTCTGAGTAGAAGCTTGATTAGCTTCACTGGACGCTTCTTAAAAGAGCTAAGGCACTTGGTTTTCCACCTGGCACATTCACAAGGCTATTTAACTCGTAGCATTCTGACTATTATGCGTATTATCCTTCTTTGACCCTGTTACAGGCCGAATTAGTATTCGATGTCATCATGAAACTTGTTTATATGGATATTAGATTTAATGAGACACCGGTTACATCCGATCAGCTCAATATATGGCCATCGGATGCTACAAAGGTATGACAGTCAGGAACGGCATCACGTCACCAACTTACGGCTGTATTTTTGACAAAGATAGAGATCGATTTCGTTCTTAACCTCTTCACGAGAGTTGAAGATATTTATTTGTGCCTTCCAACGATACCAAGATCGATAATTTTGAGCACGCAAAGCTCCAGAAATTGTCAGCCGACGGTTGCATGTTCTGATTGTCGCGAGTAATATCACATCTCAAGTTTGAAGAAGGAATTTCACTCCGATAAAGATTGATACAGATCTCGGCTACTTCAGGAAACATGTAGGTATTTCTATTATCTTTCTAAAAAAACCAAGATCACTTCATTAGGATGAGCGTACCTAAAAATACGACGTTTCGGATGCTTGATTATCGGCAGCAAACTCTTGACTTCAATCTTCAATGTTTTTCGGTTGCCGCATTTGTACTTTTGTCGTTGTTCACGCTTTTCTTCTCTTTCTTCTATTAGAGTTGCTGAAGCTTTTATATTCTTATACTACAGTACTTGATGCTTCAGAACTTTATTGAAAAGGGAACCTCATTCTCTGGTCAAGCTTGGACGATGAATAACTTAATACTTCATTCAAAATTACTTCTCCACACATCATAATGTTCTGTATTCTGAGTAGACGCTCGATTAGCTTCACTGGACGCTTCTTAAAAGAGCTAAGGTGCTTCCTTATCCGCATGGAACATTTACAAGGCTATGTAACTTGTAGTATTAATCACCGATTTCATCATATTCGAACACCATCAGACGCTACAACGATATGACAGTCAGGAAAGGCATCACGTCACCAACTTATGGATGCATTTTGACAAAGATAGAGATCGATTTCGCTCTTGACGTCTTCACGAGAGTTACAGATATTTCTTTGAGCCTTCCAAAGATACCAAGATCGATACTTTTGAAAACCCAAAGCTCCAGAAATTGTCAGCAGAAGGTTGCATATTCGAATTGTCACGACCACCAGTATCACACCTCATGCTTGAAGAAGGAATTTCACCCAGATAGAGATTGATTCAGATCTCGACTTCTTCAGAAAGAGGTAGGTATTTCTCTTATCTTTCTAACAAAACCAAGATCACATCATTAGGACGGGCACACCTCAAAATACGACGTTTCGGACGCTTGATTATCGGCAGCACACACTGGACTTCAATCTTCAGTGTTTTTCCTGTTGCAGCCTTTGTATTTTTTACTTTATTCACGCTTTTTTTCTCTTTCTTCTGTTGGAGTTGCTGAAGGATTTGCCCTCTTCTATTACAGTACTTGAGGCTTCCGAACTTTATTGAAAAGGGTACCTCATTTTCTGGTCAAGCTTGGATTTTGAATATCTTAATACTTCATTCAAAATTACTTCTCCACCCATCATAATGTTCTGTATTCTGAGTAGACGCTTGATTAGCTTCACTGGACGCTTCTTAAAAGAGCTAAGGCGCTTGGTTTACCACATGGCACATTCACAAGGCTATTTAACTCGTAGCGTTCTGACTATTATGCGTATTATCCTTCTTTGACCCTGTTACTGGCCGAATTAGTATTCGATGGCTTCATGAAACTTGTTTATATGGATATTAGATTTAATGAGACACCGCTTACATCCAATTCGAACACTATCAGCTCAATATATGGCCATCGGACGCTACAAAGGTATGACAGTCAGGAACGGCATCACGTCACCAACTTACGGCTGCATTTTTGACAAAGATAGAGATCGATTTCGTTCTTTACCTCTTCACGAGAGTTGAAGATATTTATTTGTGCCATCCAACGATACCAAGATCGATAATTTTGAACACGCAAAGCTCCAGAAATTGTCAGCAGATGGTTGCATGTTCTGATTGTCACGAATAATATCACATCTCAAGTTTGAAGAAGGAATCACTCCGATAAAGATTGATACAGATCTCGTCTTCTTCAGGAAACATGTAGGTATTTCTATTATCTTTCTAAAAAAACCAAGATCATTTCCTTAGGATGAGCGTACCTAAAAATACGACGTTTCGGACGTTTGATTATCGGCAGCAAACGCTTGACTTCAATCTTCAATGTTTTTCGGTTGCCGCATTTGTACTTTTGTCTTTATTCACGCTTTCCTTCTCTTTCTTCCATTAGAGTTGCTGAAGCTTTTATATTCTTATAGTACAGTACTTGATGCTTCAAAACTTTATTAAAAAGGGTACCTCATTTTCTGGTCAAGCTTGGACGATGAATAACATAATACTTCGTTCAAAATTACTTCTCCACACATCATAATGTTCTGTATTCTGAGTAGACGCTCGATTAGCTTCACTGGACGCTTCTTAAAAGAGCTAGGTGCTTCCTTATACGCATGGAACATATACAAGTCTATTTAACTCGTAGTATTATTCACCGGTTTCATCAAATTCGAACACCATCAGACGCTACAACGATATGACAGTCAGGAAAGGCATCACGTCACCAACTTACGGATGCATTTTGGCAAAGATAGAGATCGATTTCGCTCTTGACCTCTTCACGAGAGTTGCAGATATTTCTTTGAGCCTTCCAAAGATACCAAGATCGATACTTTTGAAAACCTAAAGCTCCAAAAATTGTCAGCAGAAGGTTGCATATTCGAATTGTCACGACCAGTATCACACCTCATGCTTGAAGAAGGAATTTCACTCAGATAGAGATTGGTTCAGATCTCGACTTCTTCAGAAAGAGGTAGGTATTTCTCTTATCTTTCTAACAAAACCAAGATCACATCATTAGGACGGGCACACCTCAAAATACGACGTTTCGGACGCTTGATTATCGGCAGCACACACTGGACTTCAATCTTCAGTGTTTTTCCTATTGCAGCTTTTGTATTTTTTACTTTATTCACGCTTTTTTTCTCTTTCTTCTGTTGGAGTTGCTGAAGGATTTGCCCTCTTCTATTACAGTACTTGATGCTTCCGAACTTTATTGAAAAGGGTACCTCATTTTCTGGTCAAGCTTGGATTTTGAATATCTTAATACTTCATTCAAAATTACTTCTCCACCCATCATAATGTTCTGTATTCTGAGTAGACGCTTGATTAGCTTCACTGGACGCTTCTTAAAAGAGCTAAGGCGCTTGGTTTTCCACATGGCACATTCACAAGGCTATTTAACTCGTAGCGTTCTGACTATTATGCGTATTATCCTTCTTTGACCCTGTTACTGGTCGAATTAGTATTCGATGTCTTCATGAAACTTGTTTATATGGATATTAGATTTAATGAGACACCGCTTACATCCAATTCGAACACTATCAGCTCAATATATGGCCATCGGACGCTATAAAGGTATGACAGTCAGGAACGGCATCACGTCACCAACTTACGGCTGCATTTTTGACAAAGATAGAGATCGATTTCGTTCTTTACCTCTTCACGAGAGTTGAAGATATTTATTTGTGCCATCCAACGATACCAAGATCGATAATTTTGAACACTCAAAGCTCCAGAAATTGTCAGCAGACGGTTGCATGTTCTGATTGTCACGAATAATATCACATCTCAAGTTTGAAGAAGGAATCACTCCGATAAATATTGATACAGATCTCGTCTTCTTCAGGAAACATGTAGGTATTTCTATTATCTTTCTAAAAAAACCAAGATCATTTCCTTAGGATGAGCGTACCTAAAAATACGGCGTTTCGGACGTTTGATTATCGGCAGCAAACGCTTGACTTCAATCTTCAGTGTTTTTCGGTTGCCGCATTTGTACTTTTGTCTTTATTCACGCTTTCCTTCTCTTTCTTCCATTAGAGTTGCTGAAGCTTTTATATTCTTATACTACAAAACTTGATGCTTCAGAACTTTATTAAAAAGGGTACCTCATTTTCTGGTGAAGCTTGGACGATGAATAACATAATACTTCGTTCAAAATTACTTCTCCACACATCATAATGTTCTGTATTCTGAGTAGACGCTCGATTAGCTTCACTGGACGATTCTTAAAAGAGCTAAGGTGCTTCCTTATACGCATGGAACATATACAAGTCTATTTAACTCGTAGTATTATTCACCGGTTTCATCAAATTCGAACACCATCAGACGCTACAATGATATGACAGTCAGGAAAGGCATCACGTCACCAACTTACGGATGCATTTTGACAAAGATAGAGATCGATTTCGCTCTTGACCTCTTCACGAGAGTTGCATATATTTCTTTGAGCCTTCCAAAGATACCAAGATCGATACTTTTGAAAACCTAAAGCTCCAGAAATTGTCAGCAGAAGGTTGCATACTCGAATTGTCACAACCAGTATCACACCTCATGCTTGAAGAAGGAATTTCACTCAGATAGAGATTGATTCAGATCTCTACTTCTTTAGAAAGAGGTAGTTATTTCTCTTATTTTTCTAACAAAACCAAGATCACATCATTAGGAGGGGCACACCTCAAAATACGACGTTTCGGACGCTTGATTATCGGCAGCACACGCTGGACTTCAATCTTCAGTGTTTTTCCTGTTGCAGCTTTTGTATTTTTTACTTTATTCACGCTTTTTTTCTCTTTCTTCTGTTGGAGTTGCTGAAGGATTTGTCCTCATCTATTACAGTACTTGATGCTTCCGAACTTTATTGGAAAGGGTACCTCATTTTCTGGTCAAGCTTGGATTTTGAATATCTTAATACTTCATTCAAAATTACATCTCCACCCATCATAATATTCTGTATTCTGAGTAGACGCTTGATTAGCTTCACTGGATGCTTCTTCAAAGAGCTAAGGCGCTTGGTTTTCCACATGGCACATTCACAAGGCTATTTAACTCGTTGCATTCTGACTATTAAGCGTATTATCCTTCTTTGATCCTGTTACTGGCCAAATTAGTATTCGATGTCTTCATGAAACTTGTTTATATGGATATTAGATTTAATGAGACACTGGTTACATCCAATTCGAACACCATCAGCTCAATATATGGCCATCGGACGCTACAAAGGTATGACAGTCAGGAACGGCATCACGTCACCAACTTACGGCTGCATTTTTGACTAAGATAGAGATCGATTTCGTTCTTAACCTCTTCACGAGAGTTGAAGATATTTATTGGTGCCTTCCAACAATACCAAGATCGATAATTTTGAACACCTAAAGCTCCAAAAATTGTCAGCAGACGGTTGCATGTTCTGATTGTCACGAATAATATCGCATCTCAAGTTTGAAGAAGGAATTTCACCCCGATAAAGATTGATACAGATCTCGGCTACTTAAGGAAACATGTAGGTATTTCTATTATCTTTCTAAAAAAACCAACATCACTTCATTAGGATGAGCGTACCTAAAAATACGACGTATCGGACGCTTGATTATCGGCAGCAAACGCTTGACTTCAATCTTTAGTGTTTTTCAGTTGCCGCATTTGTACTTTTGTCTTTATTCACGCTTTTCTTCTCTTTCTTCTATTAGAGTTGTTGAAGATTTTATATTCTTATACTACAGTACCTGATGCTTCAGAACTTTATTGAAAAGGGTACCTCATTCTCTGGTCAAGCTTGGACGATGAATAACTTAATACTTCATTCAAAATTACTTCTCCACACATCATAATGTTCTGTATTCTGAGTAGACGCTCGATTAGCTTCACTGGACGCTTCTTAAAAGAGCTAAGGTGCTTCCTTATCCGCATGGAACATTTACAAGGCTATTTAACTCGTAGTATTAATCACCGGTTTCATCAAATTCGAACACCATCAGACGCTACAACGATATGACAGTCAGGAAAGGCATCACGTCACCAACTTACGGATGCATTTTGACAAAGATAGAGATCGATTTCGCTCTTGACCTCTTCACGAGAGTTGCAGATATTTCTTTGAGCCTTCCAAAGATACCAAGATCGATACTTTTGAAAACCTAAAGCTCCAGAAATTGTCAGCAGAAGGTTGCATATTCGAATTGTCACGACCAGTATCACACCTCATGCTTGAAGAAGGAATTTCACTTAGATAGAGATTGATTCAGATCTCGACTTCTTCAGAAAGAGGTAGGTATTTCTCTTATCTTTCTAACAAAACCAAGATCACATCATTAGGACGGGCACACCTCAAAATACGACGTTTTAGATGCTTGATTATCGGCAGCACACGCTGGACTTCAATCTTCAGTGTTTTTCCTGTTGCAGCTTTTCTATTTTTTACTTTATTCACGCTTTTTTTCTCTTTCTTCTGTTGGAGTTGCTGAAGGATTTGTCCTCTTCTATTACAGTACTTGATGCTTCCGAACTTTATTGAAAAGGGTACCTCATTTTCTGGTCAAGCTTGGATTTTGAATATCTTAATACTTCATTCAAAATTACTTCTCCACCCATCATAATGTTCTGTATTCTGGGTAGACGCTTGATTAGCTTCATTGGACGCTTCTTAAAAGAGCTAAGGTGCTTGGTTATCCACATAGCACATTCACAAGGCTATTTAACTCCTAGCATTCTGACCATTTAGCGTATTATGCTTCTTTGACCTTGTTATTGGCCGAATTAGGATTTGATGTCTGCATGAAACTTGTTTATATGGATATTAGCTTTAATGAGACACCGGTTTCATCCAATTCGAACACCATCAGCTCAATATATGGCCATCAGACGCTACAAAGGTATGACAGTCAGGAACGGCATCACGTCACCAACTTACGGCTGCATTTTGACAAAGATAGAGATCGATTTCGTTCTTGACCTCTTCACGAGAGTTGAAGATATTTCTTTGTGCCTTCCAACGATACCAAGATCGATAATTTTGAACATCCAAAGCTCCAGAAATTGTCAGCAGACGGTTGCTTGTTCTGATTGTCACGAACAATATCACATCTCAAGTTTGAAGAAGGAATTTAACTCCGATAGAGAATGATACAGATCTCGGCTTCTTCAGGAAACATGTAGGTATTTCTATTATCTTTCTAAAAAACCAAGTTCACTTCATTAGAACGAGCGTATCACAAAATACAACGTTTCGGACGCTAGATTATCGGTAGCAGACGCTTGACTTCAATCTTCAGTGTTTTTGCTGTTGCCGCTTTTGTACATTTGTCTTTATTCACGCTTTTCTTCTCTTTCTTCTATTAGAGTTTCTGAAGCTTTTATATTCTTATACTACAGTACTTGATGCTTCAGAACTTTATTGAAAAGGGTATCTCATTTTCTGGTCAAGCTTGGACGATGAATATCTTAACACTTCATTCAAAATTACTTCTCCACCCATCGTAATGTTCTGTATTCTGAGTAGACGCTTGATTAGCTTCACTGGATGCTTCTTAAAAGAGCTAAGGTGCTTTATTATCCACATGGCACATTCACAAGGCTATTTAACTCGTAGCATTCTAACCATTTAGCGTATTATGCTTCTTTGACCCTGTTACTGGCCGAATTAGAATTCGATGTCTTCATGAAACTTGTTTATATGGATATTAGCTTTAACGAGACACCGGTTTCATCAAATTTGATCACCATCAGCTCAATATATGGCCATCAGATGCTACAAAGGTATGACTGTCAGGAATGGCATCACGTCACCAACTTACGGAAGCATTTTGACAAAGATAGAGATTGATTTCGCTCTTGACCTCTTCACGAGAGTTGCAGATATTTCTTTGAGCCTTCCAAAGATACCAAGATCGTTACTTTTGAAAACCTAAAGCTCCAGAAATTGTCATCAGAAGGTTGCATATTCGAATTGTCACGAACAGTATCTGTAACACCCCCCTCGCGGGTGCTACATACTCGGACTCTAATGCGGAAATAAATCAAGAAAATAAAACGCTGGCTGCTTTCGGAAAAATACTTTAATTAAGTAGCTACGATCGAAAATGCGGTTTTAAAAATTTTCTGCATGCGTAGGCAATATAGACTCAAGGTGAAGAAATAAACTTCTTATGGCACATTAGTATTCACCTAATATATAACATATTACAAACTTGAAAACATAAGTTCAAAAGCGTGCAGTAATATAAGACTGCTCAAATTAAAAGACTCCTAAGCTGGTCGGCTAAAAGTAGCCATTGGGGTACAACCCAACGTCAACTTCATCAGAACGCTCCGTCATCCGAGTCCTCACGCCTCCGCGGGGACCTATGAACAACATCTGTACATGTGTTCCAAAAACACAACAAGGTGTCCAACATGTACAGGCAAAGGTGAGATACTCATATAATAAGTTTATCATGATAGCCGCACATGCGACAAATAGCATAAATACTATTATATGAACAGTTATTTATACAACACAATATAATATCTCAAACACAATCATGAGTTATAATAATGCATGAGACTTCAATATCATCTTTCTAATTCATGTACTCCGGAGATTCCTACTACCGAACATCGAGCGATAGGCCGTAATAACACCCGCAACACAATTGGTCTCATGAGTCGGCCTCTCTATTTAAGTCTGAACCCCAATTGTTCCAGGGTACCACGTCATAACCATATCCTGAATACGCCAGGCTCAGATCGAGTTCATTCGTGTTTGGCAGCCGATTTACCACGACACAGGGTTGCTACGCCGCCGGCCACTTGTGGGATCTCAAACACAGAATGCCCCTATAGACCTAGCGGTCTTGACTGATTAAATTGTCAACTACTAGAGTTGTAGCTCGGTTTCAAATGGCACGTCTGCCGGTTCATGCATGTACAAAGAAAGTTTTCTGTTTTCTTTGCGTTCATTATTTCAAATGTCGAGACATAAAGTCCACGACTCGTTTTAAAAATGCATTAAGCCCACTCAAATCAAAAACACGGGACACGAAGTCCGAGTGCTCAATCCACAAAACACTAGCCCTGACGTCTCGGCCACTAGGTTTGGGTTCGTCTCAAACGTTCATCATTTTTACTTTCGGTCAAACTTTCTCAAAACAACTTTGGAAAACAAAATACACTTTTGCTTTCTTGAAATAAAACATTTCCACATTTTCCGGGAAAAACACCTTTCTTGAAAACAAAACCGTTTTCTAAGGTTTCACGCCCTTTTTAAACACTTTACAGAATAAAACATATTTTGCATGCCTTTTCACAAAACCACTTTTTAAAAGAACATACTTTTCAAAAGAACATACATTTCAAAAGAACATACTTTTCCAAAGAACATACTTTTCAAAAGAACATACATTTCAAAAGAACATACTTTTCAAAAGAACATACATTTCAAAAGAATATACTTTTCAAAAGGGAACTTAACTTTTCTTGAAAAGCAACACGTTTTCCAAAAATCACTTTTAATTTCAAAACGCGATTTTCAAAACTGTTTTTGATTCTGTGTCTTTTAACAATTATCGAGACATAGCCAGTCCTATGCTCAACCAGGATATAAATATATGTATAGATATATATATATCAACAGTTCAATATCACAATAAGATATCATCCAAGACATCCATGCCACAGTTATATCAAATAACCAACTATGCACAACACTTAACATCCAATCAATCCAGGATATAAGTATACATATACGTCAAGTCTTAATTCAATCATAACACACTAATCAATCATATACCATGAGGCTACCAAACTCAAAATGAACTACCACCCTTTACCTCACAAAGGTGTTCACTCCAAACTAGATCGGTTCTCGGTTCCTTCTCCGGTTCCGTTCGCGTCGCCTAAAACAATAAAACACAATTCAATTCAAACAACAAAGCAACATCAATCTATAACATCAAAACATAAGTTTTCTTCCCCAAGAAGGTATAGGGTTCGGCCATGAAAGGATAAAAAGGCTAGGGATCTCATTTGGTTCCAAACTTTTGGATGGTTGGTCCTTAAGCATGATTAACACTAAATCAAGTCCTATGACCCAAAAATTTGAGACAAAACTCATGGTTCTACACCTTATATGGTTCATCCATGAAGAGGAGAAATAGGTTAGGGGCTTTGGTTGATGTTTTGCTCTTGGGTTTAGGGTTCAAAGACATCAAGTAAGCTAGAACAAGTGCTATATAGCCAAAAATTGCAACAAAACCCATCCTTTCATCATGATTAGGATTCGGCCCTCCCATGGAAGAATAGGGAGGAAATTTATTTTGGGTTCATGCTTCTAGATACTCAAAGTACACATCATGATGGGTTCATAGAAATTGGTTTCATGATCATAGGATTTTTCTACCCTTTTCTATGGATTTTCAAAGTTCTAGATCTAAACATGGATCTTCATGAATCATATGATTCAAGAGATGAAATAGAGAGGTTGAGAGAGTTAAGATGAGGATCATACCTCCTAGGATCAAAGATTAGTGAAGAAGAAAGAAGTTTTCACTCAAAAACTTCAACTTTTGAAGATCAAACTAGGGTTTTGGTGAAGAACTTTTGATGAACACTCAAGAACTCATGATGAACATGAAGAACAAGAGAGATAAGAGAGAGAAAGAGTGATGGCCGAAATGGCCAAGAGAGAGAAAGAGAGAAATATGTATATTGACGTCATGGCAAACTTGTAAATAACCAAAAGGGTAATTTGGTAATTCCCTCAAAGACTAGGGGCATTTTTGTCATTTCCCTTACAAATATCTAGATATTTCTAGAAAGGTAATGATGACATGGTGAGTCACAGGGTCAGAATGGTTATTCCATAAATTCTCAAGGGCAAAACGGTCTTTTCATTCAAGGGCAAATGGTAATTATGAAAAGGGTCAAGGGCATTTTAGTCATTTCACGTCCAGATATTTTCTAAATGTAATCATTACACTGATGAGTCACTGATGAGTCATAGCACACCATGTCACTTCAACCTTATCCGTAGCGGGTCACTGAAATCTCGTATTCAGCTCCGTTCTTTACTCGATTTAGGTTTTCGCCCAAGAAAGTCGTTTGACGACTTATTTATTTTGAATATTTCCAAAATAACCAATATTGTTGGAAATAAAATATAAAACCTAAATGTTTCGTTCACGATTCAAAATTAGGTCTTGATATAGGAAAAAACTACTATCCGTTCGAGCTTTCGCCCGAAACTTAACCATGGCATCCTATGGTTGTGTAGGACATTCCTATCGGGTCAGAATATTTTATTGCCATTTCTATGGCCTCGAATAAAATATAAGTTCATAAATACTAAATAATTAGGAAAACTCGAAAATCGGGGTGTTATAGTATCATACCTCATGCATGAAGAAGGAATTTCACTCAAATAGAGATTGATTCAGATCTCGACTTCTTCAGGAAATAGGTAGGTATTTCTCTTATCTTTCTAAAAAAACCAAGATCACTTCATTAGGATGAGCATACCGCAAAATACGACATTTCGGACGCATGATTATCGACAGCAAACGCTTGACTTCAATCTTCGGTCTTTTTGCAGTTGCAGCTTTTGTACTTTTGTCTTTGTTCAAGCTTTTTTTCTCTATCTTCTATTGGAATTGCTGAAGGTTTTGTCTTCTTCTATTACAGCAGTTGATGCTTCAGAACTTTGTTGAAAAGGGTACCTCATTTTCTATTAAAGCTTGGACTTTGAATATCTTAATACATCATTCAAAATTGCTTCTCCACCCATCATAATGTTTTGTATTCTGAGTAGATGCTTGATTAGCTTCACTGGATGCTTCTTAAAAGAGCTAAGTCACTTTGTTATCCACTTGGCACATTCACAAGGCTATTTAACTCATAGCATTCTGACCATTTAGCGTATTATGCTTCTTTGACCTTGTTATTGACCGAATAAGGATTCGATGTCTACATGAAACTTGTTTATATGGATATTAGCTTTAATGAGACACCGGTTTCATCAAATTCGAACACCATCCGCTCAACATATGGCCATCACACGCTACAAAGGTATGACAGTCAGGAACGACATCACGTCACCAACTTACGGATGCATTTTGACAAAGAGAGAGATCGATTTCGCTCTTGACCTCTTCACGAGAGTTGCAGATATTTCTTTGAGGCTTCCAACGATACCAAGATCGATACTTTTGAAAACCTAAAGCTCCAAAAATTGTCAGCAGAATGTTGCATATTCGACTTGTCATGAACAGTACCACAGCTCATGCATGAAGAAGGAATTTCACTGAGATAGAGATTGATTCAAATCTCGACTTCTGCATGAAATAGGTAGGTATGTCTCTTATCTTTCAAACAAAACCAAGAACACTCCATTAGGATGGGCACACCTCAAAATACGACGTTTCGGACGCTTGATTATCAATAGCACACGCTTGACTTCAATCTTCAGTCTTTTTCCTATTGCAACTTTTGTACTTTTTTCTTTATTCACACTTTTTTCTCTTTCTTCTATTGGAGTTGCTGAAGGTTTTGTCCTCTTCAATTACAGTACTTAATGGTTCAGAACTTTATTGAAAAGGGTACCTCATTTTCTGGTCAAGCTTGGACTTTGAATATCTTAATACTTCATTCAAAATTACTTCTCCACCCATCATAATGTTCTGTATTCTGAGTAGACGCTTGATTAGCTTCACTGGAAGCTTCTTAAAAGAGCTAAGGCGCTTGGTTATCCACATGGCACATTCACAAGGCTATTTAACTCATAGCATTTTGACCATTTAGCGTATCATTCTTCTTTGACCATGGTACTGGCCGAATTAGGATTCAATGTCTTCATGAAATTTGTTTTTATGGATATTAGATTTAATGAGAGACCGGTTTCATCCAATTCGAACACCATCAGCTCAATATATGGCCATCATACGCTACAAAGGTATGACAGTCAGTAACGGCATCACGTCACCAACTTACGGAAGCATTTTGACAAAGATAGAGATCGATTTCGTTCTTAACCTCTTCACGAGAGTTGAAGATATTTCTTTGCCTTCCAAAGATACCAAGATTGATACTTTTGAACCCGCAAAGCTCCAGAAATTGTCAGCAGACGGTTGCATGTTCTGATTGTCACGAACAATATCACATCTCAAGTTTGAAGAAGGAATTTCACTCCGTTAGAGATTGATACAAATCTCGGCTTCTTCGGGAAACATGTAGGTATTTCTATTATCTTTCTAAAAAATCCAAGATTACTTCATTAGGACGAGCGTACCACAAAATACGACGTTTCGGTAGCTTGATTATCCGCAGCAGACGCTTGACATCAATCTTCAGCGTTTTTGCTGTTGCCGCTTTTGTACTTTTCCCTTTATTCACGCTTTTCTTATCTTTCTTTGGTTAGAGTTGCTGAAGCTTTTATATTCTTATACTACAGTACTTGATGCTTCAGAACTTTACTGAAAAGGGTACCTCATTTTCTGGTTAAGCTTGGACGATGAATATCTTAATACTTCATTCAAAATTAATTTTCCACCCATCATAATGTTTTGTATTCTGAGTAGATGCTTGATTAGCTTAATTGGACGCTTCTTAAAAGAGCTAAGGCACTTCGTCATCCACATGGAAAATTCACGAGGCTATTTTACCCGTAGCATTCTGACCATTTAGCGTATTATGCTTCTTTGACCCTGTTATTGGCCGAATTAGGATTCGATGTCTTCATGAAACTTGTTTATATGGATATTAGCTTTAATGAGGCACCGGTTTCATCCAATTCAAACACTACCAGCTCAATATATGGCCACCTGACGCTACAAAGGTATGACAGTCAGGAACGGCATCACGTCACCAACTTACGGATGCATTTTGACAAATATACAGATCGATTTCGCTCTTGACCTCTTCACGAGAGTTGCAGATATTTCTTTGAGCCTTCCAAAGATATCAAGATCGATACTTTTGAAAACCTAAAGCTCTAGAAATTGTCAGCAGAAGGTTGCATATTCGAATTGTCACGAACAGTATCACACTTCATGCTTGAAGAAGGAATTTCACTTAGATAGAGATTGATTCAGATCTCGACTTCTTCAGGAAACAGGTAGGTATTTCTCTTATCTTTCTAAAAAAATCAAGATCACTTCATTAGGACGAGCATACCTCAAAAATACGACATTTCGGACGCATGATTATCGGCAGCAAACGCTTGACTTCAATCTTCAGTCTTTTTGTTGTTACAGCTTTTGTACTTTTGTCTTTATTCGCGCTTTTTTTCTCTTTCTTCTATTGGAGTTGCTGAAGGTTTTGTCTTCTTCTGTTACAGTACTTGATGCTTCAGAACTTTGTTGAAAAGGGTACCTCATTTTCTAGTCAAGCGTGGACATTGAATATGTTAATACTTCATTCAAAATTACTTCTCCACCCATCATAATGTTCTGTATTCTGAGTAGATGCTTGACTAGCTTCACTGGAAGCTTCTTCAAAGAGATAAGGTGCTTGGTTATCCACATGGCACATTCACAAGGCTATATAACTCGTAGCATTCTGACCATTTAGCGTATTATGCTTCTTTGACACTGTTACTTGCCGAATTAGGATTCGATGTCTTCATGAAACTTGTTTATATGGATATTAGATTTAATGAGACACCGGTTTCATCCAATTTGAACACCATCAGCCCAATATATGGCCATCAGACGCTACAAAGGCATGACAGTCAGGAACGGCATCACGTCACCAACTTACGGATGCATTTTGACAAAGATAGAGATCGATTTCGTTATTAACCTCTGCACGAGAGTTGAAGATATTTCTTTGTGCCTTCCCACGATACAAAGATCGATACTTTTGAACACTCAAAGCTCCAGAAATTATCAGCAGACGGTTGCATGTTCTGATTGTCACGAACAATATCACAACTCAAGTTTGAAGAAGGAATTTCACTCCGATACAGATTGATACAGATCTCGGATTCTTCAGGAAACAAGTAAGTATTTCTATTGTCTTTATAAAAAAACCAAGATCACTTCATTAGGACGAGCGTACCACAAAATACCACGTTTCGGACGCTTGATTATCGGCAGCAGACGCTTGAATTCAATATTCAGTGTTTTTGCTGTTGCCGCTTTTGTACTTTTGTCTTTATTCACGCTTTTCTTCTCTTTGTTCTATTAGAGTTGTTGAAGCTTTTATATTCTTATACTACAGTACTTGATGCTTCAGAACTTTACTGAAAAGGGTACCTCATTTTCTGGTCAAGCTTGGACATTGAATATCTTAATACTTGATTCAAAATTACTTCTCCACCCATCATAATGTTCTGTATTCTGAGTAGACGCTCGATTAGCTTCGCTGGACGCTTCTTGAAAGAGCTAAGGCGCTTCCTTATCCACATGGCACATTCACAAGGATATTTAACTCGTAGCATTCTGACCATTTAGCGTATTATGCTTCTTTGACCCTGTTATTGGCCGATTTAGGATTCGATGTCTTCATGAAACTTGTTTATATGGATATTAGATTTAATGAGACACCGGTTTCATCCAATTTGAACCCCATCAACCCCGTATATGGCCATCATATGCTACAAAGGTATGACAGTCAGGAACAGCATCACGTCACCAACTTACGGATGCATTTTGACAAAGATAGAGATCGATTTCGTTCTTAACCTCTGCACGAGAGTTGAAGATATTTCTTTGTGCCTTCCAACTATACAAAGATCGATAATTTTGAACACCCAAAGCTCCAGAAATTGTTAGCAGACGGTTGCATGTTCTGATTGTCATGAACAATATCACATCTAAAGTTTGAAGAAGGAATTTCACTCCGATAGAGATTGATACAGATCTCGGCTTCTTCAGGAAATATGTAAGTATTTCTATTATCTTTCTAAAAAAATCAAGATCACTTCATTAGGACGAGCGTACCACCAAATACCACGTTTCGGACGCTTGATTATCGGCAACAGACGCTTGAATTCAATATTCAGTGTTTTTGCTGTTGCCGCTTTTGTGCTTTTGTCTTTATTCACGCTTTTCTTCTCTTTGTTCTATTAGAGTTGTTGAAGCTTTTATATTCTTATACTATAGTACCTGATGCTTCAGAACTTTATTAAAAAGGGTACCTCATTTTCTGGTCAAGCTTGGACATTGAATATCTTAATACTTGATTCAAAATTACTTCTCCACCCATCATAATGTTCTGTATTCTGAGTAGACGCTCGATTAGCTTCGCTGGACACTTCTTGAAAGAGCTAAGGCGCTTCCTTATCCACATGGCACATTCACAAGGATATTTAACTCGTAGGATTCTGACCATTTAGCGTATTATGCTTCTTTGACCCTGTTACTGGCCGATTTTGGATTCGATGTCTTCATGAAACTTGTTTATATGGATATTAGATTTAATGAGACACCGGTTTCATCCAATTTGAACACCATCAGCTCCGTATATGGCCATCAGACGCTACAAAGGTATGACAGTCAGGAACGGCATCACGTCACCAACTTACGGATGCATTTTGACAAAGATAGAGATCGATTTCGTTCTTAACCTTTGCACGAGAGTTGAAGATATTTCTTTGTGCCTTCCAACGATACAAAGATCGATAATTTTGAACACCCAAAGCTCCAGAAATTGTTAGCAGACGGTTGCATGTTCTGATTGTCATGAACAATATCACATCTAAAGTTTGAAGAAGGAATTTCACTCCGATAGAGATTGATACAGATCTCGGCTTCTTCAGGAAATATGTAGGTATTTCTATTATCTTTCTAAAAAAATCAAGATCACTTCATTAGGACGAGCGTACCACCAAATACGAATTTCGGACGCTTGATTATCCGCAGCAGACGCTTGACATCAATCTTCAGTGTTTTTGCTGTTGCCGCTTTTGACTTTTGTCTTTATTCACGCTTTTTTTCTCTTTCTTCTATTAGAGTTGTTGAAGCTTTTATATTCTTATATTATAGTACTTGATGCTTCAGAACATTACTGAAAAGGGTACCTCATTTTCTGGTCTAGCATGGACGATGAATATCTTAATACTTGATTCAAAATTACTTTTCCTCCCATCATAATGTTCTGTATCCCGAGTAGATGCTTGATTATCTTCACTGGACGCTTCTTAAATGAGCTAAGGGGCTTGGTTATCAACTTGGCACATTCACAAGGCTATTTAACATGTAGCATTCTGACCATTTAGCGTATTATGCTTCTTTGACCCTGTTATTGGCTTAGGATTCGATGTCTGCATGAAACTTGTTTATATGGAAACTAGATTTAATGAGACACCAGTTTCATCCAATTCGAACACCATCAGCTCAATATAAGTCCATCAGACGCTACAAAGGTATGACAGTGATGAACGGCATCACGTCACCAACTTACGGATGCATTTTGACAAAGATAGAAATCGATTTCGCTCTTGACCTCTTCACGAGAGTTGCCGATGTTTCTTTGAGCCTCCCAACGATACCTAGATCGATAATTTTGAACATCCAAAGCTCCAGAAATTGTCAGCAGACGGTTGCATGTTCTGATTGTCACGAACAATATCACATCTCAAGTTTGAAGAAGGAATTTCACTCCGATTGAGATTGATACAGATCTCGGCTTCTTCAGGAAACATGTAGGTATTTCTATTATCTTTCTAAAAAAAACCAAGTTCACTTCTTTAGGACGAGCGTACCACAAAATATAATGTTTCGGACGCTTGATTATCGGCAGCAGACGCTTGAATTCAATCTTCAGTGTTTTTGCTGTTGCCGCTTTTGTACTTTTGTCTTTATTCACGCTTTTCTTCTCTTTCTTCTATTAGAGTTGCTGAAGCTTTTATATTCTTATACTATAGTACTTGATGCTTCAGAACTTTATTGAAAAGGGTACCTCATTTTCTGGTCAAGCTTGGACGATGAATATCTTAATAGTTCATTCAAAATTACTTCTCCACCCATCATAATGTTCTGTATTCTGAGTAGATGCTTGATTAGCTTCACTGGATGCTTCTTAAAAGAGCTAAGGAGCTTAGTTATCCACTTGGCACATTCACAAGGCTATTTAACTCGTAGCATTTTGACCATTTAGCTTATTATGCTTCTTTGACCCTGTTTCTGGCCGAATTAGAATTCGATGTCTGCATGAAACTTGTTTATATGGATATTATCTTTAACGAGACACCGGTTTCATCAAATTTGAACACCATCAGCTCAATATATGGCCATCAGACGCTAAAAAGGTATGACAGTCAGGAACGACATCACGTCACCAACTTACGGATGCATTTTGACAAAGATAGAGATAGATTTCGCTCTTGACCTCTTCACGAGAGTTGCAGATATTTCTTTGAGCGTTCCAAAGATACCAAGATCGATACTTTTGAAAACCTAAAGCTCCAGGAATTGTCATCAGAAGGTTGCATATTCGAATTGTCACAAACAGTATCTGTAACACCCCCTCGCGGGTGCTACATACTCGGACTCTAATGCGGAAATAAATCAAGAAAATAAAACGCTGGCTGTTTTCAGAAAAATACTTTAATTAAGTAGCTACGTTCAAAGATGCAGTTTTCAAAATTTTCTACATGCATAGGCAATACAAACTCAAGGTGAAGAAATAAACTTCTTACAGCACATCAGTATTCACCTAATATATAACATATTACAAACTTGAAAACATAAGTTCAAAAGCGTGCAGTAATATAAGACTGCTTAAAATAAAAGACTCCTAAGCTGGTCGGCCAAAAGTAGCCATTGGGGTACAACCCAACGTCAACTTCATCAGGACGCTCCGTCATCCGAGTCCTCACGTCTCTGCGGGGACCTATGAACAACATCTGTATATGTGTTCCAAAAACACAACAAGGTGTCCAACATGTACAGGCAAAGGTGAGATACTCATATAATAAGTTTATCATGATAGCCGCACAGGCGACAAAAAGCATAAATATAGTTATATGAACAGTTATTTATACAACACAATATAATATCTCAAACACAATCATGAGTTATAATAATGCATGAGACTTCAATATCATCTTTCTAATTCATGTACTCTGGAGATTCCTACTACCCAACATCGAGCGATAGGCCGTAGTAACACCCGTAACACAATTGGTCTCATGAGTCGGCCTCTCTATTTAGGTCCAAACTCCAATTGTTCAAGGGTACCACGTCATAACCATATCCTGAATACGCCAGTCTCAGATCGAGTTCATTCGTGTTTGGCAGCCGATTTACCGCGGCACGGGGTTGCTACGCCACTAACCACTTGTGGGATCTCGAACACAGAATGCCCCTATAGACCTAGTGGTCTTGACTGATTAAATTCTCAACTACTAGAGTTGTAGCTCGGTTTCAAATGGCACATCTTCCGGTTCATGCATGTACAAAGAAAGTTTTCTATTTTCTTTGCATTCATTCTTTCAAATGTCGAGACATAAAGTCCACGACTCGTTTCAAAAAGGCATTAAGCCCACTCAAATCAAAAACACAGGACACGAAGTCCGAGTTCTCAATCCACAAAACACTAGCCCCGACGTCTCGGCCACTAGGTTTGGGTTCGTCTCAAAGGTTCATCAATTTTCTTTTCGGTCAAACTTTCTCAAAACAACTTTGGAAAACAAAATACACTTTTGTTTTCTTGAAATAAAAGATTTCCACATTTTCCGGGAAAAACACCTTTCTTGAAAACAAAACTGTTTTCTAAAGTTTCACGCCCTTTTTAAACACTTTACAGAATAAAACACATTTTGCACGGCTTTTCACAAAACCACTTTTAAAAGAACATACTTTTCAAAAGAACATACATTTCAAAAGAACAAACTTTTCCAAAGAACATACATTTCAAAAGAACATACTTTTCAAAAAGGAACTTAACTTTTCTTGAAAAGCAACACGTTTTCCAAAAACCACTTTTAATTTCCAAATAACCAACTATGCACAACACTTAACATCCAATCAATCCAGGATATAAGTATACATATACATCAAGTCTTAATTCAATCATAACACACTAATCAATCATATACCATGAGGCTACCAAACTCAAAATGAACTACCTCCCTTTACCTCACAAAGGTGTTCACTCCAAACTAGATCGGTTCTCGGTTCCGGCTCCGGTTCCGTTCGCGTCGCCTAAAACAATCAAACACAATTCAATTCAAACAACAAAGCAACATCAATCTATAACATCAAAACATAAGTTTTCTTCCCCAAGAAGGTATAGGGTTCGGCCATGAAAGGATAAAAAGGCTAGGGATCTCATTTGGTTCCAAACTTTTGGATGGTTGGTCCTTAAGCATGATTAACACTAAATCAAGTCCTATGACCCAAAAATTTGAGACAAAACTCTTGGTTCTACACCTTATATGTTTCGGCCATGAAGAGGACAAATAGATTAGGAGCTTTGGTTGATGTTTTGCTCTTGGGTTTAGGGTTCAAAGACATCAAGTAAGCTAGAACAAGTGCTATATAGCCGAAAATTGCAACAAAACCCATCCTTTCATCATGATTAGGATTCGGCCCTCCCATGGAAGAATAGGGAGAAAATTTCTTTTGGTTTCATGCTTCTAGAAACTCAAAGTACACATCTGATGGGTTCATAGAAATTGGTTTCATGATCATAGGATTTTTCTACCATTTTCTCTGGATTTTCAAAGTTCTAGATCTAAACTTGGATCTTCATGAATCAAATGATTCAACAGATGAAATAGAGATGTTGAGAGAGTTAAGATGAGGATCATACCTCCTAGGATCAAAGATCAGGGAAGAAGAAACAAATTTTCACTCAAAAACTTCAACTTTTGAAGATCAAACTAGGGTTTTTGTGAAGAACTTTGGATGAACACTCAAGAACACTCAAGAACTCATGAAGGACAAGAGAGAGAAAAGAGAGAAAAAGTGATGGCCGAAATGGCCAAGAGAGAGAAAGAGAGAAATATATATATTGATGTCATGGCAAACTTGTAAATAACCAAAAGGGTAATTTTGAAATTCCTTCAAAGACTAGGGGCATTTTGGTCATTTCCCTTACAAATATCTAGATATTTCTAGAAAGGTAATGATGACATGGTGAGTCACAGGGTCAGAATGGTTATTCCATAAATTCTTAAGGGCAAAACGGTCTTTTCATTGAAGGGCAAATGGTAATTATGAAAAGGGTCAAGAGCATGTTAGTCATTTCACGTCTAGATATTTTCTAAATGTAATCATTACACTGATGAGTCACTGGTGAGTCATAGCACACCATGTGACTTCAACCTTATCTGTAGCGGGTCACTGAAATCTCGTATTCAGCTCCGTTCTTTACCCGATTTAGGTTTTCGCCCAACAAAGTCGTATGACGACTTATTTATTTTGGATATTTCCAAAATAACCAATATTGTTGGAAATAAAATATAAAACCTAACTGTTTCATTCACGAGTCAAAATTAGGTCTTGATAGTAGCAAAAAACTACTATCCGTGAAAAACGCAGACCGGGCTCCGTTTGAACTTTCGCCGGAAGCTTAACCATGGCTTCCTATGGTTGTGTAGGACATTCCTATCTGTTCAGAATATTTTATTGGCATTTCTAAGGCCTCGAATAAAATATATTTTCATAAATACTGAATAATTAGGAAAACTCGAAAATCGGGGTGTTACTGTATCACACCTCATGCTTGAAGAAGGATTTTCACTCAGAGAGAGATTGATTCAGATCTCGACTTCTTCAGGAAACAGGTAGGTATTTCTCTTATCTTTCTAACAAAACCAAGATCACTTCATTAGGACGAACATACCTCAAAACACGACGTTTCGGACGCATGATTATCGGCAGCAAATGCTTGACTTCAATCTTCGGTCTTTTTGCTGTTGCAGCTTTTGTACTTTTGTCTTTATTCATGCTTTTTTTCTCTTTCTTCTATTGGAGTTGCTGAAGGTTTTGTCTTCTTCTATTACAGTACTTGATGCTTCAGAACTTTGTTGAAAAGGATACCTCATTTTCTATTGAAGCTTGGACTTTGAATATCTTAATACTTCATTCAATATTGCTTCTCCACCCATCATAATGTTTTGTATTCTGAGTAGATGCTTGATTAGCTTCACTGGATGCTTCTTAAAAGAGCTAAGGCATTTAGTTATCCACTTGGCACATTCACAAGGCTATTTAACTCGTAGCATTCTGACCATTTAGCGTATTATGCTTCTTTGACCCTGTTATTGGCCGAATTAGGATTCGATGTCTGCATGAAACTTGTTTATATGGATATTAGCTTTAATGAGACACCGGTTTCATCAAATTCGAACACCATCAGCTCAATATATGGCCATCACACGCTACAAAGGTATGACAGTCAGGAACGGCATCACGTCACCAACTTACGGATGCATTTTGACAAAGATAGAGATCGATTTCGCTCTTGACCTCTTCACGAGAGTTGCAGATATTTCTTTGAGCCTTCCAACGATACCAAGATCGATACTTTTGAAAACCTAAAACTCCAGAAATTGTCAGCAGAATGTTGCATATTCGAATTGTCACGAACAGCATCACACCTCATGCATGAAGAAGGAATTTCACTCAGATAGAGATTGATTCAAATCTCGACTTCTGCATGAAATAGGTAGGTATTTCTCTTATCTTTCGAACAAAACCAAGATCACTTCATTAGGACGGGCACACCTCAAAATATGACGTTTCGGACGCTTGATTATCGGCAGCACACGCTTGACTTCAATCTTCAGTCTTTTTCCTGTTTCAGCTTTTGTACTTTTTTCTTTATTCACACTTTTGTCTCTTTCTTCTATTGGTGTTGCTGAAGGTTTTGTCCACTTCCATTACAGTACTTGATGCTTCAGAACTTTATTGAAAAGGGTACCTTATTTTCTGGTCAAGCTTGGACTTTGAATATCTTAATACTTCATTCAAAATTACTTGTCCACCCATCATAATGTTCTGTATTCTGTGTAGACGCTTTATTAGCCTCAATGGACGCTTCTTAAAAGAGCTAAGGCGCTTGGTTATCCACATGGCACATTCACAACGCTATTTAACTCGTAGCATTCTGATCATTTAGCGTATTATGCTTCTTTGACCCTGTTACTGGCCGAATTAGGATTCGATGTCTTCATGAAACTTGTTTACATGGATATTAGATTTAATGACACACCGGTTGAAGATATTTATTTGTGCCTTCCAAAGATACAAGGATCGATACTTTTGAACACCCAAAGCTCCAGAAATTGTCAGCAGACGGTTGCATGTTCTGATTGTCACGAACAATATCACATCTCAAGTTTGAAGAAGGAATTTCACTCCGATAGAGATTGATACAGATCTCGGCTTCTTCAGGAAACCTGTAGGTATTTCTATTATCTTTCTAAAAAAACCAAGATCACTTCATTAGGGCGAGCGTACCACAAAATACGACGTTTCAGCCGCTTGATTTTCGACAGCAGAGGCTTGACTTCAATATTCAGTGTTTTTGCTGTTTCCGCTTTTGTACTTTTGCCTTTATTCATGCTTTTCTTCTCTTTCTTCTATTAGAGTTGCCGAAGCTTTTATATTCTTATACTGCTGTACTTGATGCTTTAGAACTTTATTGAAAAGGGTACCTCATTTTCTGGTCAAGCTTAGACGATGAATATCTTAATACTTTATTCAAAATTACTTCTCCACCCATCATAATGTTCTGTATTCTGAGTAGACACTCGATTAGCTTCACTGGACGTTTCTTAAAAGAGCTAAGGCGCTTGGTTATCCACATGGCACATTCACAAGGCTATTTAACTCGTAGCATTCTGACCATTTAGCATATTATGCTTTTTTGACCCTGTTACTGGCCGAATTACGATTCGATGTTTTCATGAAACTTTTTTATATGGACATTAGCTTTAATGAGACACCGGTTTCATCAAATTCAAACACCATCAGCTCAATATATGGCCATCAGACGCTACAAAAGTATGACAGTCCGGAACGGCATCACGTCACCAACTTACGGATGCATTTTGACAAATATAGAGATCGATTTCGCTCTTGACCTCTTCATTAGAGTTGCAGATATTTCTTTGAGCCTTCCAAAGATACCAAGATCGATACTTTTGAAAACCTAAAGCTCTAGAAATTGTCAGCAGAAGGTTGCATATTCGAATTGTCATGAACAGTATCACACCTCATGCTTGAAGAAGGAATTTCACTCAGATAGAGATTGATTCAGATCTCGACTTCTTCAGGAAACATGTAGGTATTTCACTTATCTTTCTATCAAAACCAAGATCACTTCATTAGGATGAACATACCTCAAAATACAACGTTTCGGACGCATGATTATCGGCAACAAACGCTTGATTTCAATCTTCAGTCTTTTTGCTGTCACAGCTTTTGTACTTTTCTCTTTATTCGCGCTTTTTTTCTCTTTCTTCTATTAAAGTTGCTGATGGTTTTGTCTTCTTCTGTTATAGTACTTGATGCTTCAGAACTTTGTTGAAAAGGGTACCTCATTTTCTGGTCAAGCTTGGACTTTGAATATCTTAATACTTCATTCAAAATTAATTCTCCACCCATCATAATGTTCTGTATTCTGAGTAGACGCTTGATTAGCTTCACTAGACGCTTCTTAAAAGAGCTAAGGTGCTTGGTTATGCACATGGCACATTCAAAAGGCTATTTAACTCGTAGCATCCTGACCATTTAGCGTATTATGCTTCTTTGACCCTGTTACTGGCCGAATTAGGATTCGATGTCTTCATGAAACTTGTTTATATGGATATTAGATTTAATGAGACACCGATTTCATCCATTTCGAACACCATCATCTCAATATATGGCCATCAGACGCTACAATGGTATGACAGTCAGGAACGGCCTCACGTCACCAAATTACGGATGCATTTTGACAAAGATAGAGATCGATTTCATTCTTCACCTCCGCACGGGAGTTGAAGATATTTCTTTGTGCCTTCCAACGATACAAAGATCGATAATTTTGAACACCCAAAGCTCTAGAAATTGTCAGCAGACGGTTGCATGTTCTGATTGTCACAAACAATATCACATCTCAAGTTTGAAGAAGGAATTTCACTCCGATAGAGATTGATACAGATCTCGGCTTCTTCAGGAAACCTGTAGGTATTTCTATTATCTTTCTAAAAAAACCAAGATCACTTCATTAGGACGAGCGTACCACAAAATACGATGTTTCAGACGCTTGATTTTCGACAGCAGAGGCTTGACTTCAATCTTCAGTGTTTTTGCTGTTGCCGCTTTTGTACTTTTGCCTTTATTCACGCTTTTCTTCTCTTTCTTCTATTAGAGTTGCTGAAGCTTTTATATTCTTATACTACTGTACTTGATGCTTTAGAACTTTATTGAAAAGGGTACCTCATTTTCTATTGAAGCTTGGACTTTGAATATCTTGATATTTCATTCAAAATTACTTCTCCACCCATCATAATGTTCTGTATTCTAAGTAGACGCTTGATTAGCTTCACTAGACGCTTCTTAAAAGAGCTAAGGCGCTTGGTTATCCACATGGCACATTCACAAGGCTATTTAACTCGTAGCATTCTGACCATTTAGCGTATTATGCTTCTTTGACCCTGTTACTGGCCGAATTAGGATTCGATGTCTTCATGAAACTTGTTTATATGGATATTAGATTTAATGAGACACCGGTGTCATCCATTTCGAACACCATCAGCTCAATATATGGCCATCAGACGCTATAATGGTATGACAGTTAGGAACGGCATCATGTCACCAACTTACGGATGCATTTTGACAAAGATAGAGATCGATTTCATTCTTAACCTCCGCACGAGAGTTGAAGATTTTCCTTTGTGCCTTCCAATGATACAAAGATCGATACTTTTGAACACCCAAAGCTCTAGAAATTGTCAGCAGACGGTTGCATGTTCCGATTGTCACGAACAATATCACATCTCAAGTTTGAAGAAGGAATTTCACTCCGATAGAGATTGATACAGATCTCGGCTTCTTCAGGAAACATGTAGGTATTTCTATTATCTTTCTAAAAAACCAAGATCACTTCATTAGGACGACCGTACCACAAAATACGATGGTCCGGACGCTTGATTATCCGTAGCAGACTCTTGACATCAATCTTCAGTGTTTTTGCTGTTCCCGCTTTTGTACTTTTGTCTTTATTCATTCTTTTCTTCTCTTTCTTCTATTAGAGTTGTTGAAGCTTTTATATTCTTATACTACTGTACTTGGTGCTTCAGAACTTTATTGAAAAGGGTACCTCATTTTCTAGTCAAGCTTGGACGATGTATATCTTAATACTTGATTCAAAATTACATATCCACCCATCATAATGTTCTATATTCTGAGTAGACGCTTGATTAGCTTCACTGTATGCTTCTTAAATGTGCTAAGGCACTTCCTTATCCACATGGCACATTCACAGGGCTATTTAACTCGTAGCATTCTGACCCTTTAGCATATTATGCTTCTTTGACCCTGTTATTGGACGAATTAGGATTCGATATCTTCATGAAACTTGTTTATATGGATATTAGCTTTAATGAGACACCGGTTTCATCAAATTCGAATACCATAAGCTCAATATATGGCCATCAGACGCTACAAAGGTATGACAGTCAGGAACGACATCACGTCACCAACTTACGGATGCATTTTGACGAAGATAGAGATCGATTTCGCTCTTGACCTCTTCATGAGAGTTGCAGATATTTCTTTGAGCCTACCAAAGATGCGTAGATCGATACTTTTGAAAACTTAAAGCTCCAGAAATTTTCAGCAGAAGGTTGCATATTCGAATTGTCATGACTAGTATCACACCTCATGCTTAAAGAAGGAATTTCACTCAGATAGAGATTGATTCAGATGTCGACTTCTTCAGGAAACATGTAGGTATTTCTCTTATCTTTCGAACAAAACCAAGATCACTTCATTAGGAAGAGTATACCTCAAAATACGACGTTTCGGATGCTTGATTATCGGCAGCACACGCTTGACTTCAATCTTCAGTCTTTTTGTTGTTGCAGCTTTTGTACTTTTGTCTTTATTCACGCTTTTTTTCTCTTTCTTCTATTTGAGTTGCTGAAGGTTTTGTGCTCTTCCATTACAGTACTTGATGCTTCAGAACTTTATTGAAAAGGGTACCTTATTTTCTGGTCAAGCTTGGACTTTGAATATCTTAATACTTCATTCAAAATTACTTGTCCACCCATCATAATGTTCTGTATTCTGTGTAGACGCTTTATTAGCCTCAATGGACGCTTCTTAAAAGAGCTAAGGCGCTTGGTTATCCACATGGCACATTCACAACGCTGTTTAACTCGTAGCATTCTGATCATTTAGCATATTATGCTTCTTTGACCCTGTTACTGGCCGAATTAGGATTCGATGTCTTCATGAAACTTGTTTACATGGATATTAGATTTAATGACACACCGGTTGAAGATATTTATTTGTGCCTTCCAAAGATACAAGGATCGATACTTTTGAACACCCAAAGCTCCAGAAATTGTCAGCAGACGGTTGCATGTTCTGATTGTCACGAACAATATCACATCTCAAGTTTGAAGAAGGAATTTCACTCCGATAGAGATTGATACAGATCTCGGCTTCTTCAGGAAACCTGTAGGTATTTCTATTATCTTTCTAAAAAAACCAAGATCACTTCATTAGGGCGAGCGTACCACAAAATACGACGTTTCAGCCGCTTGATTTTCGACAGCAGAGGCTTGACTTCAATATTCAGTGTTTTTTCTGTTTCCGCTTTTGTACTTTTGCCTTTATTCATGCTTTTCTTCTCTTTCTTCTATTAGAGTTGCCGAAGCTTTTATATTCTTATACTGCTGTACTTGATGCTTTAGAACTTTATTGAAAAGGGTACCTCATTTTCTGGTCAAGCTTAGACGATGAATATCTTAATACTTTATTCAAAATTACTTCTCCACCCATCATAATGTTCTGTATTCTGAGTAGACACTCGATTAGCTTCACTGGACGTTTCTTAAAAGAGCTAAGGCGCTTGGTTATCCACATGGCACATTCACAAGGCTATTTAACTCGTAGCATTCTGACCATTTAGCATATTATGCTTTTTTGACCCTGTTACTGGCCGAATTAGGATTCGATGTTTTCATGAAACTTTTTTATATGGACATTAGCTTTAATGAGACGCCGGTTTCATCAAATTCAAACACCATCAGCTCAATATATGGCCATCAGACGCTACAAAAGTATGACAGTCCGGAACGGCATCACGTCACCAACTTACGGATGCATTTTGACAAATATAGAGATCGATTTCGCTCTTGACCTCTTCATTAGAGTTGCAGATATTTCTTTGAGCCTTCCAAAGATACCAAGATCGATACTTTTGAAAACCTAAAGCTCTAGAAATTGTCAGCAGAAGGTTGCATATTCGAATTGTCATGAACAGTATCACACCTCATGCTTGAAGAAGGAATTTCACTCAGATAGAGATTGATTCAGATCTCGACTTCTTCAGGAAACATGTAGGTATTTCACTTATCTTTCTATCAAAACCAAGATCACTTCATTAGGATGAACATACCTCAAAATACAACGTTTCGGACGCATGATTATCGGCAACAAACGCTTGATTTCAATCTTCAGTCTTTTTGCTGTCACAGCTTTTGTACTTTTCTCTTTATTCGCGCTTTTTTTCTCTTTCTTCTATTAAAGTTGCTGAAGGTTTTGTCTTCTTCTGTTATAGTACTTGATGCTTCAGAACTTTGTTGAAAAGGGTACCTCATTTTCTGGTCAAGCTTGGACTTTGAATATCTTAATACTTCATTCAAAATTAATTCTCCACCCATCATAATGTTCTGTATTCTGAGTAGACGCTTGATTAGCTTCACTAGACGCTTCTTAAAAGAGCTAAGGTGCTTGGTTATGCACATGGCACATTCAAAAGGCTATTTAACTCGTAGCATCCTGACCATTTAGCGTATTATGCTTCTTTGACCCTGTTACTGGCCGAATTAGGATTCGATGTCTTCATGAAACTTGTTTATATGGATATTAGATTTAATGAGACACCGATTTCATCCATTTCGAACACCATCATCTCAATATATGGCCATCAGACGCTACAATGGTATGACAGTCAGGAACGGCCTCACGTCACCAAATTACGGATGCATTTTGACAAAGATAGAGATCGATTTCATTCTTCACCTCCGCACGGGAGTTGAAGATATTTCTTTGTGCCTTCCAACGATACAAAGATCGATAATTTTGAACACCCAAAGCTCTAGAAATTGTTAGCAGACGGTTGCATGTTCTGATTGTCACAAACAATATCACATCTCAAGTTTGAAGAAGGAATTTCACTCCGATAGAGATTGATACAGATCTCGGCTTCTTCAGGAAACCTGTAGGTATTTCTATTATCTTTCTAAAAAAACCAAGATCACTTCATTAGGACGAGCGTACCACAAAATACGATGTTTCAGACGCTTGATTTTCGACAGCAGAGGCTTGACTTCAATCTTCAGTGTTTTTGCTGTTGCCGCTTTTGTACTTTTGCCTTTATTCACGCTTTTCTTCTCTTTCTTCTATTAGAGTTGCTGAAGCTTTTATATTCTTATACTACTGTACTTGATGCTTTAGAACTTTATTGAAAAGGGTACCTCATTTTCTATTGAAGCTTGGACTTTGAATATCTTGATATTTCATTCAAAATTACTTCTCCACCCATCATAATGTTCTGTATTCTAAGTAGACGCTTGATTAGCTTCACTAGACGCTTCTTAAAAGAGCTAAGGCGCTTGGTTATCCACATGGCACATTCACAAGGCTATTTAACTCGTAGCATTCTGACCATTTAGCGTATTATGCTTCTTTGACCCTGTTACTGGCCGAATTAGGATTCGATGTCTTCATGAAACTTGTTTATATGGATATTAGATTTAATGAGACACCGGTGTCATCCATTTCGAACACCATCAGCTCAATATATGGCCATCAGACGCTATAATGGTATGACAGTCAGGAACGGCATCATGTCACCAACTTACGGATGCATTTTGACAAAGATAGAGATCGATTTCATTCTTAACCTCCGCACGAGAGTTGAAGATTTTCCTTTGTGCCTTCCAATGATACAAAGATCGATACTTTTGAACACCCAAAGCTCTAGAAATTGTCAGCAGACGGTTGCATGTTCCGATTGTCACGAACAATATCACATCTCAAGTTTGAAGAAGGAATTTCACTCCGATAGAGATTGATACAGATCTCGGCTTCTTCAGGAAACATGTAGGTATTTCTATTATCTTTCTAAAAAACCAAGATCACTTCATTAGGACGACCGTACCACAAAATACGATGGTCCGGACGCTTGATTATCCGTAGCAGACTCTTGACATCAATCTTCAGTGTTTTTGCTGTTCCCGCTTTTGTACTTTTGTCTTTATTCATTCTTTTCTTCTCTTTCTTCTATTAGAGTTGTTGAAGCTTTTATATTCTTATACTACTGTACTTGGTGCTTCAGAACTTTATTGAAAAGGGTACCTCATTTTCTGGTCAAGCTTGGACGATGTATATCTTAATACTTGATTCAAAATTACATATCCACCCATCATAATGTTCTATATTCTGAGTAGACGCTTGATTAGCTTCACTGTATGCTTCTTAAATGTGCTAAGGCACTTCCTTATCCACATGGCACATTCACAGGGCTATTTAACTCGTAGCATTCTGACCCTTTAGCATATTATGCTTCTTTGACCCTGTTACTGGACGAATTAGGATTCGATATCTTCATGAAACTTGTTTATATGGATATTAGCTTTAATGAGACACCGGTTTCATCAAATTCGAATACCATAAGCTCAATATATGGCCATCAGACGCTACAAAGGTATGACAGTCAGGAACGACATCACGTCACCAACTTACGGATGCATTTTGACGAAGATAGAGATCGATTTCGCTCTTGACCTCTTCATGAGAGTTGCAGATATTTCTTTGAGCCTACCAAAGATGCGTAGATCGATACTTTTGAAAACTTAAAGCTCCAGAAATTTTCAGCAGAAGGTTGCATATTCGAATTGTCATGACTAGTATCACACCTCATGCTTAAAGAAGGAATTTCACTCAGATAGAGATTGATTCAGATGTCGACTTCTTCAGGAAACATGTAGGTATTTCTCTTATCTTTCTAACAAAACCAAGATCACTTCATTAGGAAGAGTATACCTCAAAATACGACGTTTCGGATGCATGATTATCGGTAGCATACGCTTGACTTCAATCTTCAGTCTTTTTGTTGTTGCAGCTTTTGTACTTTTGTCTTTATTCACGCTTTTTTTCTCTTTCTTCTATTTGAGTTGCTGAAGGTTTTGTGCTCTTCTATTACCGTACTTGATGCTTCAGAACTTTATTGAAAAGGGTACCTCATTTTCTGGTCAAGCTTGGACCTTGAATATCTTGATACTTCATTCAAAATTACTTCTCCACCCATCATAATGTTCTGTATTCTGAGTAGACGCTTGATTAGCTTCACTGGACGCTTCTTAAAAGAGCTAAGGCGCTAGGTTATCCACATGGCACATTCACAACGCTATTTAACTCGTAGCATTCTGATCATTTAGCGTATTATGCTTCTTTGACCCTGTTACTGGCCGAATTAGGATTCGATGTCTTCATGAAACTTGTTTACATGGATATTAGATTTAATGACACACCGGTTGAAGATATTTATTTGTGCCTTCCAAAGATACAAGGATCGATACTTTTGAACACCCAAAGCTCCAGAAATTGTCAGCAGACGGTTGCATGTTCTGATTGTCACGAACAATATCACATCTCAAGTTTGAAGAAGGAATTTCACTCCGATAGAGATTGATACAGATCTCGGCTTCTTCAGGAAACCTGTAGGTATTTCTATTATCTTTCTAAAAAAACCAAGATCACTTCATTAGGGCGAGCGTACCACAAAATACGACGTTTCAGCCGCTTGATTTTCGACAGCAGAGGCTTGACTTCAATATTCAGTGTTTTTGCTGTTTCCGCTTTTGTACTTTTGCCTTTATTCATGCTTTTCTTCTCTTTCTTCTATTAGAGTTGCCGAAGCTTTTATATTCTTATACTGCTGTACTTGATGCTTTAGAACTTTATTGAAAAGGGTACCTCATTTTCTGGTCAAGCTTAGACGATGAATATCTTAATACTTTATTCAAAATTACTTCTCCACCCATCATAATGTTCTGTATTCTGAGTAGACACTCGATTAGCTTCACTGGACGTTTCTTAAAAGAGCTAAGGCGCTTGGTTATCCACATGGCACATTCACAAGGCTATTTAACTCGTAGCATTCTGACCATTTAGCATATTATGCTTTTTTGACCCTGTTACTGGCCGAATTAGGATTCGATGTTTTCATGAAACTTTTTTATATGGACATTAGCTTTAATGAGACGCCGGTTTCATCAAATTCAAACACCATCAGCTCAATATATGGCCATCAGACGCTACAAAAGTATGACAGTCCGGAACGGCATCACGTCACCAACTTACGGATGCATTTTGACAAATATAGAGATCGATTTCGCTCTTGACCTCTTCATTAGAGTTGCAGATATTTCTTTGAGCCTTCCAAAGATACCAAGATCGATACTTTTGAAAACCTAAAGCTCTAAAAATTGTCAGCAGAAGGTTGCATATTCGAATTGTCATGAACAGTATCACACCTCATGCTTGAAGAAGGAATTTCACTCAGATAGAGATTGATTCAGATCTCGACTTCTTCAGGAAACATGTAGGTATTTCACTTATCTTTCTATCAAAACCAAGATCACTTCATTAGGATGAACATACCTCAAAATACAACGTTTCGGACGCATGATTATCGGCAACAAACGCTTGATTTCAATCTTCAGTCTTTTTGCTGTCACAGCTTTTGTACTTTTCTCTTTATTCGCGCTTTTTTTCTCTTTCTTCTATTAAAGTTGCTGAAGGTTTTGTCTTCTTCTGTTATAGTACTTGATGCTTCAGAACTTTGTTGAAAAGGGTACCTCATTTTCTGGTCAAGCTTGGACTTTGAATATCTTAATACTTCATTCAAAATTAATTCTCCACCCATCATAATGTTCTGTATTCTGAGTAGACGCTTGATTAGCTTCACTGGACGCTTCTTAAAAGAGCTAAGGCGCTAGGTTATCCACATGGCACATTCACAACGCTATTTAACTCGTAGCATTCTGATCATTTAGCGTATTATGCTTCTTTGACCCTGTTACTGGCCGAATTAGGATTCGATGTCTTCATGAAACTTGTTTATATGGATATTAGATTTAATGAGACACCGGTGTCATCCATTTCGAACACCATCAGCTCAATATATGGCCATCAGACGCTATAATGGTATGACAGTCAGGAACGGCATCATGTCACCAACTTACGGATGCATTTTGACAAAGATAGAGATCGATTTCATTCTTAACCTCCGCACGAGAGTTGAAGATTTTCCTTTGTGCCTTCCAATGATACAAAGATCGATACTTTTGAACACCCAAAGCTCTAGAAATTGTCAGCAGACGGTTGCATGTTCTGATTGTCACAAACAATATCACATCTCAAGTTTGAAGAAGGAATTTCACTCCGATAGAGATTGATACAGATCTCGGCTTCTTCAGGAAACCTGTAGGTATTTCTATTATCTTTCTAAAAAAACCAAGATCACTTCATTAGGACGAGCGTACCACAAAATACGATGTTTCAGACGCTTGATTTTCGACAGCAGAGGCTTGACTTCAATATTCAGTGTTTTTGCTGTTTCCGCTTTTGTACTTTTGCCTTTATTCATGCTTTTCTTCTCTTTCTTCTATTAGAGTTGCTGAAGCTTTTATATTCTTATACTACTGTACTTGATGCTTTAGAACTTTATTGAAAAGGGTACCTCATTTTCTATTGAAGCTTGGACTTTGAATGTCTTGATATTTCATTCAAAATTACTTCTCCACCCATCATAATGTTCTGTATTCTAAGTAGACGCTTGATTAGCTTCACTAGACGCTTCTTAAAAGAGCTAAGGCGCTTGGTTATCCACATGGCACATTCACAAGGCTATTTAACTCGTAGCATTCTGACCATTTAGCGTATTATGCTTCTTTGACCCTGTTACTGGCCGAATTAGGATTCGATGTCTTCATGAAACTTGTTTATATGGATATTAGATTTAATGAGACACCGGTGTCATCCATTTCGAACACCATCAGCTCAATATATGGCCATCAGACGCTATAATGGTATGACAGTCAGGAACGGCATCATATCACCAACTTACGGATGCATTTTGACAAAGATAGAGATCGATTTCATTCTTAACCTCCGCACGAGAGTTGAAGATTTTCCTTTGTGCCTTCCAATGATACAAAGATCGATACTTTTGAACACCCAAAGCTCTAGAAATTGTCAGCAGACGGTTGCATGTTCCGATTGTCACGAACAATATCACATCTCAAGTTTGAAGAAGGAATTTCACTCCGATAGAGATTGATACAGATCTCGGCTTCTTCAGGAAACATGTAGGTATTTCTATTATCTTTCTAAAAAACCAAGATCACTTCATTAGGACGACCGTACCACAAAATACGATGGTCCGGACGCTTGATTATCCGTAGCAGACTCTTGACATCAATCTTCAGTGTTTTTGCTGTTCCCGCTTTTGTACTTTTGTCTTTATTCATTCTTTTCTTCTCTTTCTTCTATTAGAGTTGTTGAAGCTTTTATATTCTTATACTACTGTACTTGGTGCTTCAGAACTTTATTGAAAAGGGTACCTCATTTTCTGGTCAAGCTTGGACGATGTATATCTTAATACTTGATTCAAAATTACATATCCACCCATCATAATGTTCTATATTCTGAGTAGACGCTTGATTAGCTTCACTGTATGCTTCTTAAATGTGCTAAGGCACTTCCTTATCCACATGGCACATTCACAGGGCTATTTAACTCGTAGCATTCTGACCCTTTAGCATATTATGCTTCTTTGACCCTGTTACTGGACGAATTAGGATTCGATATCTTCATGAAACTTGTTTATATGGATATTAGCTTTAATGAGACACCGGTTTCATCAAATTCGAATACCATAAGCTCAATATATGGCCATCAGACGCTACAAAGGTATGACAGTCAGGAACGACATCACGTCACCAACTTACGGATGCATTTTGACGAAGATAGAGATCGATTTCGCTCTTGACCTCTTCATGAGAGTTGCAGATATTTCTTTGAGCCTACCAAAGATGCGTAGATCGATACTTTTGAAAACTTAAAGCTCCAGAAATTTTCAGCAGAAGGTTGCATATTCGAATTGTCATGACTAGTATCACACCTCATGCTTAAAGAAGGAATTTCACTCAGATAGAGATTGATTCAGATGTCGACTTCTTCAGGAAACATGTAGGTATTTCTCTTATCTTTCTAACAAAACCGAGATCACTTCATTAGGAAGAGTATACCTCAAAATACGACGTTTCGGATGCATGATTATCGGTAGCATACGCTTGACTTCAATCTTCAGTCTTTTTGTTGTTACAGCTTTTGTACTTTTGTCTTTATTCACGCTTTTTTTCTCTTTCTTCTATTTGAGTTGCTGAAGGTTTTGTGCTCTTCTATTACCGTACTTGATGCTTCAGAACTTTATTGAAAAGGGTACCTCATTTTCTGGTCAAGCTTGGACCTTGAATATCTTGATACTTCATTCAAAATTACTTCTCCACCCATCATAATGTTCTGTATTCTGAGTAGACGCTTGATTAGCTTCACTGGACGCTTCTTAAAAGAGCTAAGGCGCTAGGTTATCCACATGGCACATTCACAAGTCTATTTAACTCGTAGCATTCTGACCATTTAGTATACTATGCTTCTTTGACCCTGTTACTGGCCGAATTAGGATTCGATGTCTTCATGAAAATTGTTTATATGGATTTTAGATTTAATGAGACACCAGTTTCATCCAATTCGAACACCATCAACTCAATATATGGCCATCAGACGCTACGAAGGTATGACAGTCAGGAACGGCATCACGTCACCAACTTACGGCTGCATTTTGACAAAGATAGAGATCGATTTCGTTCTTAACCTCTTTACGAGAGTTGAAGATATTTCTTTGTGCCTTCCAACTATACCATGATCGATAATTTTGAACACCCAAAGCTCCAGAAATTGTCAGCAGACGGTTGCATGTTTTGATTGTCACGAACAATATCACATCTCCAGTTTGAAGAAGGAATTTCACTCCGATAGAGATTGATACAGATCTCGGCTTCTTCAGGGAACATGTAGGTATTTCTATTATCTTTCTAAAAAAACCAAGATCACTTCATTAGGACGAGCGTACCATAAAATACAACGTTTCGGACGCTTGATTATCGGCAACAGACTCTTGACTTCAATCTTCAGTCTTTTTTCTGTTGCAGCTTTTGTACTTTTTTCTTTATTCACGCTTTGTTTCTCTTTCTTCTATTGGATTTGCTGAAGGTTTTGTCCTCTTCTATTACAGTACTTGATGCTTTAGAACTTTATTGAAAAGGGTACCTCATTTTCTATTGAAGCTTAGACTTTGAATATCTTGATACTTCATTCAAAATAACTTCTCCACCCATCATAATGTTCTGTATTCTGAGTAGACGCTTAATTAGCTTCACTGGACGCTTCTTAAAAGAGCTAAGGTGCTTGGTTATCGACATGGCACATTCAGAAGGCTATTTAACTCGTAGCATTATGACCATTTACCGTATTATGCTTCTTTGACCCTGTTACTGGCCGAATAAGGATTCGATGTCTTCTCGAAACTTGTTTATATGTATATCAGATTTAACGAGACACCGGTTTCATCCAATTCGAATACCATCAGCTCAATATATGTCCATCAGACGCTACAAAGGTACGACAGTCCGGAACGACATCACGTCACCAACTTACGGCTGCATTTTGACAAAGATAGAGATCGATTTCGTTCTTAACCTCTTCATGAGAGTTGAAGATATTTCTTTATGCCTTCCAACGATATCAAGATCGCTACTTTTGAACACCCAAAGCTCCAGAAATTGTCAGCAGACGATTGCATGTTCTGATTGTCACGAACATTATCACATCTAAAGTTTGAAGAAGGAATTTCACTCCGATAGAGATTGATACAGATCTCGGCTTCCTCAGGAAACATATAGGTATTTCTATTATCTTTCTAAAAAAACCAAGATCACTTCATTAGGACGAGTGTACCTCAAAATACGACGTTTCGGACGCTTGATTATCGGCAGCAGACGCTTGACTTCAATCTTCAGTGTTTTTACTGCTTCCGCTTTTGTAGTTTTGTCTTTATTCACGTTTTTCTTCTCTTTCTTCTATTAGAGTTGCTGAAGCTTTTATATTCTTATACTACAGTACTTGATGCTTCAGAACTTTATTGAAAAAGGTATCTCATGTTCTGGTCAAGCTTGGACGATGAATATCTTAATACTTCATTCAAAATTGCTTCTCCACCCATCAAAATGTTCTGTATTCTGAGTAGACGCTTGATTAGCTTCATTGGATGCTTCTTAAAAGAGCTAAGGCACTTCATTATCCACATGGCACATTCACAAGGCTATTTAACACGTAGCATTCTGACCATTTAGGGTATTATGCTTCTTTGACCCGGTTACTGGCCGAATTAGGATTCGATGTCTTCACGAAACTTGTTTATATGGATATTAGCTTTAATGAGACACCGGTTTCATCAAATTTGTACACCATCAGCTCGTTATATGGCCACCAGACGCTACAACGGTATGACAGTCAGGAAGGGCATCACAACACCAACTTACGGATGCATTTTGACAAAGATAGAGATCGATTTCGCTATTGACCTCTTCATCAGAGTTGCAGATATTTCTTTGAGCCTTCCAAATATACCAAGATCGATACTTTTGAAAACTCAAAGCTCCAAAAATTGTCAGCAGAAGGTTGAATATATCGATTTGTCACGACTAGTATCACACCTCATGCTTGAAGAAGGAATTTCACTCAGATAGAGACTGATTCAGATCTCGACTTCTTCAGGAAAGATGTAGGTATTTCTCTTATCTTTCTAAAAAAACCGAGATCACTTCATTAGGACGAGCATACCTCAAAACACTTCGTTGCAGATGCATGATTATCGGCAGCATACGCTTGACTTCAATCTTCATTCTTTTTGTTATTGCAGCTTTTGTACTTTTGTCTTTATTTATGCTTTTTTTGTCTTTCTTCAATTGGATTTGCTGAAGGTTTTGTCCTCTTCTATTACAGTAATTGATGCTTTAGAACTTTATTGAAAAGGGTACCTCATTTTCTATTGAAGCTTGGACTTTGAATATCTTGATACTTCATTCAAAATTACTTCTCCACCCATCATAATGTTCTGTATTCTGAGTAGACGCTTGATTAGCTTCACTGGAAGCTTCTTAAAAGAGCTAAGGTGCTTGGTTATCCACATGGCACATTCACAAGGCTATTTCACTCGTAGCATTCTGACCATTTAGCGTATTATGCTTCTTTGACCCTGTTACTGGCCGAATAAGGATTCGATGTATTCACGAAACTTGTTTATATGGATATCAGATTTAACGAGACACCGGTTTCATCCAATTCGAACACCATCAGGTCAATATATGGCCATCAGACGCTACAAAGGTATGACAGTCCGGAACGGCATCACGTCACCAACTTATGGCTGCATGTTGACAAAGATGGAGATCGATTTTGTTCTTAACCTCTTCACGAGAGTTGAAGAAATTGCTTTGCGCCTTCCAACGATACCAAGATCGATACTTTTGAACACCCAAAGCTCCAGAAATTGTCTGCAGACGGTTGCATGTTCTGATTGTCATGAACAATATCACATCTCAAGTTCGAAGAAGGAATTTCACTTCGATAGAGATTGATACAGATCTCGGCTTCTTCAGGAAACATGTATGTATTTCTATTATCTTTCTAAAAAAACCAAGATCACTTCATTAGGGCGAGCGTACCACAAAATACAACGCTTCAGATGCTTGATTATCGGCAGCAGACGCTTGACTTCATTCTTCAGTGTTTTTGCTGTTTCTGCTTTTGTACTTTTGTCTTTATTCACGCTTTTCTTCTCTTTCTTCTATTAGAGTTGCTGAAGCTATTATATTCTTATACTATAGTACTTGATGCTTCAGAACTTTATTGAAAAAAGTACCTCATTTTCTGGTCAAGCTTGGGCGAAGAATATCTTAATACTTGATTCAAAATTACTTCTCCACCCATCATAATGTTCTATATTCTGAGTAGACGCTTGATTAGCTTCACTGGATGCTTCTTAAAAGAGGTAAGGCGCTTCGTTATCCACATAGCACATTCACAAGGCTATTTAACTCGTTGCATTCTGACCATTTAGCGTATTATGCTTCTTTGACCCTGTTACAGGCCGAATTAGGATTCGATGTTTTCACGAAACTTGTTTATATGGATATTATCTTTATGTGACACTGGTTTCATCAAATTCAGACACCATCGGCTCAATATATGGCCATCAGACGCTACAAAGGTATGACTTTCAGTAACGGCATCACGTCACCAACTTACGGATGCATTTTGACAAATATAGAGATCGATTTCGCTCTTGACCTCTTCACGAGAGTTGCAGATATTTCTTTAAGCCTTCCAAAGATACCAAGATCGATACTTTTGAAAACCTAAAGCTCCAGAAATTGTTAGCAGAAGGTTTTATATTCGAGTTATGACGAACAGTATCACACCTCATGCTTGAAGAAGGAATTTCACTCAGATAGAGACTGATTCAGATCTCGACTTCTTCAGGAAAGATGTAACACCCCCTCGCGGGTGCTACATACACGGACTCTAATGCGGAATAAAAAAAGAAAATAAAACGCTGGTTGCTTTCGGAAAATACTTTAATTAAGTAGCTACGTTCAAAAACGCGGTTCTGAAAATTTTCTACATGCATAGGCAAACAACTCAAGACGAAGAAATAAATTTCATATCACACATTGATACTCACTGTTCATAAAACATAAGCATAACGTAAAACCTGGTCTAATATATATATCATATTACAGACTTAGGAATAATTCAACATACGTGCAGCAATAAAATATAAGCCTGCTCAAAAACAAAAGACTCCTAAGCTGGTCGGCTAAAAGTAGCCATTGGGGTACAACCCAACGTCGGCTCCTTCAAAAGTTTCCATCGTCCGAGCCCTCACGTCTCCGCGGGGACCTATGACCAACATCTGCACATGTGTTCCAAAAACACAACAAGGTGTCCAACATGTACAGGCAAAGGTGAGATACTCATATAAAGTTATCACGATAGCCGCACAAGCGATAAACAGCAGTATAAACATCCACAGATAAATACAGTTATATGAACAGTTATTTATATAATACCGTACAACATCCCAAACACTATCATCAGTTGTAATAATGCATGAGACTTCAATATCATCTTTCTAATTCATGTACTCCGGAGATTCTAACTTCCCAATATCGAGCGATAGGCCGTAGTAACACCCGTAACACAATTGTTCTCATGAGTCGGCCTCTCTATTTAGGTCCGAACTCCAATTGTTCCAGGGTACCACGTCTCACCATATCATGAATACTCCAGTCTCTGATCGAGTTCATTCGTGTTTAGCAACCGATTTACCACGGCACGGGGTTGCTACGCCACCGGCCACTTATGGGATCTCGAACACAGAATGCCCCTATAGACCCAGTGGTCTTAACTGCCTGAATTCTCAACTACGAAAGTTGTAGCTCGGTTCCAAATGGCACGTCTGCCGGTTCATGCATGTACACAGAAAGTTTTCTGTTTTCTTTGCGTTCATTCTTTCAAATGTCGAGACATAAAGTCCACGACTCGTTTCAAAAAGGCATTAAGCCCACTCAAATCAAAAACACAGGACACAAAGTCCGAGTGCTCAATCCACAAAACACTAGCCCCGACGTCTCGACCACTAGGTTCGGGTTTGTCTCAAAGGTTCATCATTTTTCCTTTGGTTTCATTTTCTCAAAACACTTTGGAAAACAAAACATACTTTGGTTTTCTCGAAACAAAACATCCTTTTTGATCAAGAGAACATTTTTCCGTGAAAAACACCTTTCTTGAAAACAAAAACCATTTTCTAAGGTTTCACGTCTTTTTAAAACGCTTTACCGAAATAAAACACGATTTGCACGACTTTCCACAAAACCACTTTACTTTTCAAAAGAAAAATACTTTTCAACAAGAAGGACAACTTTTCTTGAAAAAGCAACACGTTTTCCCAAAAACCACTTTTTGATTTAAAAACGCGGTTTTCAAAACATAGATTTAGGATTTCGAGTCTTTTAATATATTATCGAGACATAGCCAGTCCTATGCTCATCCAGGGTATATATATATATATATATATATATATATATATAGACATCAGCAATCCATAATCATCATCATAATATCAACTAAGGCATCCATGCCACAAATTATCAAATAGACAATTATGCACAACATTTAACATCCAATCAATCCAGGATATAAGTATACATATACATCATTCAAACTCATCTCTAAATCATCACTCAAGACATCATAACACATATATCAAACATGCACTATGAAGCTACTCAAACTTAAATGACTACCTCCCTTTACCTCTCAAATTTGCTTAGTCCAAACTTGATCGATTCTCGGCTCCGGCTCCGGTTTCGTTTGCGTCGCCTAAAACAATCAAACACAATTCAATTCAAACAACAATTCAACATCAATCTATAACATAAGAGCACAAGTTTTCCTTCCCCTAAAAGGTATAGGGTTCGGCCATGAAGGTAAAAAGGGTTAGGGATCTCATTTGGTTCCAAACTTTTGGTTAGTTGGTTCATGAACTTAGTTAACACTATTTCAAGTCCTATGACTCAAAAATGTGAAACAACACTCATGGATTTTCCCCATGAAGCTCTCGGCCATAAAGGGCAATCTAGGCTAGGAATTGATTTGGTTTTCCATCACTTGGATTCAAGGACACTAGGAAAGCTAAGGATGGAATCAAGAGTTAGAAATCAAAAATTTGAACAAAAACACTATTCATCACCACTACTAGGGTTCGGCCATTTTGGGATTTTAGAGCTAGGATGAGACTTGGATCATGAGCTCTTGGGTTTAGATAGAGGGTGATGAGGTGAGTTCAAAGAACTTGGTTTCACATCCAAAGGATTTTCCTACAATTTCCTATGGATTTTCAAAGTTTTGGATCTAAGAATGAGTTTCATGAAAATGGAGTTTTGATCTTGATATTGAAAGAGATTCAAGAAGAAATGAGACCATAGAAGTGATCTTACCTTAAAATGGATGAAGATTGGTCAAGAAATCAAGTGATTTCAACAAGCTTTCAAGGTTTTCTCAAGGATTCAATGGAGGTTTTTTTCTCTAAGGAAGATGAAGTGTTCTTTGTGTTCTTGGGGGGCTGGGCTGCGTGGAATGAGGGGCTGAGAGGGCTGTTCCAGCCTTCTAAAGAGTTCATTATGGGTAAAAAGGTCATTTGGTTCAAAGGGTAAAATGGTAAAAGGTGAAAAGGCTTAAGTTAGGGGTATTTTAGTAATTTCGCGTCCCGAAATTCCCGATCGTCATGACAACTCTGGCATGCTCTCCCAAGTGAGTTGACAAGATGTGATATCAATATTGTCCGTTGTCGGGTCCTGGTAAGTCCATACGCGGCTCCGTTCTCCACCCGATTGAAGATTTCACTCGAATGGAGGTCAAGAAGTGATTTTTTTGAAATTTTTGCGAAATTTAACCAAAACATAGAAAATCGAATTCTAAGACTTACTGTCTCATTCACGGGTCCATCTGAGGTCTTCGGAGCAGTAAAATCATACTGTCAGTGTAAAAACGCAGACCGGGCTCCGTTTGAGTTTTCGACTCAAAACTTAATCGTAGCTTCCTACGATAACGCTGAGCATGATTATGGTCTCGGAATATTTTATATCCTTTTCTAAGACCTCGAATAAAATATAAGTTCATAAATACTGATTAAAAGAAAAACTCGAAAATCGGGGTGTTACAAAAGAGGTAGGTATTTCTCTTATCTTTCTAACAAAACCAAGATCACTTCATTAGGACGAGCATACCTCTAAATACGACGTTTCGGACGCATGATTACCTGCAGCAAACGCTTGACTTGAATCTTCAGTCTTTTTGCTGTTGCAGCTTTTGTACTTTTGTCTTTATTCACGCTTTTTTTCTGTTTCTTCTATTGGATTTGCTGAAGGTTTTGTCCTCTTCTATTACAGTAATTGATGCTTTAGAACTTTATTGAAAAGGGTACCTCATTTTCTATTGAAGCTTGGACTTTGAATATCTTGATACTTCATTCAAAATTACTTCTTCACCCATCATAATGTTCTGTATTCTGAGTAGACGCTTGATTAGCTTCACTGGACGCTTCTTAAAAGAGCTAAGGCGCTTGGTTATCCACATGGCACATTCACAAGGCCATTTAACTCGTAGCAGTATGACCATTTAGCGTATTATGCTTCTTTGACCCTGTTACTGGCCGAATAAGGATTGGATGTCTTCACGAAACTTGTTTATATGTATATCAGATTTAACGAGACACCGGTTTCGTCCAATTCGAGCACCATCAGCTCAATATATGACCATCAGACGCTACAAAGGTATGACAGTCCGGAACAGCATCACGTCACCAACTTACGGCTGCATTTTGACAAAGATAGAGATCGATTTCGTTCTTAACCTCTTCACGAGAGTTGAAGATATTTCTTTGTGCCTTCCAATGATATCAAGATCGCTACTTTTGAACACCCAAAGCTCCAGAAATTGTCAGCAGACGGTTGTATGTTCTGATTGTCACGAACATTATCACATCTAAAGTTTGAAGATAGCCAGTCCTATGCTCATCCAGGGTATAAATATATATATATATATATATATACAACAATCCATAATCATCATCATAATATCAACTAAGGCATCCATGCCACAAATTATCAAATAGACAATTATGCACAACATTTAACATCCAATCAATCCAGGATATAAGTATACATATACTGTTGGCAAGTGACTTCAAACACAAGACGGGGGTGAATTGTGTGTGATATGTGTTTTTGAAAAACTTTTTGCAATTACGGCGCTTGAAGATAAATGACTGAAATTAGAAGCGCTATAAAGTAAATTGCTTGAATAATAAATTCTAGAAAGTAAATAGCAATAAAATAAATCGCTTAAATTAAATTGCAATAAAGTAAATGCGATAAATTAAATTGCAATAAAATAAATTGCGATAAATTAAATTGCTGTAAGGTAGAAGACAATAATGAAAGGATAGAGAGAGAGCCGCAGATTTATCCTGGTTCGGCCACTAAATACCCTGTGGCCTACGTCCAGTCCGCAAGGTCAAACACCAAGGGTTTTCACTCAATAACTAGCTTTTAAATCAGGTGCAGCTAGAAACCTTTACAAACCAAGAGCACTCTCCACACAAAATAATGGGATATCACCTCCCTTTGTGCAAGAGCCTCAAGTTCAAGAGATATTGTTTCTCTTTAAAGAAAATGGGATTCACACCCAAGAGCAAGAAGAAGTAGAAGAAGAATGTAGCACTCAAGTAGTGCAGATAAAGATTACAAATTGAAGCTCAAAGTACAATTCAAACTATATGATATGTAAAGCTCTCTATTCAAAAAAATAATCAAAAGTGAATATGTGAGAGTAAGTAATAAAATAAACAGAGTTTCAGAGCGCAATAGGATTCGTGTGTTTTAGAGTTGCCTTGGCATTCCTATTTATAGAAAAACTTTTAAGCCCATAGGAATTAGGTTAAGCCTATTTAAAAAACAAGGCAGTCGCTTCATAATCGATTATGGTATGTCCATAATCGATTATCCCTTGAGAAAAAACGCGCTGATTTACTTTCGCAGCATAATCGATTAGGATAATCGATTATGACTTCTCTGTTTTGAGTGTAATCGATTATGACATATTCATAATCGATTATGACTTCCCTGATTTGAGTGTAATCGATTATGACATATGCATAATCGATTATGTACATTATTTTGTTTGAAAACTTAACGGCTATAATGAAATTTCTATTATTTTTAGTAAAAGCCTTTTAAGTTAACATAATGTGTGTGTGTGATTGATTTTAAATATGAGAGCTTTAGAACCATTTACAAAAAGATCCTAATAAACACCGATTACAAGAAATAAAAATTCCCATAACCCAGTCTTGAAGCACTTGATCTCCTTGATCTTCTTTTCCGCTTTTTGTATACTTGACTTTCCGGTTCCTTTTGTCAATCATCAAAAACTGGATTAATCCTGTCAAGGCATATATTCACATTCTCCCCTTTTTGATGATGACAAACATCTCAAGGAGGGATTTGCTCTAGAGACGAGAAATCAGAGTTAATGCACAGATAAAATACTTTACACCTTATTTTTATGCAAAATTTAAAAATAGCAACTCCCCCTAAAGCATGCAAACTCTACCTGAACTATGCAATCATATAACTCTCCCCCTTTTGGCATTATCAAAAAAGCGGGAAAAGTGCAAACAAGAGGAAGGCATATATTCAGGAAAGTTAGAAACAGTCCAAAATGACCAAAATGAACGTTACTGACCTTTTAATCGGTTTCATAATCGATTATGTAATTGAGCATAATCGATTATGTCTTACCGTGTTGGCTCCTGATTCGCTCATCCATGACCCATAATCGACTATTGAGTGCCTCATAATCGATTATTCCTTTAGTGGCAGACTTTTGGCATTCGCGAAATCGTTTATGTAATCGATTATAGTCTGGGTCTTTGAATAATCGATTATCTAATCGGTTATTTGAGATTGTTGAGATGAATATATAATCGATTATGTAATCGATTCTCCTTCCTTGTTCTTTCATTTATAATCGATTAGCCTAATCGATTATGGTTCGTCTGACTTTTGTTCTTTTTCTCCCCCTTTCAATTGTAATCGATTACTATAATCGATTCCTGGTCCTCTGACTTGTGAATAATCGATTATGCCTATGCTATAATCGATTATGGCTAAAGAAATTTGAATTTTAGCACATAGAGCATGTATCCTGTTTACACACTTCAACACACAAGTTAGGGATAACAAGGGAAAAAATAGTATGATGCACATAAGATATTTCATTCAATGCATGATTCATTAAGAATACCTAATTCCGTTCTTATGAAGAAGAAATTTTCTTTAGGCAATGGTTTAGTAAAAATGTCTGTGAGTTGCTTAGATGTTTCCACAAACTCAATCATGCAATCACCTTTTTGTACATGATCTCTTATGAAGTGATGCCTAATTTCAATGTGCTTGGTTCGAGAGTGATAAACCGGATTTTTAGTGAGGTTTATGGCACTTGTGTTGTCACATTTAATTGGAACAGTTCTAAGATTTATTCCATAGTCATTTAATGTTGCTTCATCCAAATTATTTGTGCACAACAACTACCTGCCGCTACGTATTCCGCTTCGGCAGTGGACAAAGCCACACTGGCTTGCTTCTTACTATGCCAAGAAACTAATGCGTTTCCTAACAAGTGACAAGTCCCACTGGTGCTTTTTTGATCCATTTTGCATCCCGCAAAATCTGAATCCGAGTATCCAATTAAAGTGCAATCAGCACCTCTAGGGTACCATAGACCCATATTTTGTGTGCCAATGAGATATCTCATAATGCGTTTTACCGCTGTGAGATGTGATTCCTTATGGTTAGATTGAAAACGTGCACACATGCAAACACTAAACATTATATCGGGGCGACTTGCTGTAAGATAAAGAAGTGAATCTATCATACCTCTATACTTACTTACTTCAACCGACTTACTTTCCTCATCTTTATCAAGGTAGCAGGAGGTGCTCATTGGTGTGGATATTTCTTTGGCATTGCTCATTCCAAATTTCTTGAGTAGCTCCTTGCAATATTTTGCTTGATTTATGAATATTCCTTCTTTTGATTGCTTGATTTGAAGCCCAAGGAAGTAGTTGAGCTCGCCCATCATTGACATTTCAAACTCATTTTGCATTATGTTAGAAAAGTCCTTACACAAAGATTCATTAGTTGCACCAAATATAATATCGTCCACATAAATTTGAACAAGTAAAATGTCATGCTTTTTATTTTTGATAAAAAGAGTGGTGTCCACTTTTCCTCTTTCAAAATCATTTTCAAGTAAAAACTTGCTTAGACGATCATACCAAGCTCTAGGAGCTTGTTTCAAACCATATAGAGCCTTTTTTAGTTTGAAGACGTGATTAGGAAATTCGAAATTTGAAAAACCAGGGGGTTGGTCCACATAGACTTCTTCTTGAATATAACTATTAAGAAAAGCACTTTTTACATCCATTTGAAAAAGTTTGAAATCCATAATGCATGCAAATGCAAGAAGCATGCGGATGGCTTCTAATCTAGCCAGTGGAGCATAGGTTTCATCGAAATCTATGCCCTCTTATTGATTATATCCTTTAGCGACAAGCCTAGCTTTATTCCTAACAATTATACCGTTTTCATCAAGCTTGTTACGAAAGACCCATTTAGTCCCAATGACTAACTGATCCTTAGGTTTGGGAACAAGTTCCCAAACATTGTTTCTTTCAAATTGGTTCAACTCTTCTTGCATGGCAAGAGTCCAATGTTCATCAATGATAGCATCATCAATATCTTTAGGTTCAATTTGAGATACGAAAGCCATGTAATGACATGCATGTTTAAGAGAGTTTCGAGTTGTTACCCCTTTTGAAATATCACCTATTATGTTGTCAAGAGGATGGTGTCTTGATGTTCTCCATTCTCTTGGAAGATTTGAGTGAGGTGAATCATCGATACTAAGAGGTGGTTGATCTTCATCCTTTTTCTCTTGACTTATTTGTTCCTCAAGGTGGTTATTTCCCAAAAGTTCTGCAAGATCATCAACACTTTCTTTATTGTTGTCACCATAGAAAACATAGCCACCCTTTTCGGATGATATAGAGGAGAACTTGGTTTTATCTCCCGTCATGTGCTTTGAACAACCACTGTCAAGATACCAATTAGAGTTCTTGGCCTTCAAGCACACCTCATCTTCCTCATGGTTGGCCATGAGACATAAATTTGCTTCTTCATTATCCGATTCGTCAGAGGAGTCCATGTCGTTCTCATCCCACGCAATATAAGCTCTTCTTGCTTTTCTATCCTTCTGTGGCCTTTTATCTGATTTTTCATGTTTCTTTTGGCCTTGAGGACAGTCGGGTTTAATATGACCCTTTTTGCCACAGTTGTAGCATGTTGGATTGAAGGAAGTTCCTTACCCCTCATTTTTCTTTTGAGGATTGAAGAATTGTTTTGCCTTGCCTTTCTGTCTCATGAATTTTTTGAACCTTCGAACCATTAGGGTCATATTTTCCTCGTTTTCATCGAGGCTATCACATTCATCAAGGTTGTCTTCTTCTTCTGTTTTATTGATACTTGCTTAGAGAAATACTTTTCTTTTTCTTATCGGTTTCCTCATTCTCAATGAGTCGATTTAGTTCGAGCTCATGTTCCTGCAATTTTCCAAACAGAGTCGCCAAAGACATAGAAGATAGATCTCTAGATTCAGATATAGCTGTAACTTTAGGTTGCTAACTTCTATTTAGACATCTAAGAACCTTATTAATTAAATCTTCATTATTGAAGGACTTCCCAAGAGCTCTAAGATGATTAATTATATGGGTAAATCGTTTTTGCATATCATATATGCTTTCACCCTGTTTCATCCTAAATAGCTCATACTCATGGGTTAATGTGTTCATTCGAGCCCTTTTGACCTCGGTAGTACCTTCATGGGTCAATTGAAGGGTGTCCCACATTTCCTTGGTGGTCTTACAATTTGAGACCCTATAGAACTCATCGTAGCTTAGAGCTGCAGTGATGATGTTCCTAGCTTTCAAATTATATTGAACCTTTTTCTTTTCCTCGTCGGTCCAAAGATTTCTTGGTTTATTCACCACTGCATCATTAACTGAATGAGCGGGAACAAATGGACCATTTTCCACAGCGTCCCAAACATCGAGGTTTACTGCCTCAAGAAAGATTTGCATCCTTTCTTTCCAATAACCATATCCTTCACCATTGAACAATGGGGGTCTGTTTGTGGAATTGCCCTCATTTTTAAAACCGTTTGAAGTCATGTTACTTCTTGAGGCGATTTAGCCCTTTAGACAAGAGTTAAGCTCTGGTACCACTTGTTGACAAGTGACTTCAAACACAAGAGGGGGGTGAATTGTGTGTGATATGTGTTTTTGAAAAGCTTTTTGCAATTACGGCGCTTGAAGATAAATGACTGAAATTAGAAGCGCTATAAAGTAAATTGCTTGAATAATAAATTCTAGAAAGTAAATAGCAATAAAATAAATCGCTTAAATTAAATTGCAATAAAGTAAATGCGATAAATTAAATTGCAATAAAATAAATTGCGATAAATTAAATTGCAATAAAATAAATGCGATAAATTAAATTGCTGTAAGGTAGAAGACAATAATGAAAGGATAGAGAGAGAGCCGCAGATTTATCCTGGTTCGGCCACTAAATACCCTGTGGCCTACATCCAGTCCCCAAGGTCAAACACCAAGGGTTTTCACTCAATAACTAACTTTTAAATCAGGTGCAGCTAGAAACCTTTACAAACCAAGAGCACTCTCCACACAAAATAATGGGATATCACCTCCCTTTGTGCAAGAGCCTCAAGTTCAAGAGATATTGTTTCTCTTTAAAGAAAAAGGGATTCACACCCAAGAGCAAGAAGAAGTAGAAGAAGAATGTAGCACTCAAGTAGTGCAGATAAAGATTACAAATTGAAGCTCAAAGTACAATTCAAACTATATGATATGTAAAGCTCTCTATTCAAAAAAATAATCAAAAGTGAATATGTGAGAGTAAGTAATAAAATAAACAGAGTTTCAGAGCGCAATAGGATTCGTGTGTTTTAGAGTTGCCTTGGCATTCCTATTTATAGAAAAACTTTTAAGCCCATAGGAATTAGGTTAAGCCCATTTAAAAAACAAGGCAGTCGCTTCATAATCGATTATGGTATGTCCATAATCCATTATCCCTTGAGAAAAAACGCGCTGATTTACTTTCGCAGCATAATCGATTAGGATAATCGATTATGACTTCCCTGATTTGAGTGTAATCGATTATGACATATGCATAATCGATTATGTACATTATTTTGTTTGAAAACTTAACGGCTATAATGAAATTTCTATTATTTTTAGTAAAAGCCTTTTAAGTTAACGTAATGTGTGTGTGTGATTGATTTTAAATATGAGAGCTTTAGAACCATTTACAAAAAGATCCTAATAAACACCGATTACAAGAAATAAAAATTCCCATAACCCAGTCTTGAAGCACTTGATCTCCTTGATCTTCTTTTCCGCTTTTTGTATACTTGACTTTCCGGTTCCATTTGTCAATCATCAAAAACTAGATTAATCCTGTCAAGGCATATATTCACATTCTCCCCCTTTTTGATGATGACAAACTTCATTCATAATTGCTTCTCCACCCATCATAATGTTCTATATTCTGAGTAGACGCTTGATTAGCTTCACTAGATGCTTCTTAAAATAGCTAATGCGCTTGGTTATCCACATGGCACATTAACAAGGCTATTTAACTGGTAGCATTCTGACCATTTAGCGTATTATGCTTCGTTGACCCTGTTACTGGCCGAATTAGGATTCGATGTCTTCATGAAACTTGTTTATATGGATATTAGCTTTAATGTGACACTGGTTTCATCAAATTCGGACTCTATCAGCTCAATATATGGCCATCAGACGCTACAAAGGTATGACTTTCAGTAGCAGCATCACGTCACCAACTTACGGATTCATTTTGACAAATATAGAGGTCGATTTCGCTCTTGACCTCTTCACGAGAGTTGCAGATATTTCTTTGAGCCTTCCAAAGATACCAAGATTGATACTTTTGAACACCCAAAGCTCCAGAAATTGTCAGCAGACGGTTGCATGTTCTGATTGTCACGAACAATATCACGTCTCAAGTTCGAAGAAGGAATTTATCTCTGATAGAGATTGATACAGATCTCGGCTTCTTCAGGAAACATGTAGGTATTTCTATTATCTTTCTAAAAAAACCAAGATCACTTCATTAGGACGAGCGTGCCACAAAATACAACGTTTCGGACGCTTGATTATCGGCAGCAGACGCTTGACTTCAATCTTCAGTGTTTTTACTGTTTCCGCTTTTGTACTTTTGTCTTTATTCATGCTTTTCTTCTCTTTCTTCTTTTAGAGTTGCTGAAGCTATTATATTCTTATACTATAGTACTTGATGCTTCAGAACTTTATTGAAAAGGGTACCTCATTTTCTGGTCAAGCTTGGACGAAGAATATCTTAATACTTCATTCAAAATTACTTCTCCACCCATCATAATGTTCTGTATTCTGAGTAGACGCTTGATTAGCTTCATTGGATGCTTCTTAAAAGAGCTAAGGCGCTTCGTTATCCACATAGCACATTCACAAGGCTATTTAACTCGTAGCATTCTGACCATTTAGCGTATTATGCTTCTTTGACCCTGTTACAGGCCGAATTAGGATTCGATGTTTTCATGAAACTTGTTTATATGGTTATTAGCTTTAATGTGACACTGGTTTCATCAAATTCAGACACCATCAGCTCACTATATGGCCATCAGATGCTACAAAGGTATGACTTTCAGTAACGGCATCACGTCACCAACTTACGGATGCATTTTGAATAATATAGAGATCGATTTCGCTCTTGACCTCTTCACGAGAGTTGCAGATATTTCTTTGAGCCTTCCAAAGATACCAAGATCGATACTTTTGAAAACCTAAAGCTCCAGAAATTGTCAGCAGAAGGTTGTATATTCGAATTGTCATGAACAGTATCACACCTCATGCTTGAAGAAGGAATTTCACTCAGATAGAGACTAATTCAGATCTCGGCTTCTTCAGGAAAGAGGTAGGTATTTCTCTTATCTTTCTAAAAAAACCAAGATCACTTCATTAGGATGAGCATACCTCTAAATACGACGTTTCGGACGCATGATTACCTGCAGCAAACGCTTGACTTCAATCTTCAGTCTTTTTGCTGTTGCAGCTTTTGTACTTTTGTCTTTATTCATGCTTTTTTTCACTTTCTTCTATCGGAGATGCTGAAGGTTTTGTCTTCTTCTATTACAGCATTTGATGCTTCAGAACTTTGTTGAAAAGGGTACGTCATTTTCTATTGAAGCTTGGACATTGAATATCTTAATACTTCATTCAAAATTGCTTCTCCACCCATCATAATGTTCTATATTCTGAGTAGACGCTTGATTAGCTTCACTGGATGCTTCTTAAAATAGCTAATGCGCTTGGTTATCCACATGGCACATTAACAAGGCTATTTAACTGGTAGCATTCTGACCATTTAGCGTATTATGCTTCGTTGACCCTGTTATTGGCCGAATTAGGATTCGATGTCTGCATGAAACTTGTTTATATGGATATCAGATTTAACGAGACACCGGTTTCATCTAATTCGAACACCATCAGCTCAATATATGGCCATCAGACGCTACAAAGGTATGACAGTCAGGAACGACATCACGTCACCAACTTACGGCTGCATTTTGACAAAGATAGAGATCGATTTCGTTCTTAACCTCTTCACAAGAGTTGAAGATATTTCTTTGCGCCTTCCAATGATACCAAGATCGATACTTTTGAACACCCTAAGCCCCCGAAATTGTCAGCAGACGGTTTCATGTTCTGATTGTCACGAACAATATCACATCTCCAGTTCGAAGAAGGAATTTCACTCCGATAGAGATTGATACAGATCTCGGCTTCTTCAGGAAACATATAGGTATTTCTATTATCTTTCTAAAAAAACCAAGATCACTTCATTCGGACGAGCGTACCACAAAATACAACGTTTCGGACGCTAGATTATCGACAGCAGACGCTTGACTTCAATCTTCAGTGTTTTTACTGTTTTCGCTTTTGTACTTTTGTGTTTATTCACGCTTTTATTCTCTTTATTCTGTTAGAGTTGCAGAAGCTTTTATATTCTTATACTATAGTAGTTGATGCTTCAGAGCTTTATTGAAAAGGGTACCTGATAACTCTTGTTATGAAGAGTTATTTATACCTTTTTGGCTTGTGTTTTTGTGGTCTTTGAGTATTTTGAGTTTATGTTTTTAGTATTTTAGTGTGATTTTGTGTAAAGGGTGTTTTTTAAGAGTCTTTTGTGAGTTTTAATGTTTTGGTGTCGTTTAGAACTGTTTTTGGTAATTAATTGAGAGTTTCTGTGCAGGGCAGTTTTTGGAGAATCAGGTGCTGAACTGGAGACGTTGCTTTGGGATTTGCTGTAGCAATTGTAGCTGAAGCTGACGGTGCACAAGGACAAAGGCTCAAAACATCCTCTTACACATTGAGTTGTCCTTAGCTGATGAGGACAGTGTCCTACACGTGGGGTTGGTGTTTGGTGCATTAAAGTCAGGGAACTGGGCCAAGGACACTTGTCCTAATCAGTTTATAGCCCAAAAAGGATGAGAGAGGAAAGGGCCTTGAGACAGGCTGGAAAAAGAACCCTAAAAGGGGGACAACAAAGGGAGAGACACACGGATCATCTTCCTTACTGGAGCAAGGACAGAGCTGCGCCCCTTTCTCTCTCTCCTCTCTTGTAATGGCTTCTTCTTCTATTTCTTATTTTTCTCTTTGTTTCTGTAAGCTCAATATGAGCTAAACCTGTTGTAGCTATGGGATGTTGATCTTGTAATGGATTTCTAGTGAATGTTATGTTATGCTTTGCTATTGCATTTTCTATAAATCTGATTTGGTTGTGTTTTAATTGAGCTTGATCACCTTAGTTAAAACTTGAGCTCACGGCTGCTTGGAAAAGCTAAGTGTAGCAGAATTGTTTTATAGATAAGAGTAAAATCATTAATTGGAAAATTATGATGAAGAGTGATTTAGGAATGAACATTCTAACTCTTAGGCTAGCTGGAACGAGCTTAAGTGAGGCGTGAATGTAACTAATATGGACCTAGGAATAGGAGACGCTTAGTGAAGTTCATCTCAGAACTGTTGGAAAACAAACTTTCATTTCCTGGAGTTAAATTGCCGTAGCATTGCAAACGCATAACTGAGCTAGACTGAAGTTGCAAGGGATACTTCCCCGTAGCTGTTTTACCCATTCTGTTAACAAATCCGTTTTTATTGCTCTAGCATTTATTTTTACCAAAACTGTCCTGGATACACACACAAATTATTTGTTACTCTTTGTTAATCATGATTAATAGAACCATTAACTCAAACTTGTTACTTGAATCACCATATAATCCCCGTGGGAACGATCTCTCTTACACTTTATTACTTGTTAAACGATTGTGTATACTTGCACAAGCTCGTCAACCATTTTTATAGCAACAGTACCTCATTTTATGGTCAAGCTTGGACGATGAATATCTTAATACTTCATTCAAAATTTCTTCTCCACCCATCATAATGTTCTGTATTCTGAGTAGACGCTTGATTAGCTTCACTGGATGCTTCTTAAAAGAGCTAAGGTGCTTCGTTATCCACGTAGCACATTCACAAGGCTATTTAACTTGTAGCATTCTGACCATTTAGCGTATTATGCTTCTTTGACCCTGTTACAGGCCGAATTAGGATTCGATGTCTTCATGGAACTTGTTTATATGGATATTAGCTTTAATGAGACATCGGTTTCATCAAATTCGGACACCATCAGCTCAATATATGGCCATCAGACGCTACAAAGGTATGACAGTCAGTAACGGCGTCACGTCACCAACTTACGGATGCATTTTGACAAAAATAGAGATCGATTTCGCTCTTGACCTCTTCACGACAGTTGCAGATATTTCTTTGAGCCTTCCAAAGATACCAAGATTCATACATTTTAAAACCTAAAGCTCCAGAAATTGTCAGCAGAAGGTTGCATATTCGAATTGTCACGAACAGTATCACACCTCATTCTTGAAGAAGGAATTTCACTCAGATAGAGACTGATTCAGATCTCGACTTCTTCAGGAAAGAGGTAGGTATTTCTCTTATCTTTCTAACAAAACCAAGATCACTTCATTAGGACGAGCATACCTCAAAATACGACGTTTCGGATGCGTGATTATCAGCTGCAAACACTTGACTTCAATCTTCAGTGTTTTTGCTGTTGCAGCTTTTGTACTTTTGTCTTTATTCATGCTTTTTTTCTCTTTCTTCTATTGGAGATGCTGAAGGTTTTGTCTTTTTCTATTACAGTACTTGATGCTTCAGAACTTTCTTGAAAAGGGTACCACATTTTCTATAGAAGCTTGGACATTGAATATCTTAATACTTCATTCAAAATTACTTCTCCACCCATCATAATGTTCTGTATTCTGAGTAGATGCTTGATTAGCTTCACTAGACGCTTCTTAAAAGAGCTAAGGCACTTCATTATCCACATAGCACATTCAAAAGGCTATTTAACTAGTAGCATTCTGACCATTTAGCGTATTATGCTTCTTTGACCCTATTATTGGCCGAATTAGGATTTGATGTCTTCATGAAACTTGTTTATTTGTATATTAGCTTTAATGAGACACCGGTTTCATCAAATTCAAACACCATCAGCTCAATATATGGCCATCAGACACTACAAAGGCATGACAGTCAGGAACGGCATCACGTCAGTAACTTACGGATGCATTTTGACAAAGATAGAGATCGATTTAGCTCTTGACCTCTTCATGAGAGTTGCAGATATTTCTTTGGGCCTTCCAAAGATACTAAAATCGATATTTTTGAAAACCTAAAGCTCCCGAAATTGTCAGCAGAAGGTTGCATATTCGAATTGTCACGAACAGTATCACACCTCATGCTTGAAGAAGGATTTTCACTTAGATAGAGATTGATTTAGATCTCGACTTCTTCAGGAAACAGGTAGGGATTTCTCTCATCTTTATAAAAAACCAAGATCGCTTGATTTCAATCTTCACTCTTTTTTCAGTTGCAACTTTTGTACTTTTGTCTTTACTTATGCTTTTTTTCTCTTTCTTCTATTGGAGTTGCTGAAGGTTTTGTCTTCTTCTATTACAATACTTGATGCTTCAGAGTTTTGTTGAAAAGGGTACCTCATTTTCTGTTGAAACTTTGACTTTGAGTATCTTAATACTACATTCAAAATTGCTTCTCCACCCATCACAATGTTCTGTATTCTGAGTAGATGCTTGATTAGCTTCACTGGACGCTTCTTAAAAGAGCTAAGGTGCTTAGTTATCCACTTGGCATATTCACAAGGCTATTTAACTCATAGCATTTTGACCATTTAACGTATTATGCTTCTTTGACTTTGTTACTGGCAGAATTAGGATTCGATGTCTGCATGAAACTTGTTTATATGGATATTAGCTTTAATGAGATACCGGTTTCATCAAATTCGAACACCATCAACTCAATATATGGCCATCAGACGCTACAAAGGTATGACAGTCAGGAACGGCATCGCATCACCAACTTACGGATGCATTTTGACAAAGATAGAGATCGATTTCGTTCTTGTCCTCTTCACGAGAGTTGCAGATATTTCTTTGAGCCTTCCAACAATATACAGATCGATACTTTTGAAAACCGAAAGCTCCAGAAATTGTCAGCAGAAGATTGCATATTCGAATTGTCACGAACAATATCACACCTCATGCTTGAATAAGGAATTTCACTCAGATAGAGATTGATTCAAATCTCGACTTCTTCATGAAATAGGTAGGTATTTCTCTTATCTTTTTAAAAAAACCAAGATCACATCATTAGGACGAGCGTACCTCAAAATAAGACGTTTCGGACGCTTGATAATAGGCAGCAGACGCTTGACTTCAATCTTCATTGTTTTTGCTGTTGCCGCTTTGGTACTTTTGTCTTTATTCACTCTTTTCTTCTCTTTCTTCCATTAGGGTTGCTGAAGCTTTTATATTCTTATGCTACAGTACTTGATGCTTCAGAACTTTATTGAAAAGGGTACCTCATTTTCTGGCCAAGCTTGGACGATGAATATCTTAATACTTCATTCAAAATTGCTTCTCCACCCATCATAATGTTCTGTATTCTGAGTAGATGCTTGATTAGCTTCGCTGGACGCTTCTTAAAAGAGCTAAGGCGTGTAGTTATCCATTTGGGACATTCACAAGGCTATTTAACTCGTATCATTCTGACCATTTAGCGTATTATGCTTCTTTGACCCTGTTACAGGCCGAATTAGGATTTGATGTCTTCATGAAACTTGTTTATTTGGATATTAGCTTTAATGAGACACCGGTTTCATCAAATTCGGACACCATCAGCTCAATATATGGCCATCAGACGTTACAAAGGTATGACAGTCAGTAACGGCATCTCGTCACCAACTTATGGATGCATTTTGACAAAGATAGAGATCGATTTCGCTCTTGACCTCTTCACGAGAGTTGCAGATATTTCTTTGAGCCTTCCAAAGATACCAAGATCGATACTTTTGAAAACCTTAAGCTCCAGAAATTGTCAGCAGAAGGTTGCACATTCGAATTGTCGCGAACAGTATCACACGTCATGCTTGAAGAAGGAATTTCATTCAGATAGAGATTGATTCAGATCTCGACTTCTTCACGAAAGAGGTAGGTATTTCTCTTATATTTCTAATAAAACCAAGATCACTTCATTAGGACGAGCACACCTCAAAATACGACGTTTCGCACGCTTTATTATCGACAGCAGACGCTTGACTTCAATCTTCATTGTTTTTGCTCTTGCCGCTTTTGTACTTTTTTCTTTATTCACGCTTTTTTTCTATTTGATCTATTGGATTTGATGAAGGTTTTGTCCTCTTCCATTGCAATACTTGATGCTTCAGAACTTTATTGAAAAGGGTGCTTCATTTTCTGGTCAAGCTTGGACTTTGAATATTTTAATACTTCATTCAAAATTACTTCTCCACCCATCATAATGTTCTGTATTCTGAGTAGATGCCTGATTAGCTTCACTGGACGCTTCTTAAAAGAGCTAAGGCACTTCATTATCCACATGGCACATTCACAAGGCTATTTAACTAGTAGCATTCTGACCATTTAGCGTATTATGCTTCTTTGACCCTATTACTGGCCGAATTAGGATTTGATGTCTTCATGAAACTTGTTTATTTGGATATTAGCTTTAATGAGACACCGGTTTCATCAAATTCGAACACCATCAGCTCAATACATGGCCATCAGACGCTACAAAGGTATGACAGTCAGGAACGTAATCACGTCACTAACTTACGGATGCATTTTGACAAAGATAGAGATCGATTTAGCTCTTGACCAATTCATGAGAGTTGCAGATATTTCTTTGGGCCTTCCAAAGATACCAAAATCGATATTTTTGAAAACCTAAAGCTCTCGAAATTGTCAGCATAAGGTTGCATATTCGAATTGTCACGAACAGTATCACACCTCTTGCTTGAAGAAGGATTTTCACTCAGATAGAGATTGATTCAGATCTCGACTTCTTCAGGAAACAGGTAGGGATTTCTCTTATCTTTCTAAAAAACCAAGATCGCTTGACTTCAATCTTCAGTCTTTTTGCAGTTGCAACTTTTGTTCTTTTGTCTTTACTTACGCTTTTTTTCTCTTTCTTCTATTGGAGTTGCTGAAGGTTTTGTCTTCTTCTATTACAGTACTTGATTCTTCAGAGTTTTGTTGAAAAGGGTACCTCATTTTCTATTGAAGCTTGGACTTTGAGTATCTTAATACTTCATTCAAAATTGCTTCTCCACCCATCGTAATGTTCTGTATTCTGAGTAGATGCTTGATTAGCTTCACTGGACGCTTCTTAAAAGAGCTAAGGCGCTTAGTTATCCATTTGGCACATTCACAAGGCTATTTAACTCATAGCATTTTGACCATTTAACGTATTATGCTTCTTTGACCCTGTTACTGGCCGAATTAGGATTCGATGTCTGCATGAAACTTGTTTATATGGATATTAGCTTTAATGAGATACAGGTTTCATCAAATTCGAACACCATCAGCTCAATATATGGCCATCAAAAGCTACAAAGGTATGACAGTCAGGAACGGCATCACGTCACCAGTTTACGGATGCATTTTGACAAAGATAGAGATCGATTTCGCTCTTGACCTCTTCACGAGAGTTGCATATATTTCTCTGAGCATTCCAACGATACCAAGATCGATACTTTTGAAAACCTAGAGCTCCAGAAATTGTCAGCAGAAGGTTGCATATTCCAATTGTCAAAAAAATTATCACACCTCATACTTGAAGAAGCAATTTCACTCAGACAGAGATTGATTCAAATCTCGACTTCTTCTGGAAATAGGTAGGTATTTCTCTTATCTTTCTAAAAAAAACCAAGATCACTTCATTAGGAGGGGAACACCTCAAAATACGACATTTCGGATACTTGATTATCGGCAGCACACACTTGATTTCAATCTTCAGTCTTTTTCCTGTTGCAGCTTTTGTACTTTTTTCTTTATTCACGCTTTTTTTTCTCTTTCATCTATTGGAGTTACTGAAGGTTTTGTCTTCTTATATTACATTACTTGATGCTTCAGAACTTTATTGAAAAGGGTACCTCATTTTCTGGTCAAGATTTTACTTTGAATATATTAATACTTCATTCAAAATTACCTCTCCACCCATGATAATGTTCTGTATTCTGAGTTGACGCTTGATTAGCTTCACTAGATGCTTCTTAAAAGAGCTAAGGCATGCTTCAGAACTTTATTTAAAAGGGTACCTCTTTTTCTGGTCAACCTTGGACTTTGAATATCTTAGTACTTCATTCAAATTTACTTCTCCACCCATCAAAATTTTCTGTATTCTGAGTAGATGCTTGATTAGCTTCACCGGACGCTTCTTAAAAGAGCTAAGGTGCTTGGTTATCCACTTAGCACATTCAAAAGGCTATTTAACTCTTAGCATTCTGACCATTTAGCCTATTATGCTTCTTTGACCCAATTACCGGCCAAATTAGGATTCGATGTCTTCATGAAAGTTGTTTATATGGATATTAGCTTTAATGAGACATTGGTTTCATCCAATTCGAACACCATCAGCTCAATATATGGCCATCGGACACTACAAAGGTATGACAATCAGGAACGACATCACGTCACCAACTTACAGATGCATTTTGACAAATATAGAGATCGTTTTCGCTCTTGACCTCTTCATGACAGCTGCAAATATTTCTTTGAGCCTTCCAAAGATACCAAGATCGATACTTTTGAAAACCTAAAGCTCCAGAAATTGTCAGCAGAAGGTTGCATATTCGAATTGTCACGAACAGTATCACACGTCATTCTTGAAGAAGGAATTTCACTTAGATAGAGACTGATTCAGATCTCGACTTCTTCAGGAAAGAGGTAGATATTTCTCTTATCTTTCTAACAAAACCAAGATCACTTCATTAGGACGAGCATACCTCAAAATACGACATTTCGGACGCATGATTATCAGCTGCAAACGCTTGACTTCAATCTTCAGTCTTTTTGCTATTGCAGCTTTTGTACTTTCGTCTTTATTCATGCTTTTTTTATCTTTCTTCTATTGGAGATGCTGAAGGTTTTGTTTTTTTCTATTACAGTACTTGATGCTTCTGAACTTTGTTGAAAAGGGTACCTCATTTTGTATTGAAGCTTGGACAATGACTATCTTAATACTTCATTCAAAATTGCTTCTCCACCCATCATAATGTTCTGTATTCTGAGTAGATGCGTGTTTAGCTTCACTGGACGCTTCTTAAAAGTGCTAAGGCACTTAGTTTTCCACTTGGCACATTCACAAGGCTATTTAACTCGTAGCATTTTGACCATTTGGCGTATTATGCTTCTTTGACCCTGTTATTGGCCGAATTAGGATCCGATGTCTGCATGAAACTTGTTTATATGGATATTAGCTTTAATGAGACACCGGTTTCATCCAATCTGAACACTATCAGCTCAATATTTGGCCATCAGACGCTACAAAGGTATGACAGTCAGGAACGGCATCACGTCTTCAACTTACGGATGCATTTTGACAAAGATAGAGATCGATTTCGCTCTTGACCTCCTCACAAGAGTTGCAGATATTTCTTTTTGCCTTCCAAAGATACCAAGATTGATACTTTAGAACAACCAAAGCTCCAAAATTTGTCAGCAGACGGTTGCATGTTCTGATTGTCACGAACAGTATCAAATGTCATGCTTGAAGAAGGAATTTCACTCCGATAGAGATTGATACAGATCTCGGCTTCTTCAGGAAACATGTAGGTATTTCTCTTATCTTTCTAAAAAACAAAGATCACATCATTAGGACGAGCGTACCTCAAAATACGACATTTCGGACCCTTGATTATTTGCAGCATCGCTTGACTTCAATCTTCACTCTTTTTGTTGTTGCTGCTTTTGTACTTTTGTCTTTATTCATGCTTTTCTTCTCTTTCTTCTATTAGAGTTGCTGAAGCTTTTTTATTCTTATACTACAATACTTGATGCTTCAGAACTTTATTGAAAAGGGTACCTCATTTTCTGGTTAAGCTTGGACTATGAATATCTTAATACTTCATTCAAAATTGCTTCTCCACCCATCATGATGTTCTGTATTCTGAGTAGATGCTTGATTAGCTTCATTGGAGGCTTCTTAAAATAGCTAAGGCGCTTAGTTATCCACTTGGGACATTCACAAGGCTATTTTACTCGTAGCATTCTGACCATTTAGCGTATTATGCTTCTTTGACCCTGTTATTGGCCGAATTAGGATTCGATGTCTGCATGAAACTGGTTTATATGGATATTAGATTTAATGAGACTTCGGTTTCATCAAATTCGAACACTATCAGCTCAATATATGGCCATTAGACGATACAAAGGTATGACAGTCAGGAACGGCATCACATCACCAACTTACGGATGCATTTTGACAAAGATAGAGATCGATTTCATTCTTGACCTCTTCACGAGAGTTGCAGATATTTCTTTAAGTTTCGAACGATATCAAGATCGATACTTTTGAAAATCGAAAGCTCCAGAAATTGTCAGCAGAAGATTGCATATTCGAATTGTCACGAACAGTATCACACCTCATGCTTGAAGAAGGAATTTCACTCAGATAGAGATTGATTCAAATCTCGACTTCTTCATGAAATAGGTAGGTATTTCTCTTATCTTTCTAAATAAACCAAGATCACATCATTAGGACGAGCGTACCTCAAAATTAGACGTTTCGGATGCTTGATTATCTGCAGCAGACGCTTGACTTCAATCTTCATTTTTTTTGCTGTTGCCGCTTTTGTACTTTTGTCTTTATTCACTCTTTTCTTCTCTTTCTTCTATTAGAGTTGCTGAAACTTTATATTCTTATACTACAGCAATTGATGCTTCAGAACTTTATAGAAAAGGGTGCCTCATTTTCTGGTCAAGCTTGGACTTTGAATATCTTAATACTTCATTCAAAATTACTTGTCCACCCATCATAATGTTCTGTATTCTGCGTAGACGATTGATTAGCTTCACTGGACGCTTCTTAAAAGAGCTAAGCCACTTCATTATCCACATGGCACATTCACAAGGCTATTTAACTAGTAGCATTCTGACCATTTAGCGTATTATGCTTCTTTGACCCTATTATTGGCCGAATTAGGATTTGATGTCTTCATGAAACTTGTTTATGTGGATATTTGCTTTAATAAGACACCGGTTTCATCAAATTCGAACACCATCAGCTCAATATATGGCCATCAGACGCTATAAAGGTATGACAGTCAGGAACGGCATCATGTCACTAACTTACGGATGCATTTTGACAAAGATAGAGATCGATTTCGCTCTTGACCTCTTCATGAGAGTTGCAGATATTTCTTTGGGCCTTCCAAAGATACCAAAATCGATATTTTTGAAAACCTAAAGCTCCCGAAATTGTCAGCAGAAGATTGCATATTCGAAATGTCACAAACAGTATCACACCTCATGCTTGAAGAAGGATTTTCACTCAGATAGAGATTGATTCAGATCTCGACTTCTTGAGGAAACATGTAGGGATTTCTCTTATCTTTCTAAAAAACAAGATCGCTTGACTTCAATCTTCAGTCTTTTTGCAGTTGCAACTTTTGTACTTATGTCTTTACTTACGCTTTTTTTCTCTTTCTTCTATTGGAGTTGCTGAAGGTTTTGTCTTCTTCCATTACAGTACTTGATGCTTCAGAGTTTTGTTCAAAAGGGTACCTCATTTTCTATTGAAGCTTGGACTTTGAGTATCTTAATACTTCATTCAAAATTGCTTCTCCACCCATCATAATGTTCTGTATTCTGAGTAGATGCTTGATTAGCTTCACTGGATGGTTCTTAAAAGAGCTAAGGCGCTTAGTTATCCACTTGGCATATTCAGAAGGCTATTTAACTCATAGCATTTTGACCATTTAACGTATGATGCTTCTTTGACCCTGTTACTGGCCGAATTAGGATTCGATGTCTGCATGAAACTTGTTTATATGAATATTAGCTATAATGAGATACCGGTTTCATCAAATTCGAACACCATCAGCTCAATATATGGCCTTCAGAATCTACAAAAGTATGACAGTCAGGAACGGCATCACGTCACCAGATTACGGATGCATTTTGACAACGATAGAGATCGATTTCGCTCTTGACCTCTTCACGAGAGTTGCAGATATTTCTTTGAGCATTCCAACGATACCAAGATCGATACTTTTGAAAACCTAGAGCTCCAGAAATTGTCAGCAGAAGGTTGCATATTCCAATTGTCACAAAAATTATCACACCTCATACTTGAAGAAGCAATTTCACTCAGATAAAGATTGATTCAAATCTCGACTTCTTCTTGAAATATGTAGGTATTTCTCTTATCTTTCTGAAAAAAACCAAGATCACTTCATTAGGAGGGGCACAACTCAAAATACGACATTTCGGACGCTTGATTATCGGCAGCACACACTTGACTTCAATCTTCAGTCTTTTTCCTGTTGCAGCTTTTGTACTTTTTTTTTATTCACGCTTTTTTTCTTTTTCATCTATTGGAGTTGCTGAAGGTTTTGTCTTCTTATATTACAGTACTTGATGCTTCAGAACTTTATTGAAAAGGGTACCTCATTTTCTGGTCAAGCTTTTACTTTGAATATCTTAATACTTCGTTCAAAATCACTTCTGCACCCATGATAATGTTCTGTATTCTGAGTTGACGCTTGATTAGCTTCACTGGACGCTTCTTAAAAGAGGTAAGGCGTGCTTCAGAACTTTATTTAAAAGGGTACCTCTTTTTCTGGTCAACCTTGGACGTTGAATATCTTAGTACTTCATTCAAATTTAATTCTCCACCCATCAAAATGTTCTGTATTCTCAGTAGATGCTTGATTAGCTTCACTGGACGCTTCTTAAAAGAGCTAAGGCGCTTGGTTATCCACTTGGCACATTCACAAGGCTATTTAACTCTTAGCATTCTGACCATTTAGCCTATTATGCTTCTTTGACCCTATTACTGGCCGAATTTGGATTCGATGTCTTCATGAAAGTTGTTTATATGGATATTAGCTTTAATGAGACACCGGTTTCATCCAATTCGAACACCATCAGCTCAATATATGGCCATCAGACGCTACAAAGGTATGACAGTCAAGAACGGCATCACGTCACCGACTTACGGTTGCATTTTGACAAATATAGAGATCGATTTCGCTCTTGACCTCTTCACGAGAGCTGCAGATATTTCTTTGAGCCTTCCAATGATACTAAGATCGATAATTTTGAACACGCAAAGCTCCAGAAATTGTGTAGACGGTTGCATGTTCTGATTGCCTCGAACAATATAACATCTGAAGCTTGAAGAAGGAATTTCAATCCGATAGAGATTGATACAGATCTCGGCTTCTTCAGGAAACATGTTGTTTTTTCTCTTATCATTCTAACAAAACCAAGATCTCTTCATTAGGACGAGTGTACCTCAAAATATGACATTTTGGACGCTTGATTATCGTCAGCAGACGCTTGATTTCAATCTTCAGTCTTTTTGCTGTTGCAGCTTTTGTACTTTTTTCTTTATTCAGACTTTTTTTCTCTTTCTTCTATTGGAGTTGCTGAAGCTTTATATTGTTCTATTATAGTACTTGATGCTTCAGAACTTTATTGAAAAGGGTACCTCATTTTCTGGTCAAGCTTGGACGTTGAATATCTTAATACTTCTTTCAAAATAACTTCTCCACCCATCATAATGTTCTGTATTCTGAGAAGATGCTTGATTAGCTTCACCGGATGCTACTTAAATGAGACGCCGGTTTCATCCTAATTCGATGTCTACATGAAACTTGTTTGTATGGATATTAGATTTAATGAGACACCGGTTTCATCCAATTCGAACACCATCAACTCAATATATGGCCATCAGGCGATACAAAGGTATGACAGTCAGGAACGGCATCATGTCACCAACTTACGGATGCATTTTGATGAACATAGAGATCGATTTCGTTCTTGACCTCTTCACGAGAGCTGCAGATATTTCTTTGAGCCTTCCAACGATAGCAAGATCGATACTTTTGAACACCCAAAGCTCCAGAAATTGTCAGCAGACGGTTGCATGTTCTGATTGTCACTAACAATATCACATCCCAAGCTTGAAGAAGGAATTTCACTCCAATAGAAATTGATACAGATCTCGGCTTTTTCAGGAAACACGTAGGTATTTCTCTTATCTTTCGAACAAAACCAAGATCACTTCATTAGAATGAGCGTACCTCAAAATACGATGTTACGGACGCTTGAGTATTGGCAGCAGACGCTTGACTTCAATCTTCAGTGTTTTTGCTGTTGCCGCTTTTGTACTTTCGTCTTTATTCACGCTTTTTCTTCTCTTTCTTCTATTATAGTTATTGAAGCTTTTATATTCTTATATTACAGCACTTGATGCTTCAGAACCTTATTGAAAAGGGTACCTCATTTTCTAGTCAAGCTTGGACGTTGAATATCTTAATAATTCATTCAAAATTACTTCTTCACCCATCACAATGTTCTGTATTCTAAGAAGATGCTTGATTAGCTTCACCGGACGCTTCTTAAATGAGCTAAGGCACTTCGGTATCCGCTTTATACATTCACATGTCTGTTTAACTCATAGTATTCTGACCATTTAGAGTATTATGCTTCTTTCACCCTGTTACTGGCCGAATTAGGATTCGATGTCTTCATGAAACTTGTTTATATGGATATTAGCTTTAATAAGACACCGGTTTCGTCCAATTCGGACACCATCAGCTCAAAATATGGCCGACGGACGCTACAAAGGTATGACAGTTAGGAACGGCATCACGTCACCAACTTACGGATTCATTTTGACAAAGATAGAGATCGATTTCGTTTTTGACCTCTTCACAAGAGCTGTAGATATTTCTTTGACCCTTCCAACGATACCAAGATCGATACTTTTGAAAATAGAAGGTTGCATTTTCGAATTTTCACGAACAGTATCACACCTCATGCTTGAAGAAGGAATTTCACTCAGATTGAGACTGATTCAGATCTCGACTTCTTCAGGAAACAGGTAAGTATTTCCCTTATCTTACAAAAAAGACAAAAATCACTTCATTAGGATGAGCCTACCTCAAAATATGACGTTTCAGACTCTTGATTATCGGCAGCAGACGCTTGACTTCAATCTTCAGTCTTTTTGCTGTTGCAGCTTTTGTACTTTTGTCTTTATTCACGTTTTTTTTCTCTTTCTTATATTAGAGTACTTGATGCTTCCAAACTTTATCGAAAAGGGTGCCTCATTTTATGGTAAAGATTGGACGTTGAATATCTTAATACTTCATTCAAAATTACTTCTCCACCCATCATAATGTTCTGTATTCTGAGGAGAGGCTTGATTAGCTTCACCGGCCGGTTCTTAAATGATCTAAGGCGCTTGGAATATCCGCTTTGAACATTCACAAGTCTGTTTAACTCGTAACATTCTGACCATTTAGCGTATTATGCTTCTTTGACCCTGTTACTGGCCGAATTTGGATTCGATGTCTTCATGAAACATGTTTACATGGATATTAGCTTTAATGAGACACCGGTTTCATCCAATTCGAACACCATCAGCTCAATATATGGCCATCAGACGCTATAAAGGTATGACAGTCAGGAACGGCATCACGTCACCAACTTATGGATGCATTTTGACAAAGATAGAGATCGATTTCGTTCTTGACCTCTTCACGAGAGCGGCAGATATTTCTTTGAGCCTTCCAATGATACTAAGATCGATACTTTTGAATACCCAAAGCTCCAGAAATTTTCAGCAGACGGTTGCATGTTCTGATTGTCACGAATAATATCACATCTCAAGCTTGAAGAAGGAATTTCACTCCGATAGAGATTGATACAGATCTCGGCTTCTTCTGGAAACATGTAGGTATTTCTCGTATCTATCTAACAAAACCAAGATCACGTCATTAGGATGAGAGTACCTCAAAATACGACGTTTCATACGCTTGATTATCGACAGCAGACGCTTGACTTCAATCTTCAGTGTTTTTGCTGTTGCCGCTTTTGTACTTTTGTCTTTATTCCCGGTTTTCTTCTCTTTCTTCTATTAGAGTTGTAGAAGCTTGTATATTCTTATATAACAGTACTCGATGCTTTAGAACTTGATTTAAAAGGGTGCCTCATTTTCTGGTCAACCTTGGACGTTGAATATCTTAGTACTTCATTCAAATTTACTTCTCCACCCATCATAATGTTCTGTATTCTGAGTTGACGCTTGATTAGCTTCACTGGAAGCTTCTTAAAAGAGCTAAGGTGCTTCGTTATCCACTTGGCACGTTCACAAGGCTGTTTAACTTGTAGCATTCTAACCATTTAGCCTATTTTGCCTCTTTGACCCTGTTACTGGCCGAATTAGGATTCGATGTCTTCATGAAACTTGTTTATATGGATATTAGCTTTAATGAGACACCGGTTTCATCCAATTCAAACACCATTAGCTCAATATTTGGCCATCAGACGCTACGAAGGTATGACAGTCAGGGACGGCATCACGTCACCAACTTACGGATGCATTTTGACAAAGATAGAGATCGATTTCGTTCTAGACCTCTTCACGAGTGCTGCAGATATTTCTTTGAGCCTTTCAATGATGCGAAGATCGATACTTTTGAACTCCCAAAGCTCCAGAAATTGTCATCATACGGTTGCGTGTTCTGATTGTCACGAATAATATCACATCTCAAGCTTGAAGAAGGAATTTCACTCCGATAGAGATTGATACAGATCTCGGCTTCTTCTGGAAACATGTAGGTATTTCTCTTATCTATCTAACAAAACCAAGATCACGTCATTAGGATGAGAGTACCTCAAAATACGACGTTTCATACGCTTGATTATCGACAGCAGACGCTTGACTTCAATCTTCAGTGTTTTTGCTGTTGCCGCTTTTGTACTTTTGTCTTTATTCCCGGTTTTCTTCTCTTTCTTCTATTAGAGTTGCATAAGCTTGTATATTCTTATATAACAGTACTTGATGCTTCAGAACTTTATTTAAAAGGGTAACTCAATTATGGCGAACAGACGCTACAAAGGTACGACAATCAGGAACGGCATCACGTCACCAACTTATAGTTGCATTTTTCCTAAGATATCAAAATCGATACTTTTGAAAACCTAAAGCTCCCGAATTTGTCAGCAGAAGGTTGCATATTCGAATTGTCACGAACAGTACCACACCTCAGGCTTGAAGAAGGAATTTCACTCAGATAGAGATTGATTCAGATCTCGACTTCTTCATGAAACAGGTAGGTATTGCTCTTATCTTTCTAAAATACGAAGATTGCTTGACTTCAATCTTCAGTCTTTTTGCTATGGCAACTTTTGTACTTTTATCTTTATTCACGCTTTTTTTCTCTTTCTTCTTTTGGAGTTGCTGAAGGTTTTGTCTTCTTCTATTACAGTACTTGATGCTTCAGAACTTTGTTGAAAAGGGTACCTCATTTTCTATTGAAGCATGGACTTTGAATATCTTAATACTTCCTTCAAAATTGCTTCTCCACCCATCATAATGTACTGTATTCTGAGTAGATGCTTGATTAGCATCACTGGACGCTTCTTAAAAGAGCTAAGGCACTTGATTATCAACTTGGCACATTCACAAGGCTATTTAACTAATAGCATTCTGACCATTTAGCGTATTATGCTTCATTGACCCTGTTACTAGCCGAAGTAGGATTCGATGTATGCAAGAAACTTGTTTATATGGATATTAGCTTTAATGAGACACCAGTTTCATCAAATTCGAACACCATCAGCTCAATATATGGCCATCAGAAGCTACAAAGGTATGACAGTCAGGAACGACATCACGTCACCAACATACGGATGCATTTTGACAAAGATAGAGATTGATTTCGCTCTTAACCTCTTCACGAGAGTTGCAGATATTTCTTTGAGCATTCCAACGATACCAAGATCGATACTTTTGAAAACCTAGAGTTCCAGAAATTGTCAGCAGAAGGTTGCATATTCGAATTGTCACGAACAGTATCACACCTCATGCTTGAAGAAGGAATTTCACTCACATAGAGATTGATTCAAATCTCGACTTCTTCATGAAATAGGTAGGTATTTCTCTTATCTTTCTAAAAAAAACCAAGATCACTTCATTAGGACGGGCACACCTCAAAATACGACGTTTCGGATGCTTGATTATCGGCAGCACACGCTTGACTTCAATCTTCAGTCTTTTTCCTGTTGCAGCTTTGGTACTTTTTTCTTTATTCACGCTTTTTTTCTCTTTCTTCTATTGCAGTTGCTGAAGGTTTTGTCCACTTCTATTACAGTACTTGATGCTTTAGAACTTTATTGAAAAGGGTACCTCATTTTCTAGTCAAGCTTGGACTTTGAATATCTTAATACTTCATTCAAATTTACTTCTCCACCCATGATATTGTTCTGTATTCTGAGTAGATGCCTTATTAGCTTCACTGGACGCTTCTTAAAAGAGCTAAGGCACTTGGTTATCCACATCGTACATTCACAAGGCTATTTAACTCATAGCATTCTGACCATTTAGCGTATTATGCTTCTTTTACCCTGTTACTGGCCGAATTTGGATTCGATGTCTTAGTGAACCTTGTTTGTATGGATATTAGATTTAATGAGACACCGGTTTCATCAAATTCGAACACCATCAGCTCAATATATGGCCATCAGGCGATACAAAGGTATGACAGTCAAGAACGACATCACGTCACCAACTTACGGATGCATTTTGACAAAGATAGAGATCGATTTCGTTCTTAACCTCTTCATGAGAGTTGAAGATATTTCTTTGTGCTTTCCAGCGATACCAAGATCGATACTTTTGAACACCCAAAGCTCCAGAAATTATCAGCAGACGGTTGCATGCTCTGATTGTCACGAATAATATCACATCTCAAGCTTGTAGAAGGAATTTCACTCCGATAGAGATTGATACAGATCTCGGATTCTTAAGGAAACATATAGGTATTTCTCTTATCTTTCTAAAAAAACTAAGATCACTGCATTAGGACGAGCGTACCTCAAAATACGATGTTTCAGACGCTTGATTATCGTTAGCAGACGCTTGACTTCAATCTTCAGTCTTTTTGCTGTTGCAGCTTTTGTACTTTTGTCTTTATTCACACTTCTTTCTCTTTCCTCTATTAGAGTTGATGAAGCTTTTATATTCTTATATTACAGTACTTGATGCTTCAGAACTTTATTGAAAATGGTACCTCATTTTCTGGTCAAGCTTGGACGTTGAATATCTTAATACTTCATTCAAAATTACTTCTCCACCCATCATAATGTTTTGTATTCTAGGAAGACGCTTGATTAGCTTCACCGAATGCTTCTTAAATGAGCTAAGGCGCTTGGGTATCCGCTTTGCACATTCACATGTCTGTTTAACTTGTAGCATTCTTACCATTTAGCGTACTATGCTTCTTTGACCCTGTTACTGGCCGAATTAGGATTTGATGTCTTCATGAAACTTGTTTATATGAATATTAGCTTTAATGAGACACCGGTTTGATCGAATTTGAACACCATCAGCTCAATATATGGCCAACAGACGCTACAAAGGTATGACAGTCAGGAACGGCATCACGTCACCAACTTATGGATGCATTTTGACAAAGATAGAGATCGATTTCATTCTTGACCTCTTCACGAGAGCTGCAGATATTTCTTTTAGCCTTCCAATGATACCAAGATCGATACTTTTGAACACCCAAAGCTCCAGATATTGTCAGCAAACTGTTGCATGTTCTGATTGTCACGAATAGTATCACATCTCAAGCTTGAAGAAGGAATTTCACTCCGATAGAGATTGATACAGATCTCGGCTTCTTCATGAAACATGTAGGTATTTCTTTTATCTTTCTAACAAAACCAAGATCACGTCATTACGATGAGCGTAACTCAAAATACGACGTTTCGTACACTTGATTATCGGCAGCAAACGCTTGACTTTAATTTTCTGTGTTTTTGCTGTTGTAGCTTTTGTACTTTTGTCTTTATTCGCACTTTTTTCTCTTTCTTCTATTGGAGCTGAAGCTTTTATATTCTTATATTAAAGTACTTGATGCTTTTGAACTTTATTGAAAAGGGTACCTCATTTTCTGGTCAACGTTGAATATCTTAATACTTCATTCAAAATTAATTCTCCACCCATCATAATGTTCTGTATTCTAAGAAGACGCATGATTAGCTTCACCGGATGCTTCATAAATGAGCTAAGATGCTTGGGCATCCACTTGGCATATTCACAAGGCTATTTAACTTGTAGCATTCTGACCATTTAGCCTATTATGCTTCTTTGACCCTGTTACTGTCCGAATTAGGATACGATGTCTTCATGAAACTTGTTTATATGGATATTAGTTTTAATGAGACACCGGTTTCGTCCAATTCGAATACCATCAGCTTAATATATGGCCAACACACGCTACAAAGGCATGACAGTTATGAACGACATCACGTTACCAACTTACTGATGTATTTTGACAAAGATAGCGATCGATTTCGTTCTTGACCTCTTCACGAGAGCTGCAGATATTTCTTTGAGCCTTCCAATGATAGCAAGATCGATACTTTTGAACACCCACAGCTCCAGAAATTGTCAGCAGACGGTTGCATGTTCTGATTGTCACTAACAATATCACATCTCAAGCTTGAAGAAGGAATTTCACTCCGATAGAGATTGATACAGAGCTCGGCTTTTTCAGGAAACATGTACGTATTTCTCTTGTCTTTCGAACAAAACCAAGATCACTTCATTAGGATGAGCGTACCTCAAAATATGATGTTTCGGACGCTTGAGTATTGACAGCAGACGCTTGACTTCAATCTTCAGTGTTTTTGCTGTTGCCGCTTTTGTACTTTTGTCTTTATTCACGCTTTTTCTTCTCTTTCTTCTATTATAGTTACTGAAACTTTTATATTCTTATATTACAGTACTTGATTCTTCAGAACTTTATTGAAAAGGGTACCTTATTTTCTGGTCAAGCTTGGACGTTGAATATCTTAATAATTCATTCAAAATTACTTCTCCACCCAACATAATGTTATGTATTCTGAGAAGACGCTTGATTAGCTTCACCGGACGCTTCTTAAATGAGCTAAGGCGCTTCGGTATCCGCTTTGCACATTCACATGTTTGTTTAACTCGTAGTATTCTGACCATTTAGAGAATTATGCTTCTTTGACCCTGTTACTGGCCGAATTAGGATTCGATGTCTTCATGAAACTTGTTTATATGGATATTAGCTTTAATGAGACACCGGTTTCGTCCAATTCAGACACCATCAGCTCAAAATATAGCCAACAGACGCTACAAAGGAATGACAGTTAGGAACGGCACCACGTCACCAACTTACAGACTCATTTTGACATCGATAGAGATTGATTTCGTTCTTGACCTCTTTACAAGAGCTGTAGATATTTCTTTGACCCTTCCAACGATCGATACTTTCGAAAAACCTAAAGCTCCAGAAATTTTAAGCAGAAGGTTGCATTTTCGAATTTTCACGAACAGTATCACACCTCATGCTTGAAGAAGGAATTTGACCCAGATTGGGATTGATTCAGATCTCGACTTCTTCAAGAAAAAGGTTATTATTTCCCTTATCTTATTAAAAAGACAAATATCAGTTCATTAGGATGAGCCTACCTCAAAATATGACGTTTCGGACTCTTGATTATCGGCAGCAGACGCTTGACTTCAATCTTCAGTGTTTTTGCTGTTGCAGCTTTTGTACTTTTGTCTTTATTCACGCTTTTTTTCTCTTTCTTCTATTGGAGTTGCTGAAGCTTTTATATTCTTATATTAGAGTACTTGATGCTACAAAACTTTATTGAAAAGGGTACCTCATTTTCTGATAAAGCTTGGACGTTGAATATCTTAATACTTCATTCAAAATTACTTCGCCACCCATCATAATGTTCTGTATTCTGAGGAGACGCTTGATTAGCTTCACCGACCGCTTCTTAAATGATCTAAGGTGCTTGGAATATCCGCTTTGAACATTCACAAGTCTGTTTAACTCGTAACATTCTGACCATTTAGCGTATTATGCTTCTTTGACACTGTTACTGGCCGAATTTGGATTCGATGTCTTCATGAAACTGGTTTATGTGGATATTTGCTTTAATGAGACATTGGTTTCATCCAATTCGAACACCATCAGCTCAATATATGGCCGTCAAACGCTACAAAGGTAAGACAGTCAGGAACGACATCACGTCACCAACTTACGGATGCATTTTGACAAAGATAGAGATCGATTTCGTTCTTGACCTCTTCACGAGAGCTGCAGATATTTCTTTGAGCCTTCCAATGATACCAAGATCGATACTTTTGAACACCCAAAGCTCCAGATATTGTCAGCAAACTGTTGCATGTTCTGATTGTCACGAATAGTATCACATCTCAAGCTTGAAGAAGGAATTTCACTCCGATAGAGATTGATACAGATCTCGGCTTCTTCATGAAACATGTAGGTATTTCTTTTATCTTTCTAACAAAACCAAGATCACGTCATTACGATGAGCGTAACTCAAAATACGACGTTTCGTACACTTGATTATCGGCAGCAAACGCTTGACTTTAATTTTCTGTGTTTTTGCTGTTGTAGCTTTTGTACTTTTGTCTTTATTCGCACTTTTTTCTCTTTCTTCTATTGGAGCTGAAGCTTTTATATTCTTATATTAAAGTACTTGATGCTTTTGAACTTTATTGAAAAGGGTACCTCATTTTCTGGTCAACGTTGAATATCTTAATACTTCATTCAAAATTAATTCTCCACCCATCATAATGTTCTGTATTCTAAGAAGACGCATGATTAGCTTCACCGGATGCTTCATAAATGAGCTAAGATGCTTGGGCATCCACTTGGCATATTCACAAGGCTATTTAACTGTAGCATTCTGACCATTTAGCCTATTATGCTTCTTTGACCCTGTTACTGTCCGAATTAGGATTCGATGTCTTCATGAAACTTGTTTATATGGATATTAGTTTTAATGAGACACCGGTTTCGTCCAATTCGAATACCATCAGCTTAATATATGGCCAACACACGCTACAAAGGCATGACAGTTATGAACGACATCACGTTACCAACTTACTGATGTATTTTGACAAAGATAGCGATCGATTTCGTTCTTGACCTCTTCACGAGAGCTGCAGATATTTCTTTGAGCCTTCCAATGATAGCAAGATCGATACTTTGAACACCCACAGCTCCAGAAATTGTCAGCAGACGGTTGCATGTTCTGATTGTCACTAACAATATCACATCTCAAGCTTGAAGAAGGAATTTCACTCCGATAGAGATTGATACAGAGCTCGGCTTTTTCAGGAAACATGTACGTATTTCTCTTGTCTTTCGAACAAAACCAAGATCACTTCATTAGGATGAGCGTACCTCAAAATATGATGTTTCGGACGCTTGAGTATTGACAGCAGACGCTTGACTTCAATCTTCAGTGTTTTTGCTGTTGCCGCTTTTGTACTTTTGTCTTTATTCACGCTTTTTTTCTCTTTCTTCTATTATAGTTACTGAAACTTTTATATTCTTATATTACAGTACTTGATTCTTCAGAACTTTATTGAAAAGGGTACCTTATTTTCTGGTCAAGCTTGGACGTTGAATATCTTAATAATTCATTCAAAATTACTTCTCCACCCAACATAATGTTATGTATTCTGAGAAGACGCTTGATTAGCTTCACCGGACGCTTCTTAAATGAGCTAAGGCGCTTCGGTATCCGCTTTGCACATTCACATGTTTGTTTAACTCGTAGTATTCTGACCATTTAGAGAATTATGCTTCTTTGACCCTGTTACTGGCCGAATTAGGATTCGATGTCTTCATGAAACTTGTTTATATGGATATTAGCTTTAATGAGACACCGGTTTCGTCCAATTCAGACACCATCAGCTCAAAATATAGCCAACAGACGCTACAAAGGAATGACAGTTAGGAACGGCACCACGTCACCAACTTACAGACTCATTTTGACATCGATAGAGATTGATTTCGTTCTTGACCTCTTTACAAGAGCTGTAGATATTTCTTTGACCCTTCCAACGATCGATACTTTCGAAAAACCTAAAGCTCCAGAAATTTTAAGCAGAAGGTTGCATTTTCGAATTTTCACGAACAGTATCACACCTCATGCTTGAAGAAGGAATTTGACCCAGATTGGGATTGATTCAGATCTCGACTTCTTCAAGAAAAAGGTTATTATTTCCCTTATCTTATTAAAAAGACAAATATCAGTTCATTAGGATGAGCCTACCTCAAAATATGACGTTTCGGACTCTTGATTATCGGCAGCAGACGCTTGACTTCAATCTTCAGTGTTTTTGCTGTTGCAGCTTTTGTACTTTTGTCTTTATTCACGCTTTTTTTCTCTTTCTTCTATTGGAGTTGCTGAAGCTTTTATATTCTTATATTAGAGTACTTGATGCTACAAAACTTTATTGAAAAGGGTACCTCATTTTCTGATAAAGCTTGGACGTTGAATATCTTAATACTTCATTCAAAATTACTTCGCCACCCATCATAATGTTCTGTATTCTGAGGAGACGCTTGATTAGCTTCACCGACCGCTTCTTAAATGATCTAAGGTGCTTGGAATATCCGCTTTGAACATTCACAAGTCTGTTTAACTCGTAACATTCTGACCATTTAGCGTATTATGCTTCTTTGACACTGTTACTGGCCGAATTTGGATTCGATGTCTTCATGAAACTGGTTTATGTGGATATTTGCTTTAATGAGACATTGGTTTCATCCAATTCGAACACCATCAGCTCAATATATGGCCGTCAAACGCTACAAAGGTAAGACAGTCAGGAACGACATCACGTCACCAACTTACGGATGCATTTTGACAAAGATAGAGATCGATTTCGTTCTTGACCTCTTCACGAGAGCTGCAGATATTTCTTTGAGCCTTCCAACGATAGCAAGATCGGTACTTTTGAACACCCAAAGCTCCAGAAATTGTCAACAGACGGTTGCATGTTCTGATTGTCACTAACAATATCGCATCTCAAGCCTGAAGAAGGAATTTCACTCCGATAGAGATTGATACAGAGCTCGGCTTTTTCAGGAAACATGTACGTATTTCTCTTATCTTTCGAACAAAGCCAAGATCACTTCATTAGGATGAGCGTACCTCAAATTATGATTTTTCTGGACGCTTGAGTATTGACAGCAGACGCTTGACTTCAATCTTCAGTGTTTTTGCTGTTGCCGCTTTTGTACTTTTGTCTTTATTCACGCTTTTTCTTCTCTTTCTTCTATTATAGTTACTGAAGCTTTTATATTCTTATATTACATTACTTGATGCTTCAGAACTTTTTTGAAAAGGGTACCTTATTTTCTGGTCAAGCTTGGACGTTGAATATCTTAATAATTCATTCAAAATTACTTCTCCACCCATCATAATGTTCTGTATTATGAGAAGACGCTTGATTAGCTTCACCGGACGCTTCTTAAATGAGCTAAGGCACTTCGGTATCCGATTTGCACATTCACATGTTTGTTTAACTCGTAGTATTCTGACCATTTAGAGAATTATGCTTCTTTGACCCTGTTACTGGCCGAATTAGGATTCAATGTCTTCATGAAACTTGTTTATATGGATATTAGCTTTAATGAGACACCGATTTCGTCCAATTCGGACACCATCAGCTCAAACTATGGCCAACAGACGCTACCAAGGAATGACAGTTAGGAACGGCATCACGACACCAACTTACGGACTCTTTTTGACAACGATATAGATCGATTTCGTTCTTAACCTCTTCACAAGAGCTGTAGATATTTCTTTGACCCTTCCAACGATCGATACTTTCGAAAAACCTAAAGATCCAGAAATTGTAAGCATAAGGTTGCATTTTCGAATTTTCACGAACAGTATCACACCTCATGCTTGAAGAAGGAATTTCACCCAGATTGAGATTGATTCAGATCTCGACTTCTTCAAGAAACAGGTAAGTATTTCCCTTATCTTACTGAAAAGACAAATTTCAGTTCATTAGGATGAGCCTACCTCAAAATATGACGTTTCGGACTCTTGATTATCGGCAGCAGACGCTTGACTTCAATCTTCAGTGTTTTTGGTGTTGCAGCTTTTGTACTTTTGTCTTTATTCACGATTTTTTTCTCTTTCCTCTATTGGAGTTGCTGAAGCTTTTATATTCTTATATTAGACTACTTGATGCTTCAGAACTTTATGGAAAAGGGTACCTCATTTTCTGATAAAGCTTGGACGTTGAATATCTTAATACTTCATTCAAAATTACTTCTCCACCCATCAAAATGTTCTGTATTCTGAGGAAACGCTTGATTAGCTTCACTGGCCGCTTCTTAAATGATCTAAGGCGCTTGGAATATCTGCTTTGAACATTCACAATTCTGTTTAACTCGTAACATTCTGACCATTTAGCGTATTATGCTTCTTTGACCCTGTTATTGGCCGAATTTGGATTCGATGTCTTCATGAAACTTGTTTATATGGATATTAGCTTTAATGAGACACTAGTTTCATCCAATTCGAACACTATCGGCTCAATATATGGCCATCAGACGCTATAAAGGTATGACAGTCAAGAACGACATCACGTCACCAACTTATGGATGCATTTTGACAAAGATAGGGATAGATTTCGTTCTTGACCTCTTCACGAGAGCTGCAGATACTTCTTTGAGCCTTCCAATGATACTAAGATTGATACTTTTTAACACCCAAAGCTCAAGAAATTTTCAGCAGACGGTTGCATGTTCTGATTGACACGAATAATATCACATCTCAAGCTTGAAGAAGGAATTTCACTCCGATAGAGATTGATACAGATCTCGGCTTCTTAAGGAAACATATAGGTAATTATCTTATCTTTCTAAAAAACCAAGATCATGTCATTAGGACGAGAGTACCTCAAAATACGACATTTCGGACGCTTGATTATCAGCAGCAGACGCTTGACTTCAATCTTCCATGTTTTTGCTGTTGCCGCTTTTGTACTTTTTTCTTTATTCCCGCTTTTCTTCTCTTTCTTCTATTAGAGTTGTAGAAGCTTGTATATTCTTATATCACAGTACTCGATGCTTCAGAACTTTACTTAAAAGGGAGCCTCATTTTCTGGTCAACCTTGGACATTGAATATCTTAGTACTTCATTCAAATTTACTTCTCCACCCATCATAATGTTCTGTATTCTGAGTAGACGCTTGATTAGCTTCACTGGAAGCTTCTTAAAAGAGCTAAGGTGCTTGGTTATCCACTTGGCACATTCACAAGGCTATTTAACTTTTAGCATTCTAACCATTTAGCCAATTTTGCCTCTTTGACCCTGTTACTGGCCGAATTAGGATTCAATGTCTTCATGAAACTTGTTTATATGGATTTAGCTTTAATGAGACACCGGTTTCATCCAATTCGAACACCATTAGCTCAATATGTGGCCAAGAGACGCTACAAAGGTATGACAGTCAGGAACGGCATCACGTCACCAACTTACAGATGCATTTTGACAAAGATAGAGATCGATTTCGTTCTAGACCTCTTCACGAGTGCTGCAGATATTTCTTTGAGCCTTCCAACGATGCGAAGATCGATACTTTTGAACTCCCAAAGCTCCAGAAATTGTCAGCATACGGTTGCATGTTCAGATTGTCATGAATAATATCACATCTCAAGCTTGAAGAAGGAATTTCACTCCGATAGAGATTGATACAGATCTCGGCTTATTCAGGAAACATGTAGGTATTTCTATTATCTATCTAACAAAACCAAGATCACGTCATTAGGACGAGAGTACCTCAAAATATGACGTTTCATACGCTTGATTATCGACGGCAGACGCTTGACTTCAATCTTCAGTGTTTTTGCTGTTGCCACTTTTGTACTTTTGTCTTTATTCCCCCTTTTCTTCTCTTTCTTCTATTAGAGTTGCAGAAGCTTGTATATTCTTATATAACAGTACTTGATGCTTAAGAACTTTATTTAAAAGGGTAACTTAATTATGGCCAACAGACGCTACAAAGGTACGACAGTCAGGAACGGCATCACGTCACCAACTTACAGATGCATTTTTCCAAAGATGCCAAAATCGATACTTTTGAAAACCTAAAGCTCCCGAAATTGTCAGCAGAAGGTTGCATATTCGAATTGTCACGAACAGTACCACACCTCAGGCTTGAAGAAGGAATTTCACTCAGATAGAGATTGATTCAGATCTCGACTTCTTCCGGAAACAGGTAGGTATTGCTCTTATCTTTCTAAAAAATAAAGATCGCTTGACTTCAATCTTCACTCTTTTTGCTGTGGCAACTTTTGTACTTTTGTCTTTATTCACTCTTTTTTTTCTCTTTCTTCTTTTGGAGTTGCTGAAGGTTTTGTCTTCTTCAATTACAGTACTTGATGCTTCAGAACATTGTTGAAAAGGGTACCTCATTTTCTATTGAAGCTTGGACTTTGAATATCTTAATACTTCATTCAAAATTGCTTCTCCACCCATCATAATGTTCTGTATTCTGAGTAGATGCTTGATTAGTATCACTGGACGCTTCTTAAAAGAGCTAAGGCGCTTGGTTCCACTTGGTACATTCACAAGGCCATTTAACTCATAGCATTCTGATCATTTAGCGTATTATGCTTTTTTGACCCTGTTACTGGTCGAAGTAGGATTCGATGTCTGCACGAAACTTGTTTATATGGATATTAGCTTTAATGAGACACCAGTTTCATCAAATTCGAACACCATCAGCTCAAAATATGGCCATTAGAAGCTACAAAGTTATGACAGTCAGGAACGACATCACGTCACCAACTTACGGATGCATTTTGACAAAGATAGAGATCGATTTCGCTCTTGAACTCTTCACGAGAGTTGCAGATATTTCTTTGAGCATTCCAACGATACCAATAGCGATACTTTTGAAAACCTAGAGCTCTAGAAATTGTCAGCAGAAGGTTGAATATTCGAATTTTCACGAACAGTATCACACCTCATGCTTGAAGAAGGAATTTCACACAGATAGAGATTGATTCAAATCTCGAATTCTTCATGAAATAGGTAGGTATTTCTCTTATCTTTCTGAAAAAAACCAAGATCACTTCATTAGGACGGGCACACCTCAAAATACGACATTTCGGATTCTTGATTATCGGCAGCACACGCTTGACTTCAATCTTCAGTCTTTTTCCTGTTGCAGCTTTTGTACTTTTTTCTTTATTCACGCTTTTTTTCTCTTTCTTCTATTACAGTTGCTGAAGGTTTTGTCCACTTCTGTTATAGTACTTGATGCTTCAGAACTTTATTGAAAAGGGTACCCAATTTTCTGGTCAAGCTTGGACTTTGAATATATTAATACTTCATTCAAATTTACTTCTCCACCCATGATATCGTTCTGTATTCTGAGTAGATGCTTGATTAGCTTCACTGGATGCTTCTTAAAAGAGCTAAGGCGCTTGGTTATCCACATGGTACATTCACAAGGCTATTTAACTCATAGCATTCCGACCATTTAGCGTATTATGCTTCTTTGACCCTGTTACTGGCCGAATTTGGATTCGATGTCTTAATGAAACTTGTTTGTATGGACATTAGATTTAATGAGACATCAGTTTCATCCAATTCGAACACCGTCAGCTCAATATATGGCCATCAGGCGATACAAAGGTATGACAGTCAAGAACGACATCACGTCACCAACTTACGGAAGCATTTTGACAAAGATAGAGATCGATTTCGTTCTTAACCTCTTCATGAGAGTTGAAGATTTTCTTTGTGCCTTCCAGCGATACCAAGATCGATACTTTTGAACACCCAAAGCTCCAGAAATTGTCAGCAGACGGTTGCATGTTCTGATTGTCACTAACAATATCACATCTCAAGCTTGAAGAAGGAATTTCACTCCGATAGAGATTGATACAGATCTCGGCTTCTTCAGGAAACATGTAGGTATTTCTCTTATCTTTCTAACAAAACTAAGATCACTTCATTAGGACGAGCGTACCTCAAAATACGATGTTTCTGACGGTTGATTATCGACAGCAGATGCTTGACTTCAATCTTCAGTCTTTTTGCTGTTGCAGCTTTTGTACTTTTGTCTTTATTCACACTTCTTTCTCTTTCCTCTATTGGAGTTGATGAAACTTTTATATTCTTATATTACAGTACTTGATGCTTCAGAACTTGATTGAAAATGGTACCTCATTTTCTGGTCAAGCTTGGTCGTTGAATATCTTAATACTTCATTCAAAATTACTTCTCCACCCATCATAAAGTTCTGTATTCTGAGAAGACGCTTGATTAGCTTCACCGGATGCTTCTTAAATGAGCTAAGGCGCTTGGGTATCCACTTGGCACATTCACAAGGCTATTTAACTTGTAGCATTCTGACCATTTTGCCTATTATGCTTCTTTGGCCCTGTTACTGTCCGAGTTAAGATTCGATGTCGTCATGAAACTTGTTTATATGAATATTATCTTTAATGAGACACCGTTTTGATCGAATTCGAACACCATCAGCTCAATATATGGCCAACAGACGCTACAAAGGTATGACAGTCAGGAACGGCATCACGTCACCAACTTATGGATGCATTTTGACAAAGATAGAGATCGATTTCATTCTTGACCTCTTCACGAGAGCTGCAGATATTTCTTTGAGCCTTCCAATGATACCAAGATCAATACTTTGGAACACCCAAAGCTCCAGAAATTGTCAGCAGACTGTTGCATGTTCTGATTGTCACGAATAGTATCACATCTCAAGCTTGAAGAAGGAATTTCACTCCGATAGATATTGATATAGATCTCGGCTTCTTCATGAAACATGTAGGTATTTCTTTTATCTTTCTAACAAATCCAAGATCATGTCATTATGACGAGCGTAACTCAAAATATGATGTTTCGTACACTTGATTATCGGGAGCAAACGCTTGACTTTAATCTTCAGTGTTTTTGCTGTTGCAGCTTTTGTACTTTTGTCTTTATTCGCACTTTTTTCTCTTTCTTCTATTGGAGTTGCTGAAGCTTTTATATTCTTATATTACAGTACTTGATGCTTTAGAACTTTATTGAAAAGGGTACCTCATTTTCTGGTCAAGCTTGGACGTTGAATATCTTAATACTTCATTCAAAATTACTTCTCCACCCATCAAAATGTTCCGTATTCTGAGAAGACGCTTGATTAGCTTCACCGGATGCTTCTTAAATGAGCTAAGGCGCTTGGGTATCCACTTGGCACATTCACAAGGCTATTTAGCTTGTAGCATTCTGACCATTTTGCCTATTATGCTTTTTTGACCATGTTACTGTCCGAATTAGGATTCGATGTCTTCATGAAACTTGTTTAAATGGATATTAGTTTTAATGAGACACCGGTTTCGTCCAATTCGAGCACCATCAGCTCAATATATGGCGAACACACGCTACAAAGGTATGATAGTTAGGAACGACATCATGTCACCAACTTACGGATGCATTTTGACAAAGATAGAGATCGATTTCGTTCTTGAACTCTTCACGAGAGCTGTAGATATTTCTTTGAGCCTTCCAACGATAGCAAGATCGATACTTTTGAACACCCAAAGCTCCAGAAATTGTCAGCAGACGGTTACATGTTCTGATTGTCACTAACAATATCACATCTCAAGCTTGAAGAAGGAATTTCACTCCGATAGAGATTGATACAGATCTCGGCTGTTTCAGGAAACATGTAGGTATTTCTCTTATCTTTCGAACAAAACCAAGATGTCTTCATTAGGATGAGCGTACCTCAAAATATTATGTTTCGGACGCTTGAGTATTGACAGCAGACGCTTGACTTCAATCTTCAGTGTTTTTGCTATTGCCGCTTTTGTACTTTTGTCTTTATTCACGCTTTTTTCTCTTTCTTCTATTGGAGTTGCTGAAGCTTTTATATTCTTATATTACAGTACTTGATGCTTTAGAACTTTATTGAAAAGGGTACCTCATTTTCTGGTCAAGCTTGGACGTTGAATATCTTAATACTTCATTCAAAATTACTTCTCCACCCATCAAAATGTTCCGTATTCTGAGAAGACGCTTGATTAGCTTCACCGGATGCTTCTTAAATGAGCTAAGGCGCTTGGGTATCCACTTGGCACATTCACAAGGCTATTTAGCTTGTAGCATTCTGACCATTTTGCCTATTATGCTTTTTTGACCATGTTACTGTCCGAATTAGGATTCGATGTCTTCATGAAACTTGTTTAAATGGATATTAGTTTTAATGAGACACCGGTTTCGTCCAATTCGAGCACCATCAGCTCAATATATGGCGAACACACGCTACAAAGGTATGATAGTTAGGAACGACATCATGTCACCAACTTACGGATGCATTTTGACAAAGATAGAGATCGATTTCGTTCTTGAACTCTTCACGAGAGCTGTAGATATTTCTTTGAGCCTTCCAACGATAGCAAGATCGATACTTTTGAACACCCAAAGCTCCAGAAATTGTCAGCAGACGGTTACATGTTCTGATTGTCACTAACAATATCACATCTCAAGCTTGAAGAAGGAATTTCACTCCGATAGAGATTGATACAGATCTCGGCTGTTTCAGGAAACATGTAGGTATTTCTCTTATCTTTCGAACAAAACCAAGATGTCTTCATTAGGATGAGCGTACCTCAAAATATTATGTTTCGGACGCTTGAGTATTGACAGCAGACGCTTGACTTCAATCTTCAGTGTTTTTGCTATTGCCGCTTTTGTACTTTTGTCTTTATTCACGCTTTTTCTTCTCTTTCTTCTATTATAGTTACTCAAGCATTTATATTCTTATATTACAGTACTTGATGCTTCAGAACTTTATTGAAAAGGGTACCTTGTTTTCTGGTCAAGCTTGGACGTTGAATATCTTAATAATTCATTGAAAATTACTACTCCACCCATCATAATGTTTTGTATTCTAGGAAGACGCTTGATTAGCTTCACCGAATGTCTTAAATGAGCTAAGGCGCTTGGGTATCCGCTTTGCACATTCACATGTCTGTTTAACTTGTAGCATTCTTACCATTTAGCGTATTATGCTTCTTGGACCCTGTTACTGGCCGAATTAGGATTTGATGTCTTCAAGAAACTTGTTTATAAGAATATTAGCTTTAATGAGACACCAGTTTGATCGAATTCGAACACCATCAGCTCAATATATGGCCAACAGACGCTACAAAGGTATGACAGTCAGGAACGGCATCACGTGACCAACTTATGGATGCATTTTGACAAAGATAGAGATCGATTTCATTCTTGACCTCTTCACGAGAGCTGCAGATATTTCTTTGAGCCTTCCAATGATGCTAAGATCGATACTTTTGAACACCCAAAGCTCCAGAAATTGTCAGCAGACGGTTGATTGTTCTGATTGTCACGAATAATATCACATCTCAAGCTTGAAAAAGGAATTTCACTCCGATAGAGATTGATACAGATCTCGGCTTCTTCAGGAAACATGTAGGTAATTCTCTTATCATTCTAACAAAGCCAAGATCATGTCATTAGGACAAGAGTACCTCAAAATACGACGTTTCGTACGCTTGATTATCGGCAGCAGACGCTTGACTTCAATCTTTAGTGTTTTTGCTGTTGCCGCTTTTGTACTTTTGTCTTTATTCATGTTTTTTCTTCTCTTTCTTCTATTATAGTTACTGAAGCTTTCATATTCTTATATTATAGTACTTGATGCTTCAGAACTTTATTGAAAAGGGTACCTCATTTTCTGGTCAAGCTTGGACATTGAATATCTTAATAATTCATTCAAAATTACTTCTCCACCCATCATAATGTTCTGTATTATGAGAAGACGCTTGATTAGCTTCACCGGACGCTTCTTAAATGAGCTAAGGCACTTCGGTATCCGCTTTGCACATTCACATGTCTGTTTAACTCGTAGTATTCTGAACATTTAGAGTATTATGCTTCTTTGACCCTGTTACTGGCCGAATTAGGATTCGATGACTTCATGAAACTTGTTTATATGGATATTAGCTTTATGAGACACCGGGTTTGTCCAATTCGGACACTATCAGCTCAAAATATGGCCAATAGACGATACAAAGGTATGACAGTTAGGAACGGCATCATGTCACCAACTTACGGATTCATTTTGACAAATATAGAGATCGCTTTCGTTCTTGACCTCTTCACAAGAGCTGTAGATATTTCTTTGAACCTTCCAACGATACCAAGATCGATACTTTTGAAAACCTAAAGCACCAGAAATTGTAAGCAGAAGGTTGCATTTTCAAATTTTCACAAACAGTATCACACCTCATGCTTGAAGAAGGAATTTCACTCAGATTGAGATTGATTCAGATCTCGACTTCTTGAGGAAATAGGATGGTATTTCCCTTATCTTACTAAAAAGACAAAGATCACTTCATTAGGATGAGCCTACCTCAAAATATGACGTTTCGGACTCTTGATTATCGGCAGCAGACGCTTGACTTCAATCTTCAGCGTTTTTGCTGTTGCCGCTTTTGTACTTTTGTCTTTATTCATGTTTTTTCTTCTCTTTCTTCTATTATAGTTACTGAAGCTTTCATATTCTTATATTATAGTACTTGATGCTTCAGAACTTTATTGAAAAGGGTACCTCATTTTCTGGTCAAGCTTGGACATTGAATATCTTAATAATTCATTCAAAATTACTTCTCCACCCATCATAATGTTCTGTATTATGAGAAGACGCTTGATTAGCTTCACCGGACGCTTCTTAAATGAGCTAAGGCACTTCGGTATCCGCTTTGCACATTCACATGTCTGTTTAACTCGTAGTATTCTGAACATTTAGAGTATTATGCTTCTTTGACCCTGTTACTGGCCGAATTAGGATTCGATGACTTCATGAAACTTGTTTATATGGATATTAGCTTTATGAGACACCGGGTTTGTCCAATTCGGACACTATCAGCTCAAAATATGGCCAATAGACGATACAAAGGTATGACAGTTAGGAACGGCATCATGTCACCAACTTACGGATTCATTTTGACAAATATAGAGATCGCTTTCGTTCTTGACCTCTTCACAAGAACTGTAGATATTTCTTTGAACCTTCCAACGATACCAAGATCGATACTTTTGAAAACCTAAAGCACCATAAATTGTAAGCAGAAGGTTGCATTTTCAAATTTTCACAAACAGTATCACACCTCATGCTTGAAGAAGGAATTTCACTCAGATTGAGATTGATTCAGATCTCGACTTCTTGAGGAAATAGGATGGTATTTCCCTTATCTTACTAAAAAGACAAAGATCACTTCATTAGGATGAGCCTACCTCAAAATATGACGTTTCGGACTCTTGATTATCGGCAGCAGACGCTTGACTTCAATCTTCAGTGTTTTTGCTGTTGCCGCTTTTGTACTTTTGTCTTTATTCATGTTTTTTCTTCTATTTATTCTATTATAGTTACTGAAGCTTTCATATTCTTATATTACTGTACTTGATGCTTCAGAACTTTATTGAAAAGGGTACCTCATTTTTTGGTCAAGCTTGGACATTGAATATCTTAATAATTTAATCAAAATTACTTCTCCACCCATTATAATGTTCTGTATTATGAGAAGACACTTGATTAGCTTCACCGGACGCTTCTTAAATGACCTAAGGCACTTCGGTATCCGCTTTGCACATTCACATGTCTGTTTAACTCGTAGTATTCTGACCATTTAGAGTATTATGCTTCTTTGACCCTGTTACTGGCCGAATTAGGATTTGATGTCTTCATGAAACTTGTTTATATGGATATTAGCTTTATGAGACACCGTGTTTGTCCAATTCGGACACCATCAGCTCAAAATATGGCCAACAGACGATACAAAGTTATGACAGTTAGGAACGGCATCATGTCACCAACTTACGGATTCATTTTGACAAAGATAGAGATCGATTTCGTTCTTGACCTCTTCACAAGAGCTGTAGATATTTCTTTGACCCTTCCAACGATACCAAGATCGATACTTTTGAAAACCTAAAGCTCCAGAAATTGTAAGCAGAAGGTTGCATTTTCGAATTTTCACGAACAGTATCACACCTCATGCTTGAAGAAGGAATTACACTCGGATTGAGATTGATTCAGATCTTGACTTCTTCAGGAAACAGCTAGGTATTTCCCTTATCTTACTAAAAAGACAAAGATCACTTCATTAGGATGAGCCTACCTCAAAATATGACGTTTCAGACTCTTGATTATCGGTAGCAGACGCTCGACTTCAATCTTCAGTGTTTTTGCTGTTGCAGCTTTTGTACTTTTGTCTTTATTCACGCTTTTTTTCTCTTTCTTCTATTGGAGTTGCTGAAGCTTTTATATTCTTATATTAGAGTACTTGATGCTTCAAAACTTTACTGAAAAGGGTACCTCATTTCCTGGTAAAGCTTGGACGTTGAATATCTTAGTACTTCATTCAAAATTACTTCTCCACCCATCATAATGTTCTGTATTTTGAGGAGACGCTTGATTAGCTTCACCGGCCGTATCTTAAATGTTCTAAGGTGCTTGGAATATCCACTTTGAACATTCACATGTCTGTTTAACTCGTAGTATTCTGACCATTTAGAGTATTATGCTTCTTTGACCCTGTTACTGGCCGAATTAGGATTCGATGTCTTCATGAAACTTGTTTATATGGATATTAGCTTTATGAGACACCGGTTTTGTCCAATTCGGACACCATCAGCTCAAAATATGGCCAACAGACGATACAAAGGTACGACAGTTAGGAACGGCATCATGTCACCAACTTACGGATTCATTTTGACAAAGATAGAGACTGATTTCGTTCTTGACCTCTTCACGAGAGCTGCAGATATTTCTTTGAGCCTTCCAATGATACTAAGATCGATACCTTTGAACACCCAAAGCTCCAGAAATTGTCAGCAGACGGTTGCATGTTCTGATTATCACGAATAATATCACATCTCAAGCTTGAAGAAGGAATTTCACTCCGATAGAGATTGATACAGATCTCGTCTTCTTCAGGAAAAATATAGGTAATTCTCTTATCTTAATAACAAAACCAAGATCACGTCATTAGGACTAGACTACCTCAAAATACGACATTTCATACGCTTGATTATCGGCAGCAGACGCTTGACTTCAATCTTCCATGTTTTTGCTGTTGCCGCTTTTGTACTTTTGTCTTTATTCTCGCTTTTCTTCTCTTTCTTCTATTAGAGTTGCAGAAGCTTGTATATTCTTATATAACAGTACTCGATGCTTCAGAACTTTATTTAAAAGGGTGCCTCATTTTCTGGTCAACCTTGGACGTTGAAAATCTTAGTACTTCATTCAAATTTACTTCTCCACCCATCATAATGTTCTGTATTCTGAGTAGATGCTTGATTAACATCGCAGGACAGTTCTTAAAAGAGCTAAGGCGCTTGGTTATCCACTTGGCACATTCACAAGGCTATTTAACTCAAAGCATTCTGACCATTTAGCGTATTATGCTTCTTGGACCCTGTTACTGGCCGAATTAGGATTCGATGTCTGCATGAAACTTGTTTATATGGATATTAGCTTTAAAGAGACATCGGTTTCATCAAATTCGAACACCATCAACTCAATATATGTTCATCAGAAGCTACAAAGGTATGACAGTCAGGAACGACATCACGTCACCAACTTACGGATGCATTTTGACAAAGATAGAGATCGATTTCGCTCTTGACCTCTTCACGAGTGTTGCAGATATTTCTTTGAGCATTCCAACAATACCATGATCGATACTTTTGAAAACCTAGAGCTCCATAAATTGTCAGCATAAAGTTGCATATTCGAATTGTCACGAATAGTATCACACCTCATGCTTGAAGAAGGAATTTCACTCAAATAGAGATTGATTCAAATCTCGACTTCTTCATGAAATAGGTAGGTGTTTCTCTTATCTTACTAAAAAAAACCAAGATCACTTCATTAGGACGGGCACACCTCAAAATACGACGTTTCAGACTCTTGATTATCAGCAGCACACGCTTGACTTCAACCTTCAGTCTTTTTCCTGTTGCAGCTTTTGTACTTTTTTCTTTATTCATGCTTTTTTTCTCTTTCTTCTATTGCAGTTGTGGAAGGTTTTGTCCACTTCTATTACAGTACTTGATGCTTCAGAACTTTATTGAAAAGGGTACCTCATTTTCTGGTCAAGCTTGGACTTTGAATATCTTAATACTTCATTCAAATTTACTTCTCCACCCATGATATTGTTCTGTATTCTGAGTAGACGCTTGATTAGCTTCACTGGACGCTTCTTAAAAGAGCTAAGGCGCTTGGAATATCCAATTTGAACATTCACAAGCCCGTTTAACACGTAACATTCTGACCTTTTAGCGTATTATGATTCTTTGACCCTGTTACTGGCCGAATTTGGATTCGATGTCTTCATGAAACTTGTTTCTATGGATATTAGCTTTAATGAGACACCGGTTTCATCCAATTCGAACACCATCAGCTCAATATGTGGCCATCAGACGCTACAAAGGTATGACAGTCAGGAATGGCATCACGTCACCAACTTACGGATGCATTTTGACAAAGATAGAGATCGATTTCGTTCTTGACCTCTTCACGAGAGCTGCAGATATTTCCTTGAGCCTTCCAATGATACTTAGATCGATACTTTTGAACACCCAAAGCTCCAGAAATTGTCAGCAGACAGTTGCATGTTCTGATTGTCACGAATAATATCACATCTCAAGCTTGAAGAAGGAATTTCACTCCGATAGAGATTGATACAGATCTCGGCTTCTTCAGGAAACATATAGGTAATTCTGTTATCTTTCTAACAAATCCAAGATCACGTCATTAGGACAAGAGTACCTCAAAATACGACATTTCGTACCCTTGATTATCGGCAGCAGATGCTTGACTTCAATCTTCCATGTTTTTGCTGTTGCCGTTTTGTACTTCTGTCTTTATTCCCGCTTTTCTTCTCTTTCTTCTAATAGAGTTGCAGAAGCTTGTATATTCTTATATAACAGTACTCGATCCTTCAAAACTTTATCTAAAAGGGTGCCTCATTTTCTGGTCAACCTTGGACGTTGAAAATCTTAGTACTTCATTCAAATTTACTTCTCCACCCATCATAATGTTCTGTATTCTGAGTAGATGCTTGATTAACATCACAGGACGCTTCTTAAAAGAGCTGAGGCGCTTGGTTATCCACTTGGCACATTCACATGGCTATTTAACTCATAGCATTCTGACCATTTAGCATATTATGCTTCTTTGACCCTATTACTGGCCGAATTAGGATTCGATGTCTGCATGAAACTTGTTTATATGGATATTAGCTTTAAAGAGACATCGGTTTCATCAAATTCGAACACCATCAGCTCAATATATGGCCATCAGAAGCTACAAAGGTATGACAGTCAGGAACGACATCACGTCACCAACTTACAAATGCATTTTGACAAAGATAGAGATCGATTTCGCTCTTGACCTCTTCACGAGAGTTGCAGATATTTCTTTGAGCATTCCAACAATACCATGATCGATACTTTTGAAAACCTAGAGCTCCAGAAATTGTCAGCAGAAAGTTGCATATTCGAATTGTCACGAACAGTATCACACCTCATGCTTAAAGAAGGAATTTCACTCAGATTGAGATTGATTCAAATCTCGACTTCTTCATGAAATAGGTAGGTATTTCTCTTATCTTACTAAAAAAAACCAAGATCACTTTATTTGGACGGGTACACCTCAAAATACGACGTTTCGGACGCCTGATTATCGGCAGCACACGCTTGACTTCAATCTTCAGTCTTTTTCCTGTTGCAGCTTTTGTACTTTTTTCTTTATTCATGCTTTTTTTCTCTTTCTTCTATTGCAGTTGCGGAAGGTTTTGTCCACTTCTATTACAGTACTTGATGCTTCATAACTTTATTGAAAAGGGTACCTCATTTTCTGGTCAAGCTTGGACTTTGAATATCTTAATACTTCATTCAAATTTACTTCTCCACCCATGATATTGTTTTGTATTCTGAGTAGACGCTTGATTAGCTTCACTGGATGCTTCTTAAAAGAGCTAAGGCCCTTGGAATATCCACTTTGAACATTCACAAGTCCGTTTAACACGTAACATTCTGACCTTTTAGCTTATTATGCTTCTTTGACCCTGTTACTGGCCGAATTTGGATTCGATGTCTTCATGAAACTTGTTTGTATGGATATTAGATTTAATAAGCCATCGGTATCATCCAATTCGAATACTATCAGCTCAATATATGGCCATCAGGCGATACAAAGGTATGACAGTCAAGAACGACATCACGTCACCAACTTACAGATGCATTTTGACAAAGATAGAGATCGATTTCGTTCTTGACCTCTTCACGAGAGCTGCAGATATTTCTTTGAGCCTTCCAATGGTGCCAAGATCGATACTTTTGAACACCCAAAGCTCCAGAAATTGTCAGCAGACGGTTGCATGTTCTGATTGTCACGAATAGTATCACATCTCAAGCTTGAAGAAGGAATTTTACTCCGATAGAGATTGATACAGATCTCGGCTTCTGCCAGAAACTTGTAGGTATTTCTCTTATATTTCTAAGAAAACCCAGATCATGTCATTACAACGAGCGTAACTCAAAATAAGATGTTTCGTACACTTGATTATCGGCAGCAAACGCTTGACTTTAATCTTCAGTGTTTTTGCTATTGTAGCTTTTGTACTTTTGTCTTTATTCGTACTTTTTTCTCTTTCCTCTATTGGAGTTGCTAAAGCTTTTATATTCTTATATTACAGTACTTGATGCTTCAGAACTTTATTGAAAAGGGTACTTCATTTTCTGGTCAAGCTTGGACGTTGAATATCTTAATACTTCATTCAAAATTACTTCTCCACCCATCATATTGTTCTGTATTCTGAGAAGACGTTTGATTAGCTTCACCAGATGCTTCTTAAATGAGCTAAGGCGCTTGGGTATGCACTTGGCACATTCGCAAGGCTATTTAACTTGTAGCATTCTGACCATTTAGCCTATTATGCTTCTTTGACCCTGTTACTGTCCGAATTAGGATTCGATGTCTTCATGAAACTTGTTTATATGGATATTAGTTTTAATGAGACACTGGTTTTGTCCAATTCGAACACCATCAGCTCAATATATGGCCAACACACGCTACAAAGGTATGACAGTTAGGAACGACATCACGTCACCAACTTACGGATGCATTTTGACAAAGATAGAGATCAATTTCGTTCTTGACCTCTTCACGAGAGCTGCAGATATTTCTTTGAGCCTTTCAACGATAGCAAGATCGATACTTTTGAAAACCTAAAGCACTATAAATTGTAAGCAAAAGGTTGCATTTTCGAATTTTTTCGAACATTATCACATCTCATGCTTTAAGAAGGAATTTCACTCAGATTGAGATTGATTCAGATCTCGATTTCTTCAAGAAACTGGTAGGTATTTCTCTTATCTTTCTAACAAAACTAAGATCACTTCATTAGGACGAGCGTACCTCAAAATACGATGTTTCGGACGCTTGATTATCGATAGCAGACGCTTGACTTCAATCTTCAGTCTTTTTGCTGTTGCAGCTTTTGTACTTTTGTCTTTATTCACCCTTTTTTCTCTTTCCTCTTTGGAGTTGCTGAAGCTTTTATATTCTTATATTACAGTACTTGAGGCTTTAGAACTTTTTTGAAAATGGTACCTCATTCTCTGGTCAAGCTTGGACGTTGAATATCTTAATACTTCATTCAAAATTACTTTTCCACCCATCATAATGTTTTATATTCTTGGAAGACGCTTGATTAGCATCACCGAATGCTTCTTCAATGAGCTAAGGCCCTTGGATATCCATTTTGCACATTCACATGTCTGTTAAACTCATAGCATTCTTACCATTTAGCGTATTATGCTTCTTTATATGGATATTAGCTTTAACGAGACACCTGTTTGATCGAATTCGAACACCATTAGCTTAATATATGGCCAACAGACGCTACAAAGGTATGACAGTCAGGAATGGCATCACGTCACCAACTTATGGATGCATTTTGACAAAGATTGAAATGGGTACCTCATTTTCTGATCAAGCTTGGACGTTGAATATCATAATACTTCATTCAAAATTACTTCTCCACCCATCATAATGTTCTGTATTCTGAGAAGACGCTTGATTAGCTTCACCGGACGCTTCTTAAATGAGCTAAGGCACTTCGGTATCCGCTGCACATTCACATGTCTGTTTAACTCGAAGTATTCTGACCAACTAACGTATTATGTTTCTTTGACCCTGTTACTGGCCGAATTAGGATACGATGTCTTCATGAAACTTGTTTATATGGATATTAGCATTAATGAGACACCGGTTTCGTCCAATTCGAACACCATCAGCTCAAAATATGGCCACCAGACGCTACAAAGGTATGACAATTAGGAACGGCATCACGTCACCAACTTACGGATGCATTTTGACAAAGATAGAGATCGATTTCGTTCTTGACCTCTTCACAAGAGCTGTAGATATTTCTTTGACCCTTACAACGATATCAAGATCGATACTTTTGAAAACCTAAAGCTCAATAAATTGTAAGCAAAAGGTTGCATTTTCGAGTTTTCACGAACAGTATCACACCTCATGCTTGAAGAAGGAATTTCACTCAGATTGGGATTGATTCAGATCTCGACTTCTCCAGGAAACAGGTAGGTATTTCCGTTATCTTACTAAAAAGACAAAGATCACTTCATTGGGAAGAGCCTACCTCAAAATATGACGTTTCGGACTTTTGATTATCGGCAGCAGATGCTTGACTTCAATCTTCAGTGTTTTTGATGTTGCAGCTTTTGTACTTTTGTCTTTATTCACGCTTTTTTTCAACTTCTTCAATTGGAGTTGCTGAAGATTTTATATTCTTTTATTAGAATAGTTGATGCTTCAAAACTATATTCAAAAGGGTACCTCATTTTCTGGAAAATCTTGGACGTTGAATATCTTAATACTTCATTCAAAATTACTTCTCCACCCATCATAATGTTCTGTATTCTGAGGAGACGCTTCATTAGCTTCATTGGCCACTTCTTAAATGAACTAAGGCGCTTGGAATATCCGCTTTGAACATTCACAAGTCTATTTAACTCGTAACATTCTGACCATTTAGCGTATTGTGCTTCTTTGACCCTGTTACTGGCCGAATTTGGATTCGATGTCTTCAGGAAACTTGTTTATATGGATATTAGCTTTAATGAGACACCGGTTTCATCCAATTCGAATACCATTAGCTCAATATATGGCCATCAGACGCTACAAAGGTATGACAGTCAGGAATGACATCACGTCACCAACTTACGGATGCATTTTGACCTAGATAGCGATCGATTTCGTTCTTGACCTCTTCACGAGAGCTGCAGATATTTCTTTGAGCCTTCCAGTGATATTAAGATCGATACTTTTGAATACCCAAAGCTCCAAAAATTTTCAGCAGACGGTTGCAAGTTCTGATTGTCACGAATGATATCACATCTCAAGCTTGAAGAAGGAATTTCACTCCGATAGAGATTGATACAGATCTCGGCTTCTTCAGGAAACATGTAGGTAATTCTCTTATCTTTCTAACAAAGCCAAGGTCATGTCATTAGGACGAGAGTACCTCAAAATACGACGTTTCGTACGCTTGATTATCGGTAGCAGACGCTCGACTTCAATCTTCCATGTTTTTGCTGTTGCCACTTTTGTACTTTTGTCTTTATTCCCGCTTTTCTTCTCTTTCTTCTACTAGATTTGCAGAAGCCTGTATATTCTTATATAACGGTACTCGATGCTTCAGAACTTTATTTAAAAGGGTGCCTCATTTTCTGGTCAACCTTGGACGTTGAATATCTTAGTACTTCATTCAAATTTACATGTCCACCCATCATAATGTTCTGTATTCTGAGTAGACGCTTGATTAGCTTCACTGGAAGCTTCTTAAAAGAGTTAAGGTGCTTGGTTATCCACTTGGCACATTCACAAGGCTGTTTAACTTGTAGCATTCTGACCATTTAGCCTATTTTGCCTCTTTGACCCTGTTACTGGCCGAATTAGGATTCGATGTTTCATGAAACTTGTTTATATGGATATTAGCTTTAATGAGACACCGGTTTCATCCAATTCGAACACCATCAGCTCAATTTATGGCCAACACAAAGGTATGACAGTTAGGAACGACATCACGTCACCAACTTATGGATGCATTTTGACGAAGATAGAGATCGATTTCGTTCTTGACCTCTTCATGAGAGCTGAAGATATTTCTTTGAGCCATCCAACGATACCAAGATCGATACTTTTGAACACGCAAAGCTCCAGAAATTGTCAGCAGACGGTTGCATGTTCAGATTGCCACGAACAGTATCATATCTCAAGCTTGAAGAAGGAATTTCACTTCGATAGAGATTGATACAGATCTCGGCTTCTTTAGGAAACATATAGGTAATTCTCTTATCTTTCTAACAAAACCAAGATCACTTCATTAGGACGAGCGTACCTCAAAATACGACGTTTCAGACGCTTGATTATCGGCTGCAAACGCTTGACTCCAATCTTCAGTGTTTTTGCTGTTGCTGCTTTTGTACTTTTGTCTTTATTCCCGCTTTTCTTCTCTTTCATCTATTAGAGTTGCAGAAGCTTGTATATTCTTATATAACAGTACTTGATGCTTCAGAACTTTATTTAAAAGGGTAACTTAATTATGGCCAACAGACGCTATAAAGGTATGACAGTCAGGAACGATATCACGTCACCAACTTACGGATGCATTTTTCCAAAGATACCAAAATCGATACTTTTGAAAACCTAAAGCTCCCAAAATTATCAGCAGAAGGTTGCAAATTCAAATTGTCACGAACAGTATCACACCTCATGCTTGAAGAAGGAATTTCACTCAGACAGAGATTGGTTCAGATCTTGACTGCTTCAGGAAACAGGTAGGTATTTCTCTTATCTTTTTAAAAGACGAAGATCGCTTGACTTCAATCTTCAGTCTTTTTGCTGTTGCAACTTTTGTACTTTGGTCTTTATTCACGTTTTTTTTCTCTTTCTTCTTTTGGAGTTGCTGAAGGTTTTGTCTTCTTCTATTACAGTACTTGATGCGTCAGAACTTTGTTGAAAAGGGTACCTCATTTTCTATTGAAGCTTGGACTTTGAATATCTTAATACTTCATTCAAAATTGCTTCTCCACCCAGCATAATGTCCTGTATTCTGAGTAGATGCTTGATTAGCATCATTGGACGCTTTGTATTCACAAGGCTATTTAACTCAGAGCATTTTGACCATTTAACGTATGATGCTTCTTTGACCCTGTTACTGGCCGAACTAGGATTCGATGTCTGCATGAAACTTGTTTATATGAATATTAGCTATAATGAGATACCGGTTTCATCAAATTCGAACACCATCAGCTCAATATATGGCCTTCAGAATCTACAAAAGTATGACAGTCAGGAACGACATCACGTCACCAGATTATGGATGCATTTTGACAAAGATAGAGATCGATTTCGCTCTTGACCTCTTCACGAGAGTTGCCGATATTTCTTTGAGCATTCCAACGATACCAAGATCGATACTTTTGAAAACCTAGAGCTCCAAAAATTGTCAGCAGAAGGTTGCATATTCCAATTGTCACAAAAATTATCACACCTCATACTTGAAGAAGCAATTTCACTCAGATAGAGATTGATTCAAATCTCGACTTCTTCTTGAAATATGTAGGTATTTCTCTTATCTTTCTAAAAAAAACCAAGATCACTTCATTAGGAGGGGCACACCTCAAAATACGACATTTCGGACGCTTGATTATCGGCAGCACACACTTGACTTCAATCTTCAGTCTTTTTCCTGTTGCAGCTTTTGTACTTTTTTTTTTATTCACGCTTTTTTTCTTTTTCATCTATTGGAGTTGCTGAAGGTTTTGTCTTCTTATATTATAGTACTTGATGCTTCAGAACTTTATTGAAAAGGGTACCTCATTTTCTGGTCAAGCTTTCACTTTGAATATCTTAATACTTCGTTCAAAATCACTTCTCCACCCATGATAATGTTCTGTATTCTGAGTTGACGCTTGATTAGCTTCACTGGACGCTCCTTAAAAGAGGTATGGCGTGCTTCAGAACTTTATTTAAAAGGGTACCTCTTTTTCTGGTCAACCTTGGACGTTGAATATCTTAGTACTTCATTCAAATTTACTTCTCCACCCATCAAAATGTTCTGTATTCTGAGTAGATGCTTGATTAGCTTCACTGGACGCTTCTTAAAAGAGCTAAGGCGCTTGGTTATCCACTTGGCACATTCACAAGGCTATTTAACTCTTAGCATTCTGACCATTTAGCCTATTATGTTTCTTTGACCCTATTACTGGCCGAATTTGGATTCGATGTCTTCATGAAAGTTGTTTATATGGATATTAGCTTTAATGAAACACCGGTTTCATCCAATTCGAACACCATCAGCTCAATATATGGCCATCAGACGCTACAAAGGTATGACAGTCAAGAACGGCATCACGTCACCAACTTACGGTTGCATTTTGACAAATATAGAGATCGATTTCGCCCTTGGCCTCTTCACGAGAGCTGCAGATATTTCTTTGAGCCTTCCAATGATACTAAGATCGATACTTTTGAACACGCAAAGCTCCAAAAATTGTGTAGACGGTTGCATGTTCTGATGGCCTCGAACAATATCACATCTGAAGCTTGAAGAAGGAATTTCAATCCGATAGAGATTGATACAGATCTCGGCTTCTTCAGGAAACATGTAGTTTTTTCTCTTATCATTCTAACAAAACCAAGATCTCTTCATTAGGACGAGCGTACCTCAAAATATGACATTTTGGACGCTTGATTATCGGCAGCAGACGCTTGATTTCAATCTTCAGTCTTTTTGCTGTTGCAGCTTCTGTACTTTTTTCTTTATTCAGACTTTTTTTCTCTTTCTTCTATTGGAGTTGCTGAAGCTTTATATTCTTCTATTACAGTACTTGATGCTTCAGAACTTTATTGAAAAGGGTACCTCATTTTCTGGTCAAGCTTGGACGTTGAATATCTTAATACTTCTTTCAAAATAACTTCTCCACCCATCATAATGTTCTGTATTCTGAGAAGATGCTTGATTAGCTTCACCGGATGCTACTTAAATGAGACGCCGGTTTCATCCTAATTCGATGTCAACATGAAACTTGTTTGTATGGATATTAGATTTAATGAGACACTGGTTTCATCCAATTCGAACACCATCAACTAAATATATGGCCATCAGGCGATACAAAGGTATGACAGTCAGGAACGGCATCATGTCACCAACTTACGGATGCATTTTGATGAACATAGAGATCGATTTCGTTCTTGACCTCTTCACTAGAGCTGCAGATATTTCTTTGAGCCTTCCAACGATAGCAAGATCGATACTTTTGAACACTCAAAGCTCCAGAAATTGTCAGCAGACGGTTGCATGTTCTGATTGTCACTAACAATATCACATCCCAAGCTTGAAGAAGGAATTTCACTCCGATAGAAATTGATACAGATCTCGGCTTTTTCAGGAAACACGTAGGTATTTCTCTTATCTTTCGAACAAAACCAAGATCACTTCATTAGGATGAGCGTACCTCAAAATACGATGTTTCGGACGCTTGAGTATTGGCAGCAGACGCTTGACTTCAATCTTCAGTGTTTTTGCTGTTGCCGCTTTTGTACTTTTGTCTTTATTCACGCTTTTTCTTCTCTTTCTTCTATTATAGTTATTGAAGCTTTTATATTCTTATATTACAGTACTTGATGCTTCAGAACCTTATTGAAAAGGGTACCTCATTTTCTAGTCAAGCTTGGACGTTGAATATCTTAATAATTCATTCAAAATTACTTCTTCACCCATCACAATGTTCTGTATTCTAAGAAGATGCTTGATTAGCTTCACCGGACGCTTCTTAAATGAGCTAAGGCACTTCGGTATTCGCTTTATACATTCACATGTCTGTTTAACTCATAGTATTCTGACCATTTAGAGTATTATGCTTCTTTGACCCTGTTACTGGCCGAATTAGGATTCGATGTCTTCATGAAACTTGTTTATATGGATATTAGCTTTAATGAGACACCGGTTTCGTCCAATTCGGACACCATCAGCTCAAAATATGGCCGACGGACGCTACAAAGGTATGATAGTTAGGAACGGCATCACGTCACCAACTTACGGATTCATTTTGACAAAGATAGAGATCGATTTCGTTTTTGACCTCTTCACAAGAGCTGTAGATATTTCTTTGACCCTTCCAACGATACCAAGATCGATACTTTTGAAAATAGAAGGTTGCATTTTCGAATTTTCACGAACAGTATCACACCTCATGCTTGAAGAAGGAATTTCACTCAGATTGAGACTGATTCAGATCTCGACTTCTTCAGGAAACAGGTAAGTATTTCCCTTATCTTACTAAAAAGACAAAGATCACTTCATTAGGATGAGCCTACCTCAAAATATGACGTTTCCGACTCTTGATTATCGGCAGCAGACGCTTGACTTCAATCTTCAGTCTTTTTGCTGTTGCAGCTTTTGTACTTTTGTCTTTATTCACGTTTTTTTTCTCTTTCTTATATTAGAGTACTTGATGCTTCCAAACTTTATTGAAAAGGGTGCCTCATTTTATGGTAAAGCTTGGACATTGAATATCTTAATACTTCATTCAAAATTATTTCTCCACTCATCATAATGTTCTGTATTCTGAGGAGAGGCTTGATTAGCTTCACCGGCCGGTTCTTAAATGATCTAAGGCGCTTGGAATATCCGCTTTGAACATTCACAAGTCTGTTTAACTCGCAACATTCTGACCATTTAGCGTATTATGCTTCTTTGACCCTGTTACTAGCCGAATTTGGATTCGATGTCTTCATGAAACATGTTTACATGGATATTAGCTTTAATGAGACACCGGTTTCATCCAATTCAAACACCATCAGCTCAATATATGGCCATCAGACGCTATAAAGGTATGACAGTCAGGAACGGCATCACGTCACCAACTTACGGATGCATTTTGACAAAGATACAGATCGATTTCGTTCTTGACCTCTTCACGAGAGCGGCAGATATTTCTTTGAGCCTTCCAATGATACTAAGATCGATACTTTTGAATACCCAAAGCTCCAGAAATTTTCAGCAGACGGTTGCATGTTCTGATTGTCACGAATAATATCACATCTCAAGCTTGAAGTAGGAATTTCACTCCGATAGAGATTGATACAGATCTCGGCTTATTCAGGAAACATATAGGTAATTATCTTATCTTTCTAAAAAAACCAAGATCATGTCATTAGGACAAGAGTACCTCAAAATACGACATTTCGTACGCTTGATTATCGGCAGCAGACGCTTGACTTCAATCTTCCATGTTTTTGCTGTTGCCACTTTTTTACTTTTGTATTTAATCCCGCTTTTCTTATCTTTCTTCTATTAGAGTTGCCGAAGCTTGTATATTCTTATATAACGGTACTCGATGCTTCAGAACTTTATTTAAAAGGGTGCCTCATTTTCTGGTCAACCTTGGACGTTGAATATCTTAGTACTTCATTCAAATTTACTTCTCCACCCATCATAATGTTCTGTATTCTGAGTAGACGCTTGATTAGCTTTACTAGAAGCTTCTTAAAAGAGCTAAGGTGCTTCGTTATCCACTTGGCACGTTCACAAGGCTGTTTAACTTGTAGCATTCTAACCATTTAGCCTATTTTGCCTCTTTGACCCTGTTACTGGCCGAATTAGGATTCGATGTCTTCATGAAACTTGTTTATATGGATATTAGCTTTAATGAGACACCGGTATGACAGTCAGGGACGGCATCACGTCACCAACTTACGGATGCATTTTGACAAAGAGATCGATTTCGTTCAAGACCTCTTCACGAGTGCTGCAGATATTTCTTTGAGCCTTCCAATGATGCGAAGATCGATACTTTTGAACTCCCAAAGCTCCAGAAATTGTCAGCATACAGTTGCGTGTTCTGATTGTCACGAATAATATCACATCTCAAGCTTGAAGAAGGAATTTCACTCCGATAGAGATTGATACAGATCTCGGCTTCTTCTGGAAACATGTAGGTATTTCTCTTATCTATCTAACACAATCAAGATCACGTCATTAGGATGAGAGTACCTCAAAATACGACGTTTCATACGCTTGATTATCGACAGCAGACGCTTGACTTCAATCTTCAGTGTTTTTGCTGTTGCCGCTTTTGTACTTTTGTCTTTATTCCCGCTTTTCTTCTCTTTCTTCTATTAGAGTTGCATAAGCTTGTATATTCTTATATAACAGTACTTGATGCTTCAGAACTTTATTTAAAAGGGTAACTCAATTATGGCCAACAGACGCTACAAAGGTACGACAATCAGGAACGGCATCACGTCACCAACTTATAGTTGCATTTTTCCTAAGATATCAAAATCGATACTTTTGAAAACCTAAAGCTCCCGAAATTGTCAGCAGAAGGTTGCATATTCGAATTGTCACGAACAGTACCACACCTCAGGCTTGAAGAAGGAATTTCACTCAGATAGAGATTGATTCAGATCTCGACTTCTTCATGAAACAGGTAGGTATTGCTCTTATCTTTCTAAAATACGAAGATTGCTTGACTTCAATCTTCAGTCTTTTTGCTATGGCAACTTTTGCACTTTTATCTTTATTCACGTCTTTTTTCTCTTTCTTCTTTTGGAGTTGCTGAAGGTTTTGTCTTCTTCTATTACAGTACTTGATGCTTCAGAACTTTGTTGAAAAGGGTACCTCATTTTCAATTGAAGCATGGACTTTGAATATCTTAATACTTCCTTCAAAATTGCTTCTCCACCCATCATAATGTACTGTATTCTGAGTAGATGCTTGATTAGCATCACTGGACGCTTCTTAAAAGAGCTAAGGCACTTGATTATCCACTTGGCACATTCACAAGGCTATTTAACTAATAGCATTCTGACCATTTAGCGTATTATGCTTCTTTGACCCTGTTACTGGCCGAAGTAGGATTCGATGTATGCAAGAAACTTGTTTATATGGATATTAGCTTTAATGAGACACCAGTTTCATCAAATTCGAACACCATCAGCTCAATATATGGCCATCGGAAGCTACAAAGGTGTGACAGTCAGGAACGACATCACGTCACCAACTTACGGATGCATTTTGACAAAGATAGAGATTGATTTCGCTCTTAACCTCTTCACGAGAGTTGCAGATATTTCTTTGAGCATTCCAACGATACCAAGATCGATACTTTTGAAAACCTAGAGTTCCAGAAATTGTCAGCAGAAGGTTGCATATTCGAATTGTCACGAACAGTATCACACCTTATGCTTGAAGAAGGAATTTCACTCACATAGAGATTGATTCAAATCTCGACTTCTTCATGAAATAGGTAGGTATTTCTCTTATCTTTCTAAAAAAATCCAAGATCACTTCATTAGGACGGGCACACCTCAAAATACGACGTTTCGGATGCTTGATAATCGGCAGCACACGCTTGACTTCAATCTTCAGTCTTTTTCCTGTTGCAGCTTTGGTACTTTTTTCTTTATTCACGCTTTTTTTCTCTTTCTTCTATTGCAGTTGCTGAAGGTTTTGTCCACTTCTATTACAGTACTTGATGCTTTAGAACTTTATTGAAAAGGGTACCTTATTTTCTGGTCAAGCTTGGACTTTGAATATCTTAATACTTCATTCAAATTTACTTCTCCACCCATGATATTGTTCTGTATTCTGAGTAGATGCCTTATTAGCTTCACTGGACGCTTCTTAAAAGAGCTAAGGCACTTGGTTATCCACATCGTACATTCACAAGGCTATTTAACTCATAGCATTCTAACCATTTAGCGTATTATGCTTCTTTGACCCTATTACTGGCCGAATTTGGATTCGATGTCTTAATGAACCTTGTTTGTATGGATATTAGATTTAATGAGACACCGGATTCATCAAATTCGAACACCATCAGCTCAATATATGGCCATCAGGCGATACAAAGGTATGACAAAGATAGAGATCGATTTCGTTCTTAACCTCTTCATGAGAGTTGAAGATATTTCTTTGTGCTTTCCAGCGATGCCAAGATCGATACTTTTGAACACCCAAAGCTCCAGAAATTATCAGCAGACGGTTGCATGCTCTGATTGTCACGAATAATATCACATCTCAAGCTTGAAGAAGGAATTTCACTCCGATAGAGATTAATACAGATCTCGGATTCTTAAGGAAACATGTAGGTATTTCTCTTATCTTTCTAAAAAAACTAAGATCACTTCATTAGGACGAGCGTACCTCAAAATACGATGTTTCAGACGCTTGATTATCGTTAGCAAACGCTTGACTTCAATCTTCAGTCTTTTTGCTGTTGCAGCTTTTGTACTTTTGTCTTTATTCACACTTCTTTCTCTTTCCTCTATTGGAGTTTATGAAGCTTTTATATTCTTATATTACAGTACTTGATGCTTCAGAACTTTATTGAAAATGGTACCTCATTTTCTTGTCAAGCTTGGACGTTGAATATCTTAATACTTCATTCAAAATTACTTCTCCACCCATCATAATGTTTTGTATTCTAGGAAGACGCTTGATTAGCTTCACCGAATGCTTCTTAAATGAGCTAAGGCGCTTGGGTATCCGCTTTGCACATTCACATGTCTGTTTAACTTGTAGCATTCTTACCATTTAGCGCACTATGCTTCTTTGACCCTGTTACTGGCCGAATTAGGATTTGATGTCTTCATGAAACTTGTTTATATGAATATTAGCTTTAATGAGACACCGGTTTGATCGAATTTGAACACCATCAGCTCAATATATGGCCAACAGACGCTACAAAGGTATGACAGTCAGGAACGACATCACGTCACCAACTTATGGATGCATTTTGACAAAGATAGAGATCGATTTCATTCTTGACCTCTTCACGAGAGCTGCAGATATTTCTTTTAGCCTTCCAATGATACCAAGATTGATACTTTTGAACACCCAAAGCTCCAGATATTGTCAGCAAACTGTTGCATGTTCTGATTGTCACGAATAGTATCACATCTCAAGCTTGAAGAAGGAATTTCACTCCGATAGAGATTGATACAGATCTCGGCTTCTTCATGAAACATGTAGGTATTTCATTTATCTTTCTAACAAAACCAAGATCACGTCATTACGACGAGCGTAACTCAAAATACGACGTTTCGTACACTTGATTATCGGCATCAAACGCTTGACTTTAATTTTCTGTGTTTTTGCTGTTGCAGCTTTTGTACTTTTGTCTTTATTCGCCCTTTTTTCTCTTTCTTCTATTGGAGCTGAAGCTTTTGTATTCTTATATTAAAGTACTTGATGCTTTTGAACTTTATTGAAAAGGGTACCTCATTTTCTGGTCAAGCTTGGACGTTGAATATCTTAATACTTCATTCAAAATTAATTCTCCACCCATCATAATGTTCTGTATTCTGAGAAGACGCTTGATTAGCTTGACCGGATGCTTCATAAATGAGCTAAGGTGCTTGGGTATCCACTTGGCACATTCACAAGGCTATTTAACTTGTAGCATTCTGACCATTTAGCCTATTATGCTTCTTTGACCCTGTTACTGTCCGAATTAGGATTCGATGTCTTCATGAAACTTGTTTATATGGATATTAGTTTTAATGAGACACCGGTTTCGTCCAATTCGAATACCATTAGCTTAATATATGGCCAACACACGCTACAAAGGCATGACAGTTATGAACGACATCACGTTACCAACTGACTGATGTATTTTGACAAAGATAGAGATCGATTTCGTTCTTGACCTCTTCACGAGAGCTGCAGATATTTCTTTGAGCCTTCCAATGATAGCAAGATCGATACTTTTGAACGCCCACAGCTCCAGAAATTGTCAGCAGACGGTTGCATGTTCTGATTGTCACTAACAATATCACATCTCAAGCTTGAAGAAGGAATTTCACTCCGATAGAGATTGATACAGAGCTCGGCTTTTTTAGGAAACATGTACGTATTTCTCTTGTCTTTCGAACAAAACCAAGATCACTTCATTAGGATGAGCGTACCTCAAAATATGATGTTTCGGACGCTTGAGTATTGACAGCAGACGCTTGACTTCAATCTTCAGTGTTTTTGCTGTTGCCGCTTTTGTACTTTTGTCTTTATTCACGCTTTTTCTTCTCTTTCTTCTATTATAGTTACTGAAACTTTTATATTCTTATATTACAGTACTTGATTCTTCAGAACTTTATTGAAAAGGGTACCTTATTTTCTGGTCAAGCTTGGACGTTGAATATCTTAATAATTCATTCAAAATTACTTCTCCACCCAACATAATGTTCTGTATTCTGAGAAGACGCTTGATTAGCTTCACCGGACGCTTCTTAAATGAGCTAAGGCGCTTCGGTATCCGCTTTGAACATTCACATGTTTGTTTAACTCGTAGTATTCTGACCATTCAGAGAATTATGCTTCTTTGACCCTGTTACTGGCCGAATTAGGATTCGATGTCTTCATGAAACTTGTTTATATGGATATTAGCTTTAATGAGACACCGGTTTCGTCCAATTCGGACACCATCAGCTCAAAATATGGCCAACAGACGCTATAAAGGAATGACAGTTAGGAACGGCACCACGTCACCAACTTACGGACTCATTTTGGCATCGATAGAGATCGATTTTGTTCTTGACCTCTTTACAAGAGCTGTAGATATTTCTTTGACCCTTCCAACGATCGATACTTTCGAAAAACCTAAAGCTCCAGAAATTTTAAGCAGAAGGTTGCATTTTCGAATTTTCACGAACAGTATCACACCTCATGCTTGAAGAAGGAATTTGACCCAGATTGGGATTGATTCAGATCTCGACTTCTTCAAGAAAAAGGTTATTATTTCCCTTATCTTACTAAAAAGACAAATATCAGTTCATTAGGATGAGCCTACCTCAAAATATGACGTTTCGGACTCTTGAATATCGGCAGCAGACGCTTGACTTCAATCTTCAGTGTTTTTGCTGTTGCAGCTTTTGTACTTTTGTCTTTATTCACGCTTTTTTTCTCTTTCTTCTATTGGAGTTGCTGAAGCTTTTATATTCTTATATTAGAGTACTTGATGCTACAAAACTTTATTGAAAAGGGTACCTCATTTTCTGATAAAGCTTGGACGTTGAATATCTTAATACTTCATTCAAAATTACTTCTCCACCCATCATAATGTTCTGTATTCTGAGGAGACGCTTGATTAGCTTCACCGACCGCTTCTTAAATGATCTAAGGCGCTTGGAATATCCGCTTTGAACATTCACAAGTCTGTTTAACTCGTAACTGACCATTTAGCGTATTATGCTTCTTTGACACTGTTACTGGCCGAATTTGGATTCGATGTCTTCATGAAACTTGTTTATATGGATATTTGCTTTAATGAGACACTGGTTTCATCCAATTCGAACACCATCGGCTCAATATATGGCCATCAAACGCTACAAAGGTATGACAGTCAGGAACGGCATCACGTCACCAACTTACGGATGCATTTTGACAAAGATAGAGACTGATTTCGTTCTTGACCTCTTCACGAGAGCTGCAGATATTTCTTTGAGCCTTCCAACGATAGCATGATCGGTACTTTTGAACACCCAAAGCTCCAGAAATTGTCAACAGATGGTTGCATGTTCTGATTGTCACTAACAATATCGCATCTCAAGCCTGAAGAAGGAATTTCACTCCGATAGAGATTGATACAGAGCTCGGCTTTTTCAGGAAACATGTACGTATTTCTCTTATCTTTCGAACAAAACCAAGATCACTTCATTAGGATGACCGTACCTCAAAATATGATTTTTCTGGACGCTTGAGTATTCACAGCAGACGCTTGACTTCAATCTTCAGTGTTTTTGCTGTTGCCGCTTTTGTACTTTTGTCTTTATTCACGCTGTTTCTTTTCATTCTTCTATTATAGTTACTGAAGCTTTTATATTCTTATATTACATTACTTGATGCTTCAGAACTTTTTTGAAAAGGGTACCTTATTTTCTGGTCAAGCTTGGACGTTGAATATCTTAATAATTCATTCAAAATTACTTCTCCACCCATCATAATGTTCTGTATTATGAGAAGACGCTTGATTAGCTTCACCGGACGCTTCTTAAATGAGCTAAGGCACTTCGGTATCCGCTTTGCACATTCACATGTTTGTTTAACTCGTAGTATTCTGACCATTTAGAGAATTATGCTTCTTTGACCCTGTTACTGGCCGAATTAAGATTCAATGTCTTCATGAAACTTGTTTATATGGATATTAGCTTTAATGAGACACCGATTTTGTCCAATTCGGACACCATCAGCTCAAACTATGGCCAACAGACGCTACAAAGGAATGACAGTTAGGAACGGCATCACGACACCAACTTACGGACTCATTTTGACAACGATATAGATCGATTTCGTTCTTAACCTCTTCACAAGAGCTGTAGATATTTCTTTGACCCTTCCAACGATCGATACTTTCGAAAAGCCTAAAGATCCAGAAATTGTAAGCAGAAGGTTGCATTTTCGAATTTTCACGAACAGTATCACACCTCATGCTTGAAGAAGGAATTTCACCCAGATTGAGATTGATTCAGATCTCGACTTCTTCAAGAAACAGGTAAGTATTTCCCTTATCTTACTAAAAAGACAAATTTCAGTTCATTAGGATGAGCCTACCTCAAAATATGACGTTTCGGACTCTTGATTATCGGCAGCAGACGCTTGACTTCAATCTTCAGTGTTTTTGCTGTTGCAGCTTTTGTACTTTTGTCTTTATTCACGATTTTTTTCTCTTTCTTCTATTGGAGTTGCTGAAGCTTTTATATTCTTATATTAGACTACTTGATGCTTCAGAACTTTATTGAAAAGGGTACCTCATTTTCTGATAAAGCTTGGACGTTGAATATCTTAATACTTCATTCAAAATTACTTCTCCACCCATCAAAATGTTCTGTATTCTGAGGAGACGCTTGATTAGCTTCACTGGCCGCTTCTTAAATGATCTAAGGCGCTTGGAATATCTGCTTTGAACATTCACAAGTCTGTTTAACTCGTAACATTCTGACCATTTAGCGTATTATGCTTCTTTGACCCTGTTATTGGCCGAATTTGGATTCGATGTCTTCATGAAACTTGTTTATATGGATATTAGCTTTAATGAGACACTAGTTTCATCCAATTCGAACTCCATCGGCTCAATATATGGCCATCGGACGCTATAAAGGTATGACAGTCAGGAACGACATCACGTCACCAACTTATGGATGCATTTTGACAAAGATAGAGATAGATTTCGTTCTTGACCTCTTCACAAGAGCTGCAGATACTTCTTTGAGCCTTCCAATGATACTAAGATCGATACTTTTTAACACCCAAAGCTCAAGAAATTTTCAGCAGACGGTTGCATGTTCTGATTGTCACGAATAATATCACATCTCAAGCTTGAAGAAGGAATTTCACTCCGATAGAGATTGATACAGATCTCGGCTTCTTAAGGAAACATATAGGTAATTATCTTATCTTTCTAAAAAACCAAGATCATGTCATTAGGACGAGAGAACCTCAAAATACGACATTTCGGACTCTTGATTATCAGCAGCAGACGCTTGACTTCAATCTTCCATGTTTTTGCTGTTGCCGCTTTTGTACTTTTTTCTTTATTCCCGCTTTTCTTATCTTTCTTCTATTAGAGTTGTAGAAGCTTGTATATTCTTATATCACAGTACTCGATGCTTCAGAACTTTACTTAAAAGGGAGCCTCATTTTCTGGTCAACTTTGGACATTGAATATCTTAGTACTTCATTCAAATTTACTTCTCCACCCATCATAATGTTCTGTATTTTGAGTAGACGCTTGATTAGCTTCACTGGAAGCTTCTTAAAAGAGCTAAGGTGCTTGGTTATCCACTTGGCACATTCACAAGGCTATTTAACTTGTAGCATTCTAACCATTTAGCCAATTTTGCCTCTTTGACCCTGTTACTGGCCGAATTAGGATTCAATGTCTTCATGAAACTTGTTTATATGGATTTAGCTTTAATGAGACACCGGTTTCATCCAATTCGAACACCATTAGCTCAATATGTGGCCAACGGACGCTACAAAGGTATGACAGTCAGGAACGGCATCACGTCACCAACTTACAGATGCATTTTGACAAAGATAGAGATCGATTTCGTTCTAGACCTCTTCACGAGTGCTGCAGATATTTCTTTGAGCCTTCCAACGATGCGAAGATCGATACTTTTGAACTCCCAAAGCTCCAAAAATTGTCAGCATACGGTTGCATGTTCAGATTGTCACGAATAATATCACATCTCAAGCTTGAAGAAGGAATTTCACTCCGATAGAGATTGATACAGATCTCGGCTTATTCAGGAAACATGTAGGTATTTCTCTTATCTATCTAACAAAACCAAGATCACGTCATTAGGACGAGAGTACCTCAAAATATGACGTTACGCTTGATTATCGACAGCAGACGCTTGACTTCAATCTTCAGTGTTTTTGCTGTTGCCACTTTTGTACTTTTGTCTTTATTCCCCCTTTTCTTCTCTTTCTTCTATTAGAGTTGCAGAAGCTTGTATATTCTTATATAACAGTACTTGATGATTCAGTACTTTATTTAAAAGGGTAACTTAATTATGGCCAACAGACGCTACAAAGGTACGACAGTCAGGAACGGCATCACGTCACCAACTTACAGATGCATTTTTCCAAAGATACCAAAATCGATACTTTTGAAAACCTAAAGCTCCCGAAATTGTCAGCAGAAGGTTGCATATTCGAATTGTCACGAACAGTACCACACCTCAGGCTTGAAGAAGGAATCAGATAGAGATTGATTCAGATCTCGACTTCTTCCGGAAACAGGTAGGTATTGCTCTTATCTTTCTAAAAAACAAAGATCGCTTGACTTCAATCTTCACTCTTTTTGCTGTGGCAACTTTTGTACTTTTGTCTTTATTCACTCTTTTTTTTCTCTTTCTTCTTTTGGAGTTGCTGAAGGTTTTGTCTTCTTCAATTACAGTACTTGATGCTTCAGAACATTGTTGAAAAGGGTACCTCATTTTCTATTGAAGCTTGGACTTTGAATATCTTAATACTTCATTCAAAATTGCTTCTCCACCCATCATAATGTTCTGTATTCTGAGTAGATGCTTGATTAGTATCACTGGACGCTTCTTAAAAGAGCTAAGGCGCTTGGTTATCCACTTGGTACATTCACAAGGCCATTTAACTCATAGCATTCTGATCATTTAGCGTATTATGCTTTTTTGACCCTGTTACTGGTCGAAGTAGGATTCGATGTCTGCACGAAACTTGTTTATATGGATATTAGCTTTAATGAGACACCAGTTTCATCAAATTCGAACACCATCAGCTCAAAATATGGCCATCAGAAGCTACGAAGGTATGACAGTCAGGAACGACATCACGTCACCAACTTACGGATGCATTTTGACAAAGATAGAGATCGATTTCGCTCTTGAACTCTTCACGAGAGTTGCAGATATTTCTTTGAGCATTCCAACGAAACCAATAGCGATACTTTTGAAAACCTAGAGCTCTAGAAATTGTCAGCAGAAGGTTGAATATTCGAATTGTCACGAACAGTATCACACCTCATGCTTGAAGAAGGAATTTCACACCGATAGAGATTGATACAAATCTCGAATTCTTCATGAAATAGGTAGGTATTTCTCTTATCTTTCTGAAAAAAACCAAGATCACTTCATTAGGACGGGCACACCTCAAAATACGACGTTTCGGATGCTTGATTATCGGCAGCACACGCTTGACTTCAATCTTCAGTCTTTTTCCTGTTGTAGCTTTTGTACTTTTTTCTTTATTCACGCTTTTCTTCTCTTTCTTCTATTGCAGTTGCTGAAGGTTTTGTCCACTTCTGTTATAGTACTTGATGCTTCAGAACTTTATTGAAAAGGGTACCTCATTTTCTGGTCAAGCTTGGACTTTGAATATATTAATACTTCATTCAAATTTACTTCTCCACCCATGATATCGTTCTGTATTCTGAGTAGACGCTTGATTAGCTTCACTGGATGCTTCTTAAAAGAGCTAAGGCGCTTGGTTATCCACATTGTATATTCACAAGGCTATTTAACTCATAGCATTCTGACCATTTAGCGTATTATGCTTCTTTGACCCTGTTACTGGCCGAATTTGGATTCGATGTCTTAATGAAACTTGTTTGTATGGATATTAGATTTAATGAGACATCGGTTTCATCCAATTCGAACACCATCAGCTCAATATATGGCCATCAGGCGATACAAAGGTATGACAGTCAAGAACGGCATCACGTCACCAACTTACGGATGCATTTTGACAAAGATAGAGATCGATTTCGTTCTTAACCTCTTCATGAGAGTTGAAGATATTTCTTTGTGCCTTCCAGCGATACCAAGATCGATACTTTTGAACACCCAAAGCTCCAGAAATTGTCAGCAGACGGTTGCATTTTCTGATTGTCACTAACAATATCACATCTCAAGCTTGAAGAAGGAATTTCACTCCGATAGAGATTGATACAGATCTCGGCTTCTTCAGGAAACATGTAGGTATTTCTCTTATCTTTCTAACAAAAACTAAGATCACTTCATTAGGACGAGCGTAACTCAAAATACGATGTTTCTGACGGTTGATTATCGACATCAGATGCTTGACTTCAATCTTCAGTCTTTTTGCTGTTACAGCTTTTGTACTTTTGTCTTTATTCACACTTCTTTCTCTTTCCTCTATTGGAGTTGATGAAACTTTTATATTCTTATATTACAGTGCTTGATGCTTCAGAACTTGATTGAAAATGGTACCTCATTTTCTGGTCAAGCTTGGACGTTAAATATCTTAATACTTCATTCAAAATTACTTCTCCACCCATCATAAAGTTCTGTATTCTGAGAAGACGCTTGATTAGCTTCACTGGATGCGTCTTAAATGAGCTAAGGCGCTTGGGTATCCACTTGGCACATTCACAAGGCTATTTAACTTGTAGCATTCTGACCATTTTGCCTATTATGCTTCTTTGGCCCTGTTACTGTCCGAATTAAGATTCGATGTCGTCATGAAACTTGTTTATATGAATATTAGCTTTAATGAGACACCGGTTTGATCGAATTCGAACACCATCAGCTCAATATATGGCCAACAGACGCTACAAAGGTATGACAGTCAGGAACGGCATCACGTCACCAACTTATGGATGCATTTTGACAAAGATAGAAATCGATTTCATTCTTGACCTCTTCACGAGAGCTGCAGATATTTCTTTGAGCCTTCCAATGATACCAAGATCAATACTTTGGAACACCCAAAGCTCCAAAAATTGTCAGCAGACTGTTGCATGTTCTGATTGTCACGAATAGTATCACATCTCAAGCTTGAAGAAGGAATTTCACTCCGATAGATATTGATATAGATCTCGGCTTCTTCATGAAACATGTAGGTATTTCTTTTATCTTTCTAACAAAACCAAGATCATGTCATTATGACGAGCGTAACTCAAAATATGATGTTTCGTACACTTGATTATCGGCAGCAAACGCTTGACTTTAATCTTCAGTGTTTTTGCTGTTGCAGCTTTTGTACTTTTGTCTTTATTCGCACTTTTTTCTCTTTCTTATATTGGAGTTGCTGAAGCTTTTATATTCTTATATTACAGTACTTGATGCTTTAGAACTTTATTGAAAAGGGTACCTCATTTTCTGGTCAAGCTTGGACGTTGAATATCTTAATACTTCATTCAAAATTACTTCTCCACCCATCATAATGTTCTGTATTCTGAGAAGACGCTTGATTAGCTTCACCGGATGCTTCTTAAATGAGCTAAGGCGCTTGGGTATCCACTTGGCACATTCACAAGGCTATTTAGCTTGTAGCATTCTGACCATTTTGCCTATTATGCTTCTTTGACCCTGTTACTGTCCGAATTAGGATTCGATGTCTTCATGAAACTTGTTTAAATAAATATTAGTTTTAATGAGACACTGGTTTCGTCCAATTCGAACACCATCAGCTCAATATATGGCGAACACACGCTACAAAGGTATGACAGTTAGGAACAACATCACGTCACCAACTTACGGATGCATTTTGACAAAGATAGAGATCGATTTCGTTCTTGAACTCTTCACGAGAGCTGCAGATATTTCTTTGAGCCTTCCAACGATAGCAAGATCGATACTTTTGAACACCCAAAGCTCCAGAAATTGTCAGCAGACGGTTCCATGTTCTGATTGTCACTAACAATATCACATCTCAAGCTTGAAGAAGGAATTTCACTCCGATAGAGATTGATACAGATCTCGGCTGTTTCAGGAAACATGTAGGTATTTTTCTTATCTTTCGAACAAAACCAAGATCTCTTCATTAGGATGAGCGTACCTCAAAATATGATGTTTCGGACGCTTGAGTATTGACAGCAGACGCTTGACTTCAATCTTCAGTGTTTTTGCTATTGCCGCTTTTGTACTTTTGTCTTTATTCACGCTTTTTCTTCTCTTTCTTCTATTATAGTTACTCAAGCATTTATATTCTTATATTACAGTACTTGATGCTTCAGAACTTTATTGAAAAGGGTACCTTATTTTCTGGTCAAGCTTGGACGTTGAATATCTTAATAATTCATTGAAAATTACTTCTCCACGCATCATAATGTTTTGTATTCTAGAAACGACATCACGTCACCAACTTACGGATGCATTTTGACAAAGATAGAGATCGATTTCGTTCTTGAACTCTTCACGAGAGCTACAGATATTTCTTTGAGCCTTCCAACGATAGCAAGATCGATACTTTTGAACACCCAAAGCTCCAGAAATTGTCAGCAGACGGTTGATTGTTCTGATTGTCACGAATAATATCCCATCTCAAGCTCGAAAAAGGAATTTCACTCCGATAGAGATTGATACAGATCTCGGCTTCTTCAGGAAACATGTAGGTAATTCTCTTATCATTCTAACAAAGCCAAGATCATGTCTTTAGGACGAGAGTACCTCAAAATATGACGTTTCGTACGCTTGATTATCGGCAGCAGATGCTTGACTTCAATCTTCAGTGTTTTTGCTGTTGCCGCTTTTGTACTTTTGTCTTTATTCATGTTTTTTCTTCTCTTTCTTCTATTATAGTTACTGAAGCTTTCATATTCTTATATTACAGTACTTGATGCTTCAGAACTTTATTAACAAGGGTACCTCATTTTCTGGTCAAGCTTGGACATTGAATATCTTAATAATTCATTCAAAATTATGTTCTGTATTATGAGAAGACGCTTGATTAGCTTCACCGGACGCTTCTTAAATGAGCTAAGGCACTTCGGTATCCGCTTTGCACATTCACATGTCTGTTTAACTCGTAGTATTCTGACCATTTAGAGTATTATGCTTCTTTGACCCTGTTACTGGCCGAATTAGGATTCGATGTCTTCATGAAACTTGTTTATATGGATATTAGCTTTATGAGACACCGGGTTTGTCCAATTCGGACACCATCAGCTCAAAATATGGCCAACAGACGATACAAAGGTATGACAGTTAGGAACGGCATCATGTCACCAACTTACGGATTCATTTTGACAATGATAGAGATCGATTTCGTTCTTGACCTCTTCACAAGAGCTGTAGATATTTCTTTGAAACTTCTAACGATACCAAGATTGATACTTTTGAAAACCTAAAGCACCAGAAATTGTAAGCAGAAGGTTGCATTTTCAAATTTTCACAAACAGTATCACACCTCATGCTTGAAGAAGGAATTTCACTCAGATTGAGATTGATTCAGATCTCGACTTCTTGAGGAAATAGGTAGGTATTTCCCTTATCTTACTAAAAAGACAAAGATCACTTCATTAGGATGAGCCTACCTCAAAATATGACATTTCGGACTCTTGATTATCGGCAGCAGACGCTTGACTTCAATCTTTAGTGTTTTTGCTGTTGCCGCATTTGTACTTTTGTCTTTATTCATGTTTTTTCTTCTATTTATTCTATTATAGTTACTGAAGCTTTCATATTCTTATATTACAGTACTTGATGCTTCAGAACTTTATTGAAAAGGGTACCTCATTTTCTGGTCAAGCTTGGACGTTGAATATCTTAATAATTCATTCAAAATTACTTCTCCACCCATTATAATGTTCTGTATTATGAGAAGACGCTTGATTAGCTTCACCGGACGCTTCTTAAATGAGCTAAGGCACTTCGGTATCCGCTTTGCACATTCACATGTCTGTTTAACTCGTAGTATTCTGACCATTTAGAGTATTATGCTTCTCTGACCCTGTTACTGGCCGAATTAGGATTCGATGTCTTCATGAAACTTGTTTATATGGATATTAGCTTTATGAGACACCGTGTTTGTCCAATTCGGACACCATCAGCTCAAAATATGGCCAACAGACGATACAAAGTTATGACAGTTAGGAATGGCATCATGTCACCAACTTACGGATTCATTTTGACAAAGATAGAGATCGATTTCGTTCTTGACCTCTTCACAAGAGCTGTAGATAATTCTTTGACCCTTCCAACGATACCAAGATCGATACTTTTGAAAACCTAAAGCTCTAGAAATTGTAAGCAGAAGGTTGCATTTTCGAATTTTCACGAACAGTATCACACCTCATGCTTGAAGAAGGAATTTCACTCAGATTGAGACTGATTCAGATCTCGACTTCTTCAGGAAACAGGTAGGTATTTCCCTTATCTTACTAAAAAGACAAAGATCACTTCATTAGGATGAGCCTACCTCAAAATATGACATTTCGGACTCTTGATTATCGGCAGCAGACGCTTGACTTCAATCTTCAGTGTTTTTGCTGTTGCAGCTTTTGTACTTTTGTCTTTATTCACGCTTTTTTTCTCTTTCTTCTATTGGAGTTGCTGAAGCTTTTATATTCTTATATTAGAGTACTTGATGCTTCAAAACTTTACTGAAAAGGGTACCTCATTTCCTGGTAAAGCTTAGACGTTGAATATCTTAGTACTTCATTCAAAATTACTTCTCCACCCATCATAATGTTCTGTATTTTGAGGAGACGCTTGATTAGCTTCACCGGCCGCTTCTTAAATGTTCTAAGGTGCTTGGAATATCCACTTTGAACATTCACATGTCTGTTTAACTCGTAGTATTCTGACCATTTAGAGTATTATGCTTCTTTGACCCTGTTACTGGCCGAATTAGGATTCGATGTCTTCATGAAACTTGTTTATATGGATATTAGCTTTATGAGACACCGGTTTTGTCCAATTCGGACACCATCAGCTCAAAATATGGCCAACAGACGATACAAAGGTATGACAGTTAGGAACGGCATCATGTCACCAACTTACGGATTCATTTTGACAAAGATAGAGATCGATTTCCTTCTTGACCTCTTCACGAGAGCTGCAGATATTTCTTTGAGCCTTCCAATGATACTAAGATCGATACCTTTGAACACCCAAAGCTCCAGAAATTGTCAGCAGACGGTTGCATGTTCTGATTGTCACGAATAATATCACATCTCAAGCTTGAAGAAGGAATTTCACTCCGATAGAGATTGATACAGATCTTGTCTTCTTCAGGAAACATATAGGCAATTCTCTTATCTTAATAACAAAACCAAGATCACGTCATTAGGACTAGACTACCTCAAAATACGACATTTCATACGCTTGATTATCGGCAGCAGACGCTTGACTTCAATCTTCCATGTTTTTGCTGTTGCCGCTTTTGTACTTTTGTCTTTATTCCCGCTTTTCTTCTCTTTCTTCTATTAGAGTTGAAGAAGCTTCTATATTCTTATATAACAGTACTCGATGCTTCAGAACTTTATTTAAAAGGGTGCCTCAATTTCTGGTCAACCTTGGACGTTGAAAATCTTAGTACTTCATTCAAATTTACTTCTCCACCCATCATAATGTTCTGTATTCTGAGTAGATGCTTGATTAACAACGCAGGACGGTTCTTAAAAGAGCTAAGGCGCTTGGTTATCCACTTGGCACATTCACAAGGCTATTTAACTCAAAGCATTCTGACCATTAAGCGTATTATGCTTCTTGGACCCTGTTACTGGCCGAATTAGGATTCGATGTCTGCATGAAACTTGTTTATATGGATATTAGCTTTAAAGAGACATCGGTTTCATCAAATTCGAACACCATCAACTCAATATATGTTCATCAGAAGCTACAAAGGTATGACAGTCAGGAACGACATCACGTCACCAACTTACGGATGCATTTTGACAAAGATAGAGATCGATTTCGCTCTTGACCTCTTCACGAGAGTTGCAGATATTTCTTTGAGCATTCCAACAATACCATGATCGATACTTTTGAAAACCTAGAGCTCCATAAATTGTCAGCATAAAGTTGCATATTCGAATTGTCACGAACAGTATCACACCTCATGCTTGAAGAAGGAATTTCACTCAAATAGAGATTGATTCAAATCTCGACTTCTTCATGAAATAGGTAGGTATTTCTCTTATCTTACTAAAAAAAACCAAGATTACTTCATTAGGACGGGCACACCTCAAAATACGACGTTTCGGACTCTTGATTATCGGCAGCACACGCTTGACTTCAACCTTCAGTCTTTTTCCTGTTGCAGCTTTTGTACTTTTTTCTTTATTCATGCTTTTTTTCTCTTTCTTCTATTGCAGTTGCGGAAGGTTTTGTCCACTTCTATTACAGTACTTGATGCTTCAGAACTTTATTGAAAAGGGTACCTCATTTTCTGGTCAAGCTTGGACTTTGAATATCTTAATACTTCATTCAAATTTACTTCTCCACCCATGATATTGTTCTGTATTCTGAGTAGACGCTTGATTAGCTTCACTGGACGCTTCTTAAAAGAGCTAAGGCGCTTGGAATATCCAATTTGAACATTCACAAGCCCGTTTAACACGTAACATTCTGACCTTTTAGCGTATTATGCTTCTTTGACCCTGTTACTGGCTGAATTTGGATTCGATGTCTTCATGAAACTTGTTTCTATGGATATTAGCTTTAATGAGACACCGGTTTCATCAAATTCGAAGACCAGAAGCTCAATATATGGCCATCAGACGCTACAAAGGTATGACAGTCAGGAATGGCATCACGTCACCAACTTACGGATGCATTTTGACAAAGATAGAGATTGATTTCGTTCTTGACCTCTTCACGAGAGCTACAGATATTTCTTTGAGCCTTCCAATCATATTAAGATCGATACTTTTGAACACCCAAAGCTCCAGAAATTGTCAGCAGACGGTTGCATGTTCTGATTGTCACGAATAATATCACATCTCAAGCTTGAAGAAGGAATTTCACTCCTTTAGAGATTGATACAGATCTCGGCTTCTTCAGGAAACATATAGGTAATTCTCTTATCTTTCTAACAAAACCAAGATCACGTCATTAGGACAAGAGTACCTCAAAATATGACATTTTGTACGCTTGATTATCGGCAGCAGACGCTTGACTTCAATCTTCCATGTTTTTGCTGTTGCCGCTTTTGTACTTCTGTCTTTATTCCCGCTTTTCTTCTCTTTCTTCTATTAGAGTTGCAGAAGCTTGTATATTCTTATATAACTACTCGATGCTTCAAAACTTTATCTAAAAGGGTGCCTCATTTTCTGGTCAACCATGGACGTTGAAAATCTTAGTACTTCATTCAAATTTACTTCTCCACCCATCATAATGTTCTGTATTCTGAGTAGATGCTTGATTAACAACGCAGGACGGTTCTTAAAAGAGCTAAGGCGCTTGGTTATCCACTTGGCACATTCACAAGGCTATTTAACTCATAGCATTCTGACCATTTAGCGTATTATGCTTCTTTGACCCTATTACTGGCCGAATTAGGATTCGATGTCTGCATGAAACTTGTTTAAATGGATATTAGCTTTAAAGAGACATCGGTTTCATCAAATTCGAACACCATCAGCTCAATATATGGCCATCAGATGCTACAAAGGTATGACAGTCAGGAACGACATCACGTCACCAACTTACGGATGCATTTTGACAAAGATAGAGATCGATTTCGCTCTTGACCTCTTCACGAGAGTTGCAGATATTTCTTTGAGCATTCCAACAATACCATGATCGATACTTTTGAAATCCTAAAGCTCCAGAAATTGTCAGCAGAAAGTTGCATATTCGAATTGTCACGAACAGTATCACACCTCATGCTTAAAGAAGGAATTTCACTCAGATTGAGGTTGATTCAAATCTCGACTTCTTCATGAAATAGGTAGGTATTTCTCTTATCTTACTAAAAAAAACCAAGATCACTTCATTAGGACAGGTACACCTCAAAATACGACGTTTCGGACGCCTGATTATCGGCAGCACACGCTTGACTTCAATCTTCAGTCTTTTTCCTGTTGCAGCTTTTGTACTTTTTTCTTTATTCATGCTTTTTTTCTCTTTCTTCTATTGCAGTTCCGGAAGGTTTTGTCCACTTCTATTACAGTACTTGATGCTTCAGAACTTTATTGAAAAGGGTACCTCATTTTCTGGTCAAGCTTGGACTTTGAATATCTTAATACTTCATTCAAATTTACTTCTCCACCCATGATATTGTTTTGTATTCTGAGTAGACGCTTGATTAGCTTCACTGGTCGTTTCTTAAAAGAGCTAAGGCGCTTGGTTATCCACATGGTACATTAACAAGGCTATTTAACTTGAAGCATTCTGACCATTTAGCGTATTATGCTTCTTTGACCCTGTTACTGGCCGAATTTGGATTCAATGCCTTCATGAAACTTGTTTGTATGGATATTAGATTTAATAAGCCACCGGTATCATCCAATTCGAATACCATCAGCTCAATATATGGCCACCAGGCGATACAAAGGTATGACAGTCAAGAACGACATCACGTCACCAACTTACAGATGCATTTTGACAAAGATAGAGATCGATTTCGTTCTTGACCTCTTCACGAGAGCTGCAGATATTTCTTTAAGCCTTCCAATGGCGCCAAGATCGATACTTTTGAACACCCAAAGCTCCAGAAATTGTCAGCAGACGGTTGCATGTTCTGATTGTCACGAATAGTATCACATCTCAAGCTTGAAGAAGGAATTTCACTCCGATAGAGATTGATACAGATCTCGGCTTCTTCCAGAAACTTGTAGGTATTTCTCTTATATTTCTAAGAAAACCTAGATCATGTCATTACGACGAGCGTAACTCAAAATAAGATGTTTCGTACACTTGATTATCGGCAGCAAACGCTTGACTTTAATCTTCAGTGTTTTTGCTATTGCAGCTTTTGTACTTTTGTCTTTATTCGTACTTTTTTCTCTTTCCTCTATTGGAGTTGCTAAAGCTTTTATATTCTTATATTACAGTACTTGATGCTTCAGAACTTTATTGAAAAGGGTACCTCATTTTCTGGTCAAGCTTGGACGTTGAATATCTTAATACTTCATTCAAAATTACTTCTCCACCCATCATAATGTTCTGTATTCTGAGAAGACGCTTGATTAGCTTCACCAGATGCTTCTTAAAAAAGCTAAGGCGCTTGGGTATCCACTTGGCACATTCGCAAGGCTATTTAACTTGTAGCATTCTGACCATTTAGCCTATTATGCTTCTTTGACCCCGTTACTGTCCGAATTAGGATTCGATGTCTTCATGAAACTTGTTTATATGGATATTAGTTTTAATGAGACACTGGTTTTGTCTAATTCGAACACCATCAGCTCAATATATGGCCAACACACGCTACAAAGGTATGACAGTTAGGAACGACATCACGTCACCAACTTATGGATGCATTTTGACAAAGATAGAGATCAATTTCGTTCTTGACCTCTTCACGAGAGCTGCAGATATTTCTTTGAGCCTTCCAACGATAGCAAGATCGATACTTTTGAACACCCAAAGCTCCAGAAATTGTCAGCAGATGGTTGCATGTTCTGATTGTCACTAACAATATCACATCTCAAGCTTGAAGAAGGAATTTCACTCCGATAGAGATTGATACAGATCTCGGCTTTTTCGAGAAACATGTAGGTATTTCTCTTATCTTTCTAACAAAACCAAGATCACTTCATTAGGATGAGCGTACCTCAGAAGACGATATTTCGGACGCTTGATTATCGGCAGCAGACGCTTGACTTCAATCTTCATTGTTTTTGCTGTTGCCGCTTTTGTACTTTTGTCTTTACACACGCTTTTACTTCTCTTTCTTATATTATTGTTACTAAAGCTTTTATATTCTTATATTACAGTACTTGATGCTTCAGAACTTTATTGAAAAGGGTACCTCATTTTCTGGTCAAGCTTGGACGTTGAATATCATAATACTTCATTCAAAATTACTTCTCCACCCATCATAATGTTCTGTATTCTGAGAAGACGCTTGATTAGCTTCACCGGACGCTTCTTAAATGAGCTAAGGCACTTCGGTATCCGCTTTGTACATTCACATGTCTGTTTAACTCGTAGTATTCTGACCATTTAGCGTATTATGCTTCTTTGACCCTATTACTGGCCGAATTCGGATTCGATGTCTTCATGAAACTTGTTTATATGGATATTAGCTTTAATGAGACACCGGTTTCATCCAATTCGAACACCATTAGCTCAAAATATGGCCAACGGACGCTACAAAGTTATGACAGTTAGGAACGGCATCACGTCACCAACTTACGGATGCATTTTGACAAAGATAGAGATCGATTTCGTTCTTGACCTTTTCACAAGAGCTGGAGATATTTCTTTGACCCTTCCAACGATACCAAGATCAATACTTTTGAAAACCTAAAGCACCATAAATTGTAAGCAAAAGGTTGCATTTTCGAATTTTTACGAACATTATCACACCTCATGCTTTAAGAAAGAATTTCACTCAGATTGAGATTGATTCAGATCTCGACTTCTTCAAGAAACTGGTAGGTATTTCTCTTATCTTTCTAACAAAACTAAGATCACTTCATTAGGACGAGCGTACCTCAAAATACGATGTTTCGGACGCTTGATTATCGACAGCAGACGCTTGACTTCAATCTTCAGTCTTTTTGCTGTTGCAGCTTTTGTACTTTTGTCTTTATTCACCCTTTTTTCTCTTTCCTCTTTGGAGTTGCTGAAGCTTTTATATTCTTATATTACAGTACTTGAGGCTTTAGAACTTTATTGAAAATGGTACCTCATTCTCTGGTCAAGCTTGGACGTTGAATATCTTAATACTTCATTCAAAATTACTTCTCCACCCATCATAATGTTTTGTATTCTTGGAAGACGCTTCATTAGCATCACCAAATGCTTCTTAAATGAGCTAAGGCCCTTGGGTATCCATTTTGCACATTCACATGTCTGTTAAACTCATAGCATTCTTACCATTTAGCGTATTATGCTTCTTTAACCCTGTTACTGGCCGAATTGGGATTTGATGTCTTCATGAAACTTGTTTATATGGATATTAGCTTTAACGAGTCACCAGTTTGATCGAATTCGAACACCATCAGCTCAATATATGGCCAACAGACGCTACAAAGGTATGACAGTCAGGAATGGCATCACGTCACCAACTTATGGATGCATTTTGACAATGATTGAAATGGGTACCTCATTTTCTGGTCAAGCTTGGACGTTGAATATCATAATACTTCATTCAAAATTACTTCTCCACCCATCATAATGTTCTGTATTCTGAGAAGACGCTTGATTAGCTTCACCGGACGCTTCTTAAATGAGCTAAGGCACTTCGGTATCCGCTGCACATTCACATGTCTGTTTAACTCGAAGTATTCTGACTAATTAACGTATTATGCTTCTTTGACCCTGTTACTGGCCGAATTAGGATTCGATGTCTTCATGAAACTTGTTTATATGGATATTAGCATTAATGAGACACCGGTTTCGTCCAATTCGAACACCATCAGCTCAAAATATGGCCACCAGACGCTACAAAGGTATGACAATTAGGAACGGCATCACGTCACCAACTTACGGATGCATTTTGACAAAGATAGAGATCGATTTCGTTCTTGACCTCTTCACAAGAGCTGTAGATATTTCTTTGACCCTTACAACGATATCAAGATCGATACTTTTGAAAACCTAAAGCTCCATAAATTGTAAGCAAAAGGTTGCATTTTCGAATTTTCACGAACAGTATCACACCTCATGCTTGAAGAAGGAATTTCACTCAGATTGGGATTGATTCAGATCTCGACTTCTCCAGGAAACAGGTAGATATTTCCGTTATCTTACTAAAAATACAAAGATCACTTCATTAGGAAGAGCCTACCTCAAAATATGACGTTTCGGACTTTTGATTATCGGCAGCAGACGCTTGACTTCAATCTTCAGTGTTTTTGCTGTTGCAGCTTTTGTACTTTTGTCTTTATTCACGCTTTTTTTCTACTTCTTCAATTGGAGTTGCTGAAGATTTTATATTCTTTTATTAGAATAGTTGATGCTTCAAAGCTATATTCAAAAGGGTACCTCATTTTCTGGAAAATCTTGGACGTTGAATATCTTAATACTTCATTCAAAATTACTTCTCCACCCATCATAATGTTCTGTATTCTGAGGAGACGCTTCATTAGCTTCATTGGCCACTTCTTAAATGAGCTAAGGCGCTTGGAATATCCGCTTTGAACATTCACAAGTCTATTTAACTCGTAACATTCTGACCATTTAGCGTATTGTGCTTCTTTGACCCTGTTACTGGCCGAATTTGGATTCGATGTCTTCAGGAAACTTGTTTATATGGATATTAGCTTTAATGAGACACCGGTTTCATCCAATTTGAATACCATCAGCTCAATATATGGCCAACAGACGCTACAAAGGTATGACAGTCAGGAATGACATCACGTCACCAACTTACGGATGCATTTTGACCTAGATAGCGATCGATTTCGTTCTTGACCTCTTCACGAGAGCTGCAGATATTTCTTTGAGCCTTCCAGTGATATTAAGATCGATACTTTTGAATACCCAAAGCTCCAGAAATTTTCAGCATACAGTTGCAAGTTCTGATTGTCACGAATGATATCACATCTCAAGCTTGAAGAAGGAATTTCACTCTGATAGAGATTGATACAGATCTCGGCTTCTTCAGGAAACATGTAGGTAATTCTCTTATCTTTCTAACAAAGCCAAGGTCATGTCATTAGGACGGGAGTACCTCAAAATACGACGTTTGGTACGCTTGATTATCGGTAGCAGACGCTCGACTTCAATCTTCCATGTTTTTGCTGTTGCCGCTTTTGTACTTTTGTCTTTATTCCCGCTTTTCTTCTCTTTCTTCTATTAGATTTGTAGAACCCTGTATATTCTTATATAACGGTACTCGATGCTTCAGAACTTTATTTAATAGGGTGCCTCATTTTCTGGTCAACCTTGGACGTTGAATAACTTAGTACTTCATTCAAATTTACATGTCCACCCATCATAATGTTTAACTCGTAGCATTCTGAAGTCTGTTACTGGCCGAATTATAATGGTTATCTGCTTTGAACATTCACAAGTCTGTTTAACTCGTAGCATTCTGACCATTCAGCGTTTTATGCTTCTTTGACCTTGTTACTGGCCGAATTTGTATACGATGACTTCAAGAAACTTGTTTATATGGATATTAGCTTTAAACACCGGTTTCATCCAATTCGAACACCATCAGCTCAATGTATGGCCAACGGACGCTACGAAGGTATGACAGTCAGGAATGGCACCACGCTACCAAATTACGGACGCATTTTGACAAAGATAAAGATTGATTTTGATCTTGACCTCTTCACGAGAGCTGCAGATATTTCTTTGAGCCTTCTAATGATACCAAGATCGATACTTTGGAAAAGCCAAAGCTCTAGAAATTGTCAGCAGATGGTTGCATGTTCTGATTGCTACGAATAGTATGACATCTCAAGCTAGAAGAAGGAATTTCACTCCGATTGAGATTGATACAGATCTCGGCTTCTTCTGGAAACATGTAGGTATTTCTCTTATCTTTCGAAAAAAACCATGATCACTTCATTAGGATGAGCGTACCAGAAAATACGACGTTTCGGACGCTTGATTATCGGCAGCAGACGCTTGACTTCAATCTTCAGTGTTTTTGCTGTTGCCACTTTTGTACTTTTGTCTTTATTCACGCTTTTCTTCTCTATCTTATATTGGAGTTGCTGAAGCTTTTATATTCTTATATTACAGTACTTGATGCTTCAGAACTTTATTGAAAAGGGTATCTCATTTTCTGGTCAACCTTAGACGTTGAATATCTTAATACTTCATTCAAAATTACTTCTCCACCCATCATAATGTTCTGCATTCTGAGGAGACGCTTGATCAGCTTCACTGGACGCTTCTTAAAAGAGCTACGGAGCTTGGGTATCTGCTTTGAACATTCGCAAGTCTGTTTAACTCGTACATTCTGACCATTTAGCGTATTATGCTTCTTTGACCCTTTTACTGGCCGAATTTGGAAACGATGTCTGCATGAAACTTGTTTATATGGATATTAGCTTTGATGAGAGACCGGTTTCATCCAATTCGAACACCATCAGCTCATTATATGGCCACCAAACGCTACAAAGGTATGACAGTCAGGAACGGCATCACGTCGCCAATTTACGGATGCATTTTGACAAAGATAGAGATCCATTTCGTTCTTGACCTTATCATGAGAGCTGCAGATATTTCTTTGAGCCTTCTAACGATATCAAGATCGATACTTTTGAACACACAAAGCTCCAAAAATTGTCAGCAGACGGTTGCATGTTCTGATTGCCACGAATAGTATCACATCTCAAGCTTGAAGAAGGAATTTCACTCCGATAAAGATTGATACAGATCTCGGCTTCCTCAGGAAACATATAGGTATTTCTCTTATCTTTCTAACAAAACCAAGATCACTTCATTTGGACGAGCGTACCTAAAAATACGAAGTTTCGGACGCTTGATTATTGGCAGCAGACGCTTGACTTCAATCTTTAGTGTTTTTGCTGTTGCCGCTTTTGTACTTTTGTCTTTATTCACGCTTTTCTTCTCTTTCTTCTATTAGAGTCGCTGAAGCTTGTATATTTTTATATTACAGTACTTTATGCTTCAGAACTTTATTTAAAAGGGTACCTCATTTTCGGTCAACCTTCGACATTGAATATCTTAATACTTCATTCAAAATTACTTCTCCAGCCATCATAATGTTCGGTATTCTGAGTAGACGCTTGATTGGCTTCACTGGACGATTCTTAAAAGAGCTAAGGCGCTTGGTTGTCTGCTTTGCACATTCACAAGTCTGTTTCACTCGTAGCATTCTGACCATTCAGCGTTTTATGCTTCTTTGATCCTGTTACTGGCCGAATTAGTATTCGATGACTTCATGAAACTTGTTTATATGGATATTAGCTTTAAACACCGGTTTCATCCAATTCGAACACCATCAGCTCAATGTATGGCCAACGGACGCTACGAAGGTATGACAGTCAGGAATGGTATCACGCCACCAAATTATGGACGCATTTTGACAAAGATAAAGATCGATTTTGATCTTGACCTCTTCACGAGAGCTGCAGATATTTCTTTGAGCCTTCCAATGATACCAAGATCGATACTTTTGAAAACCCAAAGCTCTAGAAATTGTCAGCAGACGGTTGCATGTTCTGATTGCCACGAACAGTATCACATCTCAAGCTAGAAGAAGGAATTTCACTCCGATAGAGATTGATACAGATCTCGGCTTCTTCTGGAAACATGTAGGTATTTCTCTTATCTTTCTAAAAAAACCAAGATCACTTCATTAGGATGAGCGTACCAGAAAATACGACGTTTCGGACGCTTGATTATCGGCAGCAGATGCTTGACTTCAATCTTCAGTGTTTTGGCTGTTGCCACTTTTCTACTTTTGTCTTTATTCACGCTTTTCTTCTCTTTCTTATATTGGAGTTTATGAAGCTTTTATATTCTTATATTACAGTACTTGATGCTTCAGAACATTATTGAAAAGGGTACCTCATTTTCTGGTCAAGCTTAGACGTTGAATATCTTAATACTTCATTCAAAATTACTTCTCCACCCATCATAATGTTCTTCATTCTGAGGAGACGCTTGATCAGCTTCACTGGACGCTTCTTAAAAGAGCTACGGCGCTTGGGTATCCGCTTTGAACATTCACAAGTCTGGTTAACTCGTAAAATTCTGACCATTTAGCGTATTATGCTTCTTTGACACTTTTACTGGCCGAATTTGGATACGATGTCTGCATGAAACTTGGTTATATGGATATTAGCTTTGATGAGAGACTGGTTTCATCCAATTTGAACACCATCAGCTCAATATATGGCCACCAAACGCTACAAAGGTATGACAGTCAGGAATGGCATCACGTCGCCAATTTACGAATGCATTTTGACAAAGATGGAGATCGATTTCGTTCTTGACCTCATCACGAGAGCTGCAGATATTTCTTTGAGCCTTCTAACGATATCAAGATCGATACTTTTGAACACACAAAGCTCCAGAAATTGTCAGCAGACGGTTGCATGTTCTGATTGCCACGAACAGTATCACATCTCAAGCTTGAAGAAGGAATTTTACTGCGATAAAGATTGATACAGATCTCGGCTTCTTCAGGAAACATATAGGTATTTCTCTTCTCTTTCTAACAAAACCAAGATCACTTCATTTGGACGAGCGTACCACAAAATACATCGTTTTGGACGCTTGATTATTGGCAGCAGACGCTTGACTTCAATCTTCAGTGTTTTTGCTGTTGCCACTTTTGTACTTTTGTCTTTATTCACGCTTTTCTTCTCTTTCTTCTATTAGAGTCGCTGAAGCTTTTATATTCTTATATTACAGCACTTGATGCTTCAGAACTTTATTGAAAAGGGTACCTAATTTTCTGGTCAAGCTTAGACGTTGAATATCTTAATACTTCATTCAAAATTACTTCTCCACCCATCATAATGTTCTTCATTCTGAGGAGACGCTTGATCAGCTTCACTGGACGCTTCCTAAAAGAGCTACGGCGCTTGGGTATCCGCTTTGAACATTCACAAGTCTGGTTAACTCGTAAAATTCTGACCATTTAGTGTATTATGCTTCTTTGACCCTTTTACTGGCCGAATTTGGATACGATGTCTGCATGAAACTTGTTTATATGGATTTTAGCTTTGATGAGAGACTGGTTTCATCCAATTTGAACACCATCAGCTCAGTATATGGCCACCAAACGCTACAAAGGTATGACAGTCAGGAATGGCATCACGTCGCCAATTTACGGATGCATTTTGACAAAGATAGAGATCGATTTCATTCTTGACCTCATCACGAGAGCTGCAGATATTTCTTTGAGCCTTCTAACGATATCAAGATCGATACTTTTGAACACACAAAGCTCCAGAAATTGTCAGCAGACGGTTGCATGTTCTGATTGCCACGAACAGTATCACATCTCAAGCTTGTAGAAGGAATTTTACTGCGATAAAGATTGATACAGATCTCGGCTTCTTCAGGAAACATATAGGTATTTCTCTTATCTTTCTAACAAAACCAAGATCACTTCATTTGGACGAGCGTACCTCAAAATACATCGTTTTGGACGCTTGATTATTGGCAGCAGACGCTTGACTTCAATCTTCAGTGTTTTTGCTGTTGCCGCTTTTGTACTTTTGTCTTTATTCACGCTTTTCTTCTCTTTCTTCTATTAGAGTCGCTGAAGCTTGTATATTTTTATATTACAGTACTTGATGCTTCAGAACTTTATTTAAAAGGGTACCTCATTTTCGGTCAACATTCGACATTGAATATCTTAATACTTCATTCAAAATTACTTCTCCAGCCATCATAATGTTCGGTATTCTGAGTAGACGCTTGATTGGCTTCACTGGACGATTCTTAAAACAGCTAAGGCGCTTGGTTATCTGCTTTGCACATTCACAAGTCTGTTTAACTCGTAGCATTCTGACCATTCAGCGTGTTATGCTTCTTTGAACCTGTTACTGGCCGAATTAGTATTCGATGACTTCATGAAACTTGTTTACATGGATATTAGCTTTAAACACCGGTTTCATCCAATTGGAACACCATCAGCTCAATGTATGGCCAACGGACGCTACAAAGGTATGACAGTCAGGAATGGCATCACGCCACCAAATTACAGACGCATTTTGACAAAGATAAAGATCGATTTTGATCTTGACCTCTTCATGAGAGCTGCAGATATTTCTTTGAGCCTTCCATTGATACCAAGATCGATACTTTTGAAAACCCAAAGCTCTAGAAATTGTCAGCAGACGGTTGCATGTACTAATTGCCACGAACAGTATCACATCTCAAGCTTGAAGAAGGAATTTCACTCCGATAGAGATTGATACAGATCTCGGCTTCTTCTGGAAACATGTAGGTATTTCTCTTATCTTTCTAACAAAACCAAGATCACTTCATTAGGATGACCAGAAAATACGACGTTTCGGACGCTTGATTATCGGCAGCAGACGCTTGACTTCAATCTTCAGTGTTTTTGCTGTTGCCACTTTTGTACTTTTGTATTTATTCACGCTTTTCTTCTATTTCTTATATTGGAGTTGCTGAAGCTTTTATATTCTTATATTACAGTACTTGATGCTTCAGAACTTTATTGAAAAGGGTACCTCATTTTCTGGTCAAGCTTAGACGTTGAATATCTTAATACTTCATTCAAAATGACTTCTCCACCCATCATAATGTTCTGTATTCTGAGGAGACGCTTGACCAGCTTCACTGGACGCTTCTTAGAAGAGCTACGGCGCTTGGGTATCCGCTTTGAACATTCACAAGTCTGTTTAACTCGTAACATTCTGACCATTTAGCGTATTATGCTCCTTTGACCCTTTTACTGGCCGAATTTGGAAATGATGTCTGCATGAAACTTGTTTATATGGATATTAGCTTTGATGAGAGACCGGTTTCATCCAATTCGAACACCATCAGCTCAGTATATGGCCACCAAACGCTACAAAGGTATGACAGTCAGGAACGGCATCACGTCGCCAATTGACGGATGCATTTTGACAAAGATAGAGATCGATTTCGTTCTTGACCTCATCACGAGAGCTGCAGATATTTCTTTGAGCCTTCTAACGATATCAAGATCGATACTTTTGAACACACAAAGCTCCAGAAATTGTCAGCAGAAGGTTGCATGTTCTGATTGCCACGAACAGTATCACATCTCAAGCTTGAAGAAGAAATTTCACTCCGATAAAGATTGATACAGATCTCGGCTTCTTCAGGAAACATATAGGTATTTCTCTTATCTTTCTAACAAAACCAAGATCACTTCATTTGGACGAGCGTACCTCAAAATACATCGTTTTGGACGCTTGATTATTGGCAGCAGACGCTTGACTTCAATCTTCAGTGCTTTTGCTGTTGCCGCTTTTGTACTTTTGTCTTTATTCACGCTTTTCTTCTCTTTCTTCTATTAGAGTCGCTGAAGCTTGTATATTTTTATATTACAGTACTTGATGCTTCAGAACTTTATTTAAAAGGCTACCTCATTTTCTGGTCAACCCTCGACATTGAATATCTTAATACTTCATTCAAAATTACTTCTCCAACCACCATAATGTTCGGTATTCTGAGTAGACGCTTGATTGGCTTCACTGGACGATTCTTAAAACAGCTAAGGCGCTTGGTTATCTGCTTTGCACATTCACAAGTCTGTTTAACTCGTAGCATTCTGACCATTCAGCGTGTTATGCTTCTTTGAACCTGTTACTGGCCGAATTAGTATTCGATGACTTCATGAAACTTGTTTACATGGATATTAGCTTTAAACACCGGTTTCATCCAATTCGAACACCATCAGCTCAATGTATGGCCAACGGACGCTACAAAGGTATGACAGTCAGGAATGGCATCACGCCACCAAATTACAGACGCATTTTGACAAAGATAAAGATCGATTTTGATCTTGACCTCTTCATGAGAGCTGCAGATATTTCTTTGAGCCTTCCATTGATACCAAGATCGATACTTTTGAAAACCCAAAGCTCTAGAAATTGTCAGCAGACGGTTGCAGGTTCTGATTGCCACGAACAGTATGACATCTCAAGCTAGAAGAAGGAATTTCACTCCGATATAGATTGATACAGATCTCGGCTTCTTCTGGAAACATGTAGGTATTTCTCTTATCTTTCGAAAAAAACCAAGATCACTTCATTAGGACGAGCGTACCAGAAAATACGACATTTCGGGCGCTTGATTATCGGCAGGAGACGCTTGACTTCAGTCTTCAGTGTTTTTGCTGTTGCCACTTTTGTACTTTTGTCTTTATTCACGCTTTTCATCTCTTTCTTATATTGGAGTTGCTGAAGCTTTTATATTCTTATATTACAGTACTTGATGCTTCAGAACTTTATTTAAAAGGGTACCTCATTTTCGGTCAACCTTCGACATTGAATATCTTAATACTTCATTCAAAATTACTTCTCCAGCCATCATAATGTTCGGTATTCTGAGTAGACGCTTGATTGGCTTCACTGGACGATTCTTAAAAGAGCTAAGGTGCTTGGTTATCTGCTTTGGACATTCACAAGTCTGTTTAACTCGTAGCATTCTGACCATTCAGCGTTTTATGCTTCTTTGACCCTGTTACTGGCCGAATTAGTATTCGATGACTTCATGAAATTTGTTTATATGGATATTAGCTTTATACACCGGTTTCATCCAATTCGAACACCATCAGCTCAATGTATGGCCAACGGACGCTACGAAGGTATGACAGTCAGGAATGGCATCACGCCACCAAATTACGGACGCATTTTGACAAAGATAAAGATAGATTTTGATCTTGACCTCTTCACGAGAGCTGCAGATATTTCTTTGAGCCTTCCAATGATACCAAGATCGATACTTTTGAAAACCCAAAGCTCTAGAAATTGTCAGCAGACGGTTGCATGTTCTGATTGCCACGAACAGTATGACATCTCAAGCTTGAAGAAGGAATTTCACTCCGATAAAGATTGATACAGATCTCGGCTTCTTCAGGAAACATAAAGGTATTTCTCTTATCTTTCTAACAAAACCAAGATCACTTCATTTGGACGAGCGTACCGCAAAATACGACGTTTCGAACGCTTGATTTTTGGCAGCAGACGCTTGACTTCAATCTTCAGTGTTTTTGCTGTCGCCGCTTTTGTACTTTTGTCTTTATTCATGCTTTTCTTCTCTTTCTTCGATTAGAGTCGCTGAAGCTTGTATATTTTTATATTACAGTACTTGATGCTTCAGAACTTTATTTAAAAGGCTACCTCATTTTCTGGTCAACCCTCGACATTGAATATCTTAATACTTCATTCAAAATTACTTCTCCAACCACCATAATGTTCGGTATTCTGAGTAGACGCTTGATTGGCTTCACTGGACGATTCTTAAAAGAGCTAAGGCGCTTGGTTATCTGCTTTGCACATTCACAAGTCTGTTTAACTCGTAGCATTCTGACCATTCAGCGTTTTATGCTTCTTTGACCCTGTTACTGGCCGAATTAGTATTCGATGACTTCATGAAACTTGTTTATATGGATATTAGCTTTAAACACCGGTTTCATCCAATTCGAACACCATCAGCTCAATGTATGGCCAACGGACGCTACGAAGGTATGACAGTCAGGAATGGCATCACGCCACCAAATTACGGACGCATTTTGACAAAGATAAAGATAGATTTTGATCTTGACCTCTTCACGAGAGCTGCAGATATTTCTTTGAGCCTTCCAATGATACCAAGATCGATACTTTTGAAAACCCAAAGCTCTAGAAATTGTCAGCAGACGGTTGCATGTTCTGATTGCCACGAACAGTATGACATCTCAAGCTTGAAGAAGGAATTTCACTCCGATAAAGATTGATACAGATCTCGGCTTCTTCAGGAAACATATAGGTATTTCTCTTATCTTTCTAACAAAACCAAGATCACTTCATTTGGACGAGCGTACCACAAAATACGTCGTTTCGGACGCTTGATTATTGGCAGCAGACGCTTGACTTCAATCTTCAGTGTTTTTGCTGTTGCCACTTTTGTACTTTTGTCTTTATTCACGCTTTTCTTCTCTTTCTTCTATTAGAGTCACTGAACCTTTTATATGCTTATATTACAGCACTTGATGCTTCAGAACTTTATTGAAAAGGGTACCTAATTTTTTGGTCAAGCTTAGACGTTGAATATCTTAATACTTCATTCAAAATTACTTCTCCACCCATCATAATGTTCTGCATTCTGAGGAGACGCTTCCTCTGCTTCACTGGACGCTTCTTAAAAGAGCTACGGCGCTTGGGTATCCGCTTTGAACATTCACAAGTCTGTTTAACTCGTAACATTCTGACCATTTAGCGTATTATGCTCCTTTGACCCTTTTACTGGCCGAATTTGGAAATGATGTCTGCATGAAACTTGTTTATATGGATATTAGCTTTGATGAGAGACCGGTTTCATCCAATTCGAACACCATCAGCTCAGTATATGGCCACCAAACGCTACAAAGGTATGACAGTCAGGAACGGCATCACGTCGCCAATTTATGGATGCATTCTGACAAAGATAGAGATCGATTTCGTTCTTGACCTCATCACGAGAGCTGCAGATATTTCTTTGAGCCTTCTAACGATATCAAGATCGATACTTTTGAACACACAAAGCTCCAGAAATTGTCAGCAGACGGTTGCATGTTCTGATTGCCACGAACAGTATCACATCTCAAGCTTGAAGAAGGAATTTTACTGCGATAAAGATTGATACAGATCTCGGCTTCTTCAGGAAACATATAGGTATTTCTCTTATCTTTCTAACAAAACCAAGATCACTTCATTTGGACGAGCGTACCACAAAATACGTCGTTTCGGACGCTTGATTATTGGCAGCAGACGCTTGACTTCAATCTTCAGTGTTTTTGCTGTTGCCACTTTTGTACTTTTGTCTTTATTCACGCTTTTCTTCTCTTTCTTCTATTAGAGTCACTGAACCTTTTATATGCTTATATTACAGCACTTGATGCTTCAGAACTTTATTGAAAAGGGTACCTAATTTTTTGGTCAAGCTTAGACGTTGAATATCTTAATACTTCATTCAAAATTACTTCTCCACCCATCATAATGTTCTGCATTCTGAGGAGACGCTTCCTCTGCTTCACTGGACGCTTCTTAAAAGAGCTACGGCGCTTGGGTATCCGCTTTGAACATTCACAAGTCTGTTTAACTCGTAACATTCTGACCATTTAGCGTATTATGCTCCTTTGACCCTTTTACTGGCCGAATTTGGAAATGATGTCTGCATGAAACTTGTTTATATGGATATTAGCTTTGATGAGAGACCGGTTTCATCCAATTCGAACACCATCAGCTCAGTATATGGCCACCAAACGCTACAAAGGTATGACAGTCAGGAACGGCATCACGTCGCCAATTGACGGATGCATTTTGACAAAGATAGAGATCGATTTCGTTCTTGACCTCATCACGAGAGCTGCAGATATTTCTTTGAGCCTTCTAACGATATCAAGATCGATACTTTTGAACACACAAAGCTCCAGAAATTGTCAGCAGAAGGTTGCATGTTCTGATTGCCACGAACAGTATCACATCTCAAGCTTGAAGAAGAAATTTCACTCCGATAAAGATTGATACAGATCTCGGCTTCTTCAGGAAACATAAAGGTATTTCTCTTATCTTTCTAACAAAACCAAGATCACTTCATTTGGACGAGCGTACCGCAAAATACGACGTTTCGAACGCTTGATTTTTGGCAGCAGACGCTTGACTTCAATCTTCAGTGTTTTTGCTGTCGCCGCTTTTGTACTTTTGTCTTTATTCATGCTTTTCTTCTCTTTCTTCTATTAGAGTCGCTGAAGCTTGTATATTTTTATATTACAGTACTTGATGCTTCAGAACTTTATTTAAAAGGCTACCTCATTTTCTGGTCAACCCTCGACATTGAATATCTTAATACTTCATTCAAAATTACTTCTCCAACCACCATAATGTTCGGTATTCTGAGTAGACGCTTGATTGGCTTCACTGGACGATTCTTAAAAGAGCTAAGGTGCTTGGTTATCTGCTTTGGACATTCACAAGTCTGTTTAACTCGTAGCATTCTGACCATTCAGCGTTTTATGCTTCTTTGACCCTGTTACTGGCCGAATTAGTATTCGATGACTTCATGAAACTTGTTTATATGGATATTAGCTTTATACACCGGTTTCATCCAATTCGAACACCATCAGCTCAATGTATGGCCAACGGACGCTACGAAGGTATGACAGTCAGGAATGGCATCACGCCACCAAATTACGGACGCATTTTGACAAAGATAAAGATAGATTTTGATCTTGACCTCTTCACGAGAGCTGCAGATATTTCTTTGAGCCTTCCAATGATACCAAGATCGATACTTTTGAAAACCCAAAGCTCTAGAAATTGTCAGCAGACGGTTGCAGGTTCTGATTGCCACGAACAGTATGACATCTCAAGCTAGAAGAAGGAATTTCACTCCGATATAGATTGATACAGATCTCGGCTTCTTCTGGAAACATGTAGGTATTTCTCTTATCTTTCGAAAAAAACCAAGATCACTTCATTAGGACGAGCGTACCAGAAAATACGACATTTCGGGCGCTTGATTATCGGCAGGAGACGCTTGACTTCAATCTTCAGTGTTTTTGCTGTTGCCACTTTTGTACTTTTGTCTTTATTCACGCTTTTCATCTCTTTCTTATATTGGAGTTGCTGAAGCTTTTATATTCTTATATTACAGTACTTGATGCTTCAGAACTTTATTGAAAAGGGTACCTCATTTTCTGGTCAAGCTTAGACGTTGAATATCTTAATACTTCATTCAAAATTACTTCTCCAACCATCATAATGTTCTGCATTCTGAGGAGACGCTTGATCAGCTTCACTGGACGCTTCTTAAAAGAGCTACGGCGCTTGGGTATCCGCTTTGAACATTCACAAGTCTGTTTAACTCGTAACATTCTGACCATTTAGCGTATTATGCTTCTTTGACCCGTTTACTGGCCGAATTTGGATACGATGTCTGCATGAAACTTGTTTATATGGATATTAGCTTTGATGCGAGACCGGTTTCATCCAATTCGAACACCATCAGCTCAGTATATGGCCACCAAACGCTACAAAGGTATGACAGTCAGGAACGGTATCACGTCGCCAATTTACGGATGCATTTTGACAAAGATAGAGATCCATTTCGTTCTTGACCTCATCACGAGAGCTGCAGGTATTTCTTTGAGCCTTCTAACGATATCAAGAACGATACTTTTGAACACACAAAGCTCCAGAAATTGTCAGCAGACGGTTGCATGTTCTGATTGCCACGAACAGTATGACATCTCAAGCTTGAAGAAGGAATTTCACTCCGATAAAGATTGATACAGATCTCGGCTTCTTCAGGAAACATATAGGTATTTCTCTTATCTTTCTAACAAAACCAAGAACACTTCATTTGGACGAGCGTACCTCAAAATACGACGTTTTGGACGCTTGATTATTGGCAGCAGACGCTTGACTTCAATCTTCAGTGCTTTTGCTGTTGCCGCTTTTGTACTTTTGTCTTTATTCACGCTTTTCTTCTCTTTCTTCTATTAGAGTCGCTGAAGCTTGTATATTTTTATATTACAGTACTTTATGCTTCAGAACTTTATTTAAAAGGGTACCTCATTTTCGGTCAACCTTCGACATTGAATATCTTAATACTTCATTCAAAATTACTTCTCCAGCCATCATAATGTTCGGTATTCTGAGTAGACGCTTGATTGGCTTCACTGGACGATTCTTAAAAGAGCTAAGGCGCTTGGTTATCTGCTTTGCACATTCACAAGTCTGTTTAACTCGTAGCATTCTGACCATTCAGCGTTTTATGCTTCTTTGATCCTGTTACTGGCCGAATTAGTATTCGATGACATCATGAAACTTGTTTATATGGATATTAGCTTTAAACACCGGTTTCATCCAATTCGAACACCATCAGCTCAATGTATGGCCAACGGACGCTACGAAGGTATGACAGTCAGGAATGGCATCACGCCACCAAATTATGGACGCATTTTGACAAAGATAAAGATCGATTTTGATCTTGACCTCTTCACGAGAGCTGCAGATATTTCTTTGAGCCTTCCAATGATACCAAGATCGATACTTTTGAAAACCCAAAGCTCTAGAAATTGTCAGCAGACGGTTGCATGTTCTGATTGCCACGAACAGTATCACATCTCAAGCTAGAAGAAGGAATTTCACTCCGATAGAGATTGATACAGATCTCGGCTTCTTCTGGAAACATGTAGGTATTTCTCTTATCTTTCTAAAAAAACCAAGATCACTTCATTAGGATGAGCGTACCAGAAAATACGACGTTTCGGACGCTTGATTATCGGCAGCAGATGCTTGACTTCAATCTTCAGTGTTTTGGCTGTTGCCACTTTTGTACTTTTGTCTTTATTCACGCTTTTCTTCTCTTTCTTATATTGGAGTTTCTGAAGCTTTTATATTCTTATATTACAGTACTTGATGCTTCAGAACATTATTGAAAAGGGTACCTCATTTTCTGGTCAAGCTTAGACGTTGAATATCTTAATACTTCATTCAAAATTACTTCTCCACCCATCATAATGTTCTTCATTCTGAGGAGACGCTTGATCAGCTTCACTGGACGCTTCTTAAAAGAGCTACGGCGCTTGGGTATCCGCTTTGAACATTCACAAGTCTGGTTAACTCGTAAAATTCTGACCATTTAGCGTATTATGCTTCTTTGACACTTTTACTGGCCGAATTTGGATACGATGTCTGCATGAAACTTGGTTATATGGATATTAGCTTTGATGAGAGACTGGTTTCATCCAATTTGAACACCATCAGCTCAGTATATGGCCACCAAACGCTACAAAGGTATGACAGTCAGGAATGGCATCACGTCGCCAATTTACGAATGCATTTTGACAAAGATGGAGATCGATTTCGTTCTTGACCTCATCACGAGAGCTGCAGATATTTCTTTGAGCCTTCTAACGATATCAAGATCGATACTTTTGAACACACAAAGCTCCAGAAATTGTCAGCAGACGGTTGCATGTTCTGATTGCCACGAACAGTATCACATCTCAAGCTTGAAGAAGGAATTTTACTGCGATAAAGATTGATACAGATCTCGGCTTCTTCAGGAAACATATAGGTATTTCTCTTATCTTTCTAACAAAACCAAGATCACTTCATTTGGACGAGCGTACCACAAAATACATCGTTTTGGACGCTTGATTATTGGCAGCAGACGCTTTACTTCAATCTTCAGTGTTTTTGCTGTTGCCACTTTTGTACTTTTGTCTTTATTCACGCTTTTCTTCTCTTTCTTCTATTAGAGTCGCTGAAGCTTTTATATTCTTATATTACAGCACTTGATGCTTCAGAACTTTATTGAAAAGGGTACCTAATTTTCTGGTCAAGCTTAGACGTTGAATATCTTAATACTTCATTCAAAATTACTTCTCCACCCATCATAATGTTCTTCATTCTGAGGAGACGCTTGATCAGCTTCACTGGACGCTTCCTAAAAGAGCTACGGCGCTTGGGTATCCGCTTTGAACATTCACAAGTCTGGTTAACTCGTAAAATTCTGACCATTTAGTGTATTATGCTTCTTTGACCCTTTTACTGGCCGAATTTGGATACGATGTCTGCATGAAACTTGTTTATATGGATTTTAGCTTTGATGAGAGACTGGTTTCATCCAATTTGAACACCATCAGCTCAGTATATGGCCACCAAACGCTACAAAGGTATGACAGTCAGGAATGGCATCACGTCGCCAATTTACGGATGCATTTTGACAAAGATAGAGATCGATTTCATTCTTGACCTCATCACGAGAGCTGCAGATATTTCTTTGAGCCTTCTAACGATATCAAGATCGATACTTTTGAACACACAAAGCTCCAGAAATTGTCAGCAGACGGTTGCATGTTCTGATTGCCACGAACAGTATCACATCTCAAGCTTGTAGAAGGAATTTTACTGCGATAAAGATTGATACAGATCTCGGCTTCTTCAGGAAACATATAGGTATTTCTCTTATCTTTCTAACAAAACCAAGATCACTTCATTTGGACGAGCGTACCTCAAAATACATCGTTTTGGACGCTTGATTATTGGCAGCAGACGCTTGACTTCAATCTTCAGTGTTTTTGCTGTTGCCACTTTTGTACTTTTGTATTTATTCACGCTTTTCTTCTATTTCTTATATTGGAGTTGCTGAAGCTTTTATATTCTTATATTACAGTACTTGATGCTTCAGAACTTTATTGAAAAGGGTACCTCATTTTCTGGTCAAGCTTAGACGTTGAATATCTTAATACTTCATTCAAAATGACTTCTCCACCCATCATAATGTTCTGTATTCTGAGGAGACGCTTGATCAGCTTCACTGGACGCTTCTTAGAAGAGCTACGGCGCTTGGGTATCCGCTTTGAACATTCACAAGTCTGTTTAACTCGTAACATTCTGACCATTTAGCGTATTATGCTCCTTTGACCCTTTTACTGGCCGAATTTGGAAATGATGTCTGCATGAAACTTGTTTATATGGATATTAGCTTTGATGAGAGACCGGTTTCATCCAATTCGAACACCATCAGCTCAGTATATGGCCACCAAACGCTACAAAGGTATGACAGTCAGGAACGGCATCATGTCGCCAATTGACGGATGCATTTTGACAAAGATAGAGATCGATTTCGTTCTTGACCTCATCACGAGAGCTGCAGATATTTCTTTGAGCCTTCTAACGATATCAAGATCGATACTTTTGAACACACAAAGCTCCAGAAATTGTCAGCAGAAGGTTGCATGTTCTGATTGCCACGAACAGTATCACATCTCAAGCTTGAAGAAGAAATTTCACTCCGATAAAGATTGATACAGATCTCGGCTTCTTCAGGAAACATAAAGGTATTTCTCTTATTTTCTAACAAAACCAAGATCACTTCATTTGGACGAGCGTACCGCAAAATACGACGTTTCGAACGCTTGATTTTTGGCAGCAGACGCTTGACTTCAATCTTCAGTGTTTTTGCTGTCGCCGCTTTTGTACTTTTGTCTTTATTCATGCTTTTCTTCTCTTTCTTCGATTAGAGTCGCTGAAGCTTGTATATTTTTATATTACAGTACTTGATGCTTCAGAACTTTATTTAAAAGGCTACCTCATTTTCTGGTCAACCCTCGACATTGAATATCTTAATACTTCATTCAAAATTACTTCTCCAACCACCATAATGTTCGGTATTCTGAGTAGACGCTTGATTGGCTTCACTGGACGATTCTTAAAAGAGCTAAGGCGCTTGGTTATCTGCTTTGGACATTCACAAGTCTGTTTAACTCGTAGCATTCTGACCATTCAGCGTTTTATGCTTCTTTGACCCTGTTACTGGCCGAATTAGTATTCGATGACTTCATGAAACTTGTTTATATGGATATTAGCTTTATACACCGGTTTCATCCAATTCGAACACCATCAGCTCAATGTATGGCCAACGGACGCTACGAAGGTATGACAGTCAGGAATGGCATCACGCCACCAAATTACGGACGCATTTTGACAAAGATAAAGATAGATTTTGATCTTGACCTCTTCACGAGAGCTGCAGATATTTCTTTGAGCCTTCCAATGATACCAAGATCGATACTTTTGAAAACCCAAAGCTCTAGAAATTGTCAGCAGACGGTTGCAGGTTCTGATTGCCACGAACAGTATGACATCTCAAGCTAGAAGAAGGAATTTCACTCCGATATAGATTGATACAGATCTCGGCTTCTTCTGGAAACATGTAGGTATTTCTCTTATCTTTCGAAAAAAACCAAGATCACTTCATTAGGACGAGCGTACCAGAAAATACGACATTTCGGGCGCTTGATTATCGGCAGGAGACGCTTGACTTCAGTCTTCAGTGTTTTTGCTGTTGCCACTTTTGTACTTTTGTCTTTATTCACGCTTTTCATCTCTTTCTTATATTGGAGTTGCTGAAGCTTTTATATTCTTATATTACAGTACTTGATGCTTCAGAACTTTATTGAAAAGGGTACCTCATTTTCTGGTCAAGCTTAGACGTTGAATATCTTAATACTTCATTCAAAATTACTTCTCCAACCATCATAATGTTCTGCATTCTGAGGAGACGCTTGATCAGCTTCACTGGACGCTTCTTAAAAGAGCTACGGCGCTTGGGTATCCGCTTTGAACATTCACAAGTCTGTTTAACTCGTAACATTCTGACCATTTAGCGTATTATGCTTCTTTGACCCGTTTACTGGCCGAATTTGGATACGATGTCTGCATGAAACTTGTTTATATGGATATTAGCTTTGATGCGAGACCGGTTTCATCCAATTCGAACACCATCAGCTCAGTATATGGCCACCAAACGCTACAAAGGTATGACAGTCAGGAACGGTATCACGTCGCCAATTTACGGATGCATTTTGACAAAGATAGAGATCCATTTCGTTCTTGACCTCATCACGAGAGCTGCAGGTATTTCTTTGAGCCTTCTAACGATATCAAGAACGATACTTTTGAACACACAAAGCTCCAGAAATTGTCAGCAGACGGTTGCATGTTCTGATTGCCACGAACAGTATGACATCTCAAGCTTGAAGAAGGAATTTCACTCCGATAAAGATTGATACAGATCTCGGCTTCTTCAGGAAACATATAGGTATTTCTCTTATCTTTCTAACAAAACCAAGAACACTTCATTTGGACGAGCGTACCTCAAAATACGACGTTTTGGACGCTTGATTATTGGCAGCAGACGCTTGACTTCAATCTTCAGTGCTTTTGCTGTTGCCGCTTTTGTACTTTTGTCTTTATTCACGCTTTTCTTCTCTTTCTTCTATTAGAGTCGCTGAAGCTTGTATATTTTTATATTACAGTACTTGATGCTTCAGAACTTTATTTAAAAGGGTACCTCATTTTCTGGTCAACCCTCGACATTGAATATCTTAATACTTCATTCAAAATTACTTCTCCAACCACCATAATGTTCGGTATTCTGAGTAGACGCTTGATTGGCTTCACTGGACGATTCTTAAAAGAGCTAAGGTGCTTGGTTATCTGCTTTGGACATTCACAAGTCTGTTTAACTCGTAGCATTCTGACCATTCAGCGTTTTATGCTTCTTTGACCCTGTTACTGGCCGAATTAGTATTCGATGACTTCATGAAACTTGTTTATATGGATATTAGCTTTATACACCGGTTTCATCCAATTCGAACACCATCAGCTCATTGTATGGCCAACGGACGCTACGAAGGTATGACAGTCAGGAATGGCATCACGCCACCAAATTACGGACGCATTTTGACAAAGATAAAGATAGATTTTGATCTTGACCTCTTCACGAGAGCTGCAGATATTTCTTTGAGCCTTCCAATGATACCAAGATCGATACTTTTGAAAACCCAAAGCTCTAGAAATTGTCAGCAGACGGTTGCAGGTTCTGATTGCCACGAACAGTATGACATCTCAAGCTAGAAGAAGGAATTTCACTCCGATAGAGATTGATACAGATCTCGGCTTCTTCTGGAAACATGTAGGTATTTCTCTTATCTTTCTAAAAAAACCAAGATCACTTCATTAGGATGAGCGTACCAGAAAATACGACGTTTCGGACGCTTGATTATCGGCTGCAGATGCTTGACTTCAATCTTCAGTGTTTTGGCTGTTGCCACTTTTCTACTTTTGTCTTTATTCACGCTTTTCTTCTCTTTCTTATATTGGAGTTTCTGAAGCTTTTATATTCTTATATTACAGTACTTGATGCTTCAGAACATTATTGAAAAGGGTACCTCATTTTCTAGTCAAGCTTAGACGTTGAATATCTTAATACTTCATTCAAAATTACTTCTCCACCCATCATAATGTTCTTCATTCTGAGGAGACGCTTGATCAGCTTCACTGGACGCTTCTTAAAAGAGCTACGGCGCTTGGGTATCCGCTTAGAACATTCACAAGTCTGGTTAACTCGTAAAATTCTGACCATTTAGCGTATTATGCTTCTTTGACACTTTTACTGGCCGAATTTGGATACGATGTCTGCATGAAACTTGGTTATATGGATATTAGCTTTGATGAGAGACTGGTTTCATCCAATTTGAACACCATCAGCTCAGTATATGGCCACCAAACGCTACAAAGGTATGACAGTCAGGAACGGCATCACGTCGCCAATTTACGGATGCATTTTGACAAAGATAGAGATCGATTTCGTTCTTGACCTCATCACGAGAGCTGCAGATATTTCTTTGAGCCTTCTAACGATATCAAGATCGATACTTTTGAACACACAAAGCTCCAGAAATTGTCAGCAGACGGTTGCATGTTCTGATTGCCACGAACAGTATCACATCTCAAGCTTGAAGAAGGAATTTTACTGCGATAAAGATTGATACAGATCTCGGCTTCTTCAGGAAACATATAGGTATTTCTCTTATCTTTCTAACAAAACCAAGATCACTTCATTTGGACGAGCGTACCTCAAAATACATCGTTTTGGACGCTTGATTATTGGCAGCAGACGCTTGACTTCAATCTTCAGTGTTTTTGCTGTTGCCACTTTTGTACTTTTGTCTTTATTCACGCTTTTCTTCTCTTTCTTCTATTAGAGTCGCTGAAGCTTTTATATTCTTATATTACAGCACTTGATGCTTCAGAACTTTATTGAAAAGGGTACCTAATTTTCTGGTCAAGCTTAGACGTTGAATATCTTAATACTTCATTCAAAATTACTTCTCCACCCATCATAATGTTCTTCATTCTGAGGAGACGCTTGATCAGCTTCACTGGACGCTTTCTAAAAGAGCTACGGCGTTTGGGTATCCGCTTTGAACATTCACAAGTCTGGTTAACTCGTAAAATTCTGACCATTTAGCGTATTATGCTTCTTTGGCACTTTTACTGGCCGAATTTGGATACGATGTCTGCATGAAACTTGGTTATATGGATATTAGCTTTGATGAGAGACTGGTTTCATCCAATTTGAACACCATCAGCTCAGTATATGGCCACCAAACGCTACAAAGGTATGACAGTCAGGAACGGCATCACGTCGCCAATTTACGGATGCATTTTGACAAAGATAGAGATCGATTTCGTTCTTGACCTCATCACGAGAGCTGCAGATATTTCTTTGAGCCTTCTAACGTTGTCAAGATCGATACTTTTGAACACACAAAGCTCCAGAAATTGTCAGCAGACGGTTGCATGTTCTGATTGCCACGAACAGTATCACATCTCAAGCTTGAAGAAGGAATTTTACTGCGATAAAGATTGATACAGATCTCGGCTTCTTCAGGAAACATATAGGTATTTCTCTTATCTTTCTAACAAAACCAAGATCACTTCATTTGGACGAGCGTACCTCAAAATACATCGTTTTGGACGCTTGATTATTGGCAGCAGACGCTTGACTTCAATCTTCAGTGTTTTTGCTGTTGCCGCTTTTGTACTTTTGTCTTTATTCACGCTTTTCTTCTCTTTCTTCTATTAGAGTCGCTGAAGCTTGTATATTTTTATATTACAGTACTTGATGCTTCAGAACTTTATTTAAAAGGGTACCTCATTTTCGGTCAACCTTCGACATTGAATATCTTAATACTTCATTCAAAATTACTTCTCCAGCCATCATAATGTTCGGTATTCTGAGTAGACGCTTGATTGGCTTCACTGGACGATTCTTAAAACAGCTAAGGCGCTTGGTTATCTGCTTTGCACATTCACAAGTCTGTTTAACTCGTAGCATTCTGACCATTCAGCGTGTTATGCTTCTTTGACCCTGTTACTGGCCGAATTAGTATTCGATGACTTCATGAAACATGTTTATATGGATATTTGCTTTAAACACCGGTTTCATCCAATTCGAACACCATCAGCTCAATGTATGGCCAACGGACGCTACAAAGGTATGACAGTCAGGAATGGCATCACGTCACCAAATTACGGACGCATTTTGACAAAGATAAAGATCGATTTTGATCTTGACCTCTTCATGAGAGCTGCAGATATTTCTTTGAGCCTTCCATTGATATCAAGATCGATACTTTTGAAAACCCAAAGCTCTAGAAATTGTCAGCAGACGGTTGCATGTTCTAATTGCCACGAACAGTATCACATCTCAAGCTTGAAGAAGGAATTTCACTCCGATAGAGATTGATACAGATCTCGGCTTCTTCTGGAAACATGTAGGTATTTCTCTTATCTTTCTAACAAAACCAAGATCACTTCATTAGGATGACCAGAAAATACGACGTTTCGGACGCTTGATTATCGGCAGCAGACGCTTGACTTCAATCTTCAGTGTTTTTGCTGTTGCCACTTTTGTACTTTTGTATTTATTCACGCTTTTCTTCTATTTCTTATATTGGAGTTGCTGAAGCTTTTATATTCTTATATTACAGTACTTGATGCTTCAGAACTTTATTGAAAAGGGTACCTCATTTTCTGGTCAAGCTTAGACGTTGAATATCTTAATACTTCATTCAAAATGACTTCTCCACCCATCATAATGTTCTGTATTCTGAGGAGACGCTTGATCAGCTTCACTGGACGCTTCTTAGAGATCGATTTCGTTCTTGACCTCATCACGAGAGCTGCAGATATTTCTTTGAGCCTTCTAACGTTGTCAAGATCGATACTTTTGAACACACAAAGCTCCAGAAATTGTCAGCAGACGGTTGCATGTTCTGATTGCCACGAACAGTATCACATCTCAAGCTTGAAGAAGGAATTTTACTGCGATAAAGATTGATACAGATCTCGGCTTCTTCAGGAAACATATAGGTATTTCTCTTATCTTTCTAACAAAACCAAGATCACTTCATTTGGACGAGCGTACCTCAAAATACATCGTTTTGGACGCTTGATTATTGGCAGCAGACGCTTGACTTCAATCTTCAGTGTTTTTGCTGTTGCCGCTTTTGTACTTTTGTCTTTATTCACGCTTTTCTTCTCTTTCTTCTATTAGAGTCGCTGAAGCTTGTATATTTTTATATTACAGTACTTGATGCTTCAGAACTTTATTTAAAAGGGTACCTCATTTTCGGTCAACCTTCGACATTGAATATCTTAATACTTCATTCAAAATTACTTCTCCAGCCATCATAATGTTCGGTATTCTGAGTAGACGCTTGATTGGCTTCACTGGACGATTCTTAAAAGAGCTAAGGCGCTTGGTTATCTGCTTTGCACATTCACAAGTCTGTTTAACTCGTAGCATTCTGACCATTCAGCGTGTTATGCTTCTTTGACCCTGTTACTGGCCGAATTAGTATTCGATGTCTTCATGAAACTTGTTTATATGGATATTAGCTTTAAACACCGGTTTCATCCAATTCGAACACCATCAGCTCAATGTATGGCCAACGGACGCTACAAAGGTATGACAGTCAGGAATGGCATCACGTCACCAAATTACGGACGCATTTTGACAAAGATAAAGATCGATTTTGATCTTGACCTCTTCATGAGAGCTGCAGATATTTCTTTGAGCCTTCCATTGATATCAAGATCGATACTTTTGAAAACCCAAAGCTCTAGAAATTGTCAGCAGACGGTTGCATGTTCTAATTGCCACGAACAGTATCACATCTCAAGCTTGAAGAAGGAATTTCACTCCGATAGAGATTGATACAGATCTCGGCTTCTTCTGGAAACATGTAGGTATTTCTCTTATCTTTCTAACAAAACCAAGATCACTTCATTAGGATGACCAGAAAATACGACGTTTCGGACGCTTGATTATCGGCAGCAGACGCTTGACTTCAATCTTCAGTGTTTTTGCTGTTGCCACTTTTGTACTTTTGTCTTTATTCACGCTTTTCTTCTATTTCTTATATTGGAGTTGCTGAAGCTTTTATATTCTTATATTACAGTACTTGATGCTTCAGAACTTTATTGAAAAGGGTACCTCATTTTCTGGTCAAGCTTAGACGTTGAATATCTTAATACTTCATTCAAAATTACTTCTCCACCCATCATAATGTTCTGTATTCTGAGGAGACGCTTGATCAGCTTCACTGGACGCTTCTTAAAAGAGCTACGGCGCTTGGGTATCCGCTTTGAACATTCACAAGTCTGTTAACTCGTAAAATTCTGACCATTTAGCGTATTATGCTTCTTTGACCTTTTACTGGCCGAATTTGGATACGATGTCTGCATGAAACTTGTTTATATGGATATTAGCTTTGATGAGAGACTGGTTTCATCCAATTTGAACACCATCAGCTCAGTATATGGCCACCAAACGCTACAAAGGTATGACAGTCAGGAACGGCATCACGTCGCCAATTTACGGATGCATTTTGACAAAGATAGAGATCGATTTCGTTCTTGACCTCATCACGAGAGCTGCAGATATTTCTTTGAGCCTTCTAACGTTGTCAAGATCGATACTTTTGAACACACAAAGCTCCAGAAATTGTCAGCAGACGGTTGCATGTTCTGATTGCCACGAACAGTATCACATCTCAAGCTTGAAGAAGGAATTTTACTGCGATAAAGATTGATACAGATCTCGGCTTCTTCAGGAAACATATAGGTATTTCTCTTATCTTTCTAACAAAACCAAGATCACTTCATTTGGACGAGCGTACCTCAAAATACATCGTTTTGGACGCTTGATTATTGGCAGCAGACGCTTGACTTCAATCTTCAGTGTTTTTGCTGTTGCCGCTTTTGTACTTTTGTCTTTATTCACGCTTTTCTTCTCTTTCTTCTATTAGAGTCGCTGAAGCTTGTATATTTTTATATTACAGTACTTGATGCTTCAGAACTTTATTTAAAAGGGTACCTCATTTTCTGGTCAACCTTCGACATTGAATATCTTAATACTTCATTCAAAATTACTTCTCCAGCCATCATAATGTTCGGTATTCTGAGTAGACGCTTGATTGGCTTCACTGGACGATTCTTAAAACAGCTAAGGCGCTTGGTTATCTGCTTTGCACATTCACAAGTCTGTTTAACTCGTAGCATTCTGACCATTCAGCGTGTTATGCTTCTTTGACCCTGTTACTGGCCGAATTAGTATTCGATGACTTCATGAAACTTGTTTATATGGATATTAGCTTTAAATACCGGTTTCATCCAATTCGAACACCATCAGCTCAATGTATGGCCAACGGACGCTACAAAGGTATGACAGTCAGGAATGGCATCACGTCACCAAATTACGGACGCATTTTGACAAAGATAAAGATCGATTTTGATCTTGACCTCTTCATGAGCGCTGCAGATATTTCTTTGAGCCTTCCATTGATATCAAGATCGATACTTTTGAAAACCCAAAGCTCTAGAAATTGTCAGCAGACGGTTGCATGTTCTAATTGCCACGAACAGTATCACATCTCAAGCTTGAAGAAGGAATTTCACTCCGATAGAGATTGATACAGATCTCGGCTTCTTCTGGAAACATGTAGGTATTTCTCTTATCTTTCTAACAAAACCAAGATCACTTCATTAGGATGACCAGAAAATACGACGTTTCGGACGCTTGATTATCGGCAGCAGACGCTTGACTTCAATCTTCAGTGTTTTTGCTGTTGCCACTTTTGTACTTTTGTCTTTATTCACGCTTTTCTTCTCTTTCTTATATTGGAGTTGCTGAAGCTTTTATATTCTTATATTACAGTACTTGATGCTTCAGAACTTTATTGAAAAGGGTACCTCATTTTCTGGTCAAGCTTAGACGTTGAATATCTTAATACTTCATTCAAAATTACTTCTCCACCCATCATAATGTTCTGTATTCTGAGGAGACGCTTGATCAGCTTCACTGGACGCTTCTTAAAAGAGCTACGGCGCTTGGGTATCCGCTTTGAACATTCACAAGTCTGTTTAACTCGTAAAATTCTGACCATTTAGCGTATTATGCTTCTTTGACCCTTTTACTGGCCGAATTTGGATACGATGTCTGCATGAAACTTGTTTATATGGATATTAGCTTTGATGAGAGACTGGTTTCATCCAATTTGAACACCATCAGCTCAGTATATGGCCACCAAACGCTACAAAGGTATGACAGTCAGGAACGGCATCACGTCGCCAATTTACGGATGCATTTTGACAAAGATAGAGATCGATTTCGTTCTTGACCTCATCACGAGAGCTGCAGATATTTCTTTGAGCCTTCTAACGATATCAAGATCGATACTTTTGAACACACAAAGCTCCAGAAATTGTCAGCAGACGGTTGCATGTTCTGATTGCCACGAACAGTATCACATCTCAAGCTTGAAGAAGGAATTTTACTGCGATAAAGATTGATACAGATCTCGGCTTCTTCAGGAAACATATAGGTATTTCTCTTATCTTTCTAACAAAACCAAGATCACTTCATTTGGACGAGCGTACCTCAAAATACATCGTTTTGGACGCTTGATTATTGGCAGCAGACGCTTGACTTCAATCTTCAGTGTTTTTGCTGTTGCCGCTTTTGTACTTTTGTCTTTATTCACGCTTTTCTTCTCTTTCTTCTATTAGAGTCGCTGAAGCTTGTATATTCTTATATTACAGTACTTGATGCTTCAGAACTTTATTTAAAAGGGTACCTCATTTTCTGGTCAACCTTCGACATTGAATATCTTAATACTTCATTCAAAATTACTTCTCCAGCCATCATAATGTTCGGTATTCTGAGTAGACGCTTGATTGGCTTCACTGGACGATTCTTAAAAGAGCTAAGGCGCTTGGTTATCTGCTTTGCACATTCACAAGTCTGTTTAACTCGTAGCATTCTGACCATTCAGCGTGTTATGCTTCTTTGACCCTGTTACTGGCCGAATTAGTATTCGATGACTTCATGAAACTTGTTTATATGGATATTAGCTTTAAACACCGGTTTCATCCAATTCGAACACCATCAGCTCAATGTATGGCCAACGGACGCTACAAAGGTATGACAGTCAGGAATGGCATCACGTCACCAAATTACGGACGCATTTTGACAAAGATAAAGATCGATTTTGATCTTGACCTCTTCACGAGAGCTGCAGATATTTCTTTGAGCCTTCCAATGATATCAAGATCGATACTTTTGAAAACCCAAAGCTCTAGAAATTGTCAGCAGACGGTTGCATGTTCTGATTGCCACGAACAGTATCACATCTCAAGCTTGAAGAAGGAATTTCACTCCGATAGAGATTGATACAGATCTCGGCTTCTTCTGGAAACATGTAGGTATTTCTCTTATCTTTCTAACAAAACCAAGATCACTTCATTAGGATGACCAGAAAATACGACGTTTCGGACGCTTGATTATCGGCAGCAGACGCTTGACTTCAATCTTCAGTGTTTTTGCTGTTGCCACTTTTGTACTTTTGTATTTATTCACGCTTTTCTTCTATTTCTTATATTGGAGTTGCTGAAGCTTTTATATTCTTATATTACAGTACTTGATGCTTCAGAACTTTATTGAAAAGGGTACCTCATTTTCTGGTCAAGCTTAGACGTTGAATATCTTAATACTTCATTCAAAATGACTTCTCCACCCATCATAATGTTCTGTATTCTGAGGAGACGCTTGATCAGCTTCACTGGACGCTTCTTAGAAGAGCTACGGCGCTTGGGTATCCGCTTTGAACATTCACAAGTTTGTTTAACTCGTAACATTCTGACCCCTTAGCGTATTATGCTTCTTTGACACTTTTACTGGCCGAATTTGGATACGATGTCTTCATGAAACTTGTTTATATGATTATTAGCTTTGATGAGAGACCGGTTTTATCCAATTTGAACACCATCAGCTCAGTATATGGCCACCAAACGCTACAAAGGTATGACAGTCAGGAACGGCATCATGTCGCCAATTTACGGCTGCATTTTGACAAAGATAGAGATCCATTTCGTTCTTGACCACATCACGAGAGCTGCAGATATTTCTTTGAGCCTTCTAACGATATCAAGATCGATACTTTTGAACACACAAAGCTCCAGAAATTGTCAGCAGACGGTTGCATGTTCTGATTGCCACGAACAGTATCACATCTCAAGCTTGAAGAAGGAATTTCACTCCGATAAAGATTGATACAGATCTCGGCTTCTTCAGGAAACATATAGGTATTTCTCTTATCTTTCTAACAAAACCAAGATCACTTCATTTGGACGAGCGTACCACAAAATACGTCGTTTTGGACGCTTGATTATTGGCAGCAGACGCTTGACTTCAATCTTCAGTGTTTTTGCTGTTGCCACTTTTGTACTTTTGTCTTTATTCACGCTTTTCTTCTCTTTCTTATATTAGAGTCGCTGAAGCTTGTATATTTTTATATTACAGTACTTGATGCTTCAGAACTTTATTTAAAAGGGTACCTCATTTTCTGGTCAACCTTCGACATTGAATATCTTAATACTTCATTCAAAATTACTTCTCCACCCATCATAATGTTCGGTATTCTGAGTAGACGCTTAATTGGCTTCACTGGACGATTCTTAAAAGAGCTAAGGCGCTTGGTTATCTGCTTTGCACATTCACAAGTCTGTTTAACTCGTAGCATTCTGACCATTCAGCGTTTTATACTTCTTTGAGCCTGTTACTGGCCGAATTAGTATTCGATGACTTCATGAAACTTGTTTATATGGATATTAGCTTTAAACACCGGTTTCATCCAATTCGAGCACCATCAGCTCAATATATGGCCAACGGACGCTACAAAGGTATGACAGTCAGGAATGACATCACGTCACCAAATTACGGATGCATTTTGACAAAGATAAAGATCGATTTTGATCTTGACCTCTTCACGAGAGCTGCAGATATTTCTTTGAGCCTTCCAATGATACCAAGATCGATACTTTTGAACACCCAAAGCTCCAGAAATTGTCAGCAGACGGTTGCATGTTCTGATTGCCACGAACAGTATCACATCTCAAGCTTGAAGAAGGAATTTCACTCCGATAGAGATTGATACAAATCTTGGCTTCTTCTGGAAACATGTGCGTATTTCTCTTATCTTTCTAAATAAACCAAGATCACTTCATAAGGACGAGCGTACCTCAAAATACGACGTTTCGGATGCTTGATTATCGGCAGCAGACGCTTGATTTCAATCTTCAGTGTTTTACTTTTGTCTTTATTCACGCTTTTCTTCTCATTCTTCTATTAGAGTTGCTGAAACTTTTATATTCTTATATTACAGAACTTGATGCTTCAGAACTTTATTGAAAAGGGTACCTCATTTTCTGGTCAAGCTTAGACGTTGAATATCTTAATACTTCATTCAAAATTACTTCTCCACCCATCATAATGTTCTGCATTCTGAGGAGACGCTTGATCAGCTTCACTGGACGCTTCTTAAAAGAGCTACGGCGCTTGGGTATCAGCTTTGAACATTCACAAGTCTGTTTAACTCGTAACATTCTGACCATTTAGCGTATTATGCTTCTTTGACCCTTTTACTGGCCGAATTTGGATACGATGTCTGCATGAAACTTGTTTATATGGATATTAGCTTTGATGAGAGACCGGTTTCATCCAATTCGAACACCATCAGCTCAGTATATGGCCACCAAACGCTACAAAGGTATAACAGTCAGGAACGGCATCACGTCGCCAATTTACGGATGCATTTTGACAAAGATAGAGATCCATTTCGTTCTTGACCTCATCACGAGAGCTGCAGATATTTCTTTGAGCCTTCTAACGATATCAAGATCGATACTTTTGAACACACAAAGCTCCAGAAATTGTCAGCAGACGTTTGCATGTTCTGATTGCCACGAACAGTATCACATCTCAAGTTTGAAGAAGGAATTTCACTCCGATAAAGATTGATACAGATCTCGGCTTCTTCAGGAAACATAAAGGTATTTCTCTTATCTTTCTAACAAAACCAAGATCACTTCATTTGGACGAGCGTACCTCAAAATACGACGTTTCGGACGCTTGATTATTGGCAGCAGACGCTTGACTTCAATCTTCAGTGTTTTTGCTGTTGCCGCTTTTGTACTTTTGTCTTTATTCACGCTTTTCTTCTCTTTCTTATATTAGAGTCGCTGAAGCTTGTATATTTTTATATTACAGTACTTGATGCTTCAGAACTTTATTTAAAAGGGTACCTCATTTTCTGGTCAACCTTCGACATTGAATATCTTAATACTTCATTCAAAATTACTTCTCCACCCATCATAATGTTCTGCATTCTGAGGAGACGCTTCCTCTGCTTCACTGGACGCTTCTTAAAAGAGCTACGGCGCTTGGGTATCCGCTTTGAACATTCACAAGTCTGTTTAACTCGTAACATTCTGACCATTTAGCGTATTATGCTCCTTTGACCCTTTTACTGGCCGAATTTGGAAATGATGTCTGCATGAAACTTGTTTATATGGATATTAGCTTTGATGAGAGACCGGTTTCATCCAATTCGAACACCATCAGCTCAGTATATGGCCACCAAACGCTACAAAGGTATGACAGTCAGGAACGGCATCACGTCGCCAATTTACGGATGCATTTTGACAAAGATAGAGATCGATTTCGTTCTTGACCTCATCACGAGAGCTGCAGATATTTCTTTGAGCCTTCTAACGATATCAAGATCGATACTTTTGAACATACAAAGCTCCAGAAATTGTCAGCAGACGGTTGCATGTTCTGATTGCCACGAACAGTATCACATCTCAAGCTTGAAGAAGGAATTTCACTCCGATAAAGATTGATACAGATCTCGGCTTCTTCAGGAAACATATAGGTATTTCTCTTATCTTTCTAACAAAACCAAGATCACTTCATTTGGACGAGCGTACCTCAAAATACGACGTTTCGGACGCTTGATTATTGGCAGCAGACGCTTGACTTCAATCTTCAGTGTTTTTGCTGTTGCCGCTTTTGTACTTTTGTCTTTATTCACGCTTTTCTTCTCTTTCTTCTATTAGAGTCGCTGAAGCTTGTATATTTTTATATTACAGTACTTGATGCTTCAGAACTTTATTTAAAAGGGTACCTCATTTTCTGGTCAACCTTCGACATTGAATATCTTAATACTTCATTCAAAATTACTTCTCCAACCATCATAATGTTCGGTATTCTGAGTAGACGCTTGATTGGCTTCACTGGACGATTCTTAAAAGAGCTAAGGCGCTTGGTTATCTGCTTTGCACATTCACAAGTCTGTTTAACTCGTAGCATTCTGACCATTCAGCGTTTTATACTTCTTTGACCCTGTTACTGGCCGAATTAGTATTCGATGACTTCATGAAACTTGTTTATATGGATATTAGCTTTAAACACCGGTTTCATCCAATTCGAGCACCATCAGCTCAATGTATGGCCAACGGACGCTACGAAGGTATGACAGTCAGGAATGACATTACGCCACCAAATTACGGACGCATTTTGACAAGGAAAAATATCGATTTTGATCTTGACCTCTTCACGAGAGCTGCAGATATTTCTTTGAGCCTTCCAATGATACCAAGATCGATACTTCTGAAAACCCAAAGCACTAGAAATTGTTAGCAGACGGTTGCATGTTCTGATTGCCACGAACAGTATGACATCTCAAGCTAGAAGAAGGAATTTCACTCCGATAGAGATTGATACAGATCTCGGCTTCTTCTGGAAACATGCAGTTATTTCTCTTATCTTTCTAAAAAAACCAAGATCACTTCATTAGGATGAGCGTACCTGAAAATACGACGTTTCGGACGCTTGATTATCGGCAGCAGACGCTTGACTTCAATCTTCAGTGTTTTTGCTGTTGCCACTTTTGTAATTTTGTCTTTATTCACGCTTTTCTTCTCTTTCTTATATTGGAGTTGCTGAAGCTTTTATATTCTTATATTACAGTACTTGATGCTTCAGAACTTTATTGAAAAGGGTACCTCATTTTCTGGTCAAGCTTAGACGTTGAATATCTTAATACTTCATTCAAAATTACTTCTCCACCCATCATAATGTTCTGTATTCTGAGGAGACGCTTGATCAGCTTCACTGGACGCTTCTTAAAAGAGCTACGGCGCTTGGGTATCCGCTTTGAACATTCACAAGTCTGTTTAACTCGTAACATTCTGACCATTTAGCGTATTATGCTTCTTTGACCCTTTTACTGGCCGAATTTGGATACGATGTCTGCATGAAACTTGTTTATATGGATATTAGCTTTGATGAGAGACCGGTTTCATCCAATTCGAACACCATCAGCTCAGTATATGGCCACCAAACGCTACAAAGGTATGACAGTCAGGAACGGCATCACGTCGCCAATTTACGGATGCATTTTGACAAAGATAGAGATCCATTTCGTTCTTGACCTCATCACGAGAGCTGCAGATATTTCTTTGAGCCTTCTAACGATATCAAGATCGATACTTTTGAACACACAAAGCTCCAGAAATTGTCAGCAGACGGTTGCATGTTCTGATTGCCACGAACAGTATCACATCTCAAGCTTGAAGAAGGAATTTCACTCCGATAAAGATTGATACAGATCTCGGCTTCTTCAGGAAACATATAGGTATTTCTCTTATCTTTCTAACAAAACCAAGATCACTTCATTTGGACGAGCGTACCTCAAAATACGACGTTTCGGACGCTTGATTATTGGCAGCAGACGCTTGACTTCAATCTTCAGTGTTTTTGCTGTTGCCGCTTTTGTACTTTTGTCTTTATTCACGCTTTTCTTCTCTTTCTTCTATTAGAGTCGCTGAAGCTTGTATATTTTTATATTACAGTACTTGATGCTTCAGAACTTTATTTAAAAGGGTACCTCATTTTCTGGTCAACCCTCGACATTGAATATCTTAATACTTCATTCAAAATTACTTCTCCAACCACCATAATGTTCGGTATTCTGAGTAGACGCTTGATTGGCTTCACTGGACGATTCTTAAAAGAGCTAAGGTGCTTGGTTATCTGCTTTGGACATTCACAAGTCTGTTTAACTCGTAGCATTCTGACCATTCAGCGTTTTATGCTTCTTTGACCCTGTTACTGGCCGAATTAGTATTCGATGACTTCATGAAACTTGTTTATATGGATATTAGCTTTATACACCGGTTTCATCCAATTCGAACACCATCAGCTCAATGTATGGCCAACGGACGCTACGAAGGTATGACAGTCAGGAATGGCATCACGCCACCAAATTACGGACGCATTTTGACAAAGATAAAGATAGATTTTGATCTTGACCTCTTCACGAGAGCTGCAGATATTTCTTTGAGCCTTCCAATGATACCAAGATCGATACTTTTGAAAACCCAAAGCTCTAGAAATTGTCAGCAGACGGTTGCAGGTTCTGATTGCCACGAACAGTATGACATCTCAAGCTAGAAGAAGGAATTTCACTCCGATATAGATTGATACAGATCTCGGCTTCTTCTGGAAACATGTAGGTATTTCTCTTATCTTTCTAAAAAAACCAAGATCACTTCATTAGGATGACCAGAAAATACGACGTTTCGGACGCTTGATTATCGGCAGCAGACGCTTGACTTCAGTCTTCAGTGTTTTTGCTGTTGCCACTTTTGTACTTTTGTCTTTATTCACGCTTTTCTTCTCTTTCTTATATTGGAGTTGCTGAAGCTTTTATATTCTTATATTACAGTACTTGATGCTTCAGAACTTTATTGAAAAGGGTACCTCATTTTCTGGTCAAGCTTAGACGTTGAATATCTTAATACTTCATTCAAAATTACTTCTCCACCCATCATAATGTTCTGCATTCTGAGGAGACGCTTGATCAGCTTCACTGGACGCTTCTTAAAAGAGCTACGGCGCTTGGGTATCCGCTTTGAACATTCACAAGTCTGTTTAACTCGTAACATTCTGACCATTTAGCGTATTATGCTTCTTTGACCCTTTTACTGGCCGAATTTGGATACGATGTCTGCATGAAACTTGTTTATATGGATATTAGCTTTGATGAGAGACCGGTTTCATCCAATTCGAACACCATCAGCTCAGTATATGGCCACCAAACGCTACAAAGGTATGACAGTCAGGAACGGTATCACGTCGCCAATTTACGGATGCATTTTGACAAAGATAGAGATCCATTTCGTTCTTGACCTCATCACGAGAGCTGCAGGTATTTCTTTGAGCCTTCTAACGATATCAAGAACGATATTTTTGAACACACAAAGCTCCAGAAATTGTCAGCAGACGGTTGCATGTTCTGATTGCCACGATCAGTATGACATCTCAAGCTTGAAGAAGGAATTTCACTCCGATAAAGATTGATACAGATCTCGGCTTCTTCAGGAAACATATAGGTATTTCTCTTATCTTTCTAACAAAACCAAGATCACTTCATTTGGACGAGCGTACCTCAAAATACGACGTTTTGGACGCTTGATTATTGGCAGCAGACGCTTGACTTCAATCTTCAGTGCTTTTGCTGTTGCCGCTTTTGTACTTTTGTCTTTATTCACGCTTTTCTTCTCTTTCTTCTATTAGAGTCGCTGAAGCTTGTATATTTTTATATTACAGTACTTGATGCTTCAGAACTTTATTTAAAAGGGTACCTCATTTTCTGGTCAACCTTCGACATTGAATATCTTAATACTTCATTCAAAATTACTTCTCCACCCATCATAATGTTCGGTATTCTGAGTAGACGCTTGATTGGCTTCACTGGACGATTCTTAAAAGAGCTAAGGCGCTTGGTTATCTGCTTTGCACATTCACAAGTCTGTTTAACTCGTAGCATTCTGACCATTCAGCGTTTTATGCTTCTTTGACCCTGTTACTGGCCGAATTAGTATTCGATGACTTCATGAAACTTGTTTATATGGATATTAGCTTTAACACCGGTTTCATCCAATTCGAACACCATCAGCTCAATGTATGGCCAACGGACGCTACGAAGGTATGACAGTCAGGAATGGCATCACGCCACCAAATTACGGACGCATTTTGACAAAGATAAAGATCGATTTTGATCTTGACCTCTTCACGAGAGCTGCAGATATTTCTTTGAGCCTTCCAATGATACCAAGATCGATACTTTTGAAAACCCAAAGCTCTAGAAATTGTCAGCAGACGGTTGCATGTTCTGATTGCCACGAACAGTATGACATCTCAAGCTAGAAGAAGGAATTTCACTCCGATAGAGATTGATACAGATCTCGGCTTCTTCTGGAAACATGTAGGTATTTCTCTTATCTTTCGAAAAAAACCAAGATCACTTCATTAGGATGAGCGTACCTGAAAATACGACGTTTCGGACGCTTGATTATCGGCAGCAGACGCTTGACTTCAATCTTCAGTGTTTTTGCTGTTGCCACTTTTGTACTTTTGTCTTTATTCACGCTTTTCTCTCTTTCTTATATTGGAGTTGCTGAAGCTTTTATATTCTTATATTACAGTACTTGATGCTTCAGAACTTTATTGAAAAGGGTACCTCATTTTCTGGTCAAGCTTAGACGTTGAATATCTTAATACTTCATTCAAAATTACTTCTCCACCCATCATAATGTTCTGTATTCTGAGGAGACGCTTGATCAGCTTCACTGGACGCTTCTTAAAAGAGCTACGGCGCTTGGGTATCCGCTTTGAACATTCACAAGTCTGTTTAACTCGTAACATTCTGACCATTTAGCGTATTATTCTTCTTTGACCCTTTTACTGGCCGAATTTGGAAACGATGTCTGCATGAAACTTGATTATATGGATATTAGCTTTGATGAGAGACCGGTTTCATCCAATTCGAACACCATCAGCTCAGTATATGGCCACCAAACGCTACAAAGGTATGACAGTCAGGAACGGCATCACGTCGCCAATTTATGGATGGATTTTGACAAGGATAGAGATCGATTTCGTTCTTGACCTCATCACGAGAGCTGTAGATATTTCTTTGAGCCTTCTAACGATATCAAGATCGATACTTTTGAACACCCAAAGCTCCAGAAATTGTCAGGAGACGGTTGCATGTTCTGATTGCCACGAACAATATCGCATCTCAAGCTTGCAGAAGGAATTTCACTCGGATAAAGATTGATACAGATCTCGGCTTCTTTAGGAAACATATAGGTATTTCTCTTATCTTTCTAACAAAACCAAGATCACTTCATTTGGATGAGCGTACCTAAAAATACGGCGTTTCGGACGCTTGATTATTGGCAGCAGACGCTTGACTTCAATCTTCAGTGTTTTTGCTGTTGCCGCTTTTGTACTTTTGTCGTTATTCACGCTTTTCTTCTCTTTCTTCTAGTAGAGCCGCTGAAGCTTGTATATTTTTATATTACAGTACTTGATGCTTCAGAACTTTATTTAAAAGGGTACCTCATTTTCTGGTCAACCTTCGACATTGAATATCTTAATACTTCATTCAAAATTACTTCTCCAGCCATCATAATGTTAGGTATTCTGAGTAGACGCTTGATTGGCTTCACTGGACGATTCTTAAAAGAGCTAAGGCGCTTGGTTATCTGCTTTGCACATTCACAAGTCTGTTTAACTCGTAGCATTCTGAGCATTCAGCGTGTTATGCTTCTTTGACCCTGTTACTGGCCGAATTAGTATTCGATGACTTCATGAAACTTGTTTATATGGATATTAGCTTTAAACACCGGTTTCATCCAATTCGAACACCATCAGCTCAATGTATGGCCAACGGACGCTACAAAGGTATGACAGTCAGGAATGGCATCACGCCACCAAATTACGGACGCATTTTGACAAAGTTAAAGATCGATTTTGATCTTGACCTCTTCATGAGAGCTGCAGATATTTCTTTGAGCCTTCCATTGATATCAAGATCGATACTTTTGAAAACCCAAAGCTCTAGAAATTGTCAGCAGACGGTTGCATGTTCTGATTGCCACGGACAGTATCACATCTCAAGCTTGAAGAAGGAATTGCACTCCGATAGAGATTGATACAGATCTCGGCTTCTTCTGGAAACATGTAGGTATTTCTCTTATCTTTCTAACAAAACCAAGATCACTTCATTAGGATGACCAGAAAATACGACGTTTCGGACGCTTGATTATCGGCAGCAGATGCTTGACTTCAATCTTCAGTGTTTTCGCTGTTGCCACTTTTGTACTTTTGTCTTTGTTCACGCTTTTCTTCTCTTTCTTATATTGGAGTTGCTGAAGCTTTTATATTCTTATATTACAGTACTTGATGCTTCAGAACTTTATTGAAAAGGGTACCTCATTTTCTGGTCAAGCTTAGACATTGAATATCTTAATACTTCATTCAAAATTACTTCTCCACCCATCATAATGTTCTGTATTTTGAGGAGACGCTTGATCAGCTTCACTGGACGCTTCTTAAAAGAGCTACGGTGCTTGGGTATCTGCTTTGAACATTCACAAGTCTGTTTTACTCGTAATATTCTGACCATTTAGCGTATTATACTTCTTTGACCCTATTACTGGCCGAATTTGGATACGATGTCTTCATGAAACTTGTTTGTATGGATATTAGCTTTGATGAGAGACCGGTTTCATCCAATTCGAACACCATCAGCTCAGTATATGGCCACCAAACGCTACAAAGGTATGACAGTCAGGAACGGCATCACGTCGCCAATTTACGGATGCATTTTGACAAAGATAGAGATCGATTTCGTTCTTGACCTCATCACGAGAGCTGCAAATATTTCTTTGAGCCTTCTAACGATATCAGGATCGATACTTTTGAACACACAAAGCTCCAAAAATTGTCAGCAGACGGTTGCATGTTCTGATTGCCACGAACAGTATCACATTTCAAGCCTGAAGAAGGAATTTCACTCCGATAAAGATTGATACAGATCTCGGCTTCTTCAGGAAACATATAGGTATTTCTCTTATATTTCTAACAAAACCAAGATCACTTCATTTGGACGAGCGTACCTCAAAATACGACGTTTCGGACGCTTGATTATTGGCAGCAGACGCTTGACTTCAATCTTCAGTGTTTTTGCTGTTGCCGCTTTTGTACTTTTGTCTTTATTCACGCTTTTCTTCTCTTTCTTCTGTTAGAGTCGCTGAAGCTTGTATATTTTTATATTACAGTACTTGATGCTACAGAACTTTTTTTAAAAGGGTACCTCATTTTCTGGTCAAACTTCGACATTGAATATCTTAATACTTCATTCAAAATTACTTCTCCAGCCATCATAATGTTCGGTATTCTGAGTAGACGCTTGATTGGCTTCACTGGACGATTCTTAAAAGAGCTAAGGCGCTTGGTTATCTGCTTTGCACATTCACAAGTCTGTTTAACTCGTAGCATTCTGACCATTCAGCGTGTTATGCTTCTTTGACCCTGTTACTGGCCGAATTAGTATTCGATGACTTCATGAAACTTGTTTATATTGATATTAGCTTTAAACACCGGTTTCATCCAATTCGAACACCATCAGCTCAATGTATGGCCAACGGACGCTACAAAGGTATGACAGTTAGGAATGGCATCACGCCACCAAATTACGGACGCATTTTGACAAAGATAAAGATCGATTTTGATCTTGACCTCCTCATGAGAGCTGCAGATATTTCTTTGAGCCTTCCAATGATACCAAGATCGATACTTTTGAAAACCCAAAGCTCTAGAAATTGTCAGCAGACGGTTGCATGTTCTGATTGCCACGAACAGTATCACATCTCAAGCTTGAAGAAGGAATTGCACTCCGATAGAGATTGATACAGATCTCGGCTTCTTCTGGAAACATGTAGGTATTTCTCTTATCTTTCTAACAAAACCAAGATCACTTCATTAGGATGACCAGAAAATACGACGTTTCGGACGCTTGATTATCGGCAGCAGACGCTTGACTTCAGTCTTCACTGTTTTTGCTGTTGCCACTTTTGTACTTTTGTCTTTATTCACGCTTTTCTTCTCTTTCTTATATTGGAGTTGCTGAAGCTTTTATATTCTTATATTACAGTACTTGATGCTTCAGAACTTTATTGAAAAGGGTACCTCATTTTCTGGTCAAGCTTAGATGTTGAATATCTTAATACTTCATTCAAAATTACTTCCCCACCAATCATAATGTTCTGTATTTTGAGGAGACGCTTGATCAGCTTCACTGGACGCTTCTTAAAAGAGCTACGGCGCTTGGGTATCCGCTTTGAACATTCACAAGTCTGTTTAACTCGTAACATTCTGACCATTTAGCGTATTATGCTTCTTTGACCCTATTACTGGCCGAATTTGGATACGATGTCTTCATGAAACTTGTTTATATGGATATTAGCTTTGAGGAGAGACCGATTTCATCCAATTCGAACACCATCAGCTCAGTATATGGCCACCAAACGCTACAAAGGTATGACAGTCAGGAACGGCATCACGTCGCCAATTTATGGATGCATTTTGACAAAGATAGAGATCGATTTCGTTCTTGACCTCATCACGAGAGCTGCAGATATTTCTTTGAGCCTTCTAACGATATCAAGACCGATACTTTTGAGAACACAAAGCTCCAGAAATTGTCAGCAGACGGTTGCATGTATTGATTGTCACGAACAGTATCACATCTCAAGCTTGAAGAAGGAATTTCACTCCGATAAAGATTGATACAGATCTCGGCTTCTTCAGGAAACATATAGGTATTTCTCTTATATTTCTAACAAAACCAAGATCACTTCATTTGGACGAGCGTACCTCAAAATACGACGTTTCGGACGCTTGATTATTGGCAGCAGACGCTTGACTTCAATCTTCAGTGTTTTTGCTGTTGCCGCTTTTGTACTTTTGTCTTTATTCACGCTTTTCTTCTCTTTCTTCTATTAGTGTCATTGAAGCTTGTATATTTTTATATTACAGTACTTGATGCTTCAGAACTTTCTTTAAAAGGGTACCTCATTTTCTGGTCAAACTTCGACATTGAATATCTTAATACTTCATTCAAAATTACTTCTCCAGCCATCATAATGTTCGGTATTCTGAGTAGACGCTTGATTGGCTTCACTGGACGCTTCTTAAAAGAGCTACGGCGCTTGGGTATCCGCTTTGAACGTTCACAAGTCTGTTTAACTCGTAACATTCTGACCATTTAGCGTATTATGCTTCTTTGACCCTATTACTGGCCGAATTTGGATACGATGTCTTCATGAAACTTGTTTATATGGATATTAGCTTTAAGGAGAGACCGGTTTCATCCAATTCGAACACCATCAGCTCAGTATATGGCCACCAAACGCTACAAAGGTATGACAGTCAGGAACGGCATCACGTCGCCAATTTACGGATGCATTTTGACAAAGATAGAGATCGATTTCGTTCTTGACCTCATCACGAGAGCTGCAGATATTTCTTTGAGCCTTCTAACGATATCAAGATCGATACTTTTGAACACACAAAGCTCCAGAAATTGTCAGCAGAGGGTTGCGTGTTCTGATTGCCACGAACAGTATCACATCTCAAGCTTGAAGAAGGAATTTCACTCCGATAAAGATTGATACAGATCTCGGCTTCTTCAGGAAACATATAGGTATTTCTCTTATCTTTCTAAAAAAGCCAAGATCACTTCATTTGGACGAGCGTACCTAAAAATACGACGTTTCGGACGCTTGATTATTGGCAGCAGACGCTTGACTTCAATCTTCAGTGTTTTTGCTGTTGCCGCTTTTGTACTTTTGTCTTTATTCACGCTTTTCTTCTCTTTCTTCTATTAGTGTCATTGAAGCTTGTATATTTTTATATTACAGTACTTGATGCTTCAGAACTTTTTTTAAAAGGGTACCTCATTTTCTGGTCAAACTTCGACATTGAATATCTTAATACTTCATTCAAAATTACTTCTCCAGCCAACATAATGTTCGGTATTCTGAGTAGATGCTTGATTGGCTTCACTGGATGATTCTTAAAAGAGCTAAGGCGCTTGGTTATCTGCTTTGCACATTCACAAGTCTGTTTAACTCGTAGCATTCTGACCATTCAGCGTGTTATGTTTCTTTGACCCTATTACTGGCCGAATTAGTATTCGATGACTTCATGAAACTTGTTTATATGGATATTAGCTTTGATGAGAGACCGGTTTCATCCAATTCGAACACCATCAGCTCACTATATGGCCACCAAACGCTACAAAGGTATGACAGTCAGGAACGGCATCACGTCGCCAATTTCCGGATGCATTTTGACAAAGATAGAGATCGATTTCATTCTTGACCTAATCACGAGAGCTGCAGATATTTCTTTGAGCCTTCTAACGATATCAAGATCGATACTTTTGAACACACAAAGCTCCAGAAATTGTCAGCAGACGGTTGCATGTTCTGATTGCCACGAACAGTATCACATCTCAAGCTTGAAGAAGGAATTTCACTCGATAAAGATTGATACAGATCTCGGCTTCTTCAGGAAACATATAGGTATTTCTCTTATCTTTCTAACAAAACCAAGATCACTTCATTTGGACGAGCGTACCTCAAAATACGACGTTTCGGACGCTTGATTATTGGCAGCAGACGCTTGACTTCAATCTTCAGTGTTTTTTGCTGTTGCCGCTTTTGTACTTTTGTCTTTATTCACGCTTTTCTTCTCTTTCTTCTATTAGTGTCATTGAAGCTTGTATATTTTTATATTACAGTACTTGATGCTTCAGAACTTTTTTTAAAAGGGTACCTCATTTTCTGGTCAAACTTCGACATTGAATATCTTAATACTTCATTCAAAATTACTTCTCCAGCCATCATAATGTTCGGTATTCTGAGTAGATGCTTGATTGGCTTCACTGGATGATTCTTAAAAGAGCTAAGGCGCTTGGTTATCTGCTTTGCACATTCACAAGTCTGTTTAACTCGTAGCATTCTGACCATTCAGCGTGTTATGTTTCTTTGACCCTATTACTGGCCGAATTAGTATTCGATGACTTCATGAAACTTGTTTATATGGATATTAGCTTTAAACACCAGTTTCATCCAATTCGAACACCATCAGCTCAATGTATGGCCAACGGACGCTACAATGGTATGACAGTCAGGAATGGCATCACGCCAGCAAATTACGGACGCATTTTGACAAAGAAAAAGATCGATTTTGATCTTGACCGCTTCACGAGAGCTGCAGATATTTCTTTGAGCCTTCCAATGATATCAAGATCGATACTTTTGAAGACCCAAAGCTCTAGAAATTGTCAGCAGACGGTTGCATGTTCTGATTGCCACGAACAGTGTCACATCTCAAGCTTGAAGAAGGAATTTCACTCCGATAGAGATTGATACAGATCTCGGCTTCTTCTGGAAACATGTTGGTATTTCTCTTATCTTTCTAACAAAACCAAGATCACTTCATTAGGATGAGCGTACCACAAAATATGACGTTTCGGACGCTTAATTATCGGCAGCAGACGCTTGACTTCAATCTTCAGTGTTTTGGCTGTTGCCGCTTTTTTACTTTTGTCTTTATTCACGCTTTTCTTCTCTTTCTTATATTGGAGTTGCTGAAGCTTTTATATTCTTATATTACAGTACTTGATGCTTCAAAACCTTATTGAAAAGGGTACCTCATTTTCTGGTCAAGCTTAGACGTTGAATATCTAAATACTTCATTCAAAATTACTTCTACACCCATCATTATGTTCTGTATTTTGAGGAGACGCTTGATCAGCTTCACTGGACGCTTCTTAAAAGAGCTACGGCGCTTGGGTATCCGCTTTGAACATTCCCAAGTCTGTTTAACTCGTAACATTCTGACCATTTAGCGTATTATGCTTCTTTTGTTGGAACCAAAGTGGTTATGGTCCATATAATCCCTTAAAGTTTTGATGTTAACAAAGAGCTAAATTTAAATGAACAAATATTTGTTATGGACTAACGATTTATATTAAGTGTACAGGATAAAACTTAAATTGAGTCCAAAGACTTTATCTCGTCCAACATGTCCAAAGACTCTATCTCGTCCAACTTTTTAGTTTACTACTGGACGGTAATTTATAGAACCTTGAGTCCAAAGACTCTTTCGGTTACCTTTTGTAATAGCTAGTCCAATAAATGCTTTTATATTTCAAGCGCGAATATTCTGTAAAGGCATTTGAATTTATTATTCCCTGTAAAAGGCTTATACCCTTGGGACAAAACAATCTTTGTAATATTCGTACAAATGTAAAGCATAAGCCAGAATGCCTTTATCACTTTAAGAAGTTGACCTCCCTCATTTGGAAAGACAAAAGGCAACTTTCGTTCTACTCAGAGGATATATCAGCACCACTTTGAGCTATCTTCGTGACAGTCTATCCTGCTGATCAGAAACTTCAAAAGCCATCAGACTCAACGGATCAAATGGATTCAATGCACATCAGAACGGGTCCTTTTCCATCCGTTGAAGAGTGAAGTCTGCTCAAAGACTAGAGGCTATATATACCTCCATCTTTTGAAAGTGCAACAATAACAACCAGACTGAACTTGAGAAAAAAAAAATACAAGTGAAGCAACACTTAGCATTTGAAAATCCTTCAAGAGATACAAGAAAATATTAGCTCAAGAGATCAAAGAGAAAATCTCAAGCTTGAAAAGCTAGAAAAGCTACTCTGATTCTCACTTTCATATTACTCTCTGTGTAGAGTTGTTTTCAAAAGTCTAAGCTTTAGTTTCGAATTCTCACATTTAGTGAGTTAGTAGAACAAACTCTTTTCAAAACCATAGTTTGGTTGAGCCTGAAGAGGCTGGTCTGTAAAAGAATACTTAGAGAACCTGAAGAGGTTGAGAATACTGCCTGAAGAGGTGTTGAATACTTTGTAACAAAAGGTTTTTGTTATAGTGGATAAAGCTCTCAAGTACAGAGGACTGGACGTAGCTCTTTGGTGAAGAGTGAACCAGGATAACATCTTTGTGTTCTTTTCTCTCCCTTACTCTTACTTTAGTTTATTATCTAACTAACTAACTGGGATTGAATTGCCTTTCTTTACGCTGTCTTCTTATCTTAGTCAAACTAAGTTAGTGCAACACCCTTTCCCGAGTGTCACATTCCCGAACGTTTATAAGGCCGAAAATATTTATTAATGCGGAAAATATGATTTTTCTTTTTCTTTTCTTTTCATAAAGATGTAATGGGATTAGTAAAGGTAATAAATAATACTAATAAGTGAACTTAGGTTCACCATGCATTACTAGGACATACATACAGTATTATAATACAGAAAACAGAAAACAGAAACAGAAACAGAAATAACAACATTACTATATACAGACATAAGTCTAATGTATGACTGACATAAGAAATACAATAAGTACTAGGAGTCATAGCTCCCAAAAGGTACTACAAAAACTGACATAGTCTGGCCGACAACAAAACTAAAACAGCAAAAGAGTCCATCTCCGAACTCAAAGGGACTGCAGAACCGAACCATCGTCGCGTCCATCTGTTCAAGCATCAACAGCAAGTACCAGCAGAAACATACAGATATGGGTGAGATTCCCGTTCATCAACACAACAAAATAGCAGTAGCAAAAACGGGACGACTCACCGGGTAACAGCGTACCCAACATGCTTACAAGGTTCTCAATATAAATCATATTAGGCAGTTAACAACATAATAGCATGCTAAACATTTAACAGCATAATATAAGGCATCCTTAAACAATACAGCGATGTATAACAGTAAATGTAAACATCAATAGCCATAAACATCTATAGCCATGCAATGCAATGCAATGTATATGACTCAATGTCAATGTCACTGGGTACTACTCTGACCCCTACTCCATGGAGCTAACAAAACATTCGGAGAGAGTGAATGGGAGGACATGTTCCGGTTTCTGCCAGCCATGAGCAAGATGCTACAACATTCGTAACGTGCACGTATCTGGCTTTACGGTAACACTCTCGACCAAACATGAAAAGTACGGCATCTAGTAGAGGATATCAGTGTATTGCACGGATTCGCCACGACACAGAAGAATCACCAACTGGTCACATGTCAGCCCTTCCAACCCTGATACCTCCAAAAAGACCATTGAAGATCGTCACCGTAAGATTCGCACCCGCATCAAGGTGTAAGCTCAACTCCTAGGCTCAAGGCCTTACAACTATGCACATGAAATGCCAATGCTTACACAAAGCAGATGCGATAAAGCAATGTTTATCCATTGGATAAACCTCAAGGTTCACTAAGGTTCTCTTCCTTAGGAACTACACACGTCTTTGTTTTATAAAACATTTATCCATCGGATAAAACATTTATCCATCGGATAAATATCTCGTGATTCCTTTGGAATGATCGAGACTGCTTTCAGAATCGTCGACTGTCCCCACAAACCAACACAAGTCTTTTCATCGTGTTTTGTCCTCACTCACACGCTTTCTAGGAAACTTCCCAGAAGGTCACCCATCCCATAATTACTCTAAGTCAAGCACGCTTAACTATAAAGTTCTTATGTTCTAAGTTCCCGAAAAGAAGATAAATCTTGTTGATATGGGTAGTACCAATCAATTCTTATATGCCTTCCCTTAACTATACAGTCCCATACCTGCATAGCCTCAGGATTCCTTCCACTGTACAGTCCCATACCTGCACAGCCTCAGGATCTCTCTCATTCCAGTTATCACAAGACAGAAACAATTGAACGATTAACCTGGATCCGAATCATCGGTCCGTCATCGAACTACTGTTTCGAAAATCAAAACGTTTCGTGTTTGTGTTTATGTCTTATGAATTAAGTCTCAAGTCCTAAGCATTATGAATAAGGATTGAGAATCCTCTTAGATAAGTCTTTAAGCCTTTCTAAGATATTAATCCCTTGTTTTTCAATTAAGGAAACAAGTGTTGATTTCACTTAAGTCTTATGAAGTCATTGATGTACTAAGTCATCAATGGTATAGTAGATGGTCTTGTTCCACCACATACCATACTTAATTAATCCTTGTCTTCAACTCTAAGTTAATTACTTAACTTAGGTTTTTCACCCGTAAAACTTTAAGTTTGAGTTAGAAAACTCCTTTTGTAAACCAAACAACTTTTACAATTGAAAACTCATTTGATTTGAAACAACATTTGAACTACTGACTTCATTTCTAGCATTTTCTGAAACATAAAATTCGCTTAGCGGAATTCCATTCGCTTAGCGAAAATGAGGCAGTAATGCCTCCTTTGGAACTCCTCTGGTTCGCTCGGCGAGACACAAATCGCGTAGCGAAATATATTGTATTCGCTTAGCGAATATGAATTCGCTTAGCGCAAGTTCAGACGGTTACACCTCTTTGTAAACACCTCTGGATCGCTCGGCGAAACAGAATTCGTGTAGCGAAACTTCACTTTATTCGCTTAGCGAGAATGATTTCGCTTAGCGAAAGTTGCCTTAAAACAAGACATCAACCTTATGGAACCATTTTGATTCTCTTCATGAAAACACTTCTTTTCTTATTTTGAGTCACTTGATTAGCTAGATGAACTAATGATAAGGTATAAAACATGTTTCACTTTGGTGAAAGCACTTTGAGATTTAATTCCATTTAAAGTCACTTAGGGTTTTTCTTTGAAAAACACAAGTTATTGAAAACACTTTCTTTACATCAAAACTTGACTTGTTCAAGAACTATTCGTATCCTTCCTTTCCTCAAGGTCATGGCTAATAGCCAACTATGAATCAATGTGAGGTTTTACTTCATCAACCAATCAAAGTATAGCTCACAACACTTACACAATCATGATAACCATAATACACATTACTACATCATAATCAAACATCCAAGTCCATCACACATTATGGTCTCATAATCAACAATAAAAAGTCCATACTTGATCTAATGATCAAAGTAGGTTTTCCAACATACATGAAAATGGTTTTTCATTCAATCATCTCATCATCAACATATGCTAAAACACAACACAACATACCAAAGCATAAACTCATCATGACATTCTTGTTCTCCATGAGAACTTAACAAAACATAACAACTAAAAGTGAACCCAAACTAAAGGGTTTCACCCACACATAAAGTAAACAACCATCTTCACCACCACCATCTTGGTGTGATGAGGTTCTTCTCCCCATACCTGTTGAAGAGCAGATTCCCAGATCAAAGTCGGTTGATCGGTTTGTGAACCTCCTGATAGTTGTCACCAACTACAAACAACCAAACAATCAAACATTAAACAACAATCAAACCAAACTCAACAATTCTCACAAAGAGGGTTTCGGCCACCCTAAAGAGAATAAAGCTAGGAATTGATCTTGGTTTTCCATTTCATGGATTCAAAGGCATTAGGAAAGCTAAGGATGAAATCAAGTGTTAAAAATCAAAAATTGATGAAAACACTATTCATCATCATCAAGAAGGGTTCGGCCCTAATGTGCTTTTTGAGCTATGATGAAAGTTGAATCATAAGCTCTTGGGTTTAGATAGAGAATGATGAGGTGAGTTCAAAGAACTTGGTCTTACCTCAAAAGGATTTTTCTACAATTTCCTATGGATTTTCAAAGTTTTGGATCTAAGAAATAATTTTCATGAAAATGGATCTTGATCTTGAAATAAAGAGATATTCAAGAAGCTAAGAGATCATAGAAGTGATCTTACCTTGAAATGAAGGAAGATTGCTCAAGGAATCAAGTGAATCCAACAAAAACTCAAGCTTTTTCAAGAACAACAATGGAGCTTCTCAAGGTTGAAGATGGAGTGTGAAAGGAGGGCTGTTTGTGCGTGAATGAGGGGCTGGATGGGCTGAGTTCAGCCTTTAAAACAAGTCACTTAAGGGCAAAATGGTCATTTGCCAAAAGGGTAAAATGGTAAAAGTGCAAAAGACTAAGGTTAGGGGCATTTTGGTCATTTCGCATCTAGATTTTCCCGATCGTCATGACGACTCTGGCATACTCTCCCAAGTGTCCTGGGATGTTGTGATATCAAGATTATCTGTTGGCAAGTCTCGGTAAGTCCGTATGTGGCTCCGTTCGTCACCCGATTGAGGATTCCGCCCGAACGAAGGTCAGGAAGTTATTTTTCTGAAATTTTTACGAAATTTAACCAAAACGTAGAGAATCAAATTCTAAGACTTACTGTCTCGTTCACGGGTCCATCTGAGGTCTTCTGACCAGTAAAATCATACTGTCAGTGTAAAAACGCGGACCGGACTCCGTTTGAGTTTTCGACTCAAAACTTAATCGTAGCTTCCTACGATATCGTCGAGCATGACTATGGTCTCGGAATATTTTATTTCCATTCCTAAGACCTCGAATAAAATAAAGACATTAAAATAATGAAGAATTAGAAAACGTGAAAATCGGGGCGTTACAGTTAGCGTCCAACTTGGTGTTTGGAAGAGCTCTCTTTGCTTTTAATCGTTTTAGCGTCCAATCTTGCGAAAACCATTATCTGCTTACGAAAAGAATTTAAAACTGTCTAAAACACAATTCAACCCCCTTCTTGTGTTTCAAACAGGTTCCTTCAATTGGTATCAGAGCTCAGCCTCTGGGTTGAGCACTTTGCCGTGTAGAGGAAAAAGATCCTACTGTAGATATGTCTGGACCAGGTATGCCAAGCGGGAGTCAACCTGTTATGGAAGGTACTTCCATGACCAGACCACCGTTCTTCAACGGTACTCACTACCTGTATTGGAAGGAAAGATTCAAAGGCTTCATCCTCAGTACAAACTCAGTTCTTTGGACCAGAATCACAAAAGGTCCTAACGTTTGTCTTAACTCTGACGGGACAGAAAAAGCAGAGGACGACTGGACTGATGCTGAACGGGCTAGAATGGAACTGAACCATAAAGCAAGATATGCGTTAATGTGTGCCCTCAGTCCTGACGAATTTCAGAAGATTCATGCATGTGAATCAGCCAAACAGATATGGGACACCTTGTCTAATCTCCATGAAGGGACAACCAAGGTGAAGGACTCTAAAATCATCATGCTGGTTGGCCAGTATGAAATGTTCAGCATGGCTGAAGGAGAGTCCATCCTAGACATGATGGGTCGCTTTCAGACGATCATCAACAATCTGAAATCCCTTGGAAAGGTCTACACTACCAAGGAGAATGTCACCAAGATTCTTAGGATTCTGCCTAAGAAATGGAGACCTCTTGTCACTGCAATCACCCAGGCCAAAGATCTCTCCACTTTGACTCTGGATGATCTTGTCGGGACGCTTCAAGTTCACGAGCAGGAGCTTGATCTTGACAATCCAGGAAAGAAGAACAAAGGGATTGCCCTGAAAGCTCATAGGTCCAACAAGTCAAAAGCCTTAAAAGCTAATGAGTCCAGTGATGAAGCTGATCAGTCTGATGATGATGTATCAGACGATGACGAGCTATCCTTTATCTCCAGAAAGATTCAGAATATGTGGAGAAAGAAAAATGGAATGAAGAGAAGGCCATTCCAAAAGAAAAGCTTCAAGGATCATGCTGAACCCAAGGATAAAAGTCAGCTGGTCTGTTTTGAATGTAACAAACTAGGACACTTCAAAGCTGATTGTCCTATGCTAAAGGACAAGAAGAAGTTCTTCAAAAAGAAGAAAAAGAACTTCATGGCAACTTGGGAGGACTTGAACTCTTCTGAAGAAGAAGAAGAAGAAACAAATGAAGAGGCTAACCTATGCCTTTGGTCCAATGAGCAAGAAGAAGACTCTTCGGACGATGAACAACTTGTTGTTCCCGGAGAAGGAAGTCAGGAGTCTACCTCGGAAAGAGGATGGAATGTGAATGTTCCACCCATCTTCAAGGGAACATACTATACTTATTGGAAATCAATTTTCCAACTATACGTCCAAGCTCAAAACTATGAGTTGTGGGATATTTTCACTAACGGAGACTATCGTCCAACGATTACCCTTGAGGACGGATCAACGTCGTCCAAACATGAAACAGACTGGACGAGTGATGATATCAGACAGTGTTCTCAAAATGCTTATGCTAACTGGTGTCTTGTCAACGCCCTTGATCGTCCAAGACTGGACATGGTCTCGCAATTCCAAACAGCTAAGGAGAAGCTGGACGCTCTGGAACATCGGTTCAGAACAAGGAGCCAGTCAACCTCAAATCTCTGCCTGATGGTAAAAAGCTCTTCGGATGCTGAATCAGAAGATGACGAGGTATCCATTTTTGACTCTCTTCAAGAAGCATATGATGAATTGCTAAATGATTCTTCTCTATTGCATCATCAATACATCATGCTTAAGAGAAAATTGTCAAAAGTAAATAAGGAATTGGAAGAGTCCAACAAACTGAATAAGCAACTTGTTGAAGAGAATAATAAGCTTAAAGCTGAGAATATCAGTCTAACTGACAAACTCACCTCTAAGTCCAGTGAACACCATGAGGTAACTAGACTAAAACAAGAGGTATCTGATCTCACCAAAAGCGTAACTACGCTTGTTGGAGGATCAGAGAAGCTAGACCTGATATTGAGGTACACTAGATCACCTCATGATAAGTCTGGCCTAGGCTATGACTCTGAGAAACAAAATGCGTCTCAAAAAATATCAGGGTCCAACAAAAATCACAAGACTTTTCATTCCTATGGAAAGCAAAAAGAAAATAAATTGCATGCATCCAGAACTTACTGTAAGATTTGAAAGAGTGGTCACACTTCTTCAAAATGCATTTACAAAAATAAAAACAAAATGCATGGACAAAGACCACCAACTAACCCAAAAGGACCCAAGTCTATCTGGGTACCTAAGAGTATGATAATACCTGTTGCAGATCTGCTTAGCAACAGAAAAAAGACCCCAGTCCTGGTACTTGGAAAGTGATTGCTCACGTCACATGACGGGAGAAAGGTGTATATTCCAAGAAATCCGTGAGAAGTCTAGTGGATGGGTCACCTTTGGAGGCAATCAGAAGGGAAAGATAGTAGGAATAGGTAAGATTGGTAAGCATCCTCTTCCCTCTATTGATAATGTTCTTCTGGTTGAAGGATTAAAACACAACTTGCTTAGCATAAGTCAATTATGTGATAGTGGGTCTGTTGTTTCCTTCAATAAAGGTGAATGTATGGTCAAGAACCCTGATGGGTCCATATTATTCACTGCCAAAAGGCAAAATAATCTGTACAAGATTAATTTGGGGGAACTTTCAACTCAAAGTGTATCATGTCTAGTGTCTGTTGAAGATGAGCGATGGATCTGGCACAAAAGACTTGGTCATGCTAGTATGAGATTAATCTCTAAACTAAACAAGCATAACCTTGTAAGAGGTTTACCAAAGATTGTGTTTCGATCAGACGATCTCTGTGACGCATGTCAAAAAGGAAAACAAGTTAAGAACTCGTTTGAGTCCAAGAACATTGTTAGTACTTTTAGACCACTGGAATTGTTGCATATTGATTTGTTTGGTCCAACAAGGACTGCCTCTATCAGTGGTAAGAAATATGGACTTGTCATAGTAGATGACTATACTAGATGGACATGGGTTAAGTTCCTTGCTCACACGGATGAGTCTATCAAGGTCTTTTCTATATTCTGTAAGCAAGTTCAGAATGAAACAGGCATATTCATCAGCTCGATCAGAAGTGATCATGGAGGCGAATTTGAAAATGATTTTTTTCAAAGGTTCTGTGATGAAAGTGGTATTCATCACAATTTCTCTGCCCCTAGAACACCACAACAAAACGGTGTTGTTGAGAGAAAGAACCGATCTCTTCAAGAGATGGCTAGGGCAATGCTCAATGATAATTCTGTCTCTAAGCACTTCTGGGCTGAAGCTGTAAATACTGCCTGCTATATTCAAAACAGAATATACATAAGACCAATCTAGAATAAGACTCCTTATGAATTGTGGAAAGAACGCAAACCCAACATTTCTTATTTCCACCCCTTTGGATGTCAATGTTTTATTTTAAATACTAAGGATCAACTAGGAAAGTTTGATGCCAAAGTAGATAATGGAATATTGTTAGGATTCTCTGAAACGTCCAAAGCTTTTAGAGTCTCTAACTCTAGAACTTTGGTTGTTGAAGATCCTCCATGTAAATTTGATGACAAACAGCCTGATAAAGATTATCAGAGCTAGATGATCTTTTGAGATTGAATCTGAATGATTCAGATGCTCGATCCAACAACCAACAAAGACGAGGCGTCAGACGCTACGCAAGAAAGCATCATCATCTCAGCAAGTTGTAAACACCCCTCATTCATGGCAATCAGAAGTTATCATCCTGATCAAATCTGGTGATAATGATAGCGTCCGGACAAGCTCAACTTTTCAGAGAGAAGCTGACTCAGAATATGTGGAGAAAGAAAAATGTGGACGAAGCCTTATTGGCGATTGCTGGATCCTCGCTTCAAGAGGAGCTCAACCAGTTTCAACGAAGTGACGTTTGGACGCTGGACTCCCTGCCTAAGGATAAGTCTGTCATTGGAACCAAGTGGGTCTATCGCAACAAGCTGGACGAAGATGGCAAGGTAGTAAGAAATAAAGCAAGGCTAGTTGCCCAAGGCTACTCACAAGAGGAAGGGATTGAACTTTCTGAAGAAGAAGAAGAAGAAACAAATTAGAGGCTAACATCATGCCTTTGCTCCAATGATAAAAGAAGACTCTTCGACGATGAACAATTGTTGTTCCCGGAGAAGGAAGTCAGGAGGTCTACCTCGGAAAGAGGATGGAATGTGAATGTTCCACCCATCTTCAAGGGAACATACTATACTTATTGGAAATCAATTTTCCAACTATACGTCCAAGCTCAAAACTATGAGTTGTGGGGAATTTTCACTAACGGAGACTATCGTCCAACGATTACCCATGAGGACGGATCAACGTCGTCCAAACATGAAACAGACTGGACGAGTGATGATATCAGACAGTGTTCTCAAAATGCTTATGCTAACTGGTGTCTTGTCAACGCCCTTGATCGTCCAAGACTGGACATGGTCTCGCAATTCCAAACAGCTAAGGAGAAGCTGGACGCTCTGGAACATCGTTCAGAACAAGGAGCCAGTCAACCTCAAATCTCTGCCTGATGGTAAAAAGCTCTTCGGATGCTGAATCAGAAGATGACGAGGTATCCATTTTTGACTCTCTTCAAGAAGCATATGATGAATTGCTAAATGATTCTTCTCTATTGCATCATCAATACATCATGCTTAAGAGAAAATTGTCAAAAGTAAATAAGGAATTGGAAGAGTCCAACAAACTGAATAAGCAACTTGTTGAAGAGAATAATAAGCTTAAAGCTGAGAATATCAGTCTAACTGACAAACTCACCTCTAAGTCCAGTGAACACCATGAGGTAACTAGACTAAAACAAGAGGTATCTGATCTCACCAAAAGCGTAACTACGCTTGTTGAGGATCAGAGAAGCTAGACCTGATATTGAGGTACACTAGATCACCTCATGATAAGTCTGGCCTAGGCTATGACTCTGAGAAACAAACTGCGTCTCAAAAAATATCAGGGTCCAACAAAAATCACAAGACTTTTCATTCCTATGGAAAGCAAAAAGAAAATAAATTGCATGCATCCAGAACTTACTGTAAGATTTGAAAGAGTGGTCACACTTCTTCAAAATGCATTTACAAAAATAAAAACAAAATGCATATGACAAAGACCACCAACTAACCCAAAAGGACCCAAGTCTATCTGGTACCTAAGAGTATGATAATACCTGTTGCAGATCTGCTTAGCAACAGAAAAAAACCCCAGTCCTGGTACTTGGAAAGTGATTGCTCACGTCACATGACGGGAGAAAGGTGTATATTCCAAGAAATCCCGTGAGAAGTCTAGTGGATGGGTCACCTTTGGAGGCAATCAGAAGGGAAAGATAGTAGGAATAGGTAAGATTGGTAAGCATCCTCTTCCCTCTATTGATAATGTTCTTCTGGTTGAAGGATTAAAACACAACTTGCTTTAGCATAAGTCAATTATGTGATAGTGGGTCTGTTGTTTCCTTCAATAAAGGTGAATGTATGGTCAAGAACCCTGATGGATCCATATTATTCACTGCCAAAAGGCAAATAATCTGTACAAGATTAATTTGGGGAACTTTCAACTCAAAGTGTATCATGTCTAGTGTCTGTTGAAGATGAGCGATGGATCTGGCACAAAAGACTTGGTCATGCTAGTATGAGATTAATCTCTAAACTAAACAGCATAACCTTGTAAGAGGTTTACCAAAGATTGTGTTTCGATCAGACGATCTCTGTGACGCATGTCAAAAAGGAAAACAAGTTAAGAACTCGTTTGAGTCCAAGAACATTGTTAGTACTTTTTAGACCACTGAATTGTTGCATATTGATTTGTTTGGTCCAACAAGGACTGCCTCTATCAGTGTAAGAAATATGGACTTGTCATAGTAGATGACTATACTAGATGGACATGGGTTAAGTTCCTTGCTCACACGGATGAGTCTATCAAGGTCTTTTCTATATTCTGTAAGCAAGTTCAGAATGAAACACATATTCAATCAGCTCGATCAGAAGTGATCATGGGGGCGAATTTGAAATGATTTTTTTCAAAGGTTCTGTTTGAAAGTGGTATTCATCACAATTTCTCTGCCCCTAGAACACCACAACAAAACGGTGTTGTTGAGAGAAAGAACCGATCTCTTCAAGAGATGGCTAGGGCAATGCTCAATGATAATTCTGTCTCTAAGCACTTCTGGGCTGAAGCTGTAAATACTGCCTGCTATATTCAAAACAGAATATACATAAGACCAATCTAGAATAAGACTCCTTATGAATTGTGGAAAGAACGCAAACCCAACATTTCTTATTTCCACCCCTTTGGATGTCAATGTTTTATTTTAAATACTAAGGATCAACTAGGAAAGTTTGATGCCAAAGTAGATAATGGAATATTGTTAGGATTCTCTGAAACGTCCAAAGCTTTTAGAGTCTATAACTCTAGAACTTTGGTTGTTGAAGAATCCATCCATGTTAAATTTGATGACAAACAGCCTGATAAGAGATTATCAGAGCTAGATGATTCTTTTGCAGATATGAATCTGAATGATTCAGATGCTCGTCCAACAACCAACAAAGACGAGGCGTCAGACGCTACGCAAGAAGCATCATCATCTCAGCAAGTTGTAAACACCCCTCATTCATGGCAATTCAGAAGTTATCATCCTGAGGATCAAATCATTGGTAAACCTAATGATAGCGTCCGGACAAGGTCAACTTTCAGAGAGCAAGCTGACTCAGCCTTCATCTTTGAGATGGAACCAAAGTCTGTGGACGAAGCCTTATTGGACGATTGCTGGATCCTCGCTATGCAAGAGGAGCTCAACCAGTTTCAACGAAGTGACGTTTGGACGCTGGACTCCCTGCCTAAGGATAAGTCTGTCATTGGAACCAAGTGGGTCTATCGCAACAAGCTGGACGAAGATGGCAAGGTAGTAAGAAATAAAGCAAGGCTAGTTGCCCAAGGCTACTCACAAGAGGAAGGTATTGATTATACTGAAACCTTTGCTCCAGTAGCTAGATTAGAAGCTATACACATCTTGCTATCATATGCTGCACATCATAACATCATGCTTTACCAAATGGATGTAAATAGTGCATTCCTAAATGGTGTAATTAATGAAGAAGTATATGTTCTTCAACCACCTGGCTTTGAAGATCAGAACTGTCCTGAGCATGTATATAAGCTTAAGAAAGCCTTATATGGACTCAAACAAGCTCCTAGAGCTTGGTATGAGAGACTCAGCTCTTTCCTAATGGAGAATGGCTTCTCGAGAGGAAAAGTGGACACAACTCTTTTTAGAAAAGTAAATAAAAAGGAATTTATTGTTGCTCAAATTTACGTTGATGATATAATATTTGGTGCAACTGATGAATCTCTTTGCCAAGAGTTTTCTGAATTAATGCAAAGGGAGTTTGAAATGAGCATGATGGGAAAACTAAAATTCTTCCTTGGACTTCAAGTAAAGCAAACTTTAGACGGAGTGTACATTCATCAGACGAAGTACACAAAGGAGCTTCTAAAACGCTTCAAGTTGGACGATTGTAAACCTATGAATACACCAATGCATCCAACGTCTATGCTAAACAAAGATGATAAAGATAAAAAGGTAAACCAAAAGGTATATAGAGGTATGATTGGTTCCCTCTTATATCTAACTGCGTCCAGGCCTGATATCATGTTTAGCGTTTGCTTATGTGCTCGTTTTCAATCTGATCCAAGAGAGTCTCATCTCTCAGCAGTAAAAAGAATCTTTAGATACCTAAAAGGTTCTACTAATCTGGGTCTCTTGTATAAGAAATTTGATGAATACAGATTAGTTGGATTCTGTGATGCTGACTATACTGGAGACAGAATAGAAAGAAAAAGCACAAGTGGAGGGTGTCACTTCATTGGTGCTAATCTCGTCTCATGGTCAAGCAAAAGGCAAAGCACAATTACTCTATCAACTGCTGAAGCTGAGTACATTGTTGCAGCCAGCTACTACTCACAACTGCTATGGATCAAACATCAGTTTGGAAGACTACAACGTGTTTGTAAGCAACATCCCTATCATGTGTGATAACACTGCTGCTATTAATTTTTCAAAGAACCCCATACTACATTCTAGAGCAAAGCATATAGAAATAAAACATCATTTTATTAGGGACTATGTGCAAAAAGGAACAATAGATATTCAATTTGTTGATACTGACCATCAATGGGCAGATATCTTCACTAAACCATTAGCCGAAGATAGGTTTATATTTATAAGAAAATATCTGAATATGCATTTCATTGATTGACTGAGAGTCCAACGCATGCGTCCAATATTTGCATTACGTCCAATATATGCTCGTCCATTGTACTTTCTGAATGCTCGTCTAATGCATTAATGGAACTCAATCTTTTTCGAAAGACTATTATCCTTCATTCCCATAACCGAGTCAGTTTTTGTTTTATTTATTTGCCAAAAATGCTTTTTACGGTTTCAAAGTCTGAACGTGTGTCAGGCATTTAATGCACGTCGTTTCGCTCTCTCTCTCTCTTTGAAAATACGAAAGGTTTTCGTTCTCCTTTCTTTAAAACCTAAGTGTTGTTAAAAATCAAACCTTTACAAAAAGCTTTAACCTTTCTTCTTGCAAAAGGAAAACCTCTTCTGAAAAACCATTTCTTTTCCTACAACTCCTCTCTGAAACTATGGCAACCTCTTCTGCTGTTGGCTCTAAGGGTAAAGGAAAAACCTTTAACGCTCAGACTGCTGATGTCATGGTCGAGTACAAGTTTAACCTGCAATTCCTGGCTGATAACGGGATTGACATCTTCTCTAACATCCATGCTGCTGGATGGTCAAGCTACTTTGAAGGTTCTCCGGTCATCTACCCTGCTCTAGTTAAGGAGTTTTGGACAAACCCCATTGTCTCTGAAAGAGAGATTCGCAACAAGGTGCTTGATACTGAAGTAATAGTATCTGAAGCAACCATCTCTAATGCAACTGGGTACGCTCAATCAGGTATAACTGTAGAAGATAACTGGGAAGAAGAGATTGGTGATGCTTCCACCATCAGAGATTGTTTGTTGAAAAACTCCGGTGACAAACTCATAGCCTCAAAACTGACTGACAAGGCTAGGGTTCTTCACTAAATCTTGAACAAGGCTATCCTTCATAAGGCTGGGTCGAAGGATAATGTTTCAAAGGCTCATCAATTTTGCCTAGTTCATTTGATTCTTGAAAGGCAAATAAACCTTCCCCGCCTTCTCTTTTCCTTCTTCAAATATGCCATTGAAGGCTCTGGGAAGAACACTGCACTCATCTATGGTGCTCTTCTCTCAAAAATATTTGAGAAGCATATGGTCTACGATGACCTAAAGAACTTGGCTCCAGAAAGAAAGTTCAAATACTACGGAGTTCATGGCATTGAACGTGTGCATCAGCCTGAGTTTAGCAGGCAAAGTTTGGTAATGATACAGTTGGACTGCTTTAAAAAGTCCAAACTTGAAGAAAAGCAAAAAAGGAGCTCAGACGCAAGGCTAGAAGAAGCGTCTGAACAATGTGTCACTGCTGGACGCTCTGACGCTCTGCTGAACGAGCTCGTCCAATAGCTAAGACTCTTCTTCTCGTCCAAAGTTCACCGTCCCAACCATCCAGAAAAAGGAAGCTGGTTCTAGCTCCCACTGATGAGATGAAGAGGACAATCTACCCATCTCCAGGGTAGTTAAAGGACCAAGATTGGTAACCTCGTCTGCTGCACCTCTGCCCAAACCTTTGTCAACAAGGGCAAGGTCAACTCGAGCAAAGACGAAAGGTAATACTGAACCTATCTCCAGTTCAGTTATTACTTCTCCTATTGTTCAATCGTCTGAGATCAAAGACTTAACCTTTGAACCTTCCTACCACTCTTACCCACTAACCTACCATAAACCCAAACTCTAACCTCACCAAATGAACCTGAAGACTGGTTCACACCCTGGGGAGATCACCCCTTCCAACCTTATGGTGCTCCCTACCCTAGACGGATCTTTCCTATAAGCAAATATAGACGCCTCCCTGGAGTAGACTACAGAAACAAATGCTCAATTTGGGCTGAAGTCAAACGAAAATTTCCTGTTCTATTCCTTAAACACACACCCGCCATTACTGAACCTCACCCCAAAAGCCCTCTTCCATTACCCGAGTATGAATTTGAACAACCCTCCACATCATCCACCTCACCACCTAAACTTGGCTACCAACCCATCCCCATACACTTCAACTAAACCTCTGTCCTCTGAAACATACAATGCCCATGGACCCTTGGTTACCTACCTTGAGAAGAAGACGTTTCCCCCAAGGAAAGTCTATCCCAACCTCATTAAGGACAAGGCATTCCAATGGTGCCACTACAATATAAAGAGGCATGTTGTTCTTCGTCATGAAGACAAGAGAGGTTACAAGACGGAGTATGAAAGAAGGGCAAGGACGTTTGGCTTAAGCAACTTCATTCTTGATCACGACCTTTCTTTCATTCCAAGCTATCCATCAACTTGGAAGGAGTATTCTGATGTCTGGGACTTTCTTCCTTACTATGCTGTGCGGAAGGAGTGTGACATGACTCGAAAAGCTAAGATCCATCACAACCTTCCAAAGAGATTTTGGTCAAAGTCATCTCGCACAAGAGTAGGAGTTGTTCCTCCTCGAGCTTGTCCAAGGCTCCCTATCCTAGATCCCAACAAGGATAAGGACCTTCGCAAAAGGCTTGAGTCATGGACGCTGCCTTACAAAAATGCTTTTGATCCTCTGTTTTGGACAAAACATCAAGATGACTCTGGGGCTCCAGAAAGTATTTGGAAGAAAGATCCCTGATTCAGATTTGGCCCAGATGCTAGGATCTATTGGGAAAACCACATCTGGAGATGCTCCCAAGAAGCATCATCGTCTGGACTATCAATTGAGGAGAAAGCAGAGATTCGCGTCTACCCAAGACAATATCGAATCGGTGAAGCTAACTTCATGATCATCGATGATATCTTTGGCATACCACTTTATCCTAGAGATGTTTTGCGTATGCCTGCTATCAGATGGAGAGAAAACAAGTATGATGATGCTGAGATCATACTTGAAGTGCTGCCTCCTCCACCCAAACTTATCGTTGATCCTAATGTTCCTCCTCCTCTTCCTCCTAAGCCGGTTATTCCTGAAGAGACTGGGGACACCGAAATTGTCTATGCTGACCCTTCATCTGAAACTCAAACTGAGGCAGTGGAACAAGTTGAAGACTCTTCTCAGTACAAGTCTCAACCGATCCCTCTCTCAATGGTCCATCCTGTTGATCCATCTCCTTCTCAGGCTCTGAGTGTAATTCCTGATCAAAGAGGTGTGGACGCAACCAGGGCCACAGCTGAGAGTTCCAGCTCGGCTATTCCTCCTGAGTTTCAAGAGTTCGTCCAACGAACCATCGAAACCAACAATGCGGTGCTCCTTCAGCAAATTGCGGCTATGCTCCAAAAGTTTACCCCAAAACCTCCTCCCTCTTCTTAAATTTTTCTTTTCTTCTTTGTTTTCAAATATACTGACTATGATGTGTTTCTCACTCTTTTGTCTGATGACAAAAAGGGGGAGAAAATGGATTGATTGAATAATTGAATAGTTTAAGGTTGATTGAATACTTAATTGATACATTTGCCTTAAATGCTTATATCTGTTTTATATGCCTTAGATGGTTAGATGCTTTAAATGATTAGAATGTTTGTCTTAGGGGGAGCCCTTCAGCTCTCTAAGACACTTTGTTCAATCAAAATTAGTTTGTTTTGTCATCATCAAAAAGGGGGAGATTGTTGGAACCAAAGTGGTTATGGTCCATATAATCCCTTAAAGTTTTGATGTCAACAAAGAGCTAATTTTAAATGAACAAATATTTCTTATGGACTAACGATTTATATTAAGTGTGCAGGATAAAACTTAATTGAGTCCAAAGACTTTATCTCGTCCAACATGTCCAAAGACTCTATCTCGTCCAACTTTTTAGTTTACTACTGGACGGTAATTTATAGAACCTTGAGTCCAAAGACTCTTCCGGTTACCTTTTGTAATAGCTAGTCCAATAAATGCTTTTATATTTCAAGCGCGAATATTCTGTAAAGGCATTTAAATTTATTATTCCCTGTAAAAGGCTTATACCCTTAGGACAAAACATTCTTTGTAATATTCGTACAAATGTAAAGCATAAGCCAGAATGTCTTTATCGCTTTAAGAAGTTGACCTCCCTCATTTGGAAAGACAAAAGGCAACTTTTGTTCTACTCAGAGGATATGTCAGCACCACTTTGAGCTATCTTAGTGATAGTCTATCCTGCTGATCTGAAACTTCAGAAGCCATCAGACTCAACGGATCAAATGCATTCAATGCTCATCAGAACGGATCCTTTTCCATCCGTTGAAGAGTGAAGTCTGCTCAAAGACAAGAGGCTATATATACCTCCATCTTTTGAAAGTGCAACAATAACGACCAGACTGAACTTGAGCAAAAAAAAAAATACAAGTGAAGCAACACTTAGCATTTGAAAATCCTTCAAGAGATACAAGAAAATATTAGCTCAAGAGATCAAAGAGAAAATCTCAAGCTTGAAAAGCTAGAAAAGCTACTCTGATTCTCACTTTCATATTACTCTCTGTGTAGAGTTGTTTTCAAGAGTCTAAGCTTTAGTTTCGAATTCTCACATTTAGTGAGTTAGTAGAACAAACTCTTTTCAAAACCATAGTTTGGTTGAGCCTGAAGAGGCTTGTCTGTAAAAGAATACTTAGAGAACCTGAAGAGGTTGAGAATACTGCCTGAAGAGGTGTTAAATACTTTGTAACAAAAGGTTTTTGTTATAGTGGATAAAGCTCTCAAGTACAGAGGACTGGACGTAGCTCTTTGGTGAAGAGTGAACCAGGATAACATCTTTGTGTTCTTTACTCCCCCTTACTCTTACTTTAGTTTATTATCTAACTAACAAACTGGGAATGAATTGCCTTTCTTTACGCTGTCTTCTTATCTTAGTCAAACTAAGTTAGTGTCCAACTTGGTGTTTGGACGAGCTCTCTTTGCTTTTAATCGTTTTAGCGTCCAATCTTGCGAAAACCATTATCTGCTTACGAAAAGAATTTAAAACCGTCTAAAACACAATTCAACCCCCCTTCTTGTGTTTCAAACAGGTTCCTTCATCTTTGACACCTTTACTGGCCGAATTTGGATACGATATCTTCATGAAACTTGTTTATATGGATATTAGTTTTGATGAGAGACCGGTTTAATCCAATTCGAACACCATCAGCACAGTATATGGCCACCAAACGCTACAAAGGTATGACAGTCAGGAACGGCATCACCTCGCTAATTTACGGATGCATTTTGACAAAGATAGAGATCGATTTCGTTCTTGACCTCATCACGAGAGCTGCAGATATTTCTTTGAGTCTTCCAACGATACCAAGATCGAAACTTTTGAACACGCAAAGCTCCAGAAATTGTCAGCAGATGGTTGCATGTTCTGATTGCCACGAACAGTATTACATCTCAAGCATGAAGAAGAAATTTCACTCCGATAGAGATTGATACAGATATCGGTTTTTTCAGGAAACATATAGGTATTTCTCTTATCTTTCTAAAAAAACCAAGATACTTCTTAGGACGAGCGTACCTCAAAATACGACGTTTCGGACGCATGATTATTGGCAGCAGACGCTAGATCAGCTTCACTGGACGCTTCTTAAAAGAGCTACGGCGCTTGGGTATCCGCTTTGAACATTCACAAGTCTGTTTAACTCGTAACATTCTAACCAATTAGCGTATTATGCTTCTTTGACCCTTTTACTAGCCGAATTTCGATACGATATCTTCATCAAACTTGTTTATATGGATATTAGCTTTGATGAGACACCGATTTCATCCAATTCAAACACCATCAGCACAATATATGGCCACCAAATGCTACAAAGGTATGACAGTCAAGAACGGCATCACGTCGCCAATTTACGGATGCATTTTGATAAAGATAGAGATCGATTTCGTTCTTGACCTCATCACGAAAGCTGCAGATATTTCTTTGAGTCTTCCAACGATACCAAAATCGATACTTTTGAACACGCAAAGCTCTAGAAATTGTCAGCAGACGGTTGCATGTTCTGATTGCCACGAACAGTATTACATCTAAAGCTTGAAGAAGGAATTTCACTCCGATAGAGATTGATACAGATCTCGGCTTCTTCAGGAAACATTAGGTATTTCTCTTATCTTTCTAACAAAACCAAGATCACTTCATTAGGACGAGCGTACCTCAAAATACGACGTTTCGGACGCTTGATTATTGGTAGCAGACGCTTGACTTCAACCTTCAGTGTTTTTGCTGTTGCCGCTTTTGTAATTTTGTCTTTATTCATGCTTTTCTTCTCTTTCTTCTATTAGAATCGCTGAAGCTTGTATATTCTTATATTACAGTACTTGATGCTTCAGAAATATATTTAAAAGGGTACCTCATTTTCTGGTCAACCTTCGACATTGAATATCTTAATATTTCATTCAAAATTACTTCTCCAGCCATCATAATGTTCGGTATTCTGAGTAGACGCTTGATTGGATTCACTGGACGATTCTTAAAAGAGCTAAGGCGCTTGGTTATCTGCTTTTCACATTCACAAGTCTGTTTAACTCGTAGCATTCTGACCATTCAGCGTGTTATGCTTCTTTGACCCTGTTACTGGCCGAATTAGTATTCGATGACTTCATGAAACTTGTTTATATGGATATTAGCTTTAAACACCGGTTTCATCCAATTCGAACACCATCAGCTCAATGTATGGCCAACGGACGCTACAAAGGTATGACAGTCAGGAATGGCATCACGCCACCAAATTACGGACGCATTTTGACAAAGATAAAGATCGATTTTGAACTTGACCTCTTCACCAGAGCTACAGATATTTCTTTGAGCCTTCCAATGATACCAAGATCGATACTTTTGAAAACCCAAAGCTCTAGAAATTGTCAGCAGACAGTTGCATGTTCTGATTGCCACGAACAGTATCACATCTCAAGCTTGAAGAAGGAATTTCACTCCGATAGAGATTCATACAGATCTCGGCTTCTTCTGGAAACATGTAGGTATTTCTCTTATCTTTCTAACAAAACCAAGATCACTTCATTAGGATGAGCGTACCACAAAATACGACATTTCGGACGCTTGATTATCGGCAGCAGACGCTTGACTTCAATCTTCAGTGTTTTTGCTGTTGCCGCTTTTGTACTTTTGTCTTTATTCACGCTTTTCTTCTCCTTCTAATTTTGGAGTTGCTGAAGCTTTTATATTCTTATCTTACAGTACTTGATGCTTCAGAACTTTATTGAAAAGGGTACCTAATTTTCTGGTCAAGCTTAGACATTGAATATCTTAATACTTCATTCAAAATTACTTCTCCACCCATCATAATGTTCTGTATTCTGAGGAGACGCTTGATCAGCTTCACTGGACGCTTCTTAAAAGAGCTACAGCGCTTCGGTATCCGCTTTGAACATTCACAAGTCTGTTTAACTCGTATCATTCTGACCACTTAGCGTATTATGCTTCTTTGGCCCTTTTATTGGCCGAATTTGGATACGATGTCTTCATGAAACTTGTTTATATGGATATTAGCTTTGATGAGAGACCGGTTTTATCCAATTCGAACACCATCAGCTCAATATATGGCCACCAAACCCCACAAAGGTATGACAGTAAGGAACGACGTCACGTCGCCAATTTACGGATGCATTTTGACAAAGATAGAGATCGAATTCGTTCTTGACCTCATCACGAGAGCTGCAGATATTTCTTCGAGCCTTCCAACGATACCAAGATCGATACTTTTGTACATGCAAAGCTCCTGAAATCGTCAGCAGACGGTTGCATGTTCTGTTGCCACGAACAGTATCACATCTCAAGCTTAAAGAAGGAATTTCACTCCGATAGAGATTGATATAGATCTCGGCTTCTTCAGGAAACATATAGGTATTTCTCTTATCTTTCTAAAAAACCAAGATCACTTCATTAGGACGAGCGTACCTCAAAATACGACGTTCCGAACGCTTGATTATTGGCAGCAGACGCTTGACTTCAATCTTCAGTGTTTTTGCAGTTGCCGCTTTTGTACTTTTGTCTTTATTCACGATTTTCTTCTCTTTCTTCTATTAGAGTCGCAGAAGCTTGTATATTCTTATATTATAGTACTTGATGCTTCAGAACTTTATTTAAAAGGGTACCTCATTTTCTGGTCAACCTTCGACATTGAATATCTTAATACTTCATTCAAAATTACTTCTCCAGCCATCATAATGTTCGGTATTCTGAGTAGACACTTGATTGGATTCAGTGGACGATTCTTAGAAGAGCTAAGGGGCTTGGTTACCTGCTTTGCACATTCACAAGTCTGTTTAACTCGTAGCATTCTGACCATTCAGCGTGTTATGCTTCTTTGACCCTGTTACTGGCCGAATTAGTATTCGATGACTTCATGAAACCTGTTTATATGGATATTAGCTTTAAACACCGGTTTCATCCAATTCGAACACCATCAGTTCAATGTATGGCCAACGGACGCTATAAAGGTATGACAGTCAGGAATGGCATCACGCCACCAAATTACGGACGCATTTTGACAAAGATAAAGATCGATTTCGTTCTTGACCTCTTGACGAGAGCTGCAGATATTTGCTTGAGCCTTCCAATGATACGAAGATCAATACTTTTGAAAACCCAAAGCTCTAGAAATTTTCAGCAGACGGTTGCATGTTCTGATTGCCACGAACAGTATCACATCTCAAGCTTGAAGAAGGAATTTCACTCCGATAGAGATTGATACAGATCTCGGCTTCTTCTGGAAACATGTAGCGTATTTCTCTTATCTTTCTAACAAAACCAAGATCACTTCATTAGGATGAGCGTACCACAAAATACGACGTTTCGGACGGTTGATTATCGGCAGCAGACGCTTGACTTCAATCTTCAGTGTTTTTGCTGTTGCCGCTTTTGTACTTTTGTCTTTATTCACACTTTTCTTCTCTTTCTTATATTGGAGTTGCTGAAGCTTTTAGATTCTTATATTACAGTACTTGATGCTTCAGAACTTTATTGAAAAGGGTACCTCATTTTCTGGTCAAGCTTAGACGTTGAATATCTTAATACTTCATTCAAAATTACTTCTCCACATCATAGTGTTCTGTATTCTGAGGAGACGCTTGATCAGCTTCACTGGACGCTTCTTAAAAGAGCTACGGCGCTTGGGTATCCGCTTTGAACATTCACAAGTCTGTTTAACTCGTAACATTCTGACCAATTAGCGTATTATGCTTCTTTGACCCTTTTACTAGCCGAATTTGGATACGATATCTTCATCAAACTTGTTTATATGGATATTAGCTTTGATGAGAGACCGATTTCATCCAATTCAAACACCTTCAGCACAATATATGGCCACCAAACGTTACAAAGGTATGACAGTCAGGAACGCCATCACGTCGCCAATTTACGGATGCATTTTGATAAAGATAGAGATCGATTTCGTTCTTGACCTCATCACGAGAGCTGCAGATATTTCTTTGAGTCTTCCAACGATACCAAAATCGATACTTTTGAACACGCAAAGCTCTAGAAATTGTCAGCAGACGGTTGCATGTTCTGATTGCCACGAACAGTATTACATCTCAAGCTTGAAGAAGGAATTTCACTCCGATAGAGATTGATACAGATCTCGGCTTCTTCAGGAAACATTAGGTATTTCTCTTATCTTCCTAACAAAACCAAGATCACTTCATTAGGACGAGCGTACCACAAAATACGACGTTTCGAACTCTTGATTATTGGCAGCAAACGCTTGACTTCAACCTTCAGTGTTTTTGCTGTTGCCGCTTTTGTACTTTTGTCTTTGTTCACGCTTTTCTTCTCTTTCTTCTATTAGAGTCGCTGAAGCTTGTATATTCTTATATTACAGTACTTGATGCTTCAGAACTTTATTTAAAAGGGTACCTCATTTTCTGGTCAACCTTCGACATTGAATATCTTAATATTTCATTCAAAATTACTTCTCCATCCATCATAATGTTCGTTATTCTGAGTAGACGCTTGATTGGATTTTCTGGTCGATTCTTAAAAGAGCTAAGGCGCTTGGTTATCTGCTTTTCACATTCACAAGTCTGTTTAACTCGTAGCATTCTGACCATTCAGCGTGTTATGCTTCTTTGACCCTGTTAGTGGCCGAATTAGTATTCGATGACTTCATGAAACTTGTTTATATGGATATTAGCTATAAACACCGGTTTCATCCAATTCGAACACCATCAGCTCAATGTATGGCCAACGGACGCTACAAAGGTATGACAGTCAGGAATGTCATCACCCCACCAAATTACGGACGCATTTTGACAAAGATAAAGATCGATTTTGAATTTGACCTCTTCACCAGAGCTGCAGATATTTCTTTGAGCCTTCCAATGATACCAAGATCGATACTTTTGAAAACCCAAAGCTCTAGAAATTGTCAGCAAACAGTTGCATGTTCTGCTTGCCACGAACAGTATCACATATCAAGCTTGAAGAAGGAATTTCACTCCGATAGAGATTGATACAGATCTCGGGTTCTTCTGGAAACATGTAGGTATTTCTCTTATCTTTCTAACAAAACCAAAATCACTTCATTAGGATGAGCGTACGACAAAATACGACATTTCGGACGCTTGATTATCGGCAGCAGATGCTTGACTTCAATCTTCAGTGTTTTTGCTGTAGCCGCTTTTGTACTTTTGTCTTTATTCACACTTTTCTTCTCTTTCTTATTTTGGAGTTGCTGAAGCTTTTATATTCTTATATTACAGTACTTGATGCTTCAGAACTTTATTGAAAAGGGTACCTCATTTTCTGGTCAAGCTTAGACATTGAATATCTTAATACTTCATTCAAAATTACTTCTCCACCCATCATAATGTTCTGTATTCTAAGGAGACGCTTGATCAGCTTCGCTGGACGCTTCTTAAAAGAGCTACAACGCTTCGGTATCCGCTTTGAACATTCACAAGTCTGTTTAACTCGTATCATTCTGACCACTTAGCGTATTATGCTTCTTTGGCCCTTTTATTGGCCGAATTTGGATACGATGTCTTCATGAAACTTGTTTATATGGATATTAGCTTTGATGAGAGACCGGTTTTATCCAATTCGAACACCATCAGCTCAATATATGGCCACCAAACCCTACAAAGGTATGGCAGTCAGGAACGACGTCACGTCGCCAATTTACGGATGCATTTTGACAAAGATAGAGATCGAATTCGTTCTTGACCTCATCACGAGAGCTGCAGATATTTCTTCGAGCCTTCCAACGATACCAAGATCGATACTTTTCTACATGCAAAGCTCCTGAAATCGTCAGCAGACGGTTGCATGTTCTGATTGCCACGAACAGTATCACTTCTCAAGCTTGAAGAAGGAATTTCACTCCGATAGAGATTGATATAGATCTCGGCTTCTTCAGGAAACATAGAGGTATTTCTCTTATCTTTCTAAAAAACCAAGATCACTTCATTAGGACGAGCGTACCTCAAAATACGACGTTCCGAACGCTTGATTATTGGCAGCAGACGCTTGACTTCAATCTTCAGTGTTTTTGCTGTTGCCGCTTTTGTACTTTTGTCTTTATTCATGCTTTTCTTCTCTTTCTTCTATTAGAGTCGCTGAACCTTGTATATTCTTATATTACAGTACTTGATGCTTCAGAACTTTATTTAAAAGGGTACCTCATTTTCTGGTCAACCTTCGACATTGAATATCTTAATACTTCATTCAAAATTACTTCTCCAGCCATCATAATGTTCGGTATTCTGAGTAGACGCTTGATTGGCTTCACTGGACGATTCTTAAAAGAGCTAAGGCGCTTGGTTATCTGCTTTGCACATTCACAAGTCTGTTTAACTCGTAGCATTCTGACCATTCAGCGTGTTATGCTTCTTGGACCCTATTACTGGCCGAATTAGTATTCGTGACTTCATGAAACTTGTTTATATGGATATTAGCTTTAAACACCGGTTTCATCCAATTCGAACACCATTAGCTCAATATATGGCCAACGATCGCTACAAATGTATGACAGTCAGGAATGGCATCACGCCACCAAATTACGGACGCATTTTGACAAAGATAAAGATCGATTTCGTTCTTGACCTCTTGACGAGAGCTGCAGATATTTGTTTGAGCCTTCCAATGATACCAAGATCGATACTTTTGAAAACCCAAAGCTCTAGAAATTGTCAGCAGACGGTTGCATGTTCTGATTGCCACGAACAGTATCACATCTCAAGCTTGAAGAAGGAATTTCACTCCGATAGAGATTGATACAGATCTCGGCTTCTTCTGGAAACATGTAGGTATTTCTCTTATATTTCTAACAAAACCAAGATCACTTCATTAGGATGAGCGTACCACAAAATATGACGTTTCGGACGCTTGATTATCGGTAGCAGACGCTTGACTTCAATCTTCCGTGTTTTTGCTGTTGCCGTTTTTGTACTTTTGTCTTTATTCACGCTTTTCTTCTCTTTCTTATATTGGAGTTGCTGAAGCTTTTATATTCTTATATTACAGTACTTGATGCTTCAGAACTTTATTGAAAAGGGTACCTCATTTTCTGGTCAAGCTTAGACGTTGAATATCTTAATACTTCATTCAAAATTACTTCTCCACCCATCATAATGTTCTGTATTCTGAGGAGACGCTTGATCAGCTTCACTGGACGCTTCTTAAAAGAGCTATGGCGCTTGGGTATCCGCTTTGAACATTCACAAGTCTGTTTAACTCGTAACATTCTGACCACTTAGCGTATTATGCTTCTTTGACCCTTTTACTGGCCGAATTTGGATACGATGTCTTCATGAAACTTGTTTATATGATTATTAGCTTTGATGAGAGACCGGTTTTATCCAATTCGAACACCATCAGCTCAATATATGGCCACCAAACGCTACAAAGGTATGACAGTCAGGAACGGCATCACGTCGCCAATTTACGGATGCATTTTGACAAAGATAGAGATCGATTTCGTTCTTGACCTCATCACGAGAGCTGCAGATATTTCTTTGAGCCTTCCAATGATACCAAGATCGATACTTTTGAACATGCAAAGCTCCAGAAATTGTCAGCAGACGGTTGCATGTTCTGATTGCCACGAACAGTATCACATCTCAAGCTTGAAGAAGGAATTTCACTCCGATAGAGATTGATACAGATCTCGGCTTCTTCAGGAAACATATAGGTATTTCTCTTATCTTTCTAACAAAAACCAAGATCACTTCATTAGGACGAGCGTACCTCAAAATACGACGTTCCGGACGCTTGATTATTGGCAGTAGACGCTTGACTTCAATCTTCAGTGTTTTTGCTGTTGCCGCTTTTGTACTTTTGTCTTTATTCACGCTTTTCTTCTCTTTCTATTATTAGAGTCGCTGAAGCTTGTATATTCTTATATTACAGTACTTGATGCTTCAGAACTTTATTTAAAAGGGTACCTCATTTTCTGGTCAACCTTCGACATTGAATATCTTAATACTTCATTCAAAATTACTTCTCCAGCCATCATAATGTTCGGTATTCTGAGTAGACGCTTGATTGGCTTCACTGGACGATTCTTAAAAGATCTAAGGCGCTTGGTTATCTGCTTTGCACATTCACAAGTCTGTTTAACTCGTAGCATTCTGACCATTCAGCGTGTTATGCTTCTTTGACCCTGTTACTGGCCGAATTAGTATTCGATGACTTCATGAAACTTGTTTATATGGATATTAGCTTTAAATACCGGTTTCATCCAATTCGAACACCATCAGCTCAATGTATGGCCAACGGACGCTACAAAGGTATGACAATCAGGAATGGCATCACGCCACCAAATTACGAACGCCTTTTGACAAAGATAAAGATCGATTTCGTTCTTGACCTCTTGACGAGAGCTGCAGATATTTCTTTGAGCCTTCCAACGATACCAAGATCGATACTTTTGAACTTGCAAAGCTCCAGAAATTGTCAACAGACGGTTGCATGTTCTGATTGCCACGAACAGTATCACATCTCAAGCTTGAAGAAGGAATTTCACTCCGATAGAGATTGATATAGATCTCGGATTCTTCAGGAAACATATAGGTATTTCTCTTATCTTTCTAAAACAAACCAAGATCACTTCATTAGGATGAGCGTACCACAAAATACGACGTTTCGGACGCTTGATTACCGAAAGCAGACGTTTGACTTCAATCTTCAGTGTTTTTGCTGTTGCCGCTTTTGTACTTTTGTCTTTATTCACGCTTTTCTTCTCTTTCTTATATTGGAGTTGCTGAAGCTTTTATATTCTTATATTACCGTACATGATGCTTCAGAACTTTATTAAAAAGGGTACCTCATTTTCTGGTCAAGCTTAGACATTGAATATCTTAATACTTCATTCAAAATTACTTCTCCACCCATCATAATGTTCTGTATTCTGAGGAGACGCTTGATCAGCTTCACTGGACGCTTCTTAAAAGAGCTACGGCGCTTGGGTATCCGCTTTGAACATTCACAAGTCTGTTTAACTCGTAACATTCTGACCATTTAGCGTATTATGCTTCTTTGACCCTTTTACTGGCCGAATTTAGATACGATGACTTCATGAAACTTGTTTATATGGATATTAGCTTTGATGAAGTACCGGTTTCATCCAATTCGAACACCATCAGCTCAATATATGGCCACCAAACGCTACAAAGGTATGACAGTCAGGAACGGCATCACGTCGCCAATTTACGGATGCATTTTGACAAAGATAGAGATCGATTTCGTTCTTGACCTCATCACGAGAGCTGCAGATATTTCTTTGAGCCTTCCAACGATACCAAGATCGATACTTTTGAACTTGCAAAGCTCCAGAAATTGTCAACAGACGGTTGCATGTTCTGATTGCCACGAACAGTATCACATCTCAAGCTTGAAGAAGGAATTTCACTCCGATAGAGATTGATACAGATCTCGGCTTATTCTGGAAACATGTAGGTATTTCTCTTATATTTCTAAAAAAACCAAGATCACTTCATTAGGATGAGCGTACCACAAAATACGACGTTTCGGACGCTTGATTACCGGTAGCAGACACTTGACTTCAATCTTCAGTGTTTTTGCTGTTGCCGCTTTTGTACTTTTGTCTTTATTCACGCTTTTCTTCTCTTTCTTATATTGGAGTTGCTGAAGCTTTTATATTCTTATATTACAGTACTTGATGCTTCAGAACTTTATTGAAAAGGGTACCTCATTTTCTGGTCAAGCTTAGACGTTGAATATCTTAATACTTCATTCAAAATTACTTCTCCCCCATCATAATGTTCTGTATTCTGAGGAGACGCTTGATCAGCTTCACTGGACGATTCTTAAAAGAGCTATGGCGCTTGGGAATCCGCTTTGAACATTCACAAGTCTGTTTAACTCGTAACATTCTGACCACTTCAGCGTATTATGCTTCTTTGACCCTGTTACTGGCCGAATTTGGATACGATGTCTTCATGAAACTTGTTTATATGGATATTAGCTTTGATGAAGACCGTTTTATCCAATTCGAACACCATCAGCTCAATATATGGCCACCAAACCTACTGACAGTCAGGAATGCATCACGCTTCATTTTGACAAGATAGAGTTCGAAGACCTCATTCACAGCTGCAGATACGCCTTCCAAGGATACCAAGATCGACTGCAAAGCTCAATCAGCAGACATTTGCATGTCTGATTGCCTCGAACAGCTTAGCTTGAATTTGACCCTGGATACGATTCTTCATGAAACGTATTTTCTTAGCTTTCTGATCACTTCATTGTCTCAAAATAAAACCTTCGGACGCTTGATTATTAGCAGCAGACGCTTGACTTCAATCTTCAGTGCTGTTGCTGTTGCCGCTTTTGTACTTTTGTCTTTATTCACGCTTTTCTTCTCTTTCTTATGTTGGAGTTGCTTTAGTTTTTATATTCTTATATTACAGTACTTGATGCTTCAGAACTTTATTGAAAAGGGTACCTCATTTTCTGTTCAAGCTTAGACATTGAATATCTTAATACTTCATTCAAAATTACTTCTTTACCCATCATAATGTTCTGTATTCTGAGGAGACGCTTGATCAGCTTCACTTCACGCTTCTTAAAAGAGCTGTGGCACTTGGGTATCCGCTTTGAACCTTCACAAGTCTGTTTAACTCGTAACATTCTGATCATTTAGCGTATTATGCATCTTTGACCCTTTTACTGGCCGAATTTGGATATGATATCTTCATGAAACTTGTTTATATGGATATTAGCTTTGATAAGGGACCAGTTTCATCCAATTTCAACACCATCAGCTCAATATATGGCCACCAAACGCTACAAAGGTATGACAGTCAGGAACGGCATCACGTCGCCAATTTATGGATGCATTTTGACAAAGATAGAGATCGATTTCGTTCTTGACCTCATCACAAGAGCTGCAGATATTTCTTTGAGTCTTCCAACGATACCAAGACCGATACTTTTGAACACGCAAAGCTCCAGAAATTGTCAGCAGACGGTTGCATGTTCTGATTGCCACAAACAGTATCACATCTCAAGCTTGAAGAAGGAATTTCACTCCGATAGAGATTGATATAGATCTCGGCTTCTTCGGTAAACATATAGGTATTTCTCTTATCTTTCTAAAAAAATCAAGATCACTTCATTAGGACTAGAGTACCTCAAAATACGACGTTCCGGACGCTTGATTATTGGCAGCAGACGCTTGACTTCAATCTTCAGTGTTTTTGCTGTTGCCGCTTTTGTACTTTTGTCTTTATTCATGCTTTTCTTCTCTTTCTTCTATTAGAGTCGCTGAACCTTGTATATTCTTATATTACAGTACTTGATGCTTCAGAACTTTATTTAAAAGGGTACCTCATTTTCTGGTCAACCTTCGACATTGAATATCTTAATACTTCATTCAAAATTACTTCTCCAGCAATCATAATGTTCGGTATTCTGAGTAGACGCTTGATTGGCTTCACTGGACGATTCTTAAAAGTGCTAAGGCGCTTGGTTATCTGCTTTGCACATTCACAAGTCTGTTTAGCTCGTAGCATTCTGACCATTCAGCGTGTTATGCTTCTTGGACCCTATTACTGGCCGAATTAGTATTCGGTGACTTCATGAAACTTGTTTATATGGATATTAGCTTTAAACACTGGTTTCATCCAATTCGAACACCATTAGCTCAATATGTGGCCAACGGACGCTACAAATGTATGACAGTCAGGAATGGCATCACGCCACCAAATTACGGACGCATTTTGACAAAGATAAAGATCGATTTCGTTCTTGACCTCTTTACGAGAGCTGCAGATATTTGTTTGAGCCTTCCAATGATACCAAGATCGATGCTTTTGAAAACCCAAAGGTCTAGAAATTGTCAGCAGACGGTTGCATGTTCTGATTGCCACGAACAGTATCACATCTCAAGCTTGAAGAAGGAATTTCGCTCCGATAGAGATTGATACAGATCTCGGCTTCTTCGGGAAACATGTTGGTATTTCTCTTATATTTCTAACAAAAACAAGATCACTTCATTAGGATGAGCGTACCACAAAATACGACGTTTCGGACGCTTGATTACCGGTAGCAGACGCTTGACTTCAATCTTCAGTGTTTTTGCTGTTGCCGCTTTTGTACTTTTGTCTTTATTCACGCTTTTCTTCTCTTTCTTATATTGGAGTTGCTGAAGCTTTTATATTCTTATATTACAGTACTTGATGCTTCAGAACTTTATTGAAAAGAGTACCTCATTTTCTGATCAAGCTTAGACGTTGAATATCTTAATACTTCATTCAAAATTACTTCTCCACCCATCATAATGTTCTGTATCCTGAGGAGACGCTTGATCAGCTTCACTGGACGCTTCTTAAAAGGGCTATGGCGCTTGGGAATCCGCATTGAACATTCACAAGTCTGTTTAACTCGTAACATTCTGACCACTTAGCGTATTATGCTTCTTTGAACCTTTTACTGGCCGAATTTGGATACGATGTCTTCATCAAACTTGTTTATATGATTATTAGATTTGATGAGAGACCGGTTTTATCCAATTCGAACACCATCAGCTCAATATATGGCCACCAAACCCTACAAAGGTATGACAATCAGGAACGACATCACGTCGCCAATTTACGGATGCATTTTGACAAAGATAGAGTTCGAATTCGTTCTTGACCTCATCACGAGAGCTGCAGATATTTCTTTGAGCCTTCCAATGATACCAAGATCGATACTTTTGAACATGCAAAGCCCCAGAAATTGTCAGCAGACGTTTGCATGTTCTGATTGCCACGAACAGTATCACATCTCAAGCTTGAAGAAGGAATTTCACTCCGGTAGAGATTGATATAGATCTCGGATTCTTCAGGAAACATATAGTTATTTCTCTTATCTTTCTAAAAAAACCAAGATCACTTCATTAGGAGGAGCTTACCTCAAAATATGATGTTCCGGACAGTTGATTATTGGCAGCAGACGCTTGACTTCAATCTTCAGTGTTTTTGCTGTTGCCGCTTTTGTACTTTTGTCTTTATTCATGCTTTTCTTCTCTTTCTTCTATTAGAGTCGCTGAACCTTGTATATTCTTATATTACAGTACTTGATGCTTCAGATCTTTATTTAAAAGGGTACCTCATTTTCTGGTCAACCTTCGACATTGAATATCTTAATACTTCATTCAAAATTACTTCTCCAGCCATCATAATGTCCGGTATTCTGAGTAGACGCTTGATTGGCTTCACTGGACGATTCTTAAAAGAGCTAAGGCGCTTGGTTATCTGCTTTGCACATTCACAAGTCTGTTTAACTCGTAGCATTCTGACCATTCAGCGTGTTATGCTTCTTTGACCCTGTTACTGGCCGAATTAGTATTCGATGACTTCATGAAACTTGTTTATATGGATATTAACTTTAAACACTGGTTTCATCCAATTCGAACACCATCAGCTCAATATATGGCCAACGGACGCTACAAATGTATGACAGTCAGGAATGGCATCACGCCACCAAATTACGGACGCATTTTGACAAAGATAAAGATCGATTTCGTTCTTGACCTCTTGACGAGAGCTGCAGATATTTGTTTGAGCCTTCCAATGATACCAAGATCGATACTTTTGAAATCCCAAAGCTTTAGAAATTGTCAGCAGACGGTTGCATGTTCTGATTGCCATGAACAGTATCACATCTCAAGCTTGAAGAAGGAATTTCGCTCCGATAGAGATTGATACAGATCTCGGCTTCTTCTGGAAACATGTAGGTATTTCTCTTATATTTCTAACAAAACCAAGATCACTTCATTAGGATGAGCGTACCACAAAATACAACGTTTCGGACGCTTGATTACCGGTAGCAGACGCTTGACTTCAATCTTCAGTGTTTTTGCTGTTGTCGCTCTTGTACTTTTGTCTTTATTCACGCTTTTCTTATCTTTCTTATATTGGAGTTGCTGAAGCTTTTATATTCTTATATTACAGTACTTGATGCTTCAGAACTTTATTGAAAAGGGTACCTCATTTTCTGTTCAAGCTTAGACGTTGAATATCTTAATACTTCATTCAAAATTACTTCTCCACCCATCATAATGTTCTGTATTCTGAGGAGACGCTTGATCAGCTTCACTGGACGCTTCTTAAAAGAGTTACGACACTTGGGTATCCGCTTTGAACATTCACAAGTCTGTTTAACTCGTAACATTCTGATCATTTAGCGTATTATGCATCTTTGACCCTTTTACTGGCCGAATTTAGATATGATATTTTCATGAAACTTGTTTATATGGATATTAGCTTTGATGAGGTACCGGTTTCATCCAATTTGAACACCATCAGCTCAATATATGGCCACCAAATGCTACAAAGGTATGACAGTCAGGAACGGCATCACGTCGCCAATTTATGGATGCATTTTGACAAAGATAGAGATCGATTTCGTTCTTGACCTCATCTCGAGAGCTGCAGATATTTCTGTGAGTCTTCTAACGATACCAAGATCGATACTTTTGAACACGCAAAGCTCCAGAAATTGTCAGCAGACGGTTGCATGTTCTGATTGCCACGAACAGTATCACATCTCAAGCTTGAAGAAGGAATTTCACTCCGATAGAGATTGATATAGATCTCAGCTTCTTCGGGAAACATATAGGTATTTCTCTTATCTTTCTAAAAAAACCAAGATCACTTCATTAGGACGAGCATACCTCAAAATATGATGTTCCGGACGCTTGATTATTGGCAGCAGACGCTTGACTTCAATCTTCAGTGTTTTTGCTGTTGCCGCTTTTGTACTTTTGTCTTTATTGACGCTTTTGTTCTCTTTCTATTATTAGAGTCGCTGAACCTTGTATATTCTTATATTACAGTACTTGATGCTTCAGAACTTTATTTAAAAGGGTACCTCATTTTCTGGTCAACCTTTGACATTGAATATCTTAATACTTCATTCAAAATTACTTCTCCAGCCATCATAATGTTCGGTATTCTAAGTAGACGCTTGATTGGCTTCACTGGACGATTCTTAAAAGAGCTAAGGCGCTTGGTTATCTGCTTTGCACATTCACAAGTCTGTTTAACTCGTAGCATTCTGACCATTCAGCGTGTTATGCTTCTTTGACCCTGTTACTGGCCGAATTAGTATTCGATGACTTCATGAAACTTGTTTATATGGATATTAGCTTTAAAAACTGGTTTCATCTAATTCGAACACCATCAGCTCAATATATGGCCAACGGACGCTACAAATGTGTGACAGTCAGGAATGGCATCACGCCACCAAATTACGGACGCATTTTGACAAAGATAAAGATCGATTTCGTTCTTGACCTCTTGACGAGAGCTGCAGATATTTGTTTGAGCCTTCCAAAGATACCAAGATCGATACTTTTGAAAACCCAAAGCTCTAGAAATTGTCAGCAGACGGTTGCATGTTATGATTGCCATGAACAGTATCACATCTCAAGCTTGAAGAAGGAATTTCGCTCCGATAGAGATTGATACAGATCTCGGCTTCTTCTGGAAACATGTAGGTATTTCTCTTATATTTCTAACAAAACCAAGATCACTTCATTAGGATGAGCGTACCACAAAATACAACGTTTCGGACGCTTGATTACCGGTAGCAGACGCTTGACTTCAATCTTCAGTGTTTTTGCTGTTTCCGCTTTTGTAATTTTGTCTTTATTCACGCTTTTCTTCTCTTTCTTATATTGGAGTTGCTGAAGCTTTTATATTCTTATATTACAGTGCTTGATGCTTCAGAACTTTATTGAAAAGGGTACCTCATTTTCTGGTCAAGCTTAGACGTTGAATATCTTAATACTTCATTCAAAATTAATTCTCCCACCATCATATTGTTCTGTATTCTGAGGAGACGCTTGATCAGCTTCACTGGACGTTTCTTAAAAGAGCTACGGCGCTTGGGTATCCGCTTTGAACATTCACAAGTCTGTTTAACTCGTAACATTTTGACCACTTAGCGTATTATGCTTCTTTGACCCTTTTTGGCCGAATTTGGATACGATGTCATCATGAAACTTGTTTATATGATTATTAGCTTTGATGAGAGACCGGTTTTACCCAATTCGAACACCATCAGCTCAATATATGGCCACCAAACCCTACAACGGACGCTTGATTATTAGCAGCAGACGCTTGACTTCAATCTTCAGTGCTGTTGCTGTTGCCGCTTTTGTACTTTTGTCTTTATTCACGCTTTTCTTCTCTTTCTTATGTTGGAGTTGCTTTAGTTTTTATATTCTTATATTACAGTACTTGATGCTTCAGAACTTTATTGAAAAGGGTACCTCATTTTCTGTTCAAGCTTAGACATTGAATATCCTAATACTTCATTCAAAATTACTTCTTTACCCATCATAATGTTCTGTATTCTGAGGAGACGCTTGATCAGCTTCACTTCACGCTTCTTAAAAGAGCTGTGGCACTTGGGTATCCGCTTTGAACCTTCACAAGTCTGTTTAACTCGTAACATTCTGATCATTTAGCGTATTATGCATCTTTGACCCTTTTACTGGCCGAATTTGGATATGATATCTTCATGAAACTTGTTTATATGGATATTAGCTTTGATAAGGGACCAGTTTCATCCAATTTCAACACCATCAGCTCAATATATGGCCACCAAACGCTACAAAGGTATGACAGTCAGGAACGGCATCACGTCGCCAATTTATGGATGCATTTTGACAAAGATAGAGATCGATTTCGTTCTTGACCTCATCACAAGAGCTGTAGATATTTCTTTGAGTCTTCCAACGATACCAAGACCGATACTTTTGAACACGCAAAGCTCCAGAAATTGTCAGCAGACGGTTGCATGTTCTGATTGCCACAAACAGTATCACATCTCAAGCTTGAAGAAGGAATTTCACTCCGATAGAGATTGATATAGATCTCGGCTTCTTCGGTAAACATATAGGTATTTCTCTTATCTTTCTAAAAAAATCAAGATCACTTCATTAGGACTAGAGTACCTCAAAATACGACGTTCCGGACGCTTGATTATTGGCAGCAGACGCTTGACTTCAATCTTCAGTGTTTTTGCTGTTGCCGCTTTTGTACTTTTGTCTTTATTCATGCTTTTCTTCTCTTTCTTCTATTAGAGTCGCTGAACCTTGTATATTCTTATATTACAGTACTTGATGCTTCAGAACTTTATTTAAAAGGGTACCTCATTTTCTGGTCAACCTTCGACATTGAATATCTTAATACTTCATTCAAAATTACTTCTCCAGCAATCATAATGTTCGGTATTCTGAGTAGACGCTTGATTGGCTTCACTGGACGATTCTTAAAAGTGCTAAGGCGCTTGGTTATCTGCTTTGCACATTCACAAGTCTGTTTAGCTCGTAGCATTCTGACCATTCAGCGTGTTATGCTTCTTGGACCCTATTACTGGCCGAATTAGTATTCGGTGACTTCATGAAACTTGTTTATATGGATATTAGCTTTAAACACTGGTTTCATCCAATTCGAACACCATTAGCTCAATATGTGGCCAACGGACGCTACAAATGTATGACAGTCAGGAATGGCATCACGCCACCAAATTACGGACGCATTTTGACAAAGATAAAGATCGATTTCGTTCTTGACCTGTTTACGAGAGCTGCAGATATTTGTTTGAGCCTTCCAATGATACCAAGATCGATGCTTTTGAAAACCCAAAGGTCTAGAAATTGTCAGCAGACGGTTGCATGTTCTGATTGCCACGAACAGTATCACATCTCAAGCTTGAAGAAGGAATTTCGCTCCGATAGAGATTGATACAGATCTCGGCTTCTTCGGGAAACATGTTGGTATTTCTCTTATATTTCTAACAAAAACAAGATCACTTCATTAGGATGAGCGTACCACAAAATACGACGTTTCGGACGCTTGATTACCGGTAGCAGACGCTTGACTTCAATCTTCAGTGTTTTTGCTGTTGCCGCTTTTGTACTTTTGTCTTTATTCACGCTTTTCTTCTCTTTCTTATATTGGAGTTGCTGAAGCTTTTATATTCTTATATTACAGTACTTGATGCTTCAGAACTTTATTGAAAAGAGTACCTCATTTTCTGATCAAGCTTAGACGTTGAATATCTTAATACTTCATTCAAAATTACTTCTCCACCCATCATAATGTTCTGTATCCTGAGGAGACGCTTGATCAGCTTCACTGGACGCTTCTTAAAAGGGCTATGGCGCTTGGGAATCCGCATTGAACATTCACAAGTCTGTTTAACTCGTAACATTCTGACCACTTAGCGTATTATGCTTCTTTGAACCTTTTACTGGCCGAATTTGGATACGATGTCTTCATCAAACTTGTTTATATGATTATTAGATTTGATGAGAGACCGGTTTTATCCAATTCGAACACTATCAGCTCAATATATGGCCACCAAACCCTACAAAGGTATGACAATCAGGAACGACATCACGTCGCCAATTTACGGATGCATTTTGACAAAGATAGAGTTCGAATTCGTTCTTGACCTCATCACGAGAGCTGCAGATATTTCTTTGAGCCTTCCAATGATACCAAGATCGATACTTTTGATCATGCAAAGCCCCAGAAATTGTCAGCAGACGTTTGCATGTTCTGATTGCCACGAACAGTATCACATCTCAAGCTTGAAGAAGGAATTTCACTCCGGTAGAGATTGATATAGATCTCGGATTCTTCAGGAAACATATAGTTATTTCTCTTATCTTTCTAAAAAAACCAAGATCACTTCATTAGGAGGAGCTTACCTCAAAATATGATGTTCCGGACAGTTGATTATTGGCAGCAGACGCTTGACTTCAATCTTCAGTGTTTTTGCTGTTGCCGCTTTTGTACTTTTGTCTTTATTCATGCTTTTCTTCTCTTTCTTCTATTAGAGTCGCTGAACCTTGTATATTCTTATATTACAGTACTTGATGCTTCAGATCTTTATTTAAAAGGGTACCTCATTTTCTGGTCAACCTTCGACATTGAATATCTTAATACTTCATTCAAAATTACTTCTCCAGCCATCATAATGTCCGGTATTCTGAGTAGACGCTTGATTGGCTTCACTGGACGATTCTTATAAGAGCTAAGGCGCTTGGTTATCTGCTTTGCACATTCACAAGTCTGTTTAACTCGTAGCATTCTGACCATTCAGCGTGTTATGCTTCTTGGACCCTGTTACTGGCCGAATTAGTATTCGATGACTTCATGAAACTTGTTTATATGGATATTAACTTTAAACACTGGTTTCATCCAATTCGAACACCATCAGCTCAATATATGGCCAACGGACGCTACAAATGTATGACAGTCAGGAATGGCATCACGCCACCAAATTACGGACGCATTTTGACAAAGATAAAGATCGTTTTCGTTCTTGACCTCTTGACGAGAGCTGCAGATATTTGTTTGAGCCTTCCAATGATACCAAGATCGATACTTTTGAAATCCCAAAGCTTTAGAAATTGTCAGCAGACGGTTGCATGTTCTGATTGCCACGAACAGTATCACATCTCAAGCTTGAAGAAGGAATTTCGCTCCGATAGAGATTGATACAGATCTCGGCTTCTTCTGGAAACATGTAGGTATTTCTCTTATATTTCTAACAAAACCAAGATCACTTCATTAGGATGAGCGTACCACAAAATACGACGTTTCGGACGCTTGATTACCGGTAGCAGACGCTTGACTTCAATCTTCAGTGTTTTTGCTGTTGTCGCTCTTGTACTTTTGTCTTTATTCACGCTTTTCTTCTCTTTCTTATATTGGAGTTGCTGAAGCTTTTATATTCTTATATTACAGTACTTGATGCTTCAGAACTTTATTGAAAAGGGTACCTCATTTTCTGTTCAAGCTTAGACGTTGAATATCTTAATACTTCATTCAAAATTACTTCTCCACCCATCATAATGTTCTGTATTCTGAGGAGACGCTTGATCAGCTTCACTGGACGCTTCTTAAAAGAGTTACGACACTTGGGTATCCGCTTTGAACATTCACAAGTCTGTTTAACTCGTAACATTCTGATCATTTAGCGTATTATGCATCTTTGACCCTTTTACTGGCTGAATTTAGATATGATATTTTCATGAAACTTGTTTATATGGATATTAGCTTTGATGAGGTACCGGTTTCATCCAATTTGAACACCATCAGCTCAATATATGGCCACCAAATGCTACAAAGGTATGACAGTGAGGAACGGCATCACGTCGCCAATTTATGGATGCATTTTGACAAAGATAGAGATCGATTTCGTTCTTGACCTCATCTCGAGAGCTGCAGATATTTCTGTGAGTCTTCTAACGATACCAAGATCGATACTTTTGAACACGCAAAGCTCCAGAAATTGTCAGCAGACGGTTGCATGTTCTGATTGCCACGAACAGTATCACATCTCAAGCTTGAAGAAGGAATTTCACTCCGATAGAGATTGATATAGATCTCATCTTCTTCGGGAAACATATAGGTATTTCTCTTATCTTTCTAAAAAAACCAAGATCACTTCATTAGGACGAGCATACCTCAAAATATGATGTTCCGGACGCTTGATTATTGGCAGCAGACGCTTGACTTCAATCTTCAGTGTTTTTGCTGTTGCCGCTTTTGTACTTTTGTCTTTATTGACGCTTTTGTTCTCTTTCTATTATTAGAGTCGCTGAACCTTGTATATTCTTATATTACAGTACTTGATGCTTCAGAACTTTATTTAAAAGGGTACCTCATTTTCTGGTCAACCTTTGACATTGAATATCTTAATACTTCATTCAAAATTACTTCTCCAGCCATCACAATGTTCGGTATTCTAAGTAGACGCTTGATTGGCTTCACTGGACGATTCTTAAAAGCGCTAAGGCGCTTGGTTATCTGCTTTGCACATTCACAAGTCTGTTTAACTCGTAGCATTCTGACCATTCAGCGTGTTATGCTTCTTTGACCCTGTTACTGGCCGAATTAGTATTCGATGACTTCATGAAACTTGTTTATATGGATATTAGCTTTAAAAACTGGTTTCATCTAATTCGAACACCATCAGCTCAATATATGGCCAACGGACGCTACAAATGTGTGACAGTCAGGAATGGCATCACGCCACCAAATTACGGACGCATTTTGACAAAGATAAAGATCGATTTCGTTCTTGACCTCTTGACGAGAGCTGCAGATATTTGTTTGAGCCTTCCAATGATACCAAGATCGATACTTTTGAAAACCCAAAGCTCTAGAAATTGTCAGCAGACGGTTGCATGTTATGATTGCCACGAACAGTATCACATCTCAAGCTTGAAGAAGGAATTTCGCTCCGATAGAGATTGATACAGATCTCGGCTTCTTCTGGAAACATGTAGGTATTTCTCTTATATTTCTAACAAAACCAAGATCACTTCATTAGGATGAGCGTACCACAAAATACAACGTTTCGGACGCTTGATTACCGGTAGCAGACGCTTGACTTCAATCTTCAGTGTTTTTGCTGTTTCCGCTTTTGTAATTTTGTCTTTATTCACGCTTTTCTTCTCTTTCTTATATTGGAGTTGCTGAAGCTTTTATATTCTTATATTACAGTACTTGATGCTTCAGAACTTTATTGAAAAGGGTACCTCATTTTCTGTTCAAGCTTAGACGTTGAATATCTTAATACTTCATTCAAAATTAATTCTCCCACCATCATATTGTTCTGTATTCTGAGGAGACGCTTGATCAGCTTCACTGGACGTTTCTTAAAAGAGCTACGGCGCTTGGGTATCCGCTTTGAACATTCACAAGTCTGTTTAACTCGTAACATTTTGACCACTTAGCGTATTATGCTTCTTTGACCCTTTTACTGGCCGAATTTGGATACGATGTCATCATGAAACTTGTTTATATGATTATTAGCTTTGATGAGGGACCGGTTTTACCCAATTCGAACACCATCAGCTCAATATATGGCCACCAAACCCTACAACGGACGCTTGATTATTAGCAGCAGACGCTTGACTTCAATCTTCAGTGCTGTTGCTGTTGCCGCTTTTGTACTTTTGTCTTTATTCACGCTTTTCTTCTCTTTCTTATGTTGGAGTTGCTTTAGTTTTTATATTCTTATATTACAGTACTTGATGCTTCAGAACTTTATTGAAAAGGGTACCTCATTTTCTGTTCAAGCTTAGACATTGAATATCCTAATACTTCATTCAAAATTACTTCTTTACCCATCATAATGTTCTGTATTCTGAGGAGACGCTTGATCAGCTTCACTTCACGCTTCTTAAAAGAGCTGTGGCACTTGGGTATCCGCTTTGAACCTTCACAAGTCTGTTTAACTCGTAACATTCTGATCATTTAGCGTATTATGCATCTTTGACCCTTTTACTGGCCGAATTTGGATATGATATCTTCATGAAACTTGTTTATATGGATATTAGCTTTGATAAGGGACCAGTTTCATCCAATTTCAACACCATCAGCTCAATATATGGCCACCAAACGCTACAAAGGTATGACAGTCAGGAACGGCATCACGTCGCCAATTTATGGATGCATTTTGACAAAGATAGAGATCGATTTCGTTCTTGACCTCATCACAAGAGCTGCAGATATTTCTTTGAGTCTTCCAACGATACCAAGACCGATACTTTTGAACACGCAAAGCTCCAGAAATTGTCAGCAGACGGTTGCATGTTCTGATTGCCACGAACAGTATCACATCTCAAGCTTGAAGAAGGAATTTCACTCCGATAGAGATTGATATAGATCTCGGCTTCTTCGGTAAACATATAGGTATTTCTCTTATCTTTCTAAAAAAATCAAGATCACTTCATTAGGACTAGAGTACCTCAAAATACGACGTTCCGGACGCTTGATTATTGGCTGCAGACGCTTGACTTCAATCTTCATTGTTTTTGCTGTTGCCGCTTTTGTACTTTTGTCTTTATTGATGCTTTTCTTCTCTTTCTATTATTAGAGTCGCTGAAGCTTGTATATTCTTATATTACAGTACTTGATGCTTCAGAACTTTATTTAAAAGGGTACCTCATTTTCTGGTCAACCTTCGACATTGAATATCTTAATACTTCATTCAAAATTACTTCTCCAGCCATCATAATGTTCGGTATTCTGAGTAGACGCTTGATTGGCTTCACTGGACGATTCTTAAAAGAGCTAAGGCGCTTGGTTATCTGCTTTGCACATTCACAAGTCTGTTTAACTCGTAGCATTCTGACCATTCAGCGTGTTATGCTTCTTTGACCCTGTTACTGGCCGAATTAGTATTCGATGACTTCATGAAACTTGTTTATATGGATATTAGCTTTAAACACTGGTTTCATCCAATTCGAACACTATTAGCTCAATATATGGCCAACTGATGCTACAAAGGTATGACAGTCAGGAATGGCATTACGCCACCAAATTACGGACGCATTTTGACAAAGATAAAGATCGATTTCGTTCTTGACCTCTTCACGAGAGTTGCAGATATTTCTTTGAGCCTTCCAATGATACCAAGGCCGATACTTTTGAAAACCCAAAGCTCTAGAAATTGTCAGCAGACGGTTGCATGTTTTGATTGCCACGAACAGTATCACAACTCAAGCTTGAAGAAGGAATTTCACTCCGATAGAGATTGATACAGATCTCGGCTTCTTCTGGAAACATGTAGGTATTTCTCTTATCTTTCTAACAAAACCAAGATCACTTAATTAGGAATAGTGTACCACAAAATATGACATTTCGGACGCTTGATTATCGGCAGCAGACGCTTGACTTCAATCTTCAGTGTTTTTGCTGTTGCCGCTTTTGTACTTTTGTCTTTATTCACGCTTTTCTTCTCTTTCTTATATTGGAGTTGCTGAAGCTTTTATGTTCTTATATTACAGTACTTGATGCTTCAGAACTTTATTGAAAAGGGTACCTCATTTTCTGTTCAAGCTTAGATGTTGAATATCCTAATACTTCATTCAAAATTACTTCTCCACCCATCATAATGTTCGTTAATCTGAGGAGACGCTTGATCAGCTTCACTGGACGCTTCTAAAAAGAGCTACGGCACTTGGGTATCCGCTTTGAACATTCACAAGTCTGTTTAACTCGTAACATTCTGATCATTTAGCGTATTATGCATCTTTGGCCCTTTTACTGGCCGAATTTGGATACGATGTCTTCATGAAACTTTTTTTTTATGGATATTAGCTTTGATGAGAGACCGGTTTCATCCAATTCGAACACCATTAGCTCAATATATGGCCACCAAATGCTACAAAGGTATGACCGTCAGGAACGGCATCACGTCGCCAATTTACGGATGCATTTTGACAAAGATAGAGATCGATTTCGTTCTTGACCTCATCACGAGAGCTGTAGATATTTCTTTAAGCCTTCCAAAGATACCAAGATCGATACTTTTGAACACGCAAAGCTCCAGAAATTGTCAACAGACGGTTGCATGTTCTGATTGCTACGAACAGTATCACATCTCAAGCTTGAAGAAGGAATCTCACTCCGATAGAGATTGATACAGATCTCGGCTTCTTCAGGAAACATATAGGTATTTCTCTTATCTTTCGAGTAAATACTCAATTTGGTCCCTGAAATTGTAAGGTCGTATCAACTCAATTCCCCACATTATCAATATTCCAAAATGATCCATGGAATTTCAAAATGTAGCAAATGCATCCCTTACATTATTCACTTAGTTTCGAATGCATCCCTGACATTACCAACTTAATGTCATTATGGTCCATGCAAATATCAACGGAGGGACGAATCTGATTAACTTTCTGCATTTCCAGGGATCATTTTGAAATATTGATAATGTGGAGGACTAAGTTGATACGACCCTACAATTTCAGGGACCAAATTGAGTATTTACTCCTTATCTTTCTAACCAAACCAAGATCACTTCAATAGGACGAGCGTACCTCAAAATACGACGTTTCGGATGCTTGATTATTGGCAGCAGATGCTTGACTTCAATCTTCAGTGTTTTTGCTGTTACCGCTTTTGTACTTTTGTCTTTATTCACGCTTTTCTTCTATTTCTTCTATTAGAGTCGCTGAAGCTTGTATATTCATATATTACAGTACTTGATGCTTCAGAACTTTATTTAAAAGGGTACCTCATTTTCTGGTCAACCTTCGACATTGAATATCTTAATATTTCATTCAAAATTACTTCTCCAGCCATCATAATGTTCGGTATTCTGAGTAGACACTTGATTGGATTCACTAGATGATTCTTAAAAGAGTTAAGGTGCTTGGTTATCTGCTTTTCACATTCACAAGTCTGTTTAACTCGTAGCATTCTGACCATTCAGCGTGTTATGCTTCTTTGACCCTGTTACTGGCCGAATTAGTATTCGATGACTTCATGAAACTTGTTTATATGGATATTAGCTTTAAACACCGGTTTCATCCAATTCGAACACCATCAGCTCAATATATGGCCAATGGACGCTACAAAGGTATGACTGTCAGGAATGGCATCATGCCACCAAATTACGGACGCATTTTGATAAAGATAAAGATCGATTTCGTTCTTGACCTCTTCACGAGAGCTGCAGATATTTCTTTGAGCCTTCCAATGATACCAAGATTGATCCTTTTGAAAACCCAAAGGTCCATAAATTGTCAGCAGATGGTTGCATGTTTTCATTGTCACTAACAATATCACATCTCAAGCTTGAAGAAGGACTTTCACTCCGATAGAGATTGATACAGATCTCGGTTTTTTCAGGAAACATGTAAATATTTCTCTTATATTTCTAACAAAACTAAGATCACTTCATTAGGACGAGCAGACCTCAAAATACGACGTTTCGGACGCTTGATTATCAGCTGCAGATGCTTGACTTCAATCTTCAGTGTTTTTGCAGTTGCCGATTTTGTTCTTTTGTCTTTATCCACACTTTTTCTTCTCGTTCTTCTATTAGATTTGCGGCAGCTTTTATATTCTTATATTACAGTACTTGATGCTTTAGAACTTTATTGAAAAGGGTACCACATTTTCTGGTCAAGCTTCGACGTTGAATATCTTAATACTTCATTCAAAATTACGTCTCCACTCATCATAATGTTCAGTATTCTGATAAGACGCTTGATTAGCTTCACCGGACGCTTCTTAAATGGGCTAAGGCGCTTGGGTATCCGCTTGGCACATTCACATGTCTGTTTAACTCGTAGCATTCTGACCATTTAGCGTATTATCCTTCTTTGACCCTGTTACTGGCTGAATTAGGATTCGATGTCTTCATAAAACTTGTTTATATGGATATTAGCTTTAATCGGTTGCATCCAATTCGAACACCATCAGCTCAATATATGGCCATCAGACGTTACAAAGGTATGACAGTCAGGAACGGCATCACGTCACCAACTTACGTATGCATTTTGACAAAGATAGAAACCGATTTCGTTCTTGACCAATTCACAAGAGCTGCACATATTTCTTTGATCCTTCCAATGATACCAAGATCGATACTTTTGAACACCCAAAGCTCCAGAAATTGTCAGCAGACAGTTGCATGTTCTGATTGTCAGGAATAGTATCACATCTCGAGCTTGAAGAAGGAATTTCACTCCGATAGATATTGATACAGATCTAGGCATTGAATATCTTAATACTTCATTCAAAATTAATTCTCCACCCATCATAATGTTCTGTATTCTGAGAAGACGTTTGATTAGCTTCATTGGACACTTCTTAAATGAGCTAAGGAGCTTGGGTATCCGCTTGGCACATTGACATGTCTGTTTAACTCGTAGCATTCTGACCACTTAGCGTACTATGCTTCTTTGACCCTGTTAATGGCCGAATCAGGATTCGATGTCTTCATGAAACTTGTTTATATGGATATTAGCTTTAATGAGACATTGGTTTCATCCAATTCGAACACCATCAGCTCAATATATGGCCATCAGACGTTACAAAGGTATGACAGTCAGAAACGGCATCAAGTCACCAACTTACATATGCATTTTGACAAAGATAGAAACCGATTTCGTTCTTCACCACATCACGAGAGCTGCAGATATTTCTTTGAGCCTTCCAATGATAGCAAGATCGATACTTTTGAACACCCAAAGCTCCAGAAATTGTCAGCAGACAGTTGCATGTTCTGATTGTCACGAATAGTATCACATCTCATGCTTGAAGAAGGAATTTCACTCCGATAGAGATTGATACAGATCTTGGCTTCTTCAGGAAACATGGAGGTATTTCTATTATCTTTCTAACAAAACCAAGATCACGTCATTAGGACGAGCTTACCTCAAAATACGACGTTTCGTACGCTTGATTATCGGCAGCATACGCTTGACTTCAATCGTTAGTATTTTTGCTATTGCCGCTTTTGTTCTTTTGTCTTTGTTGCCGCTTTTCTTCTCTTTCTTCTATTAGAGTTGCAGAAGCTTGTATATTCTTATATTACAGTACTTGATGTTTCAGAACTTTATTTAAAAGGGTACCTCATTTTCTGGTCAACCTTGGACGTTGAATATCTTAGTACTTCATTCAAATTTACTCCTCCACCTATCATAATGTTCTGTATTCTGTGAAGACGCTTGATTAGCTTCACCGGATGCTTCTTAAATGAGCTAAGGCGCTTGGGTGTCCGCTTTGCACATTCATATGTCTGTTTAACTCGTAGCATTCTGACCATTTAGCATATTATTCTTCTTTGACCCTGTTACTGGCCGAATTAGGATTCGATGTCTTCATGAAAGTTGTTTATATGGATATTAGCTTTATTGAGACACCGGTTTCATCCAATTCGAACACCATCAGCTCAATATATGGCCAACAGACGCAACAAAGGTATGACAGTCAGGAACGGCGTCACGTCACCAACTTACGGAAGCATTTTGACAAAGATAGAAACCGATTTCGTTCTTGACCTCTTCACGAGAGCTGCAGATATTTCTTTGAGCCTTCCAACGATACCAAGATCGATACTGTTGAACACGCAAAGCTCCATAAATTGTCAGCATACGGTTGCATGTTCAGATTGCCACGAACAGTATCACATCTCAAGCTAGAAGATGGAATTTCACTCCGATAGAGATTGATACAGATCTCGGCATTGAATATCTTAATACTTCATTCAAAATAAATTCTCCACCCATCATAATGTTCTGTATTCTTAGAAGACACTTGATTAGCTTCACTGGACGCTTCTTAAATGAGCTAAGGCGCTAAGGTATCCGCTTGGCACATTAACATGTCTGTTTAACTCGGAGCATTCTGACCACTTAGCGTACTATGCTTCTTTGACCCTGTTACTGGCCGAATTAGGATTCGATGTCTTCATGAAACTTGTTTATATGGATATTAACTTTAATGAGACATTGGTTTCATCCAATTCGAACACCATCAGCTCAATATATGGCCATCAGACGTTACAAAGGTATGACAGTTAAGAACGGCATCAAGTCACCAACTTACATATGCATTTTGACAAAGATAGAAACCGATTTCGTTCTTGACCTATTTACGAGAGCTGCAGATATTTCAATGAGCCTTCCAACGATACCAAGATCGATACTGTTGAACACTCAAAGCTCCATAAATTGTCAGCAAACGGTTGCATGTTCAGATTGCCACGAACAGTATCACATCTCAAGCTTGAAGATGGAATTTCACTCCGATAGAGATTGATACAGATCTTGGCTTCTTCAGGAAACATATAGGTATTTCTCTTATCTTTCTAACAAAACCAAAATCACTTCATTAGGACGAGCGTACCTCAAAATACGACATTTCGGACACTTGATTATCGGCAGCAGACGCTTGACTTTAATCTTCAGTGTTTTTGCTGTTGCCGCTTTTGTACTTTTGTCTTTATTAACGCATTTATTCTCTATCTTCTATTAGAGTTGCTGAAGCTTGTATATTCTTATATTACAGTACTTGATGCTTCAGAACTTTATTTAAAAGGGTACCTCATTTTCTGGTCAAGTTTGGACGTTGAATATCTTAATATTTCATTCAAAATTACTTCTCCAGCCATCATAATCTTCGGACGCTTGATTGGCTTCACTGAACGATTCTTAAAAGAGCTAAGGCGCTTGGTTATCTGCTTTGCACATTCACAAGTCTGTTTAACTCGTAGCATTCTGACCATTCCGCGTGTTATGCTTCTTTCACCCTGTTACTGGCCGAATCAGTATTCGATGATTTCATGAAACTTGTTTATATGGATATTAGCTTTAAACACCGGCTTCATCCAATTCGAACACCATCAGCTCAATATATGGTCAACAGATGCTACAAAGGTATGACAGTCAGGAACGGCATCACGTCACCAACTTACGGATGCATTTTGACAAAGATAGATATCGATTTTGTTCTTGACCTCTTCACGAGAGCTGCAGATATTTCCTTGAGCCTTCCAACGAAGCCAAGATCGATACTTTTCAACACGCAAAGATCCAAAAATTGTTAGCTGGCGGTTGCATATTCTGATTGCCATGAACAGTACCACATCTCAAGCTTGAAGAAGGAGGTTCACTCCAATAGATATTGATACAGATCTCAGCTTCTTCAGAAAGCATATAGGTATTTCTCTTATCTTTCTAACAAAACCGTGATCATTTCATTAGGATGAGTGTACAAAAAATATGACATTTTGGACGCTTGATTATCGGCAGCAGACGCTTGACTTCAATCTTCAGTGTTTTTGCTGTTGCCGCTTTTGTACTTTTGTCTTTATTCACGCTTTTCTTCTCTTTATTCTATTAAAGTTGCTGAAGCTTTTATATTCTTATATTACAGTACTTGATGCTTCAGAGCTTTATTGAAAAGGGTACCTCATTTTCTGGTCAAGCTTGGACTTTGAATATTTTAATACTTCATTCAAAATTACTTGTCCACCCATCATAATGTTCTGTATTTTGAGAAGACGCTTGATTAGCTTCACCGTACGCTTTTTAAATGAGCTAAGGCGCTTGGGTACCCGCTTTGAACATTCACATGTCTGTTTAACTCGTAGCATTCTGACCATTTAGCATATTATGCTTCTTTGACCCTGTTACTTGCTGAATTAGGATTCGATGTCTTCATGAAACTTGTTTATGTGGATATTAGCTTTAATGAGACACCGGTTTCATCCAATTCGAACACCATCAGCTCAATATATGGCCAACAGACGCAACAAATGTATGACAGTCAGGAACGGCATCACATCACCAACTTACGGATGCATTTTGACAAAGATAGAGATCGATTTCGTTCTTGACCTCTTCACGGGATCTGCAGATATTTCTTTGAGCCTTCAAACGATACCAAGATCGATACTTTTGAACACGCAAAGCACCAGAAATTGTCAGCAGACGGTTGCATGTTCTGATTGCCACGAACAGTATCCCATCTCAAGCTTGAAGAAGGAATCTCACTCCAATAGAGATTGATACAGATCTCAGCTTCTTCAGGAAACATATAGGTATTTCTCTTATCTTTCTAAAAAATCCAAGATCACTTCATTAGGACGGGCGTACCTTAAAATACGACTTTCGGACGCTTGATTATCGGCAGCAGACGCTTGACTTCAATCTTTAGTGTTTTTGCTGTTGCCGCTTTTATAATTTTGTCTTTATTCACGCTTTTCTTCTCTTTCTTCTATTAGAGTTCCTGAAGCTTGTATATTCTTATCTCACAGTACTTGATGCTTCAGAACTTTATTTAAAAGGGTACCTCATTTTCTGGTCAAGCTTAGACTTTAAATATCTTAATACTTCATTCAAAAATACTTCTCCACCCATCATAATGTTCGGTATTCTGAGTAGACGCTTGATTGGCTTCACTGGACGATTCTTAAAAGAGCTAAGGCGCTTGGTTATCCGCTTTGCACATTCACAAGAGCGTATTATGCTTCCTTGACCCTCTTAGTGAAAGAATTAGGATTCGATGTCTTCAAGAAACTTGTATATATGGATATTAGGTTTAATAAGACATCGGTTTCATCCTATTCGGACACCTATAGGGCAAGATATAGCCAATAGACGCTACAAAGGTTTGACTGTCAGGAACAGCATCACGTCACCAACTTACGGATACAATTTGAAAAAGATAGAGATCGATTTCGCTCAGGACCTCTTCATGAGAGTTGCAGATATTTCTATGAACTTCCATAGATACCAAGATCGATGCTTTTGATCATCTAAAGCTCTCGAAATTGTCAGCGGACGCTTGCATGTTTTGATTGTCATGAACAGTATCACCCTTACAGCTTGAAGAAGGAATTTCACTCTGATAGAGATTGAATCAGATCTCTAATTCTTCAGGAAACTGGTTGGTATTTATGTTATTTTCTAACTAAATAAAGTGAATTTTTTTGTTATCTTTCAAACTAAACCAAGATCACTTCATTTGGACGAGTGTACCTCAAAATACGACGTTTCGGACGCTTGATTATCGATAGCAGACGCTTATCGGGGTTTTGCTTTTGCACCTTTAGTACTTTTGTCTTTGTTCAGGCTTCTTTTCTCTTTCTTCTGTTAGAGTTGCTAAAGCTTTTGTATTCTTCTGTTACAGTACCTGATGCTGCAGAACTTTATTGAAAAAGGTACCCCATATTTTGGTGAAGCTTGGACTTTGAATATTTTAATACTTCATTCAAAATTACTTCTCCATTCATCCTAATGTTCTGTATTCTGATTAGACGCTTGGTTAGCTTCACTGAACGCTTTTTAAATGAGATAAGATGCATGGTTATCCACCGGGCACATTCACAAGGCTGTTCAACTCGTTGCACTCTGACCAGTTAGCGTATTATGCTTCCTTGACCCTCTTAACGGCCGAACTAGGATTAGATGTCTTCAAGAAACTTGTATATATGGATATCAGGCTTAATAAGACATCGATTTCATCCAATTCGGACATCTATACTGCAAGATATGGCCAATAGACGCTACAAAGGTATGACTGTCAGGAACAGTATCACGTCACCAACTTATGGATACAATTTGAAATAGATAGAGATAGATTTCGCTCAGGACCTCTTCATGAGAGTTGCAGATATTCCTATGAACTTCCATAGATACTAAGACCAATGCTTTTGAACACCTAAATCTCTCGAAATTGTCAGCGGACGCTTGCATGTTTTGATTGTCATGAACAGTATCACATCTAAAGCTTGAATAAAGAATTTCACTCTGATAGAGATTGATTCAGATCTCTACTTCTTCAGGAAACTTGTTGGCATTTATGTTATTTTCTAACTAAACCAAGTGATATTTATGTTAACTTTCTAACTAAACCAAGATCACTTCATTTGGACGAGTGTACCTCAAAATTAGACGTTTCGGACGTTTGATTATCGATAGCAGACCCTTGACTACAATCTTCAGTGTTTTTGCTTTTGCACCTTTAGCACTTTTGTCTTTGTCCAGGCTTATTTTCTCTTTCTTTTGTTAGAGTTGCTGAAGCTTTTGTATTCTTCTGTTACAGTACTTGATGCTGCAGAACTTTACTGAAAATGGTGCCACATATTTTGGTGAAGCTTGGACTTTGAATATTTTAATACTTCATTCAAAATTACTTCTCCATTCATGCTAATTTATGTATTCTGATTAGACGCTTGGTTAGCACACTGAACGCTTTTTAAATGAGATAACATGCATGGTTATCCACTGGGCACATTCACAAGGCTATTCAACTCGTTGCACTCTGACCAGTTAGCGTATTATGCTTCCTTGACCCTCTTAACGGCCGAACTAGGATTCGATGTCTTCAAGAAACTTGTATATATGGATATTAGGTTTAATGAGACATTGGTTTCATCCAATTCGGACACCTGTAGTGCAAGATATGGCCAATATACGCTACAAAGGTATGACTGTCAGGAACAGCAACACGTCACCAAATTACGGATACAATTTGACAAAGATAGAGATCGATTTCGCTCAGGACCTCTTCATGAGAGTTGCAGATATTTCTATGAACTTCCATAGATACCAAGATCGATGCTTTTGAACACCTAAAGCTCTCCAAATTGTCAGCGGACGCTTGCATGTTTTGATTGTCATGAACAGTATCACATCTACAACTTGAAGAAGGAATTTCACTCTGATAGTGATTGATTCAGATCTCTACTTCTTCAGGAAACTTGTTGTTATTTATGTTATTTTCGAACTAAACCATGTGATATTTTTGTTATCTTTCTAACTAAATCAAGATCACTTCATTTGGACGAGTGCACCTCAAAATACGACGTTTCGGACGCTTGATTATCGATACCAGGCGCTTTTCGCGGTTTTGCTTTTGCACCTTTAGCACTTTTGTCTTTGTTCAGGCTTCTTTTCACTTTCTTTTGTTAGAGGTGCTGAAGCTTTTGTATTCTTCTGTTATAGTACTTGATGCTGCAGAACTTTATTGAAAAGGGTACCACATATTTTGGTGAAGCTTGGACTTTGAATATTTTAATACTTCATTCAAAATTACTTCTCCGTTCATCCTAATGTTCTGTATTCTGATTAAACGCTTGGTTAGCTTCGCTGAACGCTTTTTAATTGAGATAAGATGCTTGGTTATCCACTGGGCACATTCACAAGGCTGTTTAACTCGTTGCACTCTAACCAGTTAGCGTATTATGCTTTCTTGACCCTCTTAATGGCCGAATTAGGATTCGATGGCTACAAGAAACTTGTACATATGGATATTAGGTTTAATGAGACATTGGTTTCATCCAATTCGGACACCTATACTTCAAGATATAGCCAATAGATGCTACAAAGGTATGACTGTCAGGAACAGCAACACATCACCAATTTACGGATATTTGACAAAGATAGAGATCGATTTCGCTCAGGACCTCTTCATGAGAGTTGCAGATATTTCTATGAACTTCCATAGATACCAAGACCGATGCTTTTGAACACCTAAAGCTCTCGAAATTCTCAGCGGACGCTTGCATGTTTTGATGTTCATGAACAGTATCACATCTACAGCTTGAAGAAGGAATTTCACTCTGATAGAGATTGATTCAGATCTCTAATTCTTCAGGAAACTTGTTGGTGTTTATGTTATCTTTCTAACTAAACAAAGATCACTTCGTTTGGACGAGCGTACCTCAAAATACGACATTTCGGACGTTTGATTATCGGTAGTAGACGCTTGACTACAATCTTCAGTGTTTTCGCTTTTGCACCATTAGTACTTTTATCTTTGTCCAGGATTCTTTTATCTTTCTTCTGTTAGAGTTGATGAAGCTTTTGTATTCTTCCATTACAGTACTTGATGTTTCAGACCTTAATTGAAAAGGGTACCTCATTTGTTGGGGAAGCTGGGACTTTGAATATTATAATACTTCATTTAAAATTGCTTCACCATTCATCATAATGTTGTGTATTATGATTAGATGCTTGATTGGCCTCACTAAATGCTTTTAAAATGAGATAAGACGCTTGGTTATTCACTGGGCACATTCACAAGGTTGTTTAACTCGTAGCACTCTAACCACTTAGCGCATTATGCTTCCTTGACCCTCTTAACGGCCGAATTAGGATTCGATGTCTTCAAGAAACTTGTATATATGGATATTAAGTTTAATGAGACATCGATTTCATCCAATTCGGACATCTATACTGCAAGATATGGCCAATAGATGCTACAAAGGTATGACTGTCAGGAACAACATCACGTCAGCAACTTACAGATATAATTAGAAAAAGATAGAGATCGATTTCGCACAGGACCTCTTCATGAGAGATGCAGATATTTCTACGAACTTCCATAGATACCAAGATCGATGCTTTTGAACACCTAAAGCTCTCGAAATTGTCAGCGGATGCTTGCATGTTTTGATTGTCATGACCAATATCACATCTACAGCCTGAAGAAGGAATTCCACTCTGATAGAGATTGATTCAGATCTCTACTTCTTCAAGAAACTTGTTGGTATTTATGTTATTTTCTAACTAAACCAAGTGATATTTATGTTATCTTTCTAACTAAACCAAGATCACTTCATTTGGACGAGTGTACCTCAAAATACGACGTTTTGGACTCTTGATTATCGACAGCATACGCTTGACTACAATCTTCAGTGTTTTTGCTTTTGCACCTTTAGTACTTTTGTCTTTGTTCAGGCTTATTTTCTCTTTCTTCTGTTAGGGTTGCTGAAGCTTTTGTATTCTTCTGTTACAGTACTTGATGATGCAGAACGTTATTGAAAAGGGTACCTCATATTTTGGTGAAGCTTAGACTTTGAATATTTTAATACTTCATTCAAAATTACTTCTCTATTCATCATAATGTTCTGTATTCTGATTAGACGCTTGGTTAGCTTCATTGAACACTTTTTAAATGAGATAAGATGCATGGTTATCCACTGGGCACATTCACAAGGCTGTTTAACTTGTTACACTCTGACCAATTAGCGTATTATGCTTCCTTGACCCTCTTAACGGCCGAACTAGGATTCGATGTCTTCAAGAAACTTGTATATATGGATATTAGTTTTGATGAAACATCAGTTTCATCCAATTCGGACACCTATAGTGCAAGATATGGCCAATATACGCTACAAAGGTATGACTGTCAGGAACAGCAACACGTCACCAACTTACGGATGCAATTTGACAAAGATAGAGATGGATTTCGCTCAGGACCTCTTCTTGAGAGTTGCAGATATTTCTATGAACTTCCATAGATACCAAGATTGTTGCTTTTGAACACCTAAAGCTCTCGAAATTGTCAGCGGACGCTTGCATGTTTTGATTGTCATGAACAGTATCACATCTACAGCTTGAAGAAGGAATTTCACTCTAATAGAGATTGATTCAGATCTCTACTTCTTCAGGAAACTTGTTGGTATTTATGTTATTTTCTAACTAAACCAAGTGATATTTATGTTATCTTTCTAACTAAACCAAGATCACTTCATTTGGACGATTGTACCTCAAAATACGACATTTCAGACGCTTGATTATCGATAGCAGACGCTTGACTACAATCTTCAGTGTTTTTGCTTTTGCACCTTTAGTACTTTTGTCTTTGTTCAGTTTTCTTTTCTCTTTCTTCTATTAGAGTTGCTGAAGCTTTTGTATTCTTCTGTTACAATACTTGATGCTGCAGAACGTTATTGAAAAGGGTACCTCATTTGTTGGGGAAGCTTGGAGTTTGAATATTTTAATATTTCATTGAAAATTGCTTCTCCATTCGTCATAATGTTGTGTATTCTGATTAGACGCTTGGTTGGCCTAATTGAAAGCTTTTAAAATGATATGGGATGCTTGGTTATCCATAGGTCACATTCACAAGGCTATTTAACTCGTAGTTCTATGACCAATTAGCGTATTATGCTTCCTTGACCCTCTTAACGGCCGAATTTGGATTCGATGTCATGAAGAAACTGTATATATGGATATTAGTTTTGATGAAACATCGGTTTCATCCAATTCAAACACCTATAGTGCAAGATATGGCCAATATACGCTACAAAGGTATGACTGTCAGGAACAGCAACACGTCACCAACTTACGGATGCAATTTGACAAAGATAGAGATGGATTTCGCTCAGGACCTCTTCTTGAGAGTTGCAGATATTTCTATGAACTTCCATAGATACCAAGATTGTTGCTTTTGAACATCTAAAGCTCTCCAAATTGTCAGCGGACGCTTGCAGGTTTTGATTGTCATGAATAGTATCACATCTACAGCTTGAAGAAGGAATTCCACTCTGATAGTGATTGATTCCGATCTCTACTTCTTCAGGAAACTTGTTGGTATTTATGTTATTTTCTAACTAAACCAAGTGATATTTATGTTATCTTTCTAACTAAACCAAGATCACTTCATTTGGACGAGTGTACCTCAAAATACGACGTTTTGGACTCTTGATTATCGACAGCATACGCTTGACTACAATCTTCAGTGTTTTTGCTTTTGCACCTTTAGTACTTTTGTCTTTGTTCAGGCTTATTTTCTCTTTCTTCTGTTAGGGTTGCTGAAGCTTTTGTATTCTTCTGTTACAGTACTTGATGCTGCAGAACGTTATTGAAAAGTGTACCTCATATTTTGGTGAAGCTTAGACTTTGAATATTTTAATACTTCATTCAAAATTACTTCTCCATTCATCATAATGTTCTGTATTCTGATTAGACGCTTGGTTAGCCTAATTGAAAGCTTTTAAAATGATATGAGATGCTTGGTTATCCATAGGTCACATTCACAAGGCTATTTAACTTGTAGTTCTATGACCAATTAGCGTATTATGCTTCCTTGACCCTCTTAACGGCCGAATTTGGATTCGATGTCATCAAGAAACTGTATATATGGATATTAGGTTTAATTAGACATCGGTTTCATCCAATTCGGACACCTATACTGCAAGATGTGGCCTATAGATGCTACAAAGGTATTACTGTCAGGAACTGCAACACGTCACCAACTTACGGATCAATTTGACAAAGATAGAGATCGATTTAGCTCAGGACCTCTGCATGAGAGTTGCAAATATTTCTATGAACTTCCATAGATACCAAGATCGATGCTTTTGAACACCTAAAGCTCTCAAAATTGTCAGCGGACGCTTGCATGTTTTGATTGTCATGAACAGTATCACATCTACAGCTTGAAGAGGGAATTTCACTCTGATACAGATTGATTCAGATCTCTACTTCTTCAGGAAACTTGTTGGTATTTATGTTATTTTCTAACTAAACCAAGTGATATTTATGTTATCTTTCTAACTAAACCAAGATCACTTCATTTGGATGAGTGTACCTCAAAATACGACGTTTCAGACTCTTGATTATCGACAGCATACGCTTGACTACAATCTTTAGTGTTTTTGCTTTTGCACCTTTAGTACTTTTTTCTTTGTTCAGCCTTATTTTCTCTTTCTTCTGTTAGGGTTGCTGAAGCTTTTGTATTCTTCTGTTATAGTACTTGATGCTGCAGAACGTTATTGAAAAGGGTACCTCATATTTTGGTGAAGCTTAGACTTTGAATATTTTAATACTTCATTCAAAATTACTTCTCCATTCAGCATAATGTTCTGTATTCTGATTAGATGCTTGGTTAGCTTCACTGAACGCTTTTTAAATGAGATAAGATGCTTGGTTATCCACTAGGCACATTCACAAGGCTGTTTAACTCGTTGCACTCTGACCAGGTAGCATATTATGCTTCCTTGACCCTCTTAACGGCCGAATTAGGATTCGATGTCTTCAAGAAACTTGTATATATGGATATTAGGTTTAATGAGACATCGGTTTCATCCAATTCGGACACCTATACTACAAGATATGGCCAATAGACGCTACAAAGGTATGACTGTCAGGAACAGCAACACGTCACCAACTTACGGATACAATTTGACAAAGATAGAGATCGATTTCGCTCAGGACCTCTTCATGAGAGTTGCACATATTTCTATGAACTTTCATAGATACCAAGATCGATGCTTTTGAATGCCTAAAGCACTCGAAACTGTCAGCGGACGCATGCATGATTTGATTGTCATGAACAGTATCACATCTACAGCTTGAAGAAGGAATTTCACTCTGATAGAGATTGATTCAGATCTCTACTTCTTCAGGAAACTTGTTGGTATTTATGTTATTTTCTAACTAAACCAAGTGATATTTTTTTTATCTTTCTAACTAAACCAAGATCACTTCATTTGGACGAGTGTACCTCAAAATACGACGTTTCGGACGCTTGATTATCGATACCAGATGCTTTTCGGGATTTTGCTTTTGCACCCTTAGTACTTTTGTCTTTGTTTAGGCTTCTTTTCTCTTTCTTATGTTAGAGTTGCTGAAGCATTTGTATTCTTCTGTTACAGTACTTGATGTTGCAGAACTTTACTATAAATGGTACCCCATATTTGGGTGAAGCTTGGACTTTGAATATTTTAATACTTCATTCAAAATTACTTCTCCATTCATCCTAATGTTCTGTATTCTGATTAGATGCTTGCTTAGCCTCACTGAATGCTTTTAAAATGAGATAAGACGCTTGGTTATCCACTGGGCACGTTCACAAGGTTGTTTAACTCGTAGCACTCTGACCACTTAGCGTATTATGCTTCCTTGACCCTCTTAACGACCGAATTAGGATTCGATGTCTTCAAGAAACTTGTATATATGGATATTAGTTTTGATGAGTCATCGGTTTCATCCAATTCGGACACCTACAGTGCAAGATATGGCCAATATACGCTACAAAGGTATGACTGTCAGGAACAGCAACAAGTCACCAGCTTACGGATGCAATTTGACAAAGATAGAGATCGATTTCGCTCAGGACCTCTTCTTGAGAGTTGCAGATATTTCTATGAACTTCCATAGATACCAAGATCGATGCTTTTGAACACCTAAAGCTCCCGAAATTGTCAGCGGACGCTTGCATGTTTTGATTGTCATGAACAGTATCACGTCTATAGCTTGATGAAGGAATTTCACTCTGATAGAGATTGATTCAGATCTCTACTCCATCAGGAAACTTGTTGGTATTTATGTTATTTTCTAACTAAACCAAGTGATATTTATGTTATCTTTCTAACTAAACCAAGATCACTTCATTTGGACGAGTGTACCTCAAAATACGATCTTTCGGACTCTTGATTATCAAGAGCATACGCTTGACTACAATCTTCAGTGTTTTTTCTTTTGCACCTTTAGTTCTTTTGTCTTTGTTCAGGCTTATTTTCTCTTTCTTCTGTTAGGGTTGCTGAAGCTTTTGTATTCTTCTGTTATAGTACTTGATGCTGCAGAACGTTATTGAAAAGGGTACCTCATATTTTGGTGAAACTTAGACTTTGAATATTTTAATACTTCATTCAAAATTACTTCTCCATTCATCATAATGTTCTGTATTCTGATTAGATGCTTGGTTAGCTTCATTGAACGCTTTTTAAATGAGATAAGATGCTTGGTTATCCACTGGGCACATTCACAAGGCTGTTTAACTCGTTGCACGCTGACCAGGTAGCGTATTATGCTTCCTTGACCCTCTTAACGGCCGAATTAGGATTCGATGTCTTTAAGAAACTTGTATATATGGATATTAGGTTTAATGAGACATCGGTTTCATACAATTCGGGAACCTATACTACAAGATATGGCCAATTGACGCTACAAAGGTATGACTGTCAGGAATAGCAACACGTCAGCAACTTACGGATACAGTTTGAAAAAGATAGAGATCGATTTCGCTAAGGACCTCTTCATGAGAGTTGTACATATTTCTATGAACTGTCATAGATACCAAGATCGATGCTTTTGAGCACCTTAAGCTCTCAAAATTGTCAGCGGACGCTTGCATGTTTTGATTGTCATGAATAGTATCACATCTACAGCTTGAAGAAGGAATTTGACTCTGATAGAGATTGATTCAGATCTCTACTTCTTCAGGAAACATGTTGGTATTTATGTTATTTTCTAACTAAACCAAGTGATATTTTTTTTTTTATCTTTCTAACTAAACCAAGATCACTTCATTTGGACGTGTGTACCTCAAAATACGATGTTTCGGACGCTTGATTATCGATACCAGACGCTTTTACTTTTGTCTTTGTTCAGGATTCTTTTATCTTTCTTCTGTTAGAGTTGATGATGCTTTTGCATTCTTCTATTACAGTACTTGATGTTTCAGACCTTTATTGAAAAGGGTACCTCATTTGTTGGGGAAGCTTCGACTTTGAATATTATAATACTTCATTCAAAATTGCTTCACCATTCATGATAATGTTGTGTATTCTGATTAGACACTTGGTTAGCTTAACTGAACGCTTTTTAAATGAGATAAGATGCACGGTTATCCACTGGGCACATTCACAAGGCTGTTTAACTCGTTGCACTCTGACCAGTTAGCGTATTATGCTTCCTTGACCCTCTTAACGGCCGAACTAGGATTCGATGTCATCAAGAAACTGTATATATGGATATTAGTTTTGATGAAACATCGGTTTCATCCAATTCAAACACCTATAGTGCAAGATATGGCCAATATACGCTACAAAGGTATGACTGACAGGAACAGCAACACGTCACCAACTTACGGATGCAATTTGACAAAGATAGAGATCGATTTCGCTCAGGACCTCTTCTTGAGAGTTGCAGATATTTCTATGAACTTCCATAGATACCAAGATTGATGCTTTTGAACACCTAAAGCTCTCGAAATTGTCAGCGGACGCTTGCATGTTTTGATTGTCATGAACAGTATCACATCTACAGCTTGAAGAAGGAATTTCACTCTGATAGAGATTGGTTCAGATCTCTACTTCTTCAGGAAACTTGTTGGTATTTATGTTATTTTCTAACTAAACCAAGTGATATTTATGTTATCTTTGTATATGGATATTAGGTTTAACGAGACATTGGTTTCATCCGTTTCAGACACGTATACTGGAAGATATGGCCAATAGACACTACAAAGGTATGACTGTCAGGAACAGCAACTCATCACCAACTTACGGATACAATTTGACAAAGATAGAGATCGATTTCGCGGAGGACCTCTTCATAAAAGTGGCAGATATTTTTGTAAACTTCCATAGATACCAAGACCGATGCTTTGGAACAACAAAAGCTCTCGAAATTGTCAGCGGACGCTTGCATGTTTTGATTGTCATGAACAGTATCACATCTACAGCTTGAAGAAGGAATTTCACTCTGATATCGGACGCTTGATTATCGATAGCAGACGCTTGACTACAATCTTCAGTGTTTTTGCTTTTGCACTTTTAGTACTTTTGTCTTTGTTCAGGGTTCTTTTCTCTTTCTTCTGTAAGAGTTGCTGAAGCTTTTGTATTCTTCTGTTACAGTACTTGATGCTGCATAACTTTATTGAAAAGGGTACCTCATATTTTGGTGAAGCATAGACTTTGAATATTTTAATACTTCATTCAAAATTACTTCTCCATTCGTCATAATGTTCTGTATTCTGATTAGACGCTTGGTTAGCTTCACTGAATGCTTTTTAAATGAGATAAGATGCTTGGTTATCCACTGGGCACATTCACAAGGCTGTTAACTCGTAGCACTCTGACCAGGTAGCGTATTATGCTTCCTTGACCCTCTTAACGGCCGAATTAGGATTCGATGTCTGCAAGAAACAAGTATATATGGATATTAGGTTTAATGAGACATCGGTTTCATCCAATTTGGACACCTATACTGCAAGATATGGCCAATAGACGCTACAAAGGTATGACTGTCAGGAACAGCAACACGTCACCAACTTACAGATACAATTTGACAAAGATAGAGATCGATTTCGCCCAGGACTTCTTAATGAGAGTTGCAGATATTTCTATGAACTTCCATAGATACCAATATCGATGCTTTTGAACACCTAAAGCTCTCCAAATTGTCAACGGACGCTTGCATGTTTTCATTGTCGTGAACAGTATCACATCTACAGCTTGAAAAAGGAATTTCACTCTGATAGAGAATGATTCAGATCTCTACTTCTTCAGGAAACTTGTTGGTATTTATGTTATATTTCTAACTAAACCAAGATCACTTCATTTGGATGAGTGTACCTCAAAATACGACGTTTCGGACGCTTGATTATCGGTAGCAGACGCTTGACTACAATCTTCAGTGTTTTGGCTTTTGCACCATTAGTACATTTGTCTTTGTTCAGGCTTGTTTTCTCTTTCTTCTGTTAGAGTTGATGAAGCTTTTGTATTCTTCTGTTACAGTACTTGATGCTGCATAACTTTATCGAAAAGGGTACCTCATTTGTTGGGGAAGCTAGGACTTTGAATATTTTAATACTTCATTCAAAATTGCTTCTCCATTCATCATAGTGTTGTGTATTCTGATTAGACGCTTGGTTAGCCTCATTGAATGCTTTTAAAATGAGATAAGATGCATGGTTATCCATAGGGCACATTCACAAGGCTGTTTAACTCGTAGTTCTCTAACCAATTAGCGTATTATGCTTCCTTGACCCTCTTAACGGCCGAATTAGGATTCGATGTCTTCAAGAAACTTGTATATATGGATATTAGGTTTAATGAGACATCGATTTCATCCAATTCGGACATCTATACTGCAAGATATGGCCAATAGACGCTACAAAGGTATTACTACCAGGAACAACATCACGTCAGCAACTTACAGATATAATTAGAAAAAGATAGAGATCGATTTCGCACAGGACCTCTTCATGAGAGATGCAGATATTTCTATGAACTTCCATAGATACCAAGATCGATGCTTTTGAACACCTAAAGCTCTCGAAATTGTCAGCGGACGCTTGCATGTTTTGATTGTCATGACCAGTATCACATCTACAGCTTGAAGAAGGAATTTCACTCTGATTGAGATTGATTCAGAACTCTACTTCTTCAGGAAACTTGTTGGTATTTATGTTATTTTCTAACTAAACCAATTGATATTTATGTTATCTTTCTAACTAAACCAAGATCACTTCATTTGGACGAGTGTACCTCAAAATATGACGTTTCGGACGCTTGATTATCGACAGCATACGCTTGACTACAATCTTCAGTGGTTTTGCTTTTGCTCCTTTAGTACTTTTGTCTTTGTTCAGGCTTATTTTCTCTTTCTTCTGTTAGGGTTGCTGAAGCTTTTGTATTCTTCTGTTACAGTACTTGATGCTGCAGAACGTTATTGAAAAGGGTACCTCATATTTTGGTAAAGCTTAGACTTTGAATATTTTAATACTTCATTCAAAATTACTTCTCCATTCATCATAATGTTCTATATTCTGATTAGACGCTTGGTTAGCTTCACTAAATGCTTTTTAAATGAGATAAGATGCTTGGTTATCCACTGGGCACATTCACAAGGATGTTTAACTCGTTGCACTCTGACCAGGTAGCGTATTATGCTTCCTTGACCCTCTTAACGGCCGAATTAGGATTCGATGTCTTGAAGAAACTTGTATATATGGATATTAGGTTTAATGAGACATCCGTTTGATCCAATTAGGACACCTATACAACAAGATATGGACAATAGACGCTATAAAGGTATGACTGTCAGGAGCAGCACCACGTCACCAACTTACGGATACAATTTGACAAAGATAGAGATCGATTTCGCTCAGGACCTCTTCATGAGAGTTGCAGATATTTCTATGAACTTCCATAGATACCAAGATTGATGCTTTTGAACACCTAAAGCTCTCCAATTTGTCAGCGGACGCTTGCATGTTTTGATTGTCATGAACAGTATCACATCTACAGCATGAAGAAGGAATTTCACTCTGATAGAGATTGATTCAGATCTCTACTTCTTCAGGAAACTTGTTGGTATTTATGTTATGTTTCTAAATAAACCAAGATCACATCATTTTGACGAGTGTACCTCAAAATACGACGTTTCGGATGCTTGATTATCGGTAGCAGACGCTTGACTACAATCTTCTGTGTTTTTGCTTTTGCACCATTAGTACTTTTGTCTTTGTTCAGGCTTCTTTTATCTTTCTTCTGTTAGAGTTACTGAAGCTTTTGTATTCTTCTGTTACGGTACTTGATGCTGTAGAACTTTATTGAAATGGGTACCTCATATTTTGGTGAAGCTTGGACTTTGAATATTTTAATACTTCATTCAAAATTGCTTCTCCATTCATCATAATGTTGTGTATTCTGATTAGACGCTTGGTTAGCCTCATTGAATGCTTTTAAAATGAGATAAGAGGCTTGGTTATCCGTAGGGTACATTCACAAGGCTGTTTAACTCGTAGTTCTCTGACCAATTAGCGTATTATGCTTCCTTGACCCTCCTAACGGCCGAATTAGGATTCGATGTCTTGAAGAAACTTGTATATATGGATATAAGGTTTAATGAGACATCGGTTTCATCCAATTCGGACACCTATACTGCAAGATATGGCCAATAGACGCTACAAAGTTATGACCGTCAGGAATAGCAACACGTCACCAAGTTACGGATACAATTTGACAAAGATAGAGATCGATTTTGCTCAGGACCTCCTCATGAGAGTTGCAGATATTTCTATGAACTTCCACATATACCAAGATCGATGCTTTTGCACACCAAAAGCTCTCGAAATTGTCAGCGGACGCTTGCATGTTTTGATTGTCCTGAACAGTATCACATCTACGGCTTGAAGAAGGAATTTCACTCTGATAGAGGTTGATTCAGACCTCTACTTCTTCAGAAAACTTGTTGGTACTTATGTTATTTTCTAAATAAACCAAGTGATATTTATGTTATCTTTCCAACTAAACCAAGATCACTTCATTTGGACGAGTGTACCTCAAAGTACGACGTTTCGGACGCTTGATTATCGATAGCAGACGCTTGACTACAATCTTCAGTGTTTTCGCTTTTGCATCTTTAGTACTTTTGTCTTTGTTCAGGCTTCTTTTCTCTTTCTTCTGTTAGAGTTACTGAAGCTTTTGTATTCTTCTGTTACGGTACTTGATGCTGTAGAACTTTATTGAAATGGGTACCTCATATTTTGGTGAAGCTTGGACTTTGAATATTTTAATACTTCATCCAAAATTACTTCTCTATTCATCCTAATGTTCTGTATTTTGATTAGACGCTTGGTTAGCTTCACTGAACGCTTTTTAAATTAGAAAGGATGCTTGGTTATCCACTGGGCACATTCACAAGGCTGTTTAACTCGTTGCACTCTGACCAATTAGTGTATTATGCTTCCTTGACCCTCTTAACGGCCGAATTACGATTCGATGTCTTCAAGAAACTAGTATATATGGATATTAGGTTTAATAAGACATCGGTTTCATCCAATTCAAACACCTATACTGCAAGATATGTCCAATAGACGCTGCAAAGGTATGACTGTCAGGAATAGTATCACGTCAGCAACTTACGGATACTATTTGAAAAACATAGAGATCGATTTCGCTCAGGACCTCTTCATGAGAGTTGCAGATATTTCTATGAACTTCCATAAAAACTAAGATTGATGCTTTGGAACACATAAAGATCTTGAAATTGTCCGCGGACGCTTGCATGTTTTGATTGTCATGAACAGTATCACATCTACAGCTTGAAGAAGGAATTTCACTCTGATAGAGATTGATTCAGATCTCTACTTCTTCAGGAAACTTGTTGGTATTTATGTTATTTTCTAACTAAACCAAGTGATATTTATGTTATCTTTCCAACTAAACCAAGATCACTTCATTTGGACGAGTGTACCTCAAAGTACGATGTTTCCGACGCTTGATTATCGATAGCAGACGCTTGACTACAATCTTCATTGTTTTTGCTTTTGCATCTTTAGTACTTTTGTCTTTGTTCAGGTTTCTTTTCTCTTTCTTCTGTTAGAGTTAGTGAAGCTTTTGTATTCTTCTGTTACGGTACTTGATGCTGCGGAACTTTATTGAAAAGGGTACCTCATATTTTGGTGAAGCTTGGACTTTGAATATTTTAATACTTCATTCAAAATTACTTCTCCATTCATCCTAATGTTCTGTATTTTGATTAGACGCTTGGTTAGCTTCACTGAACGCTTTTTAAATTAGAAAGGATGCTTGGTTATCCAATGGGCACATTCACAAGGCTGTTTAACTCGTTGCACTCTGACCAATTAGCGTATTATGCTTCCTTGACCCTCTTAACGGCCGAATTACGATTCGATGTCTTCAAGAAACTAGTATATATGGATATTAGGTTTAATAAGACATCGGTTTCATCCAATTCAAACACCTATACTGCAAGATATGTCCAATAGACGCTGCAAAGGTATGACTGTCAGGAATAGCATCACGTCACCAACTTACGGATACAATTTGAAAAAGATAGAGATCGATTTCGCTCAGGACCTCTTCATGAGAGTTGCAGATATTTCTATGAACTTCCATAAAAACTAAGATTGATGCTTTGGAACACATAAAGCTCTCGAAATTGTCAGCGGACGCTTGCATGTTTTGATTGTCATGAACAGTATCACATCTACGGCTTGAAGAAGGAATTTCACTCTGATAGAGGTTGATTCAGATCTCTACTTCTTCAGGAAACTTGTTGGTATTTATGTTATTTTCTAACAAAACCAAGTGATATTTATGTTATCTTTCCAACTAAACCAAGATCACTTCATTTGGACGAGTGTACCTCAAAGTACGACGTTTCAGACGCTTGATTATCGATAGCAGACGCTTGACTACAATCTTCAGTGTTTTTGCTTTTGCATCTTTAGTACTTTTGTCTTTGTTCAGGTTTCTTTTCTCTTTCTTCTGTTAGAGTTAGTGAAGCTTTTGTATTCTTCTGTTACGGTACTTTATGCTGCAGAACTTTATTGAAAAGGGTACCTCATATTTTGGTGAAGCTTGGACTTTGAATATTTTAATACTTCATTCAAAATTACTTCTCCATTCATCCTAATGTTCTGTATTTTGATTAGACGCTTGGTTAGCTTCACTGAACGCTTTTTAAATTAGAAAGGATGCTTGGTTATCCACTGGGCACATTCACAAGGCTGTTTAACTCGTTGCACTCTGACCAATTAGCGTATTATGCTTCCTTGACCCTCTTAACGGCCGAATTACGATTCGATGTCTTCAAGAAAGTAGTATATATGGATATTAGGTTTAGTGAGACATCGGTTTAATCCAATTCAAACACCTATACTACAAGATATGGCCAACAGACGCTGTAAAGGTATGACTGTCAGGAATAGCATCACGTCACCAACTTACGGATACAATTTGAAAAAGATAGAGATCGATTTCGCTCAGGACCTCTTCCTGAGAGTTGCAGATATTTCTATGAACTTCCATAAAAACTAAGATTGATGCTTTGGAACACATAAAGCTCTCGAAATTGTCAGCGGACGCTTGCATGTTTTGATTGTCATGAACAGTATCACATCTACGGCTTGAAGAAGGAATTTCACTCTGATAGAGGTTGATTCAGATCTCTACTTCTTCAGGAAACTTGTTGGTATTTATGTTATTTTCTAACTAAACCAAGTGATATTTATGTTATCTTTCCAACTAAACCAAGATCACTTCATTTGGACGACTGTACCTCAAAGTACGACGTTTCAGACGCTTGATTATCGATAGCAGACGCTTGACTACAATCTTCAGTGTTTTTGCTTTTGCATCTTTAGTACTTTTGTCTTTGTTCAGGTTTCTTTTCTCTTTCTTCTGTTAGAGTTAGTGAAGCTTTTGTATTCTTCTGTTACGGTACTTTATGCTGCAGAACTTTATTGAAAAGGGTACCTTATATTTTGGTGAAGCTTGGACTTTGAATATTTTAATACTTCATTCAAAATTACTTCTCCATTCATCCTAATGTTCTGTATTTTGATTAGACGCTTGGTTAGCTTCACTGAACGCTTTTTAAATTAGAAAGGATGCTTGGTTATCCACTGGGCACATTCACAAGGCTGTTTAACTCGTTGCACTCTGACCAATTAGCGTATTATGCTTCCTTGACCCTCTTAACGGCCGAATTACGATTCGATGTCTTCAAGAAAGTAGTATATATGGATATTAGGTTTAGTGAGACATCGGTTTAATCCAATTCAAACACCTATACTACAAGATATGGCCAACAGACGCTGTAAAGGTATGACTGTCAGGAATGGCATCACGTCACCAACTTACGGATACAATTTGAAAAAGATAGAGATCGATTTCGCTCAGGACCTCTTCCTGAGAGTTGCAGATATTTCTATGAACTTCCATAAAAACTAAGATTGATGCTTTGGAACACATAAAGCTCTCGAAATTGTCAGCGGACGCTTGCATGTTTTGATTGTCATGAACAGTATCACATCTACGGCTTGAAGAAGGAATTTCACTCTGATAGAGGTTGATTCAGATCTCTACTTCTTCAGGAAACTTGTTGGTATTTATGTTATTTTCTAAATAAACCAAGTGATATTTATGTGATCTTTCCAACTAAACCAAGATCACTTCATTTGGACGAGTGTAACTCAAAGTACGACGTTGCGGACGCTTGATTATCGATAGCAGACGCTTGACTACAATCTTGAGTGTTTTTGCTTTTGCATCTTTAGTACTTTTGTCTTTGTTCAGGCTTCTTTTCTCTTTCTTCTGTAAGAGTTACTGAAGCTTTTGTATTCTTCTGTTACGGTACTTGATGCTGCAGAACTTTATTGAAAAGGGTACCTCATATTTTGGTGAAGCTTGGACTTTGAATATTTTAATACTTCATCCAAAATTACTTCTCCATTCATCCTAATGTTCTGTATTCTGATTAGACGCTTGGTTAGCTTCACTGAATGCTTTTTAAATGAGAAAAGATGCTTGGTTATCCACTGGGCACATTCACAAGGCTGTTTAACTCGTTGCACTCTGACCAGTTAGCGTATTATGCTTCCTTGACCCTCTTAACTGTCGAATTAGGATTCGATGTCTTCAAGAAACTTGTATATATGGATATTAGGTTTAATGAAAAATCGGTTTCATCCAATTCGGACACCTATAGTGCAAGATATGGCCAATAAACGCTACAAACGTATGACCGTCAGGAATAGCAACACGTCACCAACTTACGGATACAATTTGACAAAGATAGAGATCGATTTTGCTCAGGACCTCTTCATGAGAGTTGCAGATATTTCTATGAACTTCCACAGATACCAAGATCGATGCTTTTGCACACCAAAAGCTCTCGAAATTGTCAGCGGACGCTTGCATGTTTTGATTGTCATGAACAGTATCACATCTACGGCTTGAAGAAGGAATTTCACTTTGATAGAGGTTGATTCAGATCTCTACTTCTTCAGGAAACTTGTTGGTATTTATGTTATTTTCTAACTAAACCAAGTGATATTTATGTTATCTTTCCAACTAAACCAAGATCACTTCATTTGGACGAGTGTACCTCAAAGTACGACGTTTCGGACGCTTGGTTATCGATAGCAGACGCTTGACTACAATCTTCAGTGTTTTTGCTTTTGCATCTTTAGTACTTTTGTCTTTGTTCAGGCTTCTTTTCTCTTTCTTCTATTAGAGTTACTGAAGCTTTTGTATTCTTCTGTTATGGTACTTGATGCTACAGAACTTATTTGAAAAGGGCACCCCATATTTTGGTGAAGCTTGGACTTTGAATATTTTAATACATCATTTAAATTTACTTCACCATTCATCCTAATGTTCTGTATTCTGATTAGACACTTGGTTAACTTCACTGAACGCTTTTTAAATGAGATAAGATGCTTGGTTATCCACTGGGTACATTCACAAGGCTATTTAACTCCTTGCACTCTGACCAGATAGCGTATTATGCTTCCTTGACCCTCTTAACTGCCGAATTAGGATTCGATGTCTTCATGAAACTTGTATATATGGATATTAGGTTTAATAAGACATCAGTTTCATCCAATTCGGACACCTATAGTGCAAGAAATGGCCAATAGACGCTACAAAGGTATGACTGTCAGGAACAGCAACACGTCCCCAACTTACGGATACAATTTGACAAAGATAGAGATCGATTTCGCTCAGGACTCTTCATGAGAGTTGCAGATATTTCTATGAAATTCCATAGATACCAAGATCTATGCTTTTGAACACCTAAAGCTCTCGAAATTGTCGGTGGACACTTGCTAGTTTTGATTGTCATGAACAGTATCACATCTATAGGTTGAAGAAGGAATTTCACTCAGATAGAGATTGATTCAGATCAATACTTCTTCAGGAAACTTGTTGGTTTTTATGTTATCTTTCTAAATAAACCAATATGACTTCATTTGGACGCGTGTACCGCAACATACGACGTTTTGGACGCTTGATTGTCGGTAGCAGACGCTTGACTACAATCTTCAGTGTTTTTTCTTTTGCAACTTTTGTACTTTTGCCTTTGTTCAGGCTTCTTTTCTATTTCTTATGTTAGAGTTGATGAAGCTTTTGTATTCTTCTATTACCGTACTTGATGTTTCAGACCTTTATTGAAAAGGGCACCTCATTTGTTGGGGAAGTTTGGACTTGGAATATTTTAATACTTCATTCAAAATTGCTTCTCCATTCATCATAATGTTGTGTATTCTGATCAGACGCTTGGTTAGCCTCACTGAATGCTTTTAAAATGAGATAAGACGCTTGGTTATCCACTGGGCACATTCACAAGGCTATTTAACTCGTAGAACTCTGGCCACTTAGCGTATTATGCTTCCTTGACCCTCTTAACGGCCGAATTAGGATTCGATATCATCAAGAAACTTGTATATATGGATATTAGGTTTAATAAGACATCGGTTTCACCCAATTCGGACACCTATAGTGCATGATAAGGCCAATTGACGCTACAAAGGTATGGCTGTCAGGAACAGTAACATGTCACCAACTTACGGATACAATTTGACAAAGATAGAGATCGATTTCGCTTAGGACCTCTTCATGAGAGTTACAGATATTTCTATGAACTTCCAAAGATACCAATATCTATGCTTTTGAACACCTAAAGCTCTCAAAATTGTCAGCGGACGCTTGCATGTTTTGAAAGTCAAGAACAGTATCACATCTACAGCTTGAAGAGGGAATTTCACTCTGATAGAGATTGATTCAGATCTCTACTTCTTCAGGAAACTTGTTGGCATTTATGTTATTTTCTACCTAAACCAAGTGATATTTATGTTATCTTTCTAACTAAACCAAGATCACTTCATTTGGACGAGTATACCTCAAAATACGACGTTTCGGACGCTTGATTACCGATAGCAGACGCTTTTCGGGGTTTTGCTTTTGCCCCTTTAGTACTTTTGTCTTTGTTCAGGCTTCTTTTCTCTTTCTTCTGTCAGATTTGTTGAAGCTTCTATATTCTTCTGTGACAGTACTTGATGCTGCAGAACTTTTTTGAAAAGGGTACCCATATTTTGGTGAAGCTTGGACTTTGAATATTTTAATACTTCATTTAAAATTACTTCACCATTCATCCTAATGTTCTGTATTCTGATTAGACGCTTGGTTAGCTTCACTGAACGCTTTTTAAATGTGATAAGATGCTTGGTTATCCACTGGGCACATTCACAAGGCTGTTTAACTCCTTGCACTCTGACCAGTTAGCGTATTATGCTTCCTTGACCCTCTTAACTGCCGAATTAGGATTCGATGTCTTCATGAAACTTGTATATATGGATATTAGGTTTAATGAGACATCGGTTTCATCCAATTCGGACACCAATAGTGCAAGATATGGCCAATAAACGCTACAAAGGAATGACTGTCAGGAACATCAACACGTCCCCAACTTACGGATACAATTTGACAAAGATAGAGATCGATTTCGCTCAGGACACTTCATGAGAGTTGCAGATATTTCTATGAACTTCCATAGATACCAAGATCGATGCTTTTGAACACCTAAAGCTCTCGAAATTGTCAGCGGACGCTTGCATGTTTTGATTGTCATGAACAGTATCACATCTATAGCTTGAAGAAGGAATTTCACTCTGATAGAGATTGATTCAGATCTCTACTTCTTCAGGAAACTTGTTGGTTTTTATGTTATCTTTCTAAATAAACCAATATCACTTCATTTGGATGAGTGTACCGCAAAATACGACGTTTCGGACACTTGATTATCAGTAGCAGATGCTTGACTACAATCGTCAGGGTTTTTGCTTTTGCACCTTTAGTACTTTTGTCTTTGTTCAGGCTTCTTTTCTCTTTCTTCTGTCAGAGTTGATGAAGCTTTTGTATTCTTCTATTACAGTACTTGATGTTTCAGACCTTTATTGAAAAGGGTACTTCATTTGTTGGGGAAGCTTGGACTTTGAATATTTTTATACTTCATTCAAAATTGCTTCTCCATTCATCATAATGTTGTGTATTCTGATCAGACGCTTGGTTAGTGTAACACGCCGCTCTTTCACTTCTATGTATATATGTGTTTATACTTGCTTATAGATGCTTGCATATGTCGTTTTTGCTTGTTTTTGGTGCATAAGTTCATAGTTGTAATAGTTTAGCCTTTAGAATAATCAATTCATCCGAGTCTAAATAACCTGTTTCACAGTTTTGGCCATATCTTGAGTTCTAGACATCCGATCGTGATGATCTAGAATGCATTGGAAAGCTTAGAGGATTACCTATACGTTTTATTCAGATGTCGATGTCAAAATTCGATTGGAAAATCGATTTGGGAAATCGAATTCCAGGTGAAGAAATCGATTTCCAGAAGGTGGAAATCGATTGCTTGAAGGGCAAAATCGATTTCTTTGATAAGAAAATCGATTTGGCCAATGGAAAATCGATTTCCATGGTTGTGGAATCGATTCCCATGCGTGTCAGAGCTTGTGTACGCGTTTGGGTTACTGGGCTATGCTGTGTACGGCCCATTCGTCCTAAAACGTCACTAACAGCTATATATACATAGCGTATGACCTAAACCTAGTATCCACACCCTATTGTACACACTTTTTGCCTCTTCTCATCCCTAAGCGCTCTAATTGATCTCTTGCGCTAGAAAACCCAAAAGACGAATCCTGCTTTGGTGTTCTTCGTCAAGAACACACCGTTGTTTAGCTAATCCATTCCTGTTGCTAGAGTTAATCTCCTAAGTTAGAAACCAAGGTGAGTTTCTAATCCTAGTTTTGTTTTTCCTTTCAATCCTTAACTTAAAGATCGACTCTGCTTTCCAGTGTTACGATCGTGATCAAGTGCTGAACCCGGAAGAAGGAACCGTAGCGGAACTTGGCTCTGTTCTCTTTCCCTTAGGCTGTGAATCGTCATACCAGGTATGGGGGGAGAAAATTGATCATGAGTATGTGGGTTTTGGGATAGGTTAAGATGAAGGGGTTAACCCATGACCCCTATATGTTTGCCTATATGCATTGTAAGTGCCTATGAATGTTGTTATGTTGTTTTCTGGCTGTACGAGTATTGATTGATGAATAATCTGATGTTATAACATGTTTATAACTATGAGTACATGATTTATATGATTATTGATGAATTGATGATGATGAACATGTTATTTATGCCATGATATGGTGTTTTGTTAATCCTATACTATTAGAACATAGTTATAGGGAGAAAATAAATAGGCAATGTGAGATTGGTGACCAAGGATTAGTTTGAGAACCCTTAGGTTATGATTCATGAGTGTTGGACTAATCAAATTGGTGATAAATAGCTTAGGCTCGAATGATATGTTAATTAGAGAACGTAGACTGGTCTATAGCGGAGGAAAACCGCTGCTGTATGATCTGACACCCAGAAATTGATTTCCAGCAGATGGAAATCAATTTCAATCAACCGAGAATCGATTTCCAGAACGTGGAAATCGATTTGGACTTGTAGAACTCGATGTTTAGAATCGATTTTCCCTTGTTCAAAATCGATTGGGGAAATCGATTTGAACATGCTGAAATCGATTTTCAGAGATTGGAAATCGATTTTGAAGACTTGAGAAATCAATTCCAGAGAATGGAAATCGATTCTCACGTGCCCAGGAACAGTTTTGACCCCTTATGCTTGATGGATAGTGTTATGAAGATTAAGTTACAATCTTAATGAACATATGACTTGAGGTTTAAATATTAAGAATAAGTTATAATCTTAATAAGATATGAATTGTGGTTTAGATATTAAGATTAAGTTATAATCTTAATAAATATATGACTTGGGGTTTAAATATTAAGATCAAGTTATAATCTTAATAAAATATGAATTGAGGTTTAGATATTAAGATTAATTTATTATCTTAATAACTATATGACTTGAGGTTTAAATATTAGGATTAAGTTATAATCTTAATAAGATATGAATTGAGGTTTAGATAATAAAATTAAGTATAATACTTAATGAAGATGATGTTAAGTTAAGACTTAACAAAGAGATCAATTAATAAGACGATGATGTTATTGGTAACGACGTACTGTTATCGATGTTGTTGGTTAAATCATTCTTGATGCTTATTGGTCAAGGTTGATAGCCATGTAATGGTGTTGATGGTGGATGGTTGGACATGTGTTTGCATGTTGTTGAGCATAACAAGCATCATGCGTTGACGTTGATATGTTGGGTGGAAAGCAAACGATGAATCGCAATAGTGGAGGCCACGATGGGTGTTATCCCGGCCTTGCGGGTACATTGGGTAGGGAAGATCCAGGTGACATGGACTAGCTACCTATTGTCGGAGTGACCTAAAGGATAAGCTTGAGTACCCTGACTAGCCACTATACGTTATCAGGATTAGTGAGAGTGTTCGGGGATGGCCCATGGTCTGGCATATCATCCACCTTGATAACCGGACATGTACTCCTAATCGTCTTTCCAGAGTTAGAGTTGTTGGCCACATACATACGGATTAGTGATGTTGCATTCGCATTGACATGCATCTTTGATATATTATACATGTGTTGATTGATGTATGATGTATGTCATCTTAATTACTATTCCATTCCGTTTACATATATTTATGATCGTATTTCTCACCCCCATCTTTTGTTGTTCTTGTGCATATGATGTTGCATGTGCAGAGGAGGGTGAGCATGCTGACGAGGAGTGATCCCGTGGAGATCTCTCTTAGTAGTAGTAGATAGGATTTACGTTCAGTTGTTTAGTTTTATTCCGATGTATTATCGGTATATGTATACCAACTCTGCTATGTGACATCGGATTTCGGGTTATGTTTATGTTAATGTTTTCGGGTTATGTTTATGTTAATGTTTTCCGCAGTTGTATTATGTTTAAAATGTTTTCGGATCATGTGGTACTTGCTACCTTTTATGTTAAAATTTTATTTAACTTGCATGCTTTATTTTATTTTATCGTATGCGGGGTAGCGGGTGTCACATTTAGTGGTATCAGAGCCGGTCTGTCCTACAGGCCGGGGTATGTGTCTGTTATGTCTCTTCTGTGTACTCTGCAGAAGTGTTTTGAACTTGTGTGACTATTTTGTTATGCCTTTTGTTAAAAAATTTCTCTAGTAGGATTTAACCAATTTTGAATTGGTTAAGATCGCTGAGTGATAGGACAATGGGGTCGTGGCAGGGAACTGTCCGAACCATTGAGAGTGAACCTTAACTTGTTTTATTGTCGCCTAAGAGTATGTATGACTTTAGGTGCCGATCAATATTATCCTTCCTAGAGTGTCATTCTTATTGATGTGTTACAAGAGGAAAGATGGTAGCATGAAGTTGTGTGTCAATTATTGACAACTGGACAAGGTGACCCTTAAGAATAGGTATCCTCTTCCTAGGATAGATGACCTTATGGATCAGCTGATAGGAGCTTGTGTGTTTTCTAAGATAGATTTGAGATCAGGCTATCACCAAATTCGGGTCAAGTCTGAGGACATTCCAAAGACTGCGTTCAGAACGCGCTATGGCCATTATGAGTATCTAGTTATGCCTTTTGGTGTGACTAATGCCCCTGCTGTGTTCATGGACTACATGAACAAGATCTTCCATCCATACTTGGATAGATTTGTAGTTGTCTTCATAGTTGATATCCTAGTATACTCTAAGACTAAGAAGGAACATGAGGAACACTTGAGGATAGTCTTGGAAACCCTTAAGGAAAAACAGTTGTATGCCAAGTTGTCCAAGTGTGAGTTTTGGTTAGAAGAGGTGAGTTTCTTAGGACACATCATCTCTAAAGGAGGGATAGCCGTGGACCCAGCTAAGGTAGAAACCGTGCTCCATTGGGAAGCACCTAAGTCAGTGACCGAGGTTAGAAGTTTCTTGGGTTTGGCCGGGTACTATAGGAGGTTTATAGAAGGATTCTCTAAGATAGCTTTGCCTATGACCCGCCTTACTAAGAAAGGTCAGATCTTCGTGTGGGACTCTAAGTGTGAGGAAAGTTTTCAGGAGTTGAAGAATAGGTTGACATCTGCACCTGTGTTAGTGTTACCCAATCCTAGTGAACCTTTCGTAGTATACTGTGATGCTTCGAAGCAAGGCTTAGGTGGTGTGTTGATGCAGAATGGTCAGGAAGTAGCTTATGCTTCTAGGCAGCTTAAGACCCATGAGAAGAACTACCCCACTCATGACTTGGAAGTAGGAGCGGTAGTGTTTGCCTTAAAAATTTGGAGGCATTATCTCTATGGAGCTAGATTTGAGGTCTTTAGTGATCATAAGAGTTTGAAATACCTGTTTGACCAAAAGGAGCTGAATATGAGACAGCGTAGGTGGATGGAATTTCTTAAGGATTATGAGTTTGAGTTGAGTTACCACCCAGGTAAGGCCAATGTAGTGGCTGATGCTTTGAGTAGAAAAACCTTACATGTATCAGCTTTGATGGTTAGAGAGATGGATTTGATAGAGGAGTTTAGAGATTTGAGTTTAGCTTGGGAAGTTACCCCAAAGAGCATTAGGTTAGGAATGTTGAAAATCACTAGCAGTTTGATGGATCAGATTAGAGAAGGGCAGAAGATAGATGTATACCTTTTAGACCAGAGAGAGTTGATTGCTCAAGGTAGAAATCTCAGTTTTAAGGATGGGACTGATGGAATTTTGAGGTTTCAAGATAGAGTTTGTATACCTGATATTCCAGAGCTTAGGAAGTTGATCCTTGAGGAAGGGCATAGGAGTGGTTTGAGTGTTCACCCATGAGCCACAAAGATGTATCAGGATCTAAGACGGATGTTTTGGTGGCCTATGATGAAAAAGGATGTGGCTGAGTTTGTTTATGCTTGCCTAGTGTGTCAGAAGGCTAAGATAGAGCACCAGAAACCTTCAGGTAAGTTGCAACCTTTGAGTATCCCTGAGTGGAAGTGGGATAGTATCTCTATGGATTTTGTGTCTGGACTCCCTAGGACTCCAGCTGGTTGTGATGCCATATGGGTTGTTGTGGACAGGTTAACCAAATCTGCCCATTTCATTCCTATGAACATGGAATACCCATTAGAGAAGTTGACTGGGCTGTATATCAGAGAAATAGTTAGATTGCACGGTGTACCCTCTAGCATAGTTTCAGACAGAGATCCTAGATTTACCTCTAGATTTTGGAATAGTTTGCATGAGGCCTTAGGAACTAAGCTTTGATTGAGTTCAGCTTATCACCCACAGACCGATGGTCAATCTGAGTGAACAATCCAATCCTTAGAAGACTTGTTGAGGGCGTGTGTGCTAGAGCAGTCTGGTAGTTGGGATAAGTTTTTACCCCTTATAGAGTTTACCTACAACAATAGCTTCCATTCCAGTATTGGGATGGCACCTTATGAGGCTTTGTATGGGAGGAGGTGTAGGACACCCTTGTGTTGGAATGAGCCTGGAGAGAATGTTGTCTTAGGACCTGAGGTAGTGCAAGAGACTACAGAGAAAGTGAGGATGATACAAGATAAGATGAGAGTGGCACAGAGTAGGCAAAAGAGTTACCATGATAAGAGAAGAAAAACTCTCGAATTCCAGGAGGGAGATCATGTGTTCTTGCGAGTTACTCCAACAACTGGGGTTGGCAGGGTAATGAAAGCGCGGAAACTTACTCCTAGATTCATTAGCCCTTACCAAATTCTAAAAAGAGTCGGTGAAGTCACCTACCAAATAGCCTTACCCCCGTTCCTGTCAAACCTTCATAATGTGTTTCATGTGTCTCAACTTCGAAAGTATGTTCATGATCCAAGCCATGTGATAGTACCCAATGTTATTCCACTAAAGGATAACTTGACCTTTGAGGTGCTACCACTTCGGGTTGAAGATGAAAGGGTCAAGCAGCTGAGAGGGAAGGAAATTCCCTTGGTCAAGGTCATTTGGAGTGGAGCTACAGAAGAAAGTGCTACGTGGGAGTTGGAGAGCAAGATGAAGGAGTCATACCCGCATCTGTTTACTCAAGGTGAGTAGAAATTTCGAGGACGAAATAATTTTTTTTATAAGGGGGTGGAATTGTAACACCCCGCTCTTTCACTTCTATGTATATATGTGTTGATACTTACTTATAGATACTTGCATATGTCGTTTTTGCTTGTTTTTGGTGCATAAGTTCATAGTTGTAATAGTTTAGCCTTTAGAATAATCAATTCATCCGAGTCTAAATAACCTGTTTCACGGTCTTGGCCATATATAAGTTCTAGACATCCGATCGAGATGATCTAGGATGCGTTAGAAAGCTTAGAGGATTACCTATAAGTTTTATTCAGATGTCGATGTCAACAATCGATTGGAAAATCGATTTGGGAAATCGATTTCCAGGTGAAGAAATCGATTTCCAGAAGGTGGAAATCGATTGCTTGAAGGGCAAAATCGATTTCTTTGATAAGAAAATCGATTTGGCCAATGGAAAATCGATTTCCATGGTTGTGGAATCGATTCTCATGCGTGTCAGAGCTTGTGTACGCGTTTGGGTTACTGGGCTATGCTGTGTACGGCCCATTCGTCCTAAAACGTCCCTAACAGCTATATATACATAGCGTATGACCTAAACCTAGTATCCACACCCTATTGTACACACTTTTTGCCTCTTCTCATCCCTATGCGCTCTAATTGATCTCTTGCGCTAGAAAACCCAAAGGACGAATCCTACTTTGGTGTTCTTCGTCAAGAACACGCCGTTGTTTAGCTAATCCATTCCTGTTGCTAGAGTTAATCTCCTAAGTTAGAAACCAAGGTGAGTTTCTAATCCTAGTTTTGTTTTCCCTTTCAATCCTTAACTTAAAGATCGACTCTGCTTTCCAGTGTTACGATCGTGATCAAGTGCTGAACCCGGAAGAAGGAACCGTAACGGAACTTGGCTCTGTTCTCTTTCCCTTAGGCTGTGAATCGTCATACCAGGTATGGGGGGAGAAAATTGATCATGAGTATGTGGGTTTTGGGATAGGTTAAGATGAAGGGGTTAACCCATGACCCCTATATGTTTGCCTATATGCATTGTAAGTGCCTATGAATGTTGTTATGTTGTTTTTTGGCTGTACGAGTATTGATTGATGAATAATCTGATGTTATAACATGTTTATAACTATGAGTACATGATTTATATGATTATTGATGAATTGATGATGATGAACATGTTATTTATGCCATGATATGGTGTTTTGTTAATCCTATACTATTAGAACATAGTTATAGGGAGAAAATAAATAGGCAATGTGAGATTGGTGACCAAGGATTAGTTTGAGAACCCTTAGTTTATGATTCATGAGTGTTGGACTAATCAAATTGGTGATAAATAGCTTAGGCTCGAATGATATGTTAATTAGAGAACGTAGACTGGTCTATAGCGGATGAAAACCGCTGCTGTATGATATGACACCCAGAAATCGATTTCCAGCACATGGAAATCGATTTGAATCAACCAAGAATCGATTTCCAGAACGTGGAAATCGATTTGGCCTTGTAGAACTCGATTTTTAGAATCAATTTTCCCTTGTTCAAAATCGATTGGGGAAATCGATTTGAACATGCTGAAATCGATTTTCAGAGATTGGAAATCGATTTTGAAGACTTGAGAAATCGATTCCAGAGAATGGAAATCGATTCTCACGTGCCCAGGAACAGTTTTGACCCCTTATGCTTGATGGATAGTGTTAAGAAGATTAAGTTACAATCTTAATGAACATATGACTTGAGGTTTAAATATTAAGAATAAGTTATAATCTTAATAAGATATGAATTGTGGTTTAGATATTAAGATTAAGTTATAATCTTAACAAATATATGACTTGAGGTTTAAATATTAAGATCAAGTTATAATCTTAATAAAATATGAATTGAGGTTTAGATATTAAGATTAATTTATTATCTTAATAACTATATGACTTGAGGTTTAAATATTAGGATTAAGTTATAATCTTAATAAGATATGAATTGAGGTTTAGATAATATGATTAAGTATAATACTTAATGAAGATGATGTTAAGTTAAGACTTAACAAAGAGAACAATTAATAAGACGATGATGTTATTGGTAACGGCGTACTGTTATCGATGTTGTTGGTTAAATCATTCTTGATGCTTATTGGTCAAGTTTGATGTTGATAAATCATCTTTGACGCTTGTTGGTCAAAGTTGATAGCCATGTAATGGTGTTGATGGTGGATGGTTGGACATGTGTTTGCATGTTGTTGAGCATAAAATGCATCATGCGTTGACGTTGATATGTTGGGTGGAAAGCAAACGATGAATCGCGATAGTGGAGGCCACGATGGGTGTTATCCCGGCCTTGCGGGTACATTGGGTAGGGAAATTCCACGTGACATGGGCTAGCTACCTATTGTCGGAGTGACCTAAAGGATAAGCTTGAGTACCCTGACTAGCCACTATACGTTATCAGGATTAGTGAGAGTGTTCGGAGATGGCCCATGGTCTGGCATATCATCCACGTTGATAACCGGACATGTACTCCTAATCGTCTTTCCAGAGTTAGAGTTGTTGGCCACATACATACGGAGTAGTGATGTTGCATTCGCATTGACATGCATCTTTGATATATTATACATGTGTTGATTGATGTATGATGTATGTCATCTTAATTACTATTCCATTCCGTTTACATATATTTATGATCGTATTTCTCACCCCCATCTTTTGTTGTTCTTGTGCATATGATGTTGCATGTGCAGAGGAGGGTGAGCATGCTGACGAGGAGTGATCCCGAGGAGATCTCTCTTAGTAGTAGTAGATAGGATTTACGTTCAGTTTTTTAGTTTTATTCCGATGTATTATCGGTATATGTATACCAACTCTGATTATGTGACATCGGGTTTCGGGTTATGTTTATGTTAATGTTTTTCGCAGTTGTATTATGTTTAAAATGTTTTCGGATCATGTGGTACTTGCTACCTTTTATGTTAAAATTTTATTTAACTTGCATGCTTTATTTTATTTTATCGTATGCGGGGTAGCGGGTGTCACAGTTAGCCTCACTGAATGCTTCTAAATGAGATAAGACGTTTGGTTATCCACTGGGCACATTCACAGGGCAGTTTAACTCGTTGCACTCTGACCACTTAGCGTATTATGCTTCCTTGACCCTCTTAACGGCCAAATTAGGATTCGATGTCTTCAAGAAACTTAATATATGGATATTAGGTTTAATAAGACATCGGTTTCATCCAATTCGGACACCTATAGTGCATGATATGGCCAGCTACAAAGGTATGACTGTCAGGAACAGTAACACGTCACCAACTTACGGATACAATTTGACAAAGATAGAGATCGATTTCGCTCAGGACCTCTCCATGAGAGTTTCAAATGTTTCTATGAACTTCTAAAGATACCAATATCGATGCTTTTGAACACCTAAAGCACTCAAAATTGTCTGCGGACGCTTGCATGTTTTGAAAGTCATGAACAGTATCACATCTACAGCTTGAAGAAGGAATTTCACTCTGATAGAGATTGATTCAGATCTCTACTTCTTCAGGAAACTTGTTGGTATTTATGTTATTTTCTAACTAAACCAAGATCACTTCATTTGGACGAGTATACCTCAAAATACGACGTTTCGGACGCTTGATTATCGATAGCAGACGCTTTTCGGGGTTTTGCTTTTGCACCTTTAGTACTTTTGTCTTTATTCAGGCTTCTTTTCTCTTTCTTCTGTCAGATTTGTTGAAGCTTTTGTATTCTTCTGTGACAGTACTTGATGCTGCAGAACTTATTTGAAAAGGATACCCCATATTTTGGTGAAGCTTTGACTTAGAATATTTTAATACTTCATTTAAAATTACTTCACCATTCATCCTAATGTTTTGTATTCTGATTAGACGCTTGGTTAGCTTCACTGAACGCTTTTTAAATGACATAAAATGCTTGGTTATCCACTGGGCACATTCACAAGGCTGTTTAACTCCTTGCACTCTGACCAGTTAGCATATTATGCTTCCTTAACCCTCTTAACTGCCGAATTAGGATTCGATGTCTTCATGAAACTTGTATATATGGATATTAGGTTTAATGAGATATCGGTTTCATCCAATTCGGACACCTATAGTGCAAGATATGGCCAATAGACGCTACAAAGGTATGACTGTCAGGAACAGCAACACGTCACCAACTTACGGATACAATTTGACAAAGATAGAGATCGATTTCGCTCAGGACTCTTCATGAGAGTTGCAGATATTACTATGAACTTCCATAGATACCAAGATCGATGCTTTTGAACACCTAAAGCTCTCGAAATTGTCAGCGGACGCTTGCATGTTTTGATTGTCATGAACAGTATCACATCTATAGCTTGAAGAAGGAATTTCACTCAGATAGAGATTGATTCAGATCTCTACTTCTTCAGGAAACTTGTTGGTTTTTATGTTATCTTTCTAAATAAACCAATATGAATTCATTTGGAAGAGTGTACCGCAAAATACGACGTTTCGGACACTTGATTATCAGTAGCAGACGCTTGACTACAATCTCCAGGGTTTTTGCTTTTGCACCATTAGTACTTTTGTCTTTGTTCAGGCTTCTTTTCTCTTTCTTCTGTCAGAGTTGATGAAGCTTTTGTATTCTTCTATTACAGTACTTGATGTTTCAGACTTTTATTGAAAAGGGTACTTCATTTGTTGGGGAAGCTTGGACTTTGAATATTTTTATACTTCATTCAAAATTGCTTCTCTATTCATCATAATGTTGTGTATTCTGATCAGACGCTTGGTTAGCCTCACTGAATGCTTTTAAAATGAGATAAGACGCTTGGTTATCCACTGGGCACATTCACAAGGCTGTTTAACTCGTAGCACTCTGACCACTTAGCGTATTATGCTTCCTTGACCCTCTTAACCGCCGAATTAGGATTCGATGTCTTCAAGAAACCTGTATATATGGATATTAGGTTTAATAAGACATCGGTTTCATCAAATTCGGACACCTATAGTGCATGATATGGCCAATTGACGCTACAAAGTTATGACTGTCAGGAACAGTAACACGTCACCAACTTACGGATACAATTTGACAAAGATAGAGATCGATTTCACTCAGGACCTCTTCATGAGAGTTTCAATTATTTCTATGAACTTCCAAAGATACCAATATTGATACTTTTGAACCCCTAAAGCTCTCAAAATTGTCAGCGGACGCTTGCATGTTTTGAAAGTCATGAATAGTATCACATCTACAGCTTGAAGAAGGAATTTCACTCTGATAGAGATCGATTCAGATCTCTACTCTTCAAGAAATTTGTTCGTATTTATGTTATTTTATAACTAAACCAAGTGATATTTATGTTATCTTTCTAACTAAACCAAGATCACTTCATTTGGACGAGTATACCTCAAAATACGACGTTTCGGACGCTTGATTATCGATAGCAGACGCTTGACTACAATCTTCAATGATTTTGCTTTTGCACCTTTAGTACTTTTGTCTTTGTTCAGGCTTCTTTTCTCTTTCTTCTGCTAGAGTTGATAATGCTTTTGTATTCTTCTATTACATTAATTGATGTTTCAGACCTTTATTGAAAAGGGAACCTCATTTGTTGGGGAAGCTTGGACTTTGAATATTTTTATACTTCATTCAAAATTGCTTCTCCATTCATCATAATGTTGTGTATTCTGATCAGACGCTTGGTTAGCCTCACTGAATGCTTTTAAAATGAGATAAGACGCTTGGTTATCCACTGGGCACATTCACAAGGCTGTTTAACTCGTAGCACTCTGACCACTTAGCGTATTATGCTTCCTTGACCCTCTTAACCGCCGAATTAGGATTCGATGTCTTCAAGAAACCTGTATATATGGATATTAGGTTTAATAAGACATCGGTTTCATCCAATTCGGACACCTATAGTGCATGATATGGCCAATTGACGCCACAAAGTTATGACTGTCAGGAACAGTAACACGTCACCAACTTACGGATACAATTTGACAAAGATAGAGATCGATTTCGCTCAGGACCTCTTCATAAGAGTTTCAATTATTTCTATGAACTTCCAAAGATACCAATATCGATACTTTTGAACCCCTAAAGCTCTCAAAATTGTCAGCGGACGCTTGCATGTTTTGAAAGTCATGAACAATATCACATCTACAGCTCGAAGAAGGAATTTCACTCTGATAGAGATTGATTCAGATCTCTACTTCTTCAGGAAATTTGTTGGTATTTATGTTATTTTCTAACTAAACCAAGTGATATTTATGTTATCTATCTAACTAAACCAAGATCACTTCATTTGGACGAGTATACCTCAAAATACGACGTTTCGGACGCTTGATTATCGATAGCAGACGCTTGACTACAATCTTCAATGATTTTGCTTTTGTACCTTTAGTACTTTTGTTTTTGTTCAGGCTTCTTTTCTCTTTTTTCTGCTAGAGTTGATAAAGCTTTTGTATTCTTCTATTACAGTACTTGATGTTTCAGACCTTTATTGAAAAGGGAACCTCATTTGTTGGGCAAGCTTGGACTTTGAATATTTTTATACTTCATTCAAAATTGCTTCTCCATTCATCATAATGTTGTGTATTCTGATCAGACGCTTGGTTAGCCTCACTGAATGCTTTTAAAATGAGATAAGACGTTTGGTTATCCACTGGGCACATTCACAGGGCTGTTTAACTCGTTGCACTCTGACCACTTAGCGTATTATGCTTCTTTGACCCTCTTAACGGCCGAATTAGGATTCGATGTCTTCAAGAAACTTGTATATATGGATATTAGGTTTAATGAGACATCGGTTTCATCCAATTCGAACAACTATACTGCAAGATATGGCCAGTAGATGCTACAAAGGTATGACTATCAGGAACAACATCATGTAACCAACTTACGGATATAATTTGAAAAAGATAGAGATCGATTTCGCTCAGGACCTCTTCATGAGAGTTGCAGATATTTCTATGAACTTCCATAGATACCAAGATCGATGCTTTTGAACACCTAAAGCTCTCGAAATTGTCAACGGACGCTTGCATGTTTTGGTTGTCATGAGCAGTATCACATCTACAGCTTGAAGAAGGAATTTCATGCTGATAGAGATTGATTCAGATCTCTACTTCTTCAGGAAACTTGTTGGTATATTTTTGTTATTTTCTAACTAAACCAAGTGATATTTATGTTATCTTTCTAACTAAACCAAGATCACTTCATTTGAATGAGTGTACCTCAAAATACGACATTTCGGACGCTTGATTATCGATAGCAGGCGCTTGACTACAACCTTCAGTGTTTTTGCTTTTTCACCTTTAGTACTTTTGTCTTTGTTCAGGATTCTTTTCTCTTTCTTCTGTTAGAGTTGCTGAAGCTTTTGTATTCTTCTGTTACAGTACTTGATGCCCCAGAAATTTATTGAAAAGGGTACCTCATATTTTGGTGAAGCTTGGACTTCGAATATATTAACACTTCATTCAAAATTACTTCTCCATTCATCCTAATGTTCTGTATTCTGATTAGACTCTTGGATAGCTTCCCTGAACGCTTTTTAAATGAGATAAGATGCGTGGTTATCCACTGCGCACATTCGCAAGGCTGTTTAACTCGTTACACTCTGACCAGGTAGCGTATTATGCTTCCTTGACCCTCGTAACGGCCGAATTTGGATTTGATGTCTTCAAGAAACATGTATATATGGATATTAGGTTTAATGAGACATCGGTTTCATCCAATTCGGACACCTATAGTGCATGATATGGCCAATAGACGCTACAAAGGTATGACTGTCAGGAACAGAAACACGGCACCAACTTACGGATACAATTTGACAAAGATAGAGATCGATTTCGCGCATGACTCTTCATGAGAGTTGCAGATATTTCTATGAAATACCATAGATACCAAGATCAATGCTTTTGAACACCTAAAGCTCTCGAAATTGTCAGCGGACGCTTGCATGTTTTGATTGTCATGAAAAGTATCACATCTATAGCTTGAAAAAGGAATTTCACTCTGATAGAGATTGATTCAGATCTCTACTTCTTCAGGAAACTTGTTGGTTTTTATGTTATCTTTCTAAATAAACCAATATCACTTCATTTGGACGAGTGTACCGTAAAATACAACGTTTCGGACACTTGATTATCGGTAGCAGACGCTTGACTACAATCTTCAGTGTTTTTGCTATTGCACCTTTAGTACTTTTGTCTTTGTTCAGGCTTCTTTACTTTTTCTTCTATTAGGGTTGATGAAGCTTTTATATTCTTCTATTACAGTACTTGATGTTTCTGACCTTTATTGAAAAGGGAAACTCATTTGTTGGGGAAGCTTGGACTTTGAATATTTTTATACTTCATTCAAAATTGCTTCTCCATTCATCATAATGTTGTGTATTCTGATCAGACGCTTAGTTAGCCTCACTGTATGCTTTTAAAATGAGATAAGACGCTAGCTTATCCACTGGGCACATTCACAAGGCTGTTTAACTCCTTGCACTATGACCAGTTAGCGTATTATGCTTCCTTGACCCTCTTAACGGCAGAATTAGGATTCGATGTCTTCAAAAAACTTGTATATATGGATATTAGGTTTAATGAGACATCGGTTTCATCCAATTCGGACAACTATACTGCAAGATATGGCCAATAGACGCTACAAAGGTATGACTGTCAGCAACAACATCACATAACCAACTTACGGATATAATTTGAAAAAGATAGAGATCGATTTCGCTCAGGACCTCTTCATGAGAGTTGCAGATATTTATATGAACTTCCATAGACACCAATATCGATGCTTTTGAACACCTAAATTTCTCGAAATTGTCAGCGGACGCTTGCATGTTTTGATTGTCATGAGCAATATCACGTCTACAGCTTGAAGAAGGAATTTCATGCTGATAGAGATTGATTCAGACCTCTACTTCTTCAGGAAACTTGTTGGTATATTTTTGTTATTTTCTAACTAAACCAAGTGATATTTATGTTATCTTTCTAACTAAACCAAGATCACTTCATTTGGATGAGTGTACCTCAAAATACGACGTTTCGGACGCTTGATTATCGATAGCAGGCGCTTGACTACAACCTTCAGTGTTTTTGCTTTTGCACCTTTAGTACTTTTGTCTTTGTTCAGGATTCTTTTCTCTTTCCTCTGTTAGAGTTGCTGAAGCTTTTGTATTCTTCTGTTACAGTACTTGATGCCCCAGAAATTTATTGAAAAGGGTACCTCATATTTTGGTGAAGCTTGGACTTTGAATATTTTAACACTTCATTCAAAATTACTTCTCCATTCATCCAAATGTTCTATATTCTGATTAGAAACTAGGTTAGCTTCACTGAACGCTTTTTAAATGAGATAAGATGCTTGGTTATCCACTAGGCACATTCACAAGGCTGTTTAACTCGTTGCACTCTGACGAGTTAGCGTATTATGCTTCCTTGACCCTCTTAACGGCTGAATTAGGATTCGATGTCTTCAAGAAACTTGAATATATGGATATTAGGTTTAATGAGACATCGGTTTCATCCAATTCGGACAACTATACTGCAAGAAATGGCCAATAGACGCTACAAAGGTATGACTGTCAGGAACAACATCACGTGACCAACTTACGGATATAATTTGAAAAAGATAGAGATCGATTTCGCTCAGGACCTCTTCATGAGAGTTGCAGATATTTATATGAACATCCATAGAAACCAATATCGATGCTTTTGAACACCTAAATTTCTCGAAATTGTCAGCAGACGCTTGCATGTTTTGATTGTCATGAGCAGTATCACATCTACAGCTTGAAGAAGGAATTTCATGCTGATAGAGATTGATTCAGATCTCTACTTCTTCAGGAAACTTGTTGGTATATTTTTGTTATTTTCTAACTAAACCAAGTGATATTTATGTTATCTTTCTAACTAAACCAAGATCACTTCATTTGGATGAGTGTACCTCAAAATACGACGTTTCGGACGCTTGATTATCGATAGCAGGCGCTTGACTACAACCTTCAGTGTTTTTGCTTTTGCACCTTTAGTACTTTTGTCTTTGTTCAGGATTCTTTTCTCTTTCTTATGTTAGAGTTGCTGAAGCTTTTGCATTCTTCTGTTACAGTACATGATGCCGCAGAAATTTATTGAAAAGGGTACCTCATATTTTGGTGAAGCTTGGACTTTGAATATTTTAACACTTCATTCAAAATTACTTCTCCATTCATCCTACTGTTCTGTGTTCTGATTAGACGCTTGGTTAGCTTCCCTGAACGCTTTTTAAATGAGATAAGATGCTTGGTTATCCACTGGGCACATTCACAAGGCTGTTTAACTCGTTACACTCTGACCAGGTAGCGTATTATGCTTCCTTGACCCTCGTAACGGCCGAATTAGGATTTGATGCCTTCAAGAAACTTGTATATATGGATATTAGGTTTAATGAGACATCGGTTTCATCCAATTCGGACACCTATAGTGCATGATATGGCCAATAGACGTTACAAAGGTATGACTGTCAGGAACAGAAACAGGTCACCAACTTACGGATACAATTTGACAAAGATAGAGATCGATTTCGCGCATGACTCTTCTTGAGAGTTGCAGATATTTCTATGAACTTCCATAGATACCAAGATCGATGCTTTTGAACACCTAAAGCTCTCGAAATTGTCAGCGGACGCTTGCATGTTTTGATTGTCATGAAAAGTATCACATCTATAGCTTGAAGAAGGAATTTCACTCTGATAGAGATTGATTCAGATCTCTACTTCTTCAGGAAACTTGTTGGTTTTTATGTTATCTTTCTAAATAAACCAATATCACTTCATTTGGACGAGTGTACCGCAAAATACGGCGTTTCGAACACTTGATTATCGGTAGCAGACGCTTGACTACAATCTTCAGTGTTTTTGCTATTGCACCTTTAGTACTTTTGTCTTTGTTCAGGCTTCTTTTCTCTTTCTTCTGTTAGAGTTGATGAAGCTTTTGTATTCTTCTATTACAGTACTTGATGTTTCTGACCTTTATTGAAAAGGGTAGGGTGCCATATAAAGCTTCGTAGGGTGCCATCCCTATATTCGAATGATAAATGTTGTTGTAGGTGAACTCTATAAACGGTAGGAAATTCTCCCAACTTCCGGCATGTTCCAACACACACGCCCTCAACAAATCCTCTAAAGACTGAATCGTTTTTTCCGATTGTCCATTAGTTTGAGGATGGTAAGCCGAACTTAGTCGTAACTTCGTTCCTAAAGCTTCATATAAACTTTGCCAAAAACGCGAAAACGCGGGTCTCTAACCGATATGATGCTTGAAGGTACTCCATGCAATCTCACAATCTCACTGATATAAATTTGAGTAAGCTTTTCCATAGAATACTTGAGATTAATCGGTAGAAAATGAGCTGATTTCGTAAGCCTATCAATTATAACCTAAATGGAATCTTGTCCTTTAGGTGTCCTTGGCAAACACGTCACGAAATCCATTGCTATGCCGTCCCATTTCCACTCTGGGATATCCAATGGAAGTAACATTCCAGCTGGCCTTTGATGTTCAACCTTTGCTTTCTGACACACTAAGCAAGATGCCACATAATCAGCTACATCTCTTTTCATGCCTTGCCACCAAAACAACCGCTTCAGGTCTTGGTACATCTTGGTTGACCCTGGATGCATACTTAACTTGCTTCTATGAGCTTCGTCCAGAATTAACCTTCTTATCTCTGGGTTGTTTGGCACACAAACCCGTTCTCCTCGTCTTAGGATTCCATCTGCTCCTTCTTTGTATTTAGACGTCATCCCTTTCTTTAGATTCCTTCGCTCTTTTTTCAGGTACTGGCCGTATACTTGTTTCTCTCGAATATGATCCATCAGATCGCAAGATACTCTAACCATACCCACACATAGTCTTCCTGGCATGCTAACCACGGACAGATGCATATCTCTGAACTGTTCCAATAGCTCGTGTTCCTTAACCATCATGGCAGACACATGTAACACTTTTCTACTCAAGGCATCCGCTACCACATTAGCTTTTCCCGGATGATACTGTAACTGGAAATCATAGTCATTCAAAAATTCCAGCCACCGTCTTTGCCTCATGTTGAGATCTTTCTGATCGAACAGGTACTTCAAGCTCTTATGAACACTGAAGACATTGAACGTTGAACCATATAAGTAGTGCCTCCAAATATTCAACGCAAAGACTACCGCTGCTAACTCCAGATCATGAGTTGGGTAACTCTTCTCGTGCACTTTCAACTATCTCGAGGCATACGCTACCACCTTCCGATTCTGCATCAGAACACAGCCTAAACCTTAGTATGAAGCATCACAGTACACTTCAAAAGGTTCGCTTGGATCTGGCAATATCAACACTGGTGATGTAGTCAGCCTCTTCTTCAGCTCCTGAAAACTTTGCTCATAGGCTTCAGTCCATTCAAACGCTTTGTCCTTCCTCGTTAATTGGGTAAGAGGTCCTACAATCTTAGAAAATCCCTCAATGAACCTCCGATAATACCCAGCCAAACCCACAAAACTGCGTATCTCAGTCACTGTGGTTGGTCTTTCCCACTCAAGAACTGCTTCGACTTTCGACGGATCTATAGCAATTCCTTCCTTTGAAATTACATGACCCAAAAACTGCACTTCGTCGAGCCAAAACTCACACTTGGACAGTTTTGCATACAGTTGTTTCTCTTTAAGAACTTGAAGAATCACACTAAGATGTTCAGCATGTTCTTCCTGGTCTCGCGAATAGATAAGTATGTCATCTATGAAGACAACGACAAACTTATCTAGGTATGGACGAAAGATCCTATTCATATAATCCATGAATATAGTTGGGACATTCGTCACATCAAACGGCATCACAAGATACTCGTAGTGCCCACAGCGTCTTCGAAACGCTGTCTTCGGTACATCTTCTGCCTTCACACGAATCTGGTGATAACCCGATCGCAAATCAATCTTGGAGAAAACTGCCGCTCCCCTCAACTGATCCATCAAGTCATCTATCCTCGGAAGTGGATATTGTTCTTAATAGTAACTTTATTCAACTGGCGATAATCCACACATAAACGAGATGTTCCATCTTTCTTTTTCACCAACAGCACATGTGCTCCCCACGGCGACACACTGGGTCTAACAAACTGCTTCCCCAATAAGTCTACCAAATCTTCCTTCAAAGTTTCCAACTCAGCAGGTGCCATACGATACGGTGCCATAGACACTGGTCCTGTTCCTGGCACAAGATCGATCGCAAACTCAATGTCCCGAACTGGTGGCAAACCTGGAACGTCTTCAGGAAAGACTTCCGGAAACTCATTCACGACAGGTATGCGCCTAAGACTAGCTCGCTCTTGACCTCCAAAGAAGATAGTAACATGTATCCTTGAGCTCCTTCTCTCAAAGAAGCGTTTACTTGGTTGGCAGTCAAAAATCCAGAATTCTCACAACCAAGGAAAACTAAGGTTTTATTTGCACAATCCAACAGGATATGATTAGAAGACAACCAATCCATTCCTAATGTTACATCCATTTGCGAAAGAGGCAAACAGATTAAATCAATCAAAAATGTTCTATCTTTAACAGAAATAGAACAGTTCAAACAAACTTTAGCAGTTATAACAGGCTTTGTAGTAGGCGTAGAAATTACCAAATCAAAAGGTAAAGAAGACACATGTAATCCCAACAGATTCACACAGTCATAAGCAATAAAGGAATGCAATGCGCCTGAATCAAACAGTACAGTTAAGGTTTTACCTCCCATGACACACTGACCTTGGATCAAGTCTTCATTTTGAGAAGCTTCAGCACCACCCATAGTGTAGATTCTGCCCTTCATCTTAGGCCTTGCAGCTTGGACATTGTTGACAGAATGTTCCAATTTCAGTTGCATGCATTCACGTGAGATGTATCCCGGCTTCCCACACTTGAAGCAGATAATCCCTTTGATCGAACAGTCTCTGGTGATGTGATTGCTCTTCCCACACTTCATGCACTTGTTTGGGGCGTTTCCAGACTGACTGAAACTCCCACTGCTTCCTCAATGGAATGTTGTTTTCGATCTTGTTGCTTTGCATACGGCTTCCATCGAGATTTGTTGTCTCGACCACCGCTTCCTTTCTGGAACTTGCTTGGTCCAGAACTCTGTACCCGTTTGTCCTTGGGCTCCAAACTCTCGATCAGACGACACTTCTCCATCAACCTCGGAAAAACAGAAATTTCTAGAGGAACAACAGCTCTTTTCAAGTCGATCCTCAGACCTCCTTCAAATTTCTGAGGACCTTGCTAGACTTTCAAACTTGGCCCCGTATTCAGCTACGGTCATTCCCCCTTGTCTCAGCTGGAGGAACTCCATCTCTTTCTCGTGCCTTGCGCTCGTAGGAAAATACTTCTCTAGGAATTTTCCCTTAAAAGCATTCCAATCCACAGCTTGTTGATCGTGAATCACCATCTGACGGGCTCCTTCCCACCAGTATTCAGCATCCTCCACCAGCGTATAGGTTGCATAGACAACCTTGTCATTCTCAGTGCATCTCATAGCTCCAAAGATCTTTTCCAGCGTCTGGATCCAATGTTCAGCCAACTCAGGATTGAATTCACCTTTGAATTGAGGTGGATTCCGATGAAGAAATTCATCCAGTCCTCTACCTCCGGCAGCTCTTTCGTCACTTTGAACCATAGCAGCAGCCATTTCCCGTATGGCGTTCACAGCAGCAGTCAGGTTTTGAGCAGCCATTGCTACCTTCAAAACCAGAACTGTCAAACTCAAGAACCACAACAAAACTAAAGCAAACGACAGAGAAACACACATAGAACACAACACAAACAAGACAGACCATAACCTACAACCCCAAAAAGACTCGGCCAACTCTGATACCAAATAATGCAACACCCTTTCCCGAGTGTCACATTCCCGAACGTTTATAAGCCCGAAAATATTTCTTAATGCGGAAAATATGGTTTTCTTTTTTCTTTTCACAAAAAGGTAATGGGATTTAGTAAAGGTAAATAATACTGATAACGAACTTAGGTTCGCCATGCATTGCTAGAACGTACTGTATAATAAACACAGAACAAAAACAAAAAAATAGAAACGTCAATATTACCATATACAGACATAAGTCTAATGTATAACTGACATAAAAAGATACAATAAGTACTAGGAGTCGTAGCTCCCAAAAGGTACTACAAAAACTAACATAGTCTGGCCGACAACAAAACTAAACCACAAAAAGAGTCTGTCTCCGGGCTCAAGGAGACTACTGAACTGAACCATCATCACGTCCATCTGTTCAAGCAGCAAGTACCAATAGAAAACATATAGATATGGGTGAGATTCCCGTTCATCAACACAACAAAACAGCAATAGTAAAAACGGGATGACTCACCGGGTAACAACGTACTCAACATGCTTACTAAAATTATCAATGTCAAACATATTAAGCAGTTGACAGCATAATATCATGTTAAGCAGTTGACAGCATAAAATAAGGTACTCTTAAAAAGTACAACGATGTATAACAGTGAATGTAAACATCAATAGCCATGCAATGCAATATAATGTATATGACTCAATGTCAATGTCACTGGGTACTACTCTGACCCCTACTCCATGGAGCTAACAAAACATTCGGAGAGAGTGAATGGGAGGACATGTTCCGGTTTCTGCCAGCCATGAGCAAGATGCTACAACATTCGTAACGTGCACGTATCTGGCTTTACGGAAACACTCTCGACCAAACATGAAAGTACGGCATCTAGTAGAGGATATCAGTGTATTGCACGGATTCGCCATGACACAGAAGAGCTACCAACTGGTCACATGTAAGCCCTTCCAACCCTGATACCTCCAAAAAGACCATTGAAGATCGTCACCGTAAGATTGGCACTCGCATCAAGGTGTAAGCTCAACTCCTAGGCTCAAGGCCTTACGACTATGCAAATGAAATGCCAATGCTTACTCAAAGCAGATGCGATCAAGCAATGTCTATCCCCCGGATAAACCTCGAAGTCTACTAAGGTTCTCTTCCTTAGGAACTATACGTGCCTTTTGAAAAACAAAACCTTTATCCACAGGATAAATCTCGTGATCTCTCCGGGATCGAGTCGTCACAAGACTGAAATAATCGAACGACTGATCGGGGTCCGAATCACCGGTCCATCATCGAACTACTGTTTCAAAACCCAAAACGTTTGTAAACCAGAAATACTTCTCAATTGAAAACTCATTTGATTTGAAACAATTTTTGAAACACTTACTTATTCTATTTTTCTGCATTTTCTGAAACATGGAATTCGCTTAGCGAAATTGAAGCAATAATGCCTCCTTTGGAACTCCTCTGGATCGCTCGGCGAAACATACATCGCATAGCGAAATGTGTTGTATTCGCTTAGCGAATAATTATTAGCTTAGCGAAAATAGAGACAGTTACACCTCTTTTGAAACACCTCTGGATCGCTCGGCGAAACAGAATTCGTGTAGCGAAATTTCACTTTATTCGCTTAGCGAGTATAATTTTGCTTAGCGAAATAGAGGAGGTTACCTCTTTTGGAGACTTCTCTGGATCGCTCAGCGAGACTTAATTCGCGTAGCGAAATTCGCTTGGTTCGCTTAGCGAATATTATTTCGTTTAGTGAAAGTGAGGCAGTGATGCCCAACTTAGAATTCCTCTGTTTTCGCTTAGCGAATGTAAATTCGCTTAGCGAAAAGTTGCCTTAAAACAAGACATTAACCTTATGGAACCATTTTGATTCTCTTCATGAAACCACTTCTTTTCTCCTTTTGAGTCACTTGATTAACTAGATGGACTAAGGATAATGTATAAAACATGTTTCACTTTGGTGAAAACACTTTGAGATTTAATTCCATTCAAAGTCACTTAGGGTTTTTCTTTGAAAAACACAAGTTATTGAAAACACTTTCTTTACATCAAAACTTGACTTGTCCAAGAACTATTCATATCCTTCCTTTCCTCAAGGTCATGGCTAATAGCCAACTACGAATCAATGTGAAGTTTTACATTCATCAACTAATCAAAGTATGACTCACAAAACTTACACAATTATGATAAACCATAACCCACAACATTGCATCATGGTTAAGCACATAAACACAAAAGTCTATGCTTGATCTAATAATCAAAGTACGTTTTTCATCATGCAAGAAATCATTTTCTCACCTAGACAACATCATCATAAAACACATGATAAGGCATGAAACACATGATAAGGCATAACTTCAAATATCACACATTGTTCTCTTGGAGAACTTATTAACACAACTTAACCCTTAAAAGTGAACCCAAACTAAAGGATTTCACCCACACATAACTTAAACAACCATCTTCACTACCACCATCTTGGTGTGATGAGGTTCATCTCCCCATACCTGTTGATGAGCAGATTCCCGGATCAAAGTCGGTTAATCAATTTGTGAGCTCCTGGCAATCATCAACAACTACAACAACACAACAATCCAACATTAAACAACAATCAAAGCCAATCTCAACAATCTTAACAAAGAGGATTTGGCCACCCTAGGTTACAAAGGTTAGGAATTGGTTTTGGTTTTCCATTTCATGGACTCAAAGGCATTAGGAAAGCTAAGTATGAAATCAAGTGTTAAAAATCAAAAATTGATGAAAACACTATTCATCATCATCAAATAGGGTTTGGCCAAAAAGTGCTTTTTGAGCTATGATGAGAGTTGAATCATAAGGTCTTGGGTTTAGGTAGAGATTGATGATGTGAGTTCAAAGAACTTGGTCTTACCTCAAAAGGATTTTTCTACTATTTCTTATGGATTTTCAAAGTTTTGGATCTAAGAAATTCTTTTCATGAAAATGAAGATTGATCTTGAAATAAATAAATATTAAAGAAGCTAAGAGATTATAGAAGTGATCTTACCTTGAATTGAAGGAAGATTGCTCAAGGAATCAAGTGATTCCAACAAGAAATCAAGCTTTTGCAAGGATGAAAATGGAGTTTTCTCTCAAGAGCAACTATGGAACTCTAAAGGGTGAGGGGTTGTGCGAAAATGAGAGAGTGAGGGGCTGATTTCAGCCTCTTAAGAGCTTACTTAAGGGTAAAAAGGTCATTTGCCAAAAGGGTATAATGGTAAAAGTGTAAAAGACTAAGGTTAGGGGCATTTTGGTCATTTTGCGTCCAGATAATTCCGAACGTCATGAAGACTCTGGCATACTCTCCCAAGTGTCCTGGGATGATGTGATATCAAGATTATCTGTTGGCGAGTCCCGATAAATCCATATTTGGGCCGTTCGTCACTCGATTGAGGATTCCGCCCGAACGAAGGTCGGGAAGTTATTTTTCTGAAGTTTTTGTGAAATTTAACCAAAACGTAGATAATTGAATTCTAAGACTTATTGTCTCGTTCACGGGTCCATCTGAGATCTTCTGAGCAGTAAAATCATACTGTCAGTGTAAAAACGCACACCGGACTCCGTTTGAGTTTTCGACTCAAAACTTAATCGTAGCTTCCTACGATATCGTCGAGCATGACTATGGTCTCGGAATATTTTATTTCTATTCCTAAAACCTCGAATAAAATAAGGATTTTAAAATACTGAAGAAATAGAGAACGTGAAAATCGGGGCGTTACAACTTATGCAGGAAACTTATGGGTATTTATCTTATCTTTCTAGCTAAACCAATATCACTTCATTTAGACGAGTGTTCCTCCAAATACGATGATTTGTATGCATGATTGTCGGCAGCAGACGCCTGACTTCAATCTCTAGCAGTTTTGCTTTTGCAGCTTTATTACTTTTGTCTTGGTTCGGGCTTCTTTTATCTTTCTTTTGTTAGAGTTGCTGAAGCTTTGGTCTTCTTCTGTCATAGTACTTGATGCTTCAGAACTTTATTGAAAAAGGTACCCCATTTTCTGGTCAAGCTTGGACTTCAAATATTTTAATACTTCATTCAAAATTACTTCTCCATTCATCATAATGTTCTATATTCTGAGCCGACGCTTGGTTAGCTTCACTGGACGCTTCTTAAATGAGATAAGACACTTGGTGATCCACTGGGCACATTGACCAGGCTGTTTAACTCGTAGCTTTCTGAACAGTTATCGTATTATAATTCCTTGACCCTCTTAACGACCGAATTAGGATTCGATGTCTTCATGAAACTTGAATATATGGATATTAGGTTTAATGAGACACCAGTTTCATTCAAATAGGACACCTATAGCGTAAGATATGGCAAATAGAAGCTACAATGGTATGACTGCCAGGAACAGCATCACGTCACCAACCTACAAATTCAATTTGACAACGATAGGGATCGATTTCGCTCTCGACCTCTTCATGAAAGTTGAAGATAGTTTTTTACGTCTTCCAACGATACCAAGATCGATGCACTTGAATAGCTAAAGCTCCAGAAATTGTCAGCAGACGCTTGCATGCTCTGATTGTCACGAACAATATCACATCTATACCTTGAAGAAGGAATTTCACTCCGATAGAGATTGATTCAGATCTCGACTTATGCAAGAAACTTATGGGTATTTATCTTATCTTTCTAAATAAACCAATATCACTTCATTTGGACGACTGTTACTCCAAATATGACGTTTCGTACGCTTGATTGTTGGCAGCAGACGCCTGACTTCAATCTTTGGCGTTTTTGCTTTTGCAGCTTTATTACTTTTGTCTTTGTTCGGGCTTCTTTTATCTTTCTTATGTTAGAGTTACTGAAGCTTTTGTCGTCTTCTGTTACAATACTTGATGCTTCAAAACTTTATTGAAAAATGTACCTCGTTTTCTGGTCAAGCATGGACTTTGAATATTTTAATACTTCATTCAAAATTACTTCTCCATTATTCACAATGTTCTGTATTCTGAGCAGACGCTTGGTTAGCTTCACTGGACCCTTCTTAAATGAGATAAGACACCTGGTTATCCACTGGGCACATTCACAAGGCTGTTTAACTCATCGCATTCTGACCCGCTGGTGTATTATGCTTCCTTGACCTTCTTAAGGGTCGGATTTGGATTCGATGTCTTCATGAAACTTGTATAAATGGATATTAGGTTTAACGAGACACCGGTTTCAACCAATTCGAACACCTATTATGCAAGATATGGCCAATATATGCTACAAAGGTATGACTTTTTGGAACAGCGTCACGTCACCAACCTACGGATACAATTTGACAAAGATAGAGGTCGATATCGCTCTCGACCTCTTCAAGAAAGTTGCAGATAGTTTTCTTCATCTTCCAATGATACCAAGATCGATGCATTTGAACAGGCATAGCTCCAGAAATAGTCAGCCGACGCTTGCATGTTCTAATTGTCACGAACAATATCACATCTCCAACTTGAATATGGAATTTCACTCCGAAAGGGATTGATTCATATCTCGACTTATGCAGGAAACATATGGGTTTTTATCTTATCTTTCTAACTAAACCAATATCACTTCATTTGGACGAGTGTTCCTCCGAATACAATGTTTCGTATGCATGATTGTCGGTAGCAGACGCCCGACATCAATCATCAGCGTTTTTGCTTTTACAGCTTTATTACTTTTGTCTTTGTTCGGGGTTCTTTTATCTTTCTTTTGTTAGAGTTGCTGAAGTTTGTCTTCTTCTGTCACAGAACTTGATGATTCAGAACTTTATTGAAAAAGGTACCTCATTTTATGGTCAAGCTTGGACATTGAATATTTTAATACATCATTCAAAATTACTTCTCCGTTCATCATAATGTTCTGTATTCTGAGCCGTCGCTTGGTTAGCTTCACTGGACGCTTCTTAAATGAGATAAGAAGCTTGGTTATCCACCGAGCACATTGACAAGGCTGTTTAACTCGTAGCTTTCTGAACAGTTAACGTATTATACTTCCTTGACCCTCTTAACGGCCGAATTAGGATTCCATGTCTTCATGAAACTTGTATATATGGATATTAGGTTTAATGAGACACCAATTTCATCCAATTCGGACACCTATAACGTAAGATATGGCCAATAGAAGCTACAATGGTATGACTGCCAGGAACAGCATCACGTCACCAACCTACAAATTCAATTTGACAACGATAGGGATCGATTTCGCTCTCGTCCTCTTCATGAAAGTTGCAGATAGTTTTCTTTGTCTTCCAACGATACCAAGATCAATGCATTTGAATAGCTAAAGCTCCAGAAATTGTCAGCCAACACTTGCATGTTCTGATTGTCACGAACAATATCACATCTCCACCTTGAAGAAGGAATTTCACGTCGATAGAGATTGATTCAGATCTCGACTTATGCAGGAAACTTATATGTATTTATCTTATGTTTCTAACTAAACCAATATCACTTCATTTGGACGAGTGTTCCTCCAAATACGACGTTTCATACCCTTGATTGTCTGCAGCAGACGCCTGACTTCAATCTTCAGCATTTTTGCTTTTGCAACTTTATTACTTTTGTCTTTGTTCGGGCTTCTTTTATCTTTCTTTGGTTAGAGTTGATGAAACTTTTTTCTTCTTCTGTTACAGTACTTGATGCTTCAGAACTTTTTTGAAAAAAGTACCTCATTTTCTGGTCAAGCATGGACTTTGAATATTTTAATACTTCATTCGAAATTACTTCTCCATTCATCACAATGTTCTGTATTCTGAGCCGACGGTTGGTTAGCTTCACTGGACGCTTCTTAAATGAGATAAGAAGCTTGGTTATCCACTGGGCACATTCACAAGGCTGTCTAACTCGTAGCATTTTGACCCGTTTGCATATTATGCTTTCTTGACCCTCTTAACGGCAGAATTTGGATTCGATGTCTTCATGAAACTAGTATATAAGGATATTAGATTTAATGAGACACCGGTTTCATCCAATTCGGACACCTATAGTGTAAGATATGGCCAATAGACGCTACAAAGGTATGACTGTCAGGAACAACATCACGTCACCAACCTATGGATACAATTTGACAAAGATAGAGATCGATTTCGCTCTCAACCTCTTCATGAAAGTTGAAGATAGTTTTCTGTGTTTTCCAACGTTACCAAGATCGATGCATTTGATCAGCCAAAGCTCGAGAAATTGTCAGCTGACGCTTGCTTGTTCTGATTGTCACGAACAAGATCATATCTCCATCTTGAAGAAGGAATTTCACCCAGATAGACATTGAATCAAATCTCGACTTCTTCAGGAATCTTATCTTTCTAAATAAACCAAGATCACTTAATTTGGACGAGTTTACCTCGAAATACGACATGTCATATGCTTGATTGTCGGCAACAGACTCTTGACTTCAATATTCAATGTTTTTGCTTTTGTAGCTTTATTTCTTTTATCTTTGTTCGGGCTTCTTTTATATTTATATTGATAGAGTTGTTGAACCATTTCTATCCTTCAGTTAGAGTACTTGATGCTTCAAAACTTTATTGAAAAGGGTAACTCATTTTCTGTTCATGCTTGGACTTGGATTATTTTAATACTTCGTTCAAAATTAATTCCCCATTCATGATAATATTCTGTATTTTGACTAAACACTTGGTTAACTTCACTGGACGCTTCTTAAATGCGATAAGATGCTTGGTTATCCACTGCGCACATTCACTAGGCTGTTTAACTCGTAGCATTCTGACCCGCTGGTGTATTAAGCTTCCTTGACCTTCTTAAGGTCCGAATTTGGATTCGATGTCTTCATGAAACTTGAATAAATGGATATTCGGTTTAATGAAACACCGGTTTCAACCAATTCGGACACCTATTGTGCAAGATATGGCCAATAGATGCTACAAGGGTATGACTTTCTGCAATAGCAACACGTCACCAATCTAAGGATACAATTTGACAAAGATAGAGATCGATATCGCTCTCGACCTCTTCAAGAATGTTGCAGATAGTTTTCTTCGTCTTCCAACGATATCAAGATCGATACATTTGAACAGCTAAAGCTCCAGAAATTGTCAGCCGACGCTTGCATGTTCTGATTGTCACGAACAATATCACATCTCCACCTTGAAGAAGGAATTTCACTCCGATAAAGATTGATTCAGATCTCGACTTTTGCAAGAAAATTATGGGTATTTAACTTATCTTTCTAACTAAACCAATATCACTTCATTGGGACGAGTGTTTCTCCAGATACGATGTTTCGTATGCATGATTGTCGGCAATAGATGCCTAACTTCAATCTTCAGCGTTTTTGCTTTTGCAGCTTTATTACTTTTGTGTTTGTTCGGGCTTCTTTTATCTTTATTTTGTTAGAGTTGCTGAAGCTTTTATCTTCTTCTGTTACAACAATTGATGCTTCAGAACTTTATTGAAAACGGTACCTCATTTTCTGGTCAAGCTTGGACTTTGAATATTTTAATACTTCATTCAAAATTACTTCTCCATTCATCATAATGTTCTCTATTCTGAGCCGACGCTTGGTTAGCTTCATTTGATGCTTCTTAAATGAGATAGGACGCTTGGTTATCCACTGGGCACATTCACAAGGCAGTTTAACTCGTAGCATTCTGACCAGTTACCGTATTATACTTCCTTGACCCTGTTAACTACCGAATTAGGATTCGATGTCTTCATGAAACTTGTATATATGGATATTAGGTTTAATGAGACACCAGTTTCATCCAATTCGGACACCTATAGCGTAAGATATGGCCAATAGAAGCTACAACGTTATGACTGCCAGGAACAGCATCATGTCACCAACCTACAAATTCAATTTGACAACGATAGGGTTCGATTTCGCTCTCGACCTCTTCATGAAAGTTGAAGATAGTTTTTTTCGTCTTCCAACGATACCAAGATCGATGCATTTGAATAGCTTAAGCTTCAGATATTCTCAGCAGACGCTTGCATTTTGAGAATGCCATGAACAATATCACATCTCCACCTTGAAGAAGGAATTTCACTCCCATAGAGATTGATTCATATCTCGACTTACGCAAAAAATTATGGGTATTTATCTTATCTTTCTAAATAAATCAATATCACTTCATTTGGACAAGTTTCCTCCAAATACAACGTTTCGTATGCTTGATTGTCGGCAGCAGACGTCTCATTTCAATCTTCAGTGTTTTTGCTTTTGTAGCTTTATTTCTTTTATATTTGTTCGGGCTTCTTTTATATTTTTTATGTTAGAGTTTTTGAAGCTTTTCTATCCTTCAGTTAGAGTACACGATGCTTCAAAACTTTATTGAAAAGGGTACCTCATTTTTTTTCATGCTTGGACTTGGAATATTTTAATACTTCATTCAAAATTAATTCTCCATTCATGATAATATTCTGTATTCTGAGCAGACACTTGGTTAACTTCACTGGACGCTTCTTAAATGCGATAAGATGCTTGGTTATCCACTGCACACATTCACATGCTGCTTAACTCGTAGCATTTTGACCCGCTGGTGTATTTTGCTTCCTTGACCTTCTTAAGGGCCGAATTAGGATTCGATGTCTTCATGAAAATTGTATAAATGGATATTAGGTTTAATGAGACACCGGTTTCTACCAATTCAAGCACCTATTCTGCAAGACATGTCCAATAGATGTTACAACGGTATGACTTTCTGGAACAGCATCACATCACTAACCTACGGATACAATTTGACAAAGATAGCGATCAATATCGCTTCGACCTCTTCAAGAAAGTTACAGATAGTTTTCTTCGTCTTCCAAAGATACCAAGATCGATGCATTTGAACAGCTAAAGCCCCAGAAATTGTCAGCAGACGCTTGCATGTTCAGATTGTCACGAACAGTATCACATCTCCACCTTGAAGAAGGAATTTCACTCCGATAGAGATTGATTCAGATCACGACTTATGCAGGAAACTTATAGGTATTTATCTTATGTTTCTAACTAAACCAGTATCACTTCATTTGGACGAGTGTTCATCCAAATACGACGTTTCGTTGGCTTGATTATCAGCAGCAGACACCTGTCATCAATCTTCAGCGTTTTTGCTTTTGCAGCTTTATTACTTTTGTCTTTGTTCGGGCTTCTTTTATCTTTATTCTGTTAGAGTTGCTAAAGCTTTTGCCTTCTTCGGTTACAGTACTTGATGCTTCAGAACTTTATTGAAAAAGGTACCTCTTTTCTGATCAAGCATAGACTTTGAATATTTTAATGCTTCATTCAAAATTACTTCTCCATTCATCATAATACTCTGTATTATGAGCCGACGCTTGGTTAGCTTCACTGGATGCTTCTTAAATGAGTTCAGACGCTTGGTTATCCACTGGGCACGTTCACAAGGCTGTCTAACTCGAAGCGTTTTGACCAGTTTGCATATTATGCTTTCTTGACCCTCTTAACGGCAGAATTTGGATTCGATGTTTTCAGAAACTGGTATATAAGGACATTAGTTTTAATGAGACACCGGTTTCATCCAATTTGGACATCTATAGTGTAAGATATGGCCAATAGGCGCTATAAAGGTATGATTGTCAGGAACAACATCACGTCACCAACCTACGGATACAATTTGACAAAGATAGAGATCGATTTCGCTCTCGACCTTTTCATGAAAGTTGAAGATAGTTTTCTGCGTTTTCCAACGATACCAAGATCGATGCATTTGATCAGCCAAAGCTCGAGAAATTGTCAGCAGACGCTTGCATGTTCTGATTGTCACGAACAAGATCATATCTCCATCTTGAAGAAGGAATTTCACTCAGATAGACATTAAATCAAATCTCGACTTCTTCAGGAATCTTATCATTCTAACTAAACCAAGATCACTTAATTTGGACGAGTTTACCTCGAAATACGACATGTCATACGCTTGATTGTCGGCAGCAGACTCTTGACTTCAATATTCAGTGTTTTTGCTTTTGCAGCTTTATTACTTTTGTCTTTGTTCGGGCTTCTTTTATCTTTATTTTGTTAGAGTTGCTAAAGCTTTTATCTTCTTCTGTTACAATACTTGATGCTTCAGAACTTTATTGAAAAAGGTATCTCATTTTCTGGTCAAGCTTAGACTTTGAATATTTTAGTACTTCATTCAAAATTACTTCTCCATTCATTATAATGTTCTGTATTCTGAGCTGACGCTTGGTTATCTTCATTGGATGATTCTTAAATGAGATAAGACGCTTAGTTATCCACTGGGCACATTCACAAGGCTGTTTAACTCGTAGCATTCTGACCAATTATCGTATTATACTTCCTTGACCTTGTTAACGACCGAAGTAGGATTCGATGTCTTTATGAAACTTGTATATATGGATATTAGGTTTAATTAGACACCAGTTTCATCCAATTCGGACACCTATAGCGTAAGATATGGCCAATAGAAGCTACAACGTCACCCACCTACAAATTCAATTTGACAATGATAGGGTTCGATTTCGCTCTCGACCTCTTGATGAGAGTTGAAGATAGTATTTTACGTCTTCCAACGATACCAAGATCGATGCATTTGAATAGCTTAAGCTTCAGAATTGTCAACAGATGCTTGCATGTTGAAATTGTCACGAACAATATCACATCTCCACCTTGAAGAAGGAATTTCACTCCGATAGAGATTGATTCACATCTCGACTTATGCAGAAAATTATGGGTATTTATCTTATCTTTCTAAATAATTCAATATCACTTCTTTTGGGCAAGTGTTCCTCCAAATACAACGTTTCGTATGCTTGATTGTCGGCAGCAGACGTCTGACTTCAATCTTCAGTGTTTTTGCTTTTGTAGCTTTATTTCTTTTATATTTGTTCGGGATTCTTTTATCTTTACTATGTTAGAGTTGTTGAACCTTTTCTATCCTTCAGTCAAAGTACATGATGCTTCAAAACTTTATTGAAAAGGGTACCTCATTTTTTGTTCATGTTTGCACTTGGAATATTTTAATACTTCATTCAAAATTAATTCTCCATTCATGATAATATTCTGTATTCAGAGCAGACACTAGGCTAACTTCACTGGACGCTTCTTAAATGCGATAAGATGCTTGGTTATCCACTGCGCACATTCACAAGGCTGTTTAACTCGTAGCATTCTAACCCGCAGGTGTATTATGCTTCCTTGACCTTCTTAAGGGCCGAATTTGGATTCGATGTTTTCATGAAAATTGTATAAATGGATATTAGGTTTAATAAGACACCGGTTTCTACCAATTCGGACGCCTATTGTGCAAGACATGGCCAATAGATGCTACAACGGTATGACTTTCTGGAACAGCATCATGTCACCAACCTACGGGTACAATTTGACAAAGATAGAGATCGATATCGCTCTCGACCTATTCAAGAAAGTTACAGATAGTTTTCTTCGTCTTCCAAAGATACCAAGATCGATGCATTTGAACAGCTAAAGCCCCAGAAATTGTCAGCAGACGCTTGCATGTTTAGATTGTCACGAACAGTATCACATCTCCATCTTGAAGAAGGAATTTCACTCCAATAGAGATTAATTCAGATCTCGACTTATGCAAGAAACTTCATTTGGACGAGTGTTTATCCAAATACGACGTTTCGTACGCTTGATTGTCAGCAGCAGACGCCTGACATCAATCTTCAACGTTTTTGCTTTTGCAGCTTTATTACTTTTGTCTTTGTTCGGGCTTCTTTTATCTTTCTTCTCTTAGAGTTGCTAAAGCTTTTGTCTTCTTCTGTTACAGTACTTGATGCTTCAGAACTTTATTGAAAAAGGTACCTCTTTTCTGATCAAGCATAGACTTTGAATATTTTAATGCTTCATTCAAAATTACTTCTCCATTCATCATAATACTCTGTATTATGAGCCGACAGTTGGTTAGCTTCACTGGACGCTACTTAAATGAGATAAGACGCTTGGTTATCCACTGGGCACATTCACAAGGCTGTTTAACTCGTAGCATTCTAACCAGTTTTCGTATTATATTTCCTTGACCGTCTTAACGGCCGAATTAGGATTCAATGTCTTCATGAAACTTGTATATATGGATATTAGGTTTAATGAGACACCGTTTTCATCCAATTCGGACACCTACAGCGTAAGTTATGGCCAATAGAAGCTACAACGGTTTGACAGCCAGGAACAACATCACGTCACCAACGTACAAATTCAATTTGACAACGATAGGGATCGATTTCGCTCTCGACCTCTTCATGAAAGTTGAAGATAGTTTTTTACGTCTTCCAACGATACCATGATCCATGCATTTGAACAGCTAAAGCTCCAGAAATTGTCAGCAGACGCTTGTATAATCTGATTGTCATGAATAATATCACATCTCCATCTTGAAGAAGGAATTTCACACCGATAGAGATTGATTCAGATCTCGACTTATGCAGGAAACTTATGGGTACTTATCTTAACTTTCTAACTTAACTAATATCACATCATTTGGACGAGTGTTCCTCCAAATACGATGTTTCGTATGCATGATTATCGACAGCAGACGCCTGACTTCAATCTTCAGCGTTTTTGCTTTTGCAGCTTTATTACTTTTATCTTTGTTCGAGCTTCTTTTATCTTTCTTTCTTTAGAGTTGCTGAAGCTTTTGTCTTCTTCTGTTACAGTACCTGATGCTTCAGAACTTTATTGAAAAAGGTACCTCATTTTCCGGTCAAGCTTGGACGTTGAATATTTTAATACTTCATTCAAAATTACTTCTCCATTCATCATAATGTTCTGTATTCTGAGCCGACGTTTGTTTAGCTTCAATGGAAGCTTCTTAAATGAGATAAGACGCTTGGTTACCCACTGGGCACATTCACAAGGCTGTTTAACTCGTAGCATTCTGACCAGTTATCGTATTATACTTCCTTGACCGTTTTAACGGCCGAATTAGGATTCGATGTCTTCCTGAAACTTGTATATATGGATATTCGTTTTAATGAGACACTAGTTTCATCCAATTTGGACACCTATAGCATAAGATATGGCCGGTAGAAGCTACAATGGTTTGACAGCCAGGAACAACATCACGTCACCAACCTACAAATTCAATTTGACAACGATAGGGATCGATTTCGCCCTCGACATCTAAAGCTCCAGAAATTGTCAGCAGACGCTTGTATATTCTAATTGTCACGAACAGTATCACATCTCCACCTTGAAGAAGGAATTTCACACCGATAGAGATTGATTCATATCTTGACTTATGCAGGAAACTTATGGGTACTTATCTTATCTTTCTAACTAAACTAATATCACATCATTTGGACAAGTGTTCCTCCAAATACGATGTTTCGTATGCATGATTGTCGGCAGCAGACGCCCGACTTCAATCTTCAGTGTTTTTGCTTTTGCAGCTTTATTACTTTTATCCTTGTTCGAGCTTCTTTTATCTTTCTTTTGTTAGAGTTGTTGAAGCTTTTGTCATCTTCTGTTACTGTACCTGACACTTCAGAACTTTATTGAAAAAGGTACCTCATTTTTCGGTCAAGCTTGGACGTTGAATATTTTAATACTTCATTCAAAATTACTTCTCCATTCATCATAATGTTCTGTATTATGAGCCGACGCTTAGTTAGCTTCACTGGACGCTTCTTAAATGAGATAAGACGCTTGGTTATCCACTGGGCAAATTCACAAGGCTGTTTAACTCGTAGCATTCTGACCAGTTATCGTATTATACTTCCTTGACCCTGTTAACGACCGAATTAGGATTCGATGTCTTCATGAAACTTGTATATATGGATATTAGGTTTAATGAGACACCAGTTTCATCCAATTCGGACACCTATAGCTTAAGATATAGACAATAGAAGCTACAACGTTATGATTGCCAGTAACAGCATCACGTCACCAACCTACAAATTCAATTTGATAGCGATAGGGTTCGATTTCGCTCTCAACCTCTTCATGAAAGTTGAAGATAGTTTTTTACGTCTTCCAATGATACCAAGATCGATGCATTTGAATAGCTTAAGCTTCAGAAATTGTCAGTAGACGCTTACATGTTGAGATTGTCATGAACAATATCACATCTCCACCTTGAAGAAGGAATTTCACTCAGTTAGAGATTGATTCAGATCTCGACTTATGCAAAAACTTATGGTTATTTATCTTATCTTTCTAAATAAACCAATATCACTTCATTTGGACAAGTGTTCCTCCAAATACGACGTTTCGTTTGGTTGATTGTCGGTAGCAGACGTTTGACTTCATTCTTCAGTGTTTTTGCTTTTGTAGCTTTATTTCTTTTATCTTTGTTCAGGCTTCTTTTATCTTTATTACGTTAGATTTGTTGAACCTTTTCTATCCTTCAGTTTGAGTACATGATGCTTCAAAACTTTTTTGAAAAGGGTACCTAATTTTTTGTTCATGCTTGGACTTAAAATGTTTTAACACTTCATTCAAAATTAATTCTCCATTCATGATAATATTCTGTATTCTGAGTAGACACTTGGTTAACTTCACTGGACGCTTCTTAAATGCGATAAGATGCTTGGTTATCCACAGCGCACATTCACATGCTGCTTAACTCGTAGCATTTTGACCCGCTGGTGTATTTTGCTTCCTTGACCTTCTTAAGGGCCGAATTTGGATTCGATGTGTTCGTAAAATTTGTATAAATGGATATTAGGTTTAATGAGACAACGGTTTCTACCAATTCGGACACCTATTCTGCAAGACATGGCCAAAAAATGCTACAAAGATATGACTTTCTGGAACAGCATCACGTCACCAACCTACGGATACAATTTGACAAAGATAGAGATCGATATCAATATCGACCTCTTCAAGCAAGTTACAGATAGTTTTCTTCGTCTTCCAAAGATACTAAGATCGATGCATTTGAACAACTAAAGCCCCAGAAATTGTCAGCAGACGCTTGCATGTTCAGATTGTCACGAATAGTATCACATCTCCACCTTGAAGAAGGAATTTCACTCCGATAGAGATTGATTCAGATCTCGACTTATGCAGGAAACTTATGGGTATTTATCTTATGTTTCTAACTAAACCAATATCACTTCATTTGGACGAGTGTTCCTCCAAATACGATGTTTCGTACGCTTGATTGTCAGCAGCGGATGCCTGACATCAATCTTCAGCGTTTTTGATTTTGCAGCTTTATTACTTTTGTCTTTGTTCGGGCTTCTTTTATCTTTCTTCTGTTAGAGTTGCTAAAGCTTTTGTCTTCTTCTGTTATAGTACTTGATGCTTCAGAAATTTATTGAAAAAGGTACCTCATTTTCTGGTCAATCATAGACTTTGAATATTTTAATACTTTATTCGAAAAATTTTCTCCATTCATCACAATGTTCTGTATTCTGGGCCGACGCTTGGTTAGCTTCACTGGACGCTTCTTAAATGAGATAAGACGCTTGGTTATCCACTGGGCACGTTCACAAGGCTATCTAACTCGTAGCATTTTGACCATTTTGCGTATTATGTTTTCTTGACCCTCTGAACGGCAGAAGTTGGATTCGGTGTCTTCATGAAACTGGTATATATGGATATTAGATTTAGTGAGACACCGGTTTCATCCAATTCGGACACCTATAGTGTAAGATATGGCCAATAGACGATACAAAGGTATGACTGTCCGAAACAGTATCACGTCACCAACCTACGGATCAATTTGACAAAGATTGAGATCGATTTCGCTCTCGACCTCTTCATGAAAGTTGAAGATAGTTTTCTGCGTGTTCCAACCATCCATCATCAACACCATTACATGGCTATCAACTTTGACCAACAAGCATCAAAGATGATTTATCAACATCAAACTTGACCAATAAGCATCAAGAATGATTTAACCAACAACATCGGTAACAGTACGTCGTTACCAATAATATCATCGTCTTATTAATTGTTTTCTTTGTTAAGTCTTAACTTGACATTACCTTTATTAAGCATTATATTTAATCTTATTATATAAACCCTCAATCCATATTTTATTAAGATTATAACTTAACCTTAATATTCAAACCTCAAATCATATATTTATTAAGATTGTAACTTAATCTTAATATCTAAACCACAATTCATATCTTATTAAGATTATAACTTAATCTTAATATGTAAACCTCGAGTCATATATTTATTAAGATTATAACAAGCCTACATAACACTATCCATCAAGCATAAGGGGTCAAAACTGCTCCTGGGCACGTGAGAAATCGATTTCCAATCTCTGGAATCGATTTCTCAAGTCTTCAAATCGATTTCCAATATCTGGAAATCGATTCCAACATGTTCAAATCGATTTCCCCAATCGATTTTGAACAAGGAAAATCGATTCAAGAAATCGATTTCTACAAGGCCAAATCGATTTCCACACCTTGGAAATCGATTCTTGGTCGATTCAAATCGATTCATTCGAGCCTAAGCTATTTATCACCAATTTGATTAGTCCAACACTCATAAATCATAACCTAAGGGTTCGCAAACTAATCCTTGGTCATCAATCTCACATCGCCTATTTATTTTCTCCCCATAACTATGTTCTTATAGTATAAGATTAACAAAACACCATATCATGGCATAAACAACATGTTCATCATCATCAATTCATCAACAATCATATAAATCATGTACTCATAGTTATAAACATGTTATAACATCAGATTATTCATCAATCAATACTCATATAGCCAGAAAACGACATAACAACATTCATAGGCACACGAAGGCATACATAGGGGTCATGGGTTAACCCCTTCATCTTAACCTATCCCAAAACCCACATATTCATGACCAATTTTCTCCCCCCATACCTGGTATGACGATTCACAGCCTATGGGAAAGAGAACAGAGCCAAGTTCTACTACCGTTCCTTCTTACGGGTTCAGCACTTGATCACGATCGCAACACTGGAAAGCAGAGTCGATCTTTAAGTTAAGGATTTAAAGGGAAAACAAATCTAGGATTAGAAACTCACCTTGGTTTCTAACTTGGGAGATTACTCTAGCAGCAGAGATGGACTAGCCAAACAACGGCTTGTTCTTGACGAAGAACACCAAAGCAGGATTCGTCCTTTGGGTTTTCTAGAGCAAGAGATCAATTAGAGCTCTTAGGGATGAGAAGAGGCAAAAAGTGTGTACAATAGGGTGTGGATACTAGGTTTAGGTCATACGCTATGTATATATAACTGTTAGGGACGTTTTAGGACGAATGGGCCGTACACAGCATAGCCCGATAACCCAAACGCGTACACAAGCTCTGACACACATGGGAATCGATTCCACAACCATGGAAATCAATTTTCCATTGGCCAAATCGATTTTATTATCAAAGAAATCGATTTTTCCCTTTAAACAATCGATTTCCCCTTTCTGGAAATCGATTTCTTCACCTGGAAATCGATTTCCGAAATCTCCCAAATCGATTTCCCTTTCAGAAAACGTGTTTTTGGCATCGACACCTGAATAAGACTTGTAAATAATCCTCTAAGCTTTCCAACGCATCCTAGATCATCTCGATCGGATGTCTAGAACTCAAGATATGGCCAAAACCGTGAAACAGGTTATTTAGACTCGGATGGATCGATTATTCTAAAGGCTAAACTATTACAAATATGAACTTATGCACCAAAAACAAGCAAAAACAACATATGCAAACATCTATAAGCAAGTATTAACACATATTAACACATATTTACATAGAAGTGAAAAAGCAGGGTGTTACAATTCCACCCCCTTATAAATATTTTCGTCCTCGAAATTTCTACTCACCCTGAGTAAACAGATGCGGGTATGACTCCTTCATCTTGCTCTCCAACTCCCACGTAGCACTTTCTTCTGTAGCTCCACTCCAAATGACCTTGACCAAGGGAATTTCCTTCCCTCTCAGCTGCTTGACCCTTCGTTCTTCAACCCGAAGTGGTAACACCTCAAAGGTCAAGTTATCCTTTAGTGGAATAACATCGGGTACTATCACATGGCTTGGATCATGAACATACTTTCGAAGTTGAGACACATGAAACACATTATGAAGGTTTGACAAGAACGGGGGTAAGGCTATCTGGTAGGCGACTTCACCAACTCTTTTGAGAATTTGGTAAGGGCCAATGAATCTAGAAGTAAGTTTCCGCGCTTTCATTACTTTGCCAACCCCAGTTGTTGGAGTAACTCGCAAGAACACATGATCCCCCTTCTGGAATTCGAGAGTTTTTCTTCTCTTATCATGGTAACTCTTTTGCCTACTCTGTGCCACTCTCATCTTATCCTGTATCATCCTCACTTTCTCTATAGTCTCTTCAACTACCTCAGGTCCTAACACAACATTCTCTCCAGGCTCATTCCAACACAAAGGTGTCCTACACCTCCTCCCATACAAAGCCTCATAAGGTGCCATCCCAGTATTGGAATGGAAGCTATTGTTGTAGGTAAACTCTATAAGGGGTGAAAACTTATCCCAACTACCCGACTGCTCTAGCACACACGCCCTCAACAAGTCTTCTAAGGATTGGATTGTTCTCTCAGACTGACCATCGGTCTGTGGGTGGTAAGCTGAACTCAATCTGAGCTTAGTTCCTAAGGCCTCATGCAAACCATTCCAAAATCTAGAGGTAAATCTAGGATCTATGTCTGAAACTATGCTAGAGGGTACACCATGCAACCTAACTACTTCTCTGATATACAACCCAGTCAACTTCTCTAATGGATATTCCATGTTCATAGGAATGAAATGAGCAGATTTGGTTAACCTGTCCACAACAACCCATATGGCATCACAACCAGCTGAAGTCCCAGGGAGTCCAGACACAAAATCCATAGAGACACTATCCCACTTCCACTCAGGAATACTCAAAGGTTACAACTTACCCGAAGGTTTCTGGTGCTCTATCTTAGCCTTCTGACACAAGGCAAGCATAAACAAACTCAGCCACATCCTTTTTCATCCTAGGCCACCAAAACATCTGTTTCAGATACTAATACATCTTTGTGGCTCCCGGGTGAACACTTAAGCCACTCCTATGTCCTTCCTCAAGGATCAACTTCCTAAGCTCTGGAATATCAGGTATACAAACTCTATCTTGGAACCTCAAAATTCCATCTGTCCCATCCTTAAAACTGAGATTTCTACCTTGAGCAATCAATTCTCTCTGGTCTAAAATGTATATATCTATCTTCTGCCCTTCTCTAATCTGATCCATCAAACTGCTAGTGATTTTCAACATTCCTAGCCTAATGCTCTTAGGGGTAACTTCCCAAGCTAAACTCAAATCTCTAAACTCCTCGATCAAATCCAGCTCTCTAACCATCAAGGCTGAAATATGTAAGGTTTTTCTACTCAGAGCATCAGCCACTACATTGGCCTTACCTGGGTGGTAACTCAACTCAAACTCATAATCTTTAAGAAATTCCATCCACCTACGCTGTCTCATATTCAGCTCCTTTTGGTCAAACAGGTATTTCAACTCTTATGATCATAAAGACCTCAAATCTAGCTCTATAGAGGTAATGCCTCCAAATTTTTAAGGCAAACACTACAGCTCCTAACTCCAAGTCATGAGTAGGGTAGTTCTTCTCATGGGTCTTAATCTACCTAGAAGCATAAGCTACTACTTGACCATTCTGCATCAACACACCACCTAAACCTTGCTTCGAAGCATCATAGTACACTACAAAAGGTTCACTAGGATTGGGTAACACTAACACAGGTGCAGATGTCAACCTATTCTTCAACTCCTAGAAACTTTCCTCACACTTAGAGTCCCACACGAAGATCTGACCTTTCTTAGTAAGGCGGGTCATAGGCAAAGCTATCATAGAGAATCCCTCTATAAACCTCCTATAGTACCCGGCTAAACCCAAGAAACTTCTAACCTCGGTCACTGACTTAGGTGCTTCCCAATAGAGCACAGTTCCTACCTTAGCTGGGTCCACGGCTAACCCTCCTTTAGAGATGATGTGTCCTAAGAAACTCACCTCTTCTAACCAAAACTCACACTTGGACAACTTGGCATACAACTGTTTTTCCTTAAGGGTTTCCAAGACTATCCTCAAGTGTTCCTCATGTTCCTCCTTAGTCTTAGAGTATACTAGGATATCATCTATGAAGACAACTACAAACCTATCCAAGTATGGATGAAAGATATTGTTCATGTAGTCCATGAACACAGCGGGGGCATTAGTCACACCAAAAGGCATAACTAGATACTCATAATGGCCATAGCGCGTTCTGAACGCAGTCTTTGGAATGTCCTCAGACTTGACCCGAATTTGGTGATAGCCTGATCTCAAATCTATCTTAGAAAACACACAAGCTCCTATCAGCTGGTCCATAAGGTCATCTATCCTAGGAAGAGGATACCTATTTTTAATAGTCACCTTGTTGAGCTGTCGGTAATCGACACACAACCTCATGCTGCCATCTTTTTTCTTCACCAACAACACTGGCACTCCCCACGAAGACACACTAGGCCTAACAAACTGCTTCTAGAGCAATTCCTCTAACTGTTTCTTCAACTCAGCTAGCTCTAGAGGGGACATCCTGTATGGTGCTGTGGATATAGGTCCTGTACCTGGCACTAAGTCTATGCTAAACTCAACCTCTCTCTCAGGTGGCAAACTATAAATATCCTTGGGAAAAACTTCTGGGAACCCTCTCACAACTAGCACATCCTTAACCTCAGCCTTTCTCTCTACTTCCAGGGAAGATAAGATCATGTATACTTGGGGTTCTTCTCTAATAGAAGCCTTGGCTTGGTTGGCAGTCAGAAAACTCGGATCTTTAGGATCGACAGTAGTTCCAAAAACAACAGTTTTATCAAAGCAATTTAAAAGGACATGATTGGCAGATAACCAATCCATACTAAGAATAACATCAAGTTGTTTAAGGGGTAAGCATATAAGATCAACTATGAAATCTCTATCATCAATGACAATGGAACAACCTTTACAAATATGTGAGGTAACAACAGGCTTATTGGTAGGGGTAGCAACAACTAGATCATATTCAAGTTGGGCAACAGGTAATCTAAGGTACTCAACACAGTCATATGATATAAAGGAATGCGACGAACCCGAATCAAACAACATTATTAAAGGAGTCCCTTTGATGAGGCACTTACCTTAAATCAGGTCTTCAGATTCTAAGGCCTCAGCTCCACTGAGAGTGAAAACTCTTCCACTTGTCCTCAGTCGATTGGCTTGAGAACTCTTGCTGGCACTCTGTGGCTCCGTCTTTGCTCCACTACAATCCTTACTGATATGACCCGGCTTCCCACACTTGAAGCAGATGATGTCTGTCTCCTTGCAGTCACGAGTAAGGTGCTCCTTACCACACTTGCCACACTTGATTGGCCTAGAAGAGGCAAATCCTCCGCCAATGGCTGGTCCCGATATATACTGCGATTTCTTGCCGGCGTACGTGAAACCACGACCAACGGGTGCCAACTGTTGTTTTCCTTTATCTTGTTGGGTCGTCCTCTTGCTACCTTGGGGACCAGAACTCTTGAATTGAGAAACTCTGGACTTGTAGTCTTCCTCAAAGATTTTACACTTGTTCACCAAGGTGGGGAAAACACGGATCTCCTGGTAGCTGATGGCTTGCTTAATCTCTGGACACAAACCATTCTCGAACTTCACACACTTGGAGCGATCATCATTACAATACTGGTAGAGTGGATAGTAACGTGACAGCTCCTCAAACTTAGTGGCATAATCCCCAACGGACATGTTTCCCTGAGTCAAAGCCAGGAACTCCATCTCCTTCTTGTCGCGTATATCAGCAGGGAAATACTTCCCCAAGAATCTCTCCTTGAAGGCATGCCAAGTAACAACGGTGCCTTCAGCTTCTAAACGTTGGCGGCAATTCTCCCACCAATGTTCAGCTTCTTCTACCAACATGAAGGTAGCAAAGGTAACCTTTTGAGCATCGGTGTATGCCATGGCCCGAAAGATCTTCTCAAGTTCTCGGATCCATGTCTGAGCACCTTCAGGGTCATAAGCTCCCTTGAAGGATGGCGGATTATTCCTCTGGAACTTATCCAAACCCTGAAATTCAACAGGTCCACCTCCGTTGTGATTCTGATTCTGCCTTATGGCATTAGCTAATGCTTCCAGGGCATCAGCAATCACACGATCATTTCTACCCGCCATAACTTCCTGCATCATTCAAGCAAACTGCTCAATATTGGAAGTTAGGCAAAGCAAGACTAAACACTTAATACTCCATACCATCGTCATAGACAATCAAATAAGAGTACACAGAAGAGAACACAACAGACACATACCCCGGCCATTAGGGCAGACCGGCTCTGATACCACTAAATGAGACACCCACTACCCCGCATACGATAAAATAAAATAAAGCATGCAAGTTAAATAAAACCTTAACATAAAAGCTAGCAAGTACCACGTGATCCGAAAACGTTTTAAACATAAAACAACTGCGGAAAAACGTAAATAATAAACATAACCCAAAACCCGATGTCACATATCAGAGTTGGTATACATATACCGATAATACATTGGAATAAAACTAAACAACTGAACGTAAATCCTAACTACTACTACTAAGAGAGATCTCCATGAGATCACTCTTCGTCAGCATGCTCACCCTCCTCTGCACATGCAACATCATATGCACAAGAACAACAACATACAACATACATCAATCAACACATGTATAATCAATATATATATATATATATATATATCAAAGATGCATGTCAATGCGAATGCAACATCACTACTCCTTATGCATGTGGCCAACAACTCTAACTCTGGAAAGACGATTAGGAGTACATGCCCGGTTATCAACGTGGATGATATGCCAGACAAGGGGCCATCCCCGAACACTCTCACTAATCCTGATAACGTATAGTGGCTAGTCAGGGTACTCAAGCTTATTCATTAGGTCACTCCGACAATAGGTAGCTAGCCCATGTCACCTGGAACTTCTGTACCCAATGTACCCGCAAGGCCGGGTTAACACCCATCGTGGCCTCCACTATCGCGATTCATCGTTTGCTTTCCACCCAACATATCAACTTCAACGTATGATGCGTGCAATGTTAATCAATATGCAAACACATGTCCAACCATCCATCATCAACACCATTACATGGCTATCTTGACCAACAAGCATCAAAGATGATTTATCAACATCAAACTTGACCAATAAGCATCAAGAATGATTTAACTAACAACATCGGTAACAGTACGTCATTACCAATAATATCATCGTCTTATTAATTGTTCTCTTTGTTAAGTCTTAACTTAACATTACCTTTATTAAGCATTATACTTAATCTTATTATCTAAACCCTCAATCCATATTTTATTAAGATTATAACTTAACCTTAATATTTAAACCTCAAGTCATATATTTATTAAGATTATAACAAGCCTACATAACACTATCCATCAAGCATAAGGGGTCAAAACTGCTCCTGGGCACGTGAGAATCGAATTCCAATCTCTGGAATCGATTTCTCAAGTCTTCAAATCGATTTCCAATCTCTGGAAATTGATTGCAACATGTTCAAATCGATTTCCCCAATCGATTTTGAACAAGGAAAATTGATTCTAGAAATCGATTTCTACAAGGCTAAATCGATTTCCACACCTTGGAAATCGATTCTTGGTCGATTCAAATTGATTTACATGTGCTAGAAATCGATTTCTGGGTGTCAGATCATACAGCAGCGGGTTTTCTTCTCTATCGGACCAGTCTACGTTTTCTAATTAACATATCATTCGAGCCTAAGCTATTTATCACCAATTTGATTAGTCCAACACTCAAATCATAAACTAAGGGTTCTCAAACTAATCCTTGGTCACCAATCTCACATCGCCTATTTATTTTCTCCCCATAACTATGTTCTTATAGTATAAGATTAACAAAACACCATATCATGGCATAAACAACATGTTCATCATCATCAATTCATCAACAATCATATAAATCATGTGCTCATAGTTATAAACATGTTGTAACATCAGATTATTCATCAATCAATACTCTTATAGCCAGAAAACGACATAACAACATTCATAGGCACATGCAGGCATACATAGGGGTCATGGGTTAACCCCTTCATCTTAACCTATCCCAAAACCCACGTATTCATGACCAATTTTCTCCACCCATACCTGGTATGACGATTCACAGCCTAAGGGAAAGAGAACAGAGCCAAGTTCTGCTACGGTTCCTTTTTACGGGTTCAGCACTTGATCACGATCGCAACACTGGAAAGCAGAGTCGATCTTTAAGTTAAGGATTGAAAGGGGAAAAAAATCTAGGATTAGAAACTCACCTTGGTTTCTAACATAGGAGATTAACTCTAGCAGCAGGGATGGACTAGCCAAACAACGGCGTGTTCTTGACGAAGAACACCAAAGCAGGATTCGTCCTTTGGGTTTTCTAGAGCAAGAGATCAATTAGAGCTCTTAGGGATGAGAAGAGGCAAAAAGTGTGTACAATAGGGTGTGGATACTAGGTTTAGGTCATACGTTATGTATATATAACTGTTAGCGACGTTTTAGGACGAATGGGCCGTACACAGCATAGCCCGGTAACCCAAACGCGTACACAAGCTCTGACACGCATGGGAATCGATTCCACAACCATGGAAATGGATTTTCCGTTGGCCAAATCGATTTTCTTATCAAAGAAATCGATTTTTCCCTTTAAACAATCGATTTCAACTTTCTGGAAATCGATTTCTTCACCTGGAAATCGATTTCCCAAATCGATTTCCATTTCAGAAAACTTGTTTTTGGCATTGACACCTGAATAAGACTTGTAGATAATCCTCTAAGCATTCCAACGCATCCTAGATCATCTCGATCGGATGTCTAGAACTCAATATATGGCCAAAACCGTGAAACAGGTTATTTAGACTCGGATGGATCGATTATTCTAAAGGCTGAAATATTACAACTGTGAACTTATGCACCAAAAACAAGCAAAAACAACATATGCACATCTATAAGCAAGTATTAACACATATATACATAGAAGTGAAAAAGCAGGGTGTTACAAAGATCACTTAATTTGGACGAGTTTACCTCGAAATACGACATGTCATACGCTTGATTGTCGGCAGCAGACTCTTGACTTCAATATTCAGTGTTTTTGCTTTTGTAGTTTTATTTCTTTTATCTTTGCTCGGGCTTCTTTTATCTTTATTATGTTAGATTTGTTGAACCTTTTCTATCCTTTAGTTAGAGTACATGATGCTTCAAAACTTTATTGAAAAGGGTACCGCATTTTTTGTTAGTGCTTGGACTTGGAATATTTTAATACTTCATTCAAAATTAATTCTCCATTCATGATAATATTCTGTATTCTGAGTAGACACTTGGTTAATTTCCCTGGACGCTTCTTAAATGCGATAAGATGCTTCGTTATCCACTGCGCACATTCACAAGGCTGTTTAACTCGTAGCATTCTAACCCGCTGGTGTATTATGCTTCCTTGACCTTCTTAAGGGCCGAATTTGGATTCGATGTCTTCATGAAACTTGTATAAATGGATATTAGGTTTAATGAGACACCGGTTTCTACGAATTTGGACACCTATTATGCAAGACATGGCCAGTAGATGCTACAAAGGTATGACTTTCTATAACAGCATCACGTCACCAACCTACAGATACAATTTGACAAAGATAGAGATCGATATCGCTCTCGACCTCTTCAAGAAATTTGCGATAGTTTTCTTCGTCTTCCAACGATACCAAGATCGATGCATTTGAACTGCTAAAGCTCCAGAAATTGTCAGCCGACGCTTGCATGTTCTGATTGTCACAAACAATATCACATATCCACCTTAAAGAAGGAATTTCACTCCGATAGAGATTGATTCAGATCTCGACTTATACAGGAAACTTATGGGTATTTATCTTATCTTTCGAAATAAACCAATATCACTTCATTTGGACGAGTGTTCCTCCAAATACGATGTTTCTTATGCATGATTGTTGGCAACTGACGCCTGACTTCAATCTTCATTGTTTTTTGCTTTTGCAGCTTTATTACTTTTGTCTTTGTTCGGGCTTCTTTTATCTTTCTTCGGTTAGAGTTGATGAAACTTTTTTCTTCTTCTGTTACAGTACTTGATGCTTCAGAACTTTTTTGAAAAAAAGTACCTCATTTTCTGGTCAAGCATGGACTATGAAAATTTTAATACTTCATTCAAAATTACTTCTCCATTCGTCAGAATGTTCTGTATTCTGAGCCGACGCTTGGTTAGCTTCACTGGACGCTTCTTAAATGAGATAAGTCGCTAGGTTATCCACTGGGCACATTCACAAGGGTGTTTAACTCGTATCATTATGATCAGTTATCGTATTATACTTCCTTGACCGTCTTAACGGCCGAATTAGGTTCTGATGTCTTCATGAAACTTGTATATATGGATATTAGGTTTAATCAGACACCGGTTTCATCCAATTCAGACACCTATAGCATAAGATATGGCCAATAGAAGCTACAACGGTATGACTGCCAGGAACAGCATCACATGACCAACCTACAAATTCAATTTCACGACGATAGGGATCGATTTCGCTCTCGACCTCTTCATGAAAGTTGAAGATAGTTTTTTTACGTCTTCCAACGATACCAAGAACCATGCATTTGAATAGCTAAAGCTCCAGAAATTGTCAGCAGACGCTTGCATGTTCTGATTGTCACGAACAGTATCATATCTCCACCTTGAAGATGGAATTTCACTCCGATAGAGATTGATTCAGATCTCGACTTATGCAGGAAACTTATGGGTGCTTATCTTATCTTTCTAACTAAACCAATATCACATCATTTGGATGAGTGTTCCTCCAAATACGATGTTTCGTATGCATGATTGTCGGCAGTAGACGCTTGACTTCAATCTTCAGCGTTTTTGCTTTTGCAGCTTTATTACTTTTGTCTTTGTTCGAGCTTATTTTATCTTTCTTTTGTTAGAGTTGCTGAAGCTTTTGTCTTCTTCTGTTACAGTACCTGATGCTTCAGAACTTTATTGAAAAAGGTACCTCATTTTCCGGTCAAGCTTGGACGTTGAATATTTTAATACTTCATTCAAAATTACTTCTCCATTCATCATAATGTTCTGTATTCTGAGCCGACGTTGGTTAGCTTCAGTAGACGCTTCTTAAATGAGATAAGACGCTTGGTTATCCACTGGACACATTCACAAGGCTGTTTAACTCGTAGCATTCTGACCAGTTATGGTATTATACTTCCTTGACCGTCGTAACGGCCGAATTAGGATTCGATGTCTTCACGAAACTTGCATACATGGATATTAGGTTTAATGAGACACCAGTTTCATCCAATTCGGTCACCTATAGCGTAAGATATGGACAATAGAAGCAACAACGGTTTGACGAACAACATCACGTCACCAACCTACAAATTCAATTTGACAACGATAGGGATCGATTTTGCTCTCGACCTCTTCATGAAAGTTGAAGATGGTTTTTTACATCTTACAACGATACCAAGATCCATGCATTTGAACAACTAAAGCTCCAGAAATTGTCAGCAGACGCTTGCATGTTCTGATTGTCACGAACAGTATCACTTCTCCACCTTGAAGAAGGAATTTCACTCCGATAGAGATTGATTCAGATCTCGACTTATGCAGGAAACTTATGGGTACTTATCTTATCTTTCTAACTAAACCAATATCACATCATTTGGATGAGTGTTCCTCCAAATACGATGTTTCGTAAGCATGATTGTCAGCAGCAGACGCCTGACTTCAATCTTCAGCGTTTTTGCTTTTGCAGCTTTATTACTTTTGTCTTTGTTGAAGTTTATCTTTCTTTTGTTAGAGTTGCTGAAGCTTTTGTCTTCTTCTATTACAGTACTTGATGCTTCAGAACTTTTTTGAAAAAGGTACCTCATTTTCTGGTCAAGCTTGGACTTTGAATATTTTAATACTTCATTCAAAATTACTTCTCCATTCATCACAATGTTCTGTATTCTGAGCCGACGCTTGGTTAGCATCACTGGACGCTGCTTAAACGAGATAAGACGCGTGGTTATCCACTGGGCACATTCACCAGAATGTCTAACTCGAAGCATTTTGACCAGTTTGCGTATTATGCTTTCTTGACCCTCTTAACGGCCGAATTTTGATTCGATGTCTTCATGAAACTGGTATATATGGATATTAGATTTAATGAGACACCGGTTTCATCCAATTTAGACACCTATAGTGTAAGATATGGCCAATAGACGCTACAAAGGTATGACCGTCAGGAAAAGCATCACGTCACCGACCTACAAATTCAATTTGACAACGATAGGGATCGATTTCGCTCTCGACCTCTTCATAGAAGTTGAAGATAGTTTTCTGCGTGTTCCAACGATATCAAGATCGATGCATTTGATCCGCCAAAGCTCGAGAAATTGTCAGCAGATGCTTGCATGTTCTGATTGTCATGAACAATATCATATCTCCATCTTGAAGAAGGAATTTCACTCAGATAGACATTGAATCAAATCTCGACTTATTGGGGAATCTTATCATTCTAGCTAAACCAAGATCACTTAATTTGGCCGAGTTTACCTCGAAATACGACATGTCATACGCTTGATTGTCGGCAGCAGACCCTTGACTTCAATATTCAGTGTTTTTGCTTTTGTGGCTTTATTTCTTTTATCTTTGTTCGGGCTTCTTTTATCTTTATTATGTTAGAGTTGTTGAACATTTTCTATCCTTCAATTAGAGTACTTAATGCTTCAAAACATTATTGAAAAGGGTACCTCATTTTCTGTTCATGCTTGGATTTGGAATATTTTAATACTTCATTCAAAATTAATTCTCCATTTATGATAATATTCTGTATTCTGAGTAGACACTTGGTTAACTTCACTGGAAGCTTCTTAAATGTGATAAGATGCTTGGTTATCCACTGGGCACATTCACAAGGCTGTTTAACTCGAAGCATTTTGACCGGCTGGTGTATTATGCTTCCTTGACCTTCTTAAGGGCCGAATTTGGATTCGATGTCTTCATGAAACTTGTATAAATGGATATTAGATTTAATGAGACACCGGTTTCAACCCATTCGGACACCTATTGTGCAAGATATGGCCAATAGATGCTACAATGGTATGACTTTCTCGAACAGCATCACGTCACCAACCTACGGATACAATTTGACAAATATAGAGATCGATATCGCTCTCGACCTCTTCAAGAAAGTTGCAGATAGTTTTCTTCGTCTTCCAACGATACCAAGATCGATGCATTTGAATAGCTAAAGCTCCAGAATTTGTCAGCCGACGCTTGCATGTTCTGATTCTCACGAACAATATCACATCTCCACCTTGAAGAAAGAATTTCACTCCGATAGAGATTGATTCAGATCTCGACTTATACAGGAAACTTGTGGGTATTTATCTTATCTTTCTAACTAAACCAATATCACTTCATTTGGATGAGTGTTCCTCCAAATACGATGTTTTGTATGCAGGATTGTCAGCAGTAGCCGCCTGACTTCAATCTTCAGCGTTTTTGCTTTTGCAGCTTCATTACTTTTGTCTTTGTTCGAGCTTATTTTATCTTTCTTCTGTTAGAGTTGCTGAAGCTTTTGCCTTCTTCTGTTATAGTACTTGACGCTTCAGAACTTTATTTAAAAAGGTACCTCATTTTTTGGTCAAGCATGGACTTTGAATATTTTAATACTTCATTCAAAATTACTTCTCCATTCATCACAATGTTCGGTATTCGGAGATAAGACGCTTGGTTATCCACTGGGCACATTCACAAGGCTGTCTATCTCGTAGCATTTTGACCAATTTGCGTATTATGCTTTCTTGATCCTCTTAACTGCCAAATTTGGATTCGATGTCTTCATGAAACTGGTATATATGGATATTAGATTTAATGAGACACCGGTTTCATCCAATTCGGACACCTATAGTGTAAGATATGGCCAATAGACGCTACAAAGGTATGACCGTCAGGAAAAGCATCACGTCACCAACCTACAAATTCAATTTGACAACGATAGGGATCGATTTCGCTCTCGACCTCTTCATAGAAGTTGAAGATAGTTTTCTGCATGTTCCAACGATACCAATATCGATGCATTTGATCTGCCAAAGCTCGAGAAATTGTCAGCAGACGCTTGCATGTTCTGATTGTCATGAACAATATCATATCTCCATCTGGAAGAAGGAATTTCACTCAGATAGACATTGAATCAAATCTCCACTTCTTCGGGAATCTTATCATTCTAAATAAACCAAGATCACTTAATTTGGATGAGTTTACCTGGAAATACGACTTGTCATACGCTTGATTGTCGGCAGCAGACCCTTGACTTCAATATTCCGTGTTTTTTCTTTTGTAGCTTTATTTCTTTTATCTTTGCATGGGCTTCTTTTATCTTTATTATGTTAGAGTTGTTGAACCTTTTCTGTCCTTCAATTAGAGTACTTGATGCTTTAAAACTTTATTGAAAAGGGTACCTCATTTTATGTTCATGCTTGGACTTGGAATATTTTAATACTTCATTCAAAATTAATTCTCCATTCGTGATAATATTCTGTATTCTGAGTAGACACTTGGTTAACTTCACTGGAAGCTTCTTAAATGTGATAAGATGCTTGGTTATCCACTGGGCACATTCACAAGGCTGTTTAACTCGAAGCATTCTGACCCGCAGGTGTATTATGCTTCCTTGGCCTTCTTAAAGGCCAAATTTGGATTCGATGTCTTCACGAAACTTGTATAAATGGATATTAGGTTTAATGAGACACCGGTTTCAACCCATTTGGACACCTATTGTGCAAGATATGGCCAATAGATGCTACAAAGGTATGACTTTCTCAAACAGCATCACGTCACCAACCTACGGATACAATTTGACAAAGATAGAGACCGATATTGCTCTCGACCTCTTCAAGAAAGTTGCAGATAGTTTTCTTCGTCTTCCAACGATACCAAGATCGATGCATTTGAACAGCTAAAGCTCCAGAAATTGTCAGCCGATGCTTGCATGTTCTGATTGTCACGAACAATATCACATTTCCAACTTGAAGAAGGAATTTCACTCCGGTAGAGATTGATTCAGATCTCGACTTATACAGGAAACTTATGGGTATTTATCTTAGCTTTCTAACTAAACCAATATCACTTCATTTGGACGAGTGTTCCGCCAAATACGATGTTTCATATGCATGATTGTTGGCAGCAAACGCCAGACTTCAATCTTCAGCGTTTTTGCTTTCGCAGCTTCATTACTTTTATCTTTGTTCGAGCTTATTTTCTCTTTCTTCTGTTAGAGTTGCTGAAGCTTTTGTCTTCTTCTGTTACAGTACTTGATGCTTCAGAACTTTATTGAAAAAGGTACCTCATTTTCTGGTCAAGCATGGAGTTTGAGTATTTTAATACTTCATTCAAAATTACTTCTCCATTCATCACAATGTTCTGTATTTTGAGCCGACGCTTGGTTAGCTTCACTGGACGCTTCTTAAATGAGATAAGACGCTTGGTTATCAATTGGGCACATTCACAAGGCTGTCTATCTCGTAGCATTTTGACCAGTTTGCGTATTATGCTTTCTTGACCCTCTTAACGGCCGAATTTGGATTCGATGTCTTCATGAAACTGGTATATATGGATATTAGATTTAATGAGACACCGATTTCATCCAATTCGGACACCTATAGTGTAAGATATGGCCAATAGACGCTACAAAGGTATGACTGTCCGGAACAGCATCACATCACCAACCTACGGATACAATTTGAGAAAGATTGAGATCGATTTCGCTCTCGACCTCTTCATGAATTTTGAAGATAGTTTTCTGCGTGTTCCAACGATACCAAGATCGATGCATTTGATTAATAAAAGCTCGAGAAATTGTCAGAAGACGCTTGCATGTTCTGATTTTCACGAATAATATCATATCTCCATCTTGAAGAAGGAATTTCACTCAGATAGACATTGAATCAAATCTCGACTTCTTATGGAATCTTATCATTCTAAATAAACCAAGATCACTTAATTTGGACGAGTTTACCTCAAAATACGACATGTCATACGCTTGATTGTCGGCAGCAGACCCTTGACTTCAATATGCAGTGTTTTTGCTTTTGTAGCTTTATTTATTTTATCTTTGTTCGGGCTTATTTTATCTTTATTATGTTAGAGTTGTTGAACCTTTTCTATCCTTCAATTAAAGTACTTGATGCTTCACAACTTTATTGAAATGGGTACCTCATTTTCTGTTCATGCTTGGACTTGGAATATTTTAATACTTCATTCAAAGTTAATTCTCCATTCATGATAATATTCTGTATTCTGAGTAGACACTTGGTTAACTTCACTAGACGCTTCTTAAATGCGATAAGATGCCTAGTTATCCACTGCGCACATTCACAAGGCAGTTTAACTCGTAGCATTCTGACCCGCTGGTGTATTATGCTTCCTTTACCATCTTAAGAGCCGAATTTGGATTCGATATCTTCATGAAACTTGTATGAATGGATATTAGGTTTAATGAGACACGGGTTTCAACCAATTCGGACACCTATTATGCAAGATATGGCCAATAGGTGCTACAATGGTATGACTTTCTGGAACAGCATCACGTCACCAACCTACGGATACAATTTGACAAAGATAGAGATCGATATCGCTCTCGACCTCTTCATGAAATTTAAAGATAGTTTTCTACATCTTCCAACGATACCAAGATCGATGCATTTGAACGGCTAAAGCTCCAGAAATTGTCAGGAGACACTTGCATGTTCTGATTATCACGAACAATATCACATCTCCACCTTGAAGAAGGAATTTCACTCCGATAGAGATTGATTCAGATCTCGACTTATGCAGGAAACTTATGGGTATTTATCTTATCTTTCTAACTAAACCAATATCACTTCATTTGGACGAGTGTTGCTCCAAATACCATGTTTCGTATGCATGATTGTCGGCAACAGACGCATGACTTCAATCTTCAGCGTTTTTGCTTTTGCAGCTTTATTACTTTTGTCTTTGTTCGGGCTTCTTTTATCTTTCTTCTGTTAGTGTTGCTAAAGCTTATGTCTTCTTCTGTTACAGTACTTGATGCTTCAAAACTTTGTTGAACAAGGTACCTCATTTTCTGGTCAAGCTTGGACTTTGAATATTTTAATACTTCATTCAAAATTACTTCTCCAACAGCTTTTTAAAGGTACCTCATTCTACCAAAATGCCCCTAACCTTTGTCTTTTAGACTTTTACCCTTTTACCCTTTTGGCAAATGACCATGTTGCCCTTAAGTGAGCTTTTTAAAGGCTGAACTCAGCCCTTCCAGCCCCTCAATCACGCACAAACAACCCTCCTTCCACACTCCATCTTCAACCTTGAGAAACTCCATTGTTGTTCTTGAGAAAAGCATGATTACTTGTTAGAATCACTTGATTCCTTGAGCAATCTTCCTTCATTTTTAGGTAAAGTCACTTCTATGATCTCCTAGCTTCTTGAATCTCTCTTTATTTCAAAATCAAACTTCATTTTCATGAAAATCATTTCTTAGATCTAAAACTTTGAAAATCCATAGGAATTTGTAGAAAAATCCTTTTGATGTGAAACCAATTTATTTGAACTCACTTCATCATTCTCTACCTAAACCCAAGAGCTTATGATTCAATTCCCATCATAGCCTTAAATCCCCAATATGGCCGAACCCTACAAGGTGATGATGAATAGTGTTTTTCATCAATTTTTGATTTCTAACACTTGATTTCATCCTTAGCTTACCTATTGCCTTTGAATCCATGAAATGGAAAACCAAAATCATTTCCTAACCTTTTTACCCTAGGGTGGCCGAAACTTCTTTAGGTAGAATTGTTGACTTTTGTTTGATTGTTGTTTAATGTTTGATTGTTGTGTTGTTGTAGTTGGTGACGATTGTCAGGAGGTTCACAAACCGATCAACCGACTTTGATCCGGATATCTGCTCTTCAACAGGTATGGGGGTGAACCTCATCACACCAAAATGGTGGTGGTGAAGATGGTTGTTTAGTTTATGTGTGGGTGAAACCCTTTGGTTTGGGTTCGCCAATTAGTTTGGTTCTCTTGGAGAACCAAGTGTAATATTTGTAGTTTATGATTATATGCCTTATCATGTGTTTTATGATGATGTTGTCTAAGTGAGAAAATAATTTCTTGCATGTTGAAAAACCTACTTTGATCACTAGATCAAGTATGAACTTTTGTGCTTAATTATGATGCAATGATGTGTGTTATTGTTTATCATAATTGTGTAAGTTTTGTGAGCCATAATTTGGTTAGTTAGTGAAGCAAACCTTTACATTTGTTCCTAATAGGCTTTTGGCCATGACCTTGAGAAAAGGAAGAGTATGAGTAGTTCTTGAACAATTAAATTTTCAAGTGAGAAAAGTGCTTTAGTGGCTTATGTTTCAAAGAAAAACCATAAGTGATTTTGATCCAAAGATCAAACAAAGTTTCAATCTCAAAGTGTTTTCACCAAAGTGAAACATTTTTTATACCTTATCCTTAGTTCATCTAGTTAATCAAGTGACTTAAAAATGAGACAAGAAGTGTTTTTCATGAAGAGAATCAAAATGGTTCCATAAGGCTTTTTCTTTAACAAGGGTAATGTCTTGTCTCAAGGCAAATTTCGCTTAGCGAATTCACCTACGCTAAGCGAAAACAGAGGAATTCCAAGTTGGGCATCACTGCCTCATTTTCGCTAAACGAATACAACAAATTTCGCTACGCGAATTATGTTTTGCCGAGCGATGCAGAGGAGTTTGAAAGGAGGTATCACTGCCTCAATTTCGCTAAGCGAATGGAATTCCACTAAGCGAATTTCATGTTTTCATAAAATGCTAAAAATAGAGTAAGTGGTTCAAAAGTTGTTTCAAATCAAATGAGTTTCAATTGTAAACGTTGTTTTAGTTTACAAAAAGAGTTTTTAACTCAATCGTAAAGTTTTACGTATGGAAAACCTAAGTTGAGTAATTAACTTAGAGTTGAAGACAATGGTTAATTAAGTATGGTATGTGGTGGAACAAGACCATATACTATACCATTGATGACTTTGTACATCAATGACTTCATGAGACTTAAGTGAATCAGCACTTATTTCCTTAATTGAAAGACAAGGGATTATTATCTTAGAAAGGCTCAAAGACTTATCTAAGAGGATTCTCAATCCTTATTCATAACGCTTAGGACTTGAGACATAATTCATAAGACGTAAACACAAACACAAAACGTTTTGGGTTTTGAAACAGTAGTTCGATGATGGACTGGTGATTCGGATCCAGGTCAATTGTTCAATTGTTTCAGTCTTGTGATAACTGTAATGAGAGAGATTTCTAAGATTGTGTGGTTATGGGACTGTACAATGGAAGGAATCTTGAGGCTATGCAGGTATGGGACTGTATAACTAAGATAAAGCATATAAGAATTTATTGGTACTACCCATACCAGCAAGATTTATCTTCTTTTCGGGAGCTTAGAACATAAGAACTTTATAGTTAAGCATGCTTGACTTAGAGTAATTATGGGATGGGTGACCTTCTGGGAAGTTTCCCAGAAAGCGTGTGAGTGAGGACAAAACACGCTGAAAAGACTTGTGTTGGTTTGTGGGGACAGTCGGCGATTCTGAAAGCAGTCTGGATCATTCTAAAGGAGTCACGAGATATTTATCCGATGGATAAATGTTTTATAAAACAAAGACGTGTGTAGTTCCAAAGAAAGAGAACCTTAGTGAACCTTGAGGTTTATCCAATGGATAGACATTGCTTTATCGCATCTATTTTGTGTAAGCATTGGCATTTCATTTGCATAGTTGTAAGGCCTTGAGCCTAGGAGTTGAGCTTACACCTTGAAGCGGGTGCGAATCTTACGATGACGATCTTCAATGTTCTTTTTGGAGGTATCAGGGTTGGAATGGCTGACATGTGACTAGTTGGTGATTCTTCTGTGTCGTGGTGAATCCGTGCTATACACTGATATCCCCTACTAGATGCCATACTTTTCATGTTTGGTCGAGAGTGTTACCGTAAAGCCAGATACGTGCACGTTACGAATGTTGTAGCATTTTGCTCATGGCTGGCAGAAACCGGAACATGTCCTCCCATTGACTCTCTCTGACACTTTTGTTAGTTCCATGGAGTAGGGGTCAGAGTAGTACCCAGTGGCTTTGGCCTTGAGTCATGTACATTGCACCGCATTGCAGGCCTATTGATGTTTACATTTACTGTTATACTTCGTTATTCTGTTTAAGAATGCATTATATGGTGCTGTTAATTGTCTAACATGATATTATGCTGTTAACCGTTTAATATGAATTATATTGAGAGTTTTAGTATGCTGTTTAACATGTTGGGTACGCTGTTACCTGGTGAGTCATCCAATTTTTACTACTACTACTATTTTGTTGTGTTGATGAACAGGAATTTCACCCATATTTGTAAGTTTTCTGCTGGTACTTATTGTTGCTGTTTGAACAGATGGACGTGACGATGGTTCAGTTCAGCAGTTTCCTTGAGCCCGAATGCGGACTCTTTTGCTGTTTTATTTTTGTTGTCGGTCAGACTATGTCAGCTTTTGTAGTACCTTTTGGGAGTTACGACTCCTAGTACTTAGTGTATTTCTTATTGTCATATATACATTGACCTATGTTTGTATAGAGTAATGTTTCTGTTTTTGTTTCGGTTTTTGTTTTCGGGTTCTGTATCTTATAATACAGTATGTTCTAGAAATGCTTGGTGAACCTAAGTTCATCTACTAGTATTATTTACCTTTACTAATCCCATTACATCTTTATGAAAAAAAAAAAAATCGTATTGTCCGCAATAACAAATATTTTCAGACTTATAAACGTTCAGAAATGTGACACTCGGGAAAGGGTGTTGCACACAAAGCTGTTTAACTCGTAGCATTTTGACTAGTTAGCATATTACGCTTTCTTGACCCTCTTAACGGCAAAATTTGGGTTCTATGTCTTCATAAAACTGGTATATATGGATATTAGGTTTAATGAGACACTGGTTTCATCCAATTCGAACACCTATAGGGCAATATATGGCCAATAGACGCTACAAAGGTATGACAGTCAGGAACAGCACCACGTCACCAACCTATAGATACAATTTGACAAAGATAGATATTGATTTCGCTCTCGACCTCTTCATGAAAGTTGCAGATAGTTTTCTGCGTCTTCCAACGAAACCAAGATCGATGCATTTGAAAAGCTAAAGCTCCCGAAATTGTCAGCAGACGCTTGCAGGTTCTGATTGTCGTGAATTGTATCACATCTCCACTTTGAAGAAGAAATTTCACTCAGATAGAGATTGATTCAGATCTCGACTTATTCAGGAAACTTAAAGATATTTATCATATCTTTCTAATTAAACCAAGATCACTTCATTTGGACTAGTGTTCTTTCAAATATGGTGTTTCGTACGCTTGATTGTCGGCAGCAGACGCCTGACTTCAATCTTCAGTGTTTTTGCTTTTGAGCTTTATTACTTTTGTCTTTGTTCGGGCTTCTTTTATCTTTCTTCAGTTAGAGTTGCTGAAGCTTTTGCCTTCTTCTGTTACAGTATTTGAAGCTTTAGAACTTTATTAAAAAAGGTACCATATTTTCGGGTCAAGCTTAGACTTTGAATATTTTAATACTTCATTCAAAATTACTTCCCCATTCATCAAAATGTTCTGTATTCTGAGTAGACACTTGGTTAGCTTCACTGGACACTTCTTAAATGAGATAAGACACTTGGTTATCCACTGGGCACATTCACAAGGCTGTTTAACTAGTAGCATTCAGACCAGTTATCGTATCATGCTTCCTTGACCGTCTTAACGGCCGAATTAGGATTCGATGTCTTCATGAAACTTGTATATATGGATATTAGGTTTAATGAGACACCGGTTTCATCCAATTCGGACACCTATAGCGCAAGATATGGCCAATAGATGCTACAATGTTATGACTGCCAGGAACAACATCACGTCACCAACCTACAGATTCAATTTGACAAAGATAGGGATCGATTTCGCTTCGACCTCTTCGTGAAAGTTGAAGATAGTTTTCTGCGTCTTCCAACGATACCATGATCGATGCATTTCAACACCTAAAGCTCCAAAAATTGTCAGCAGACAGTAGCATGTTCTGATTGTCACGAACAGTATCATATCTCCATCTTGAAGAAGGAGTTTCACTCAGATAGACATTGAATCAAATCTCGACTTCATCAGGAATCCTATCATTCTAACCAAACTAAGATCACTTAATTTGGACGAGTTTACCTCGAAATACGACAAGTCATACGCTTGATTGTCGGCAGTAGACGTTTGACTTCAATCTTCAGTGTTTTTGCTTTTGTAGCTTTATTTCTTTTATCTTTGTTCGGGCTTCTTTTATCTTTATTATGTTAGAGTTGTTGAACCTTTTGTATCCTTCAGTTAGAGTACTAGATGCTTCAAAACTTTATTGAAAAGGGTACCTCATTTTCTGTTGATGCATGGACTTGGAATATTTTAACACTTCATTCAAAATTAATTCTCCATTCATGATAATATTCTTTTTTTCTGAATAGACGCTTGGTTATCCACTGGGCACATTCACAAGGTTGTTTAACCCGTAGCATTCTGACCTGTTGGCGTATTATGCTTCCTTGACCTTCTTAAGGGCCGAATTAGGATTCGATGTCTTCATGAAACTTGTATAAATGGATATTAGGTTTAATGAGACACTGGTTTCATCCAATTCGGACACCTATAGTGCAAGATATGGCCAATAGACTCTACAAGGGTATGACTTTCTGGAACAGCATCACGTCACCAACCGAAGGATACAATTTGACAAAGATAGAGATCGATATTGCACTCGACCTCTTCATGAAAGTTGCAGATAGTTTTATGTGTCTTCCATCGATACCAAAATCGATGCACTTGAACAACTAAAGCTCCAGAAATTGTCAGCAAACGCTTGCATGTTCTGATTGTCACGAACAGTATCACATCTTCACCTTGAAGAAGGAATTGCACTCCAACAGAGATTGATTCAGATCTCGATTTATGCAGGAAACTTATGGGTATTTATCTTAACTTTCTAACTAAAGCAATATCACTTCATTTGGACGAGTGTTCCTCCAAATACGACGTTTCGTACGCTTGATTGTCGGCAGAAGATGTCTGACTTCAATCTTCAACGTTTTTGCTTTTGCAGCTTTATTACTTTTGTCGCTGTTCGGGCTTCAATTAACTTTCTTCTGTTAGAGTTGCTGAAGCTTTTGTCTTCTTCTGTTACAGTGCTTGATGTTTCCGAACTTTGTTCAAAAAGGTACCTCATTTTCTGGTCAAGCTTGGACTTTGAATATTTTAATACTTCATTCAAAATTACTTCTCCATTCATCATAATGTTCTGTAGTCTGAGCCAATGCTTGGTTAGCTTTACTGGACGCTTCTTAAATGAGATAAGATGTTTGGTTATCCACTGGGCACATTCACAATGTAACGCCCCGATTTTCGCATTTTATATTTCTTCAATATTTTAACGTATGTATTTTATTCGAGGTCTTAGGAATGGAAATAAAATATTCCGAGACCATAGTCATGCTCGACGATATCGTAGGAAGCTATGATTAAGTTTGAGTCGAAAACTCGAACGGAGTTTGGTCTGCGTTTTTACACTGACAGTATGATTTTGCTGCTCAAGAGACCTTAGATGGACACGTGAACGAGACAGTAAGTCTTAGAATTCGATTCTCTACGTTTTGGTCAAATTTCACAAAAACTTCAAGAAAATCACTTCCTGACCTCCATTCGAGCGGAATCCTCAATCGGGTGACGAACGGAGCCACATATGGACTAACCGAGACTCTCCAATGGATAATCTTGATATCACATCATCCCAAGACATTTGGGAAAGTATGCCAGAGTCGTCATGACGGTCGGGAAAATCTAGACGCGAAATTATCAAAATGCCCCTAACCTTAGTCTTTTACACTTTTACCATTTTACCCTTTTGGCAAATGACCATTTTGCCCTTAAGTGAGCTTTTTAATGGCTGAACTCAGCCCTTCCAGCCCCTCATTCACGCACAAATAGCCCTCCTTCCACACTCCATCTTCAACCTTGAGAAACTCCATTGTTGTTCTTGAGAAAAGCTTGATTACTTGTTAGAATCACTTGATTCCTTGAGCAATCTTCCTTCATTTTTAGGTAAGATCACTTCTATGATCTCCTAGCTTCTTGAATCTATCTTTATTTCAAGATCAAACTTCATTTTCATGAAAATCATTTCTTAGATCCAAAACTTTGAAAATCCATAGGAATTTTTAGAAAAATCCTTTTGATGTGAAACCAATTTCTTTGAACTCGCTTCATCATTCTCTACCTAAACCCAAGAGCTTATGATTCAATTCCCATCATAGCCCTAAATCCCCAATATGGCCGAACCCTACAAGGTGATGATGAATAGTGTTTTTCATCAATTTTTGATTTCTAACACTTGATTTCATCCTTAGCTTACCTATTGCCTTTGAATCCATGAAATGGAAAACCAAAATCATTTCCTAACCTTTTTACCCTAGGGTGGCCGAAACTTCTTTAGGTAGAATTGTTGAGTTTTGTCTGATTGTTGTTTAATGTTTGATTGTTGTGTTGCATTAGTTGGTGACGATTGTCAGGAGGTTCACAAACCGATCAACCGACTTTGATCCGGATATCTGCTCTTCAACAGGTATGGGAGGTGAACCTCATCACACCAAAATGGTGGTGGTGAAGATGGTTGTTTAGTTTATGTGTGGGTCAAACCCTTTGGTTTGGGTTCACCAATTAGTTTGGTTCTCTTGGAGTATGCTTATATGCCTTATCATGTGTTTTATGATGATGTTATCTAGGTGAGAAAATAATTTCTTGTGTAACGCCCCGATTTTCACGTTTTCTAATTCTTCTATATTTTAATGTCTTTATTTTATTCGAGGTCTTAGGAATAGAAATAAAATATTCCGAGGCCATAGTCATGCTCGACGATATTGTAGGAAGCTATGATTAAGTTTTGAGTCGAAAACTCAAATGGAGTCTGGTGTGCGTTTTTACACAGACAGTATGATTTTACTGCTCAGAAGACCTCGGATGGACCTGTGAATGAGAGTGTAAGTCTTAGAATTCGATTCTCTACGTTTTGGTTAAATTTCACAAAAAACTTCAGAAAAATCACTTCTTAACCTTCGTTCGAGCGGAATACTCAATCGGGTGACGAACGGAGCCACATATGAATTTACCGGGACTCGCCAACAGATAATCTTGATATCACATCATCCCAGGACACTTGGGAGAGTATGCCAGAGTCGTCATGACGTTCGGAAATGTCTGGACGCAAAATCACCAAAATGCTCCTAACCATAGTCTTTTACACTTTTACCATTTTACCCTTTTGGCAAATGACCTTTTTACCCTTAAGTGAGCTCTTAAGAGGCTGAACTCAGCCCCTCACTCTCTCATTTTCGCACAGCCCCTCACCCTTTAGAGCTCCATAGTTGTTTTTGAGAGAAACTCCATTTTCATCCTTGAAAAGCTTGAATCACTTGTTGGAATCACTTGATTCCTTGAGCAATCTTCCTTCATTTCAAGGTAAGATCACTTCTATTATCTCTTAGCTTCTTGAATCTTTATTTATTTCAAGATCAATCTTCATTTTCATGAAAAGAAATTCTTAGATCCAAAACTTTGAAAATCCATAGGAAATTGTAGAAAAATCCTTTTGAGGTAAGACCAAGTTCTTTGAACTCACATCATCATTCTCTACCTAAACCCAAGAGCTTATGATTCAACTCTCATCATAGCTCAAAAAGCACTTTTTGGCCGAACCCTATTTGATGATGATGAATAGTGTTTTCATCAATTTTTGTTTTCTAACACTTGATTTCATCCTTAGCTTTCCTATGCCTTTGAATCCATGAAATGGGAAACCAAGTTCAATTCCTAACCTTTTTAACCTAGGGTGGCCGAAATCCTCTTTGTTAGGATTGTTGAGATTGGCTTTGATTGTTGTTTAATGTTTGATTGTTGTGTTGTTGTAGTTGTTGACGATTATCAGGAGGTTCACAAACCGATCAACTGACTTTGATCCGGGGAATCTGCTCATCAACAGGTATGGGGGGTGAACGTCATCACACCAAGATGGTGGTAGTGAAGATGGTTGTTTAAGTTATGTGTGGGTGAAACCCTTTAGTTTGGGTTCACTTTTAATGGTTAAGTTGTGTTAAGTTCTCTTGGAGAAGAATGTGTAATATTTGTAGTTATGCTTGTATGCCTTATCGTGTGTCTTATGATGATGTTGTCTAGGTGAGAAAATGATTTCTTGCATGATGAAAAACCTACTTTGATTACTAGATCAAGTATGGACTTTTGTGCTTATGTGTTTAATTATGATGCAATGTTGTGTGTTATTGCTCATCATAATTGTGTAAGTTTTGTGAGCCATAATTTGATTAGTTGGTGAAGTAAATCATCACACCTTGAGAAAAGGAAGAACATGTGTAGTTCTTGAACAAATCAAGTTTTGATGTAAAGAAAGCGTTTTTAATAACTTATGTTTTTCAAAGAAAAACCTTAAGTGACTTTGATCCCAAAGATCAAATGGAATTAAATCTCAAAGTGTTTTCACCAACGTGAAACATGTTTTATACCTTAACCTTAGTCCATCTAGTTAATCAAGTGACTCAAAATGAGAAAAGAAGTGGTTTCATGAAGAGAATCAAAATGGTTCCATAAGGTTAATGTCTTGTTTTAAGGCAACTTTTCGCTAAGCGAATTTACCTTCGCTAAACGAAAACAGAGGAATTCTAAGTTGGGCATCAATGCCTCACTTTCGCTAAGCGAATTAATATTCGCTAAGCGATTACAGAGAATCTCCCTACGCGAATTATGTGTCGCCGAGCGATCCAGAGGAGTTACAAAAAAGGTGTAACCGCCTCCATTTTCGCTAAGCGAATCCATATTCGCTAAGCGAATACAATACATTTCGCTACGCGATTTATGTTTCGCCGAGCGATGCAGAGGAGTTCCAAAGGAGGCATTACTGCTTCAATTTCGCTAAGCGAATTTCATGTTTCAGAAAATGCTAAAAATAGAGTAAGTAAGTGGTTCAAAAATTGTTTCAAATCAAATGAGTTTTCAATTGAGAAGTTGTTTTGGTTTACAAAGGAGATTTTAACTCAACTCGTAAAGTTTTACATATAAAAACCTAAGTTAAGTAATTAACTTAGAGTTGAAAACAAGGGTTAATTATGTATGGTATGTGGTGGAACAAGACCATATGCTATACCATTGATGACTTAGTACATCAATGACTTCATAAGACATAAACAAAAACATGAAACGTTTTAGGTTTTGAAACAGTAGTTCGATGACGGACCGGTGATTCGGACCCCGATCAGTCGTTCAATTATTTCAGTCTTGTGATGACTCGATCCCGAAGGGATCACAAGATTTATCCGGTGGATAAAGGTTTTGTTTTTCAAAGACACGAATAGTTCCTAAGGAAGAGAACCTTAGTAGACTTCAGGGGGATAGACATTGCTTGATCGCATCTGCTTTTTGTAAGCATTGGCATTTCATTTGCATAGTTGTAAGGCCTTGAGCCTAGGAGTTGAGCTTACACCTTGATGTGGGTGCGAATCTTACGGTGACGATCTTCAATGGTCTTTTTGGAGGTATCAGGGTAGGAAGGGCTTACATGTGACCAGTTGGTAGCTCTTCTGTGTCGTGGCTAATCCGTGCAATACATTGATATCCTCTACTAGATGCCGTACTTTTCTTGTTTGGTCGAGAATGTTTCCGTAAAGCCAGATACGTGCATGTTACGAATGTTGTAGCATCTTGCTCATGGTTGGCAGAAATCGGAACATGTCCTCCCATTCACTCTCTCTGAACGTTTTGTTAGCTCCATGGAGTAGGGGTCAGAGTAGTACCCAGTGACATTAGCATTGAATCATATACATTGCTCTGCATTGCATGGCTGTTGATGTTTACATTTACTGTTATACATCGCTGTATTGTTTAAGAACGCCTTATATTATGCTGTTAAATGTTTAGCATGATATTATGCTGTCAACTGCTTAATATGTTTGATGTTGAGAATTCTTGTAAGCATGTTGGGTACGCTGTTACCCGGTGAGTCGTCCCGTTTTTACTACTGCTGTTTTGTTGTGTTGATGAACGGGAATCTCACCCATATCTGTATGTTTTCTGTTGGTACTTGCTGTTGCTGCTTGAACAGATGGACGTGATGATGGTTCAGTCCAGTAGTCTCCTTGAGCCCGGAGGCGGACTCTTTTTGCTGTTTTAGTTTTGTTGTCGGCCACACTATGTCAGTTTTTGCAATACCTTTCGGGAGCTACGACTCCTAGTACTTATTGTACTTCTTATGTCAGTTATACATTAGACCTATGTCTGTATATAGTTTTTTTTCTTTTTCTATTTTATGTCCCTGTATTTATTATGCATTATGTTCTCGAAATGCATGGCGAACCTAAGTTCGTTATTAGTATTATTTACCTTTACTAAATCCCATTACATCTTGTGAAAAGAAAAAGAAACCGTATTTTCCGCATTAATCAATATTTTTGGCCTTATAAACGTTCGGGAATGTGACACTCAGGAAAGGGTGTTGTATTATTTGGTATCAGAGCTGGCCGAGTCTTTTTGAGGCTTGTAGGTTATGGTCTGTCTTGTTTATGTTGTGTTCTCTGTGTGTTTTTCTGTTGTTTGCTTTGGTTTTGTTGTGGTTTCATAAGTTTGACAGTTCTGGTTTTGAAGGTAGCAATGGCTGCTCAAAACCTGACTGCTGCTGTGAACGCCATATGGGAAATGGCTGCTGCTATGGTTCAACGTGACGAACGAGTTACCGGAGGTAGAGGACTGGACGAATTTCTTCGTAGGAATCCACCTCAATTCAAGGGGGAATTCAATCCTGAGTTCGCTGAATGCTGGATCCAGACGCTGGAAAAGATCTTTGGAGCGATGAGATGTACTGAGAATGACAAGGTTGTTTATGCAACCTATATGCTGGTGGAGGATGCTGAATACTGGTGGGAAGGAGCCCGTCAGATGCTGATTCATGATCAACAAGCTGTTGACTGGAATGCTTTAAGGGAAAGTTCCTGGAGAAGTATTTTCCTGCGAGTGCAAGACACGAGAAAGAGATGGAGTTCCTCCAGCTGAGACAAGGGGGAATGACCGTAGCTGAATACGGGGCCAAATTTGAAAGTCTGGCAAAATTTTCAAATTATTTTCTGGACAACCTAAGAGAGGAGTGGAAGTGCAGAAAATTTGAAGGAGGTCTGAGGATCGACTTGAATAGAGTTGTTGTCCCTTTGCAAAATTTCTGTTTTTCCGAGGTTGATGGAGAAGTGTCGTCTGATCGAGAGTTTGGAGCCCAAGGACAAGTGGGTACAGAGTTCTGGACCGAGCAAGTTCCAGAGAGGAAGCGGTGGTCGAGACAACAAATCTCGATGGAAGCCGTATGCAAAGTAACAAGATCGACAACAACGTTCTGTTGGAGGAAGCAGTGGGAGTTTCAGTCAGTCTGGAAATGCCCCAACCAAGTGCATGAAGTGTGGGAAGAGTAACCACATCACCAGAGGTTGATCAATCAAAGGGATTATCTGCTTCAAGTGTGGGAAGCCGGGTGATAACTCTTTTTATGAAGAGTTATTTGTACCTTTTTTACTTGTGTTTTTGTGGTCTTTGAGTATTTTGAGTTTATGTTTTTAGTATTTTAGTGTGATTTTGTGTAAAGTGTGTTTTATAAGAGTCTTTTGTGATTTTTAATGTTTTGGTGTCGTTTAGAACTGTTTTTGGTAATTAATTGAGAGTTTCTATATAGGGCAGTTTTTGGAGAATCAGGTGCTGAACTGGAGACGTTGCTCTGGGATTTGCTGTAGCAATTGTAGCTGAAGCTGACGGTGCACAAGGACAAAGGCTCAAAACATTCTCTTACACATTGAGTTGTCCTTAGCTGATGAGGACAGTGTCCTACACGTGGGGTTGGTGTTTGGTGCATTAAAGTCAGGGAACTGGGCCAAGGACACTTGTCCTAATCAGTTTATAGCCCAAAAAGGATGAGAGAGGAAAGGGCCTTGAGACAGGCTGGAAAAAGAACCCTAAAAGGGGGACAACAAAGGGGAGAGACACACGGAGAATCTTCCCTACTGGAGCAAGGACAGAGCTGCGCCCCTTTCTCTCTCTCCTCTCTTGTAATGGCTTCTTCTTCTATTTCTTATTTTTCTCTTTGTTTCTGTAAGCTCAATATGAGCTAAACCTGTTGTCGCTATGGGATGTTGATCTTGTAATGGATTTCTAGTGATTGTTATTTTATACTTTGCTATTGCATTTTCTATAAATCTGATTTGGTTGTGTTTTAATTGAGCTTGATCACCTTAGTTAAAACTTGAGCTCACGGCTGCTTGGAAAAGCTAAGTGTAGCAGAACTGTTTTATAGATAAGAGTAAAATCATTAATTAGAAAATTATGATGAAGAGTGATTTAGGAATGAACATTCTAACTCTTAGGCTAGCTGGAACGAGCTTAAGTGAGGCGTGAATATAACTAATATGGACCTAGGAATAGGAGACGTTTAGTGAAGTTCATCTCAGAACTGTTGGCAAACAAACTTTCATTTCCTGGAGCCAAATTGCCATAGCATTGCAAACGCATAACTGAGTTAGACTGAAGTTGCAAGGGATACTTCCCCGTAGCTGTTTTACCCATTCTGTTAACAAATTCGTTTTTATTGCTCTAGCATTTATGTTTACCAAAACTGTCCTGGATACACACACACAAATTATTTGTTACTCTTTGTTAATCTTGATTAATAGAACCATTAACAAAAACTTGTTACTTGAATCACCATATAAGCCTCGTGGGAACGATCTCTCTTACACTTTATTACTTGTTAAACGATTGTGTATACTTGCACAAGCTCGTCAACCATTTTTTTTAGCAACAAGTTTTTGGCGCCGTTGCCGGGGATTAGTAATGGTGTTTAATTAACAAGTTTTAAATTGATAGTTCTATTAGTTGAGACTACTGATCTGTGGAGTGTTTTGCTATAGCAACAGGTACTTTACTCTGTATGCGTAGGCATAGCGCTCCTGAGTTCCACCTAGACCCAGAAATTGAAAGAACATTCAGAAGGTTGAACAGGCAGAACCAGGGCTTAGTCAAGTTGGGGAGATTGGTTCCTGATACCCCTGACTACTCCTCCGCTGCCACTAGTTCTAACAACTCTGAAATGGGTGATGAACCTAATAGCATGGCTTTAGCCAATGATAGAACCAGTTCTATCAGAGGTTATGCCCTGTTTGATCCGGCAACAATGAACACAGGCATAGTGGTGCCCGAAATAACAGCTGGGCATTTTGAGTTCAAGCCTGTTATGTTCCAGATGCTGCAAGCAATTGGGCAGTACAGTGGTGCTGCAACCGAGGACCCTCATTTGCACCTGAAGCAGTTCCTAACTGTGGCTAATAATTTCAGAAATCCAAGAGTCACTGACGATTTCTTCAGATTAAGACTGTTCCCATTTTCTTTGGCTGGCAAGGCTAAGAATTGGCTAAATTCTATGGAACCCAACTCTGTTAATACATGGAATAGGATGGCTGAGAAGTTTTTGACCAAATTCTTTCCTCCCATGAAGAATGCGAAGCTGAGAAATGATATAACCTCCTTCAAGCAACTTGATGATGAGCCTTTATATGAAGCATGGGAGAGATTTAAGGAGCTTTTAAAGAGATGCCCCCATCACAGCATTCCAATATGCATTCAGATGGAGCACTTTTACAATGGAGTGTTGCCATCTGCATGAATGATGCTTGATGCCTCTGCAGGAGGCACTCTTCTTAACAAGTCCTATAATGAAGCATATGAATTGATTGAAAGTATTGCTGCTAACAGTTATCAGTGGCCTACTGCTAGGCTGACATCTGGAAAAAGCACAACTGCTGCAGGAATGCATGAAGTGAGTGGCGTTACAGCACTTACTGCTCAGTTGGCTTCCTTAACTAACATGGTGAAAAACCTAGCGATTACAAACAAGAATAACCAGACATCTCAAGCAGCTGTAACGGAAGCAGTGGTAAATGAACAACAGGTGCACCAAGCTGAAACTGTTTCTTGTGTGTATTGTGGAGGAGAACATTTGTTTGAAGATTGTTTCAGCAATCCTGCATCTGCTAATTATGTTAACTACAGGGACAACAAGGGAGATAAACCCTATTTCAATACCTACAATCCAGGGAACAGGCAACCTCAAAATTTTTCGTGGAATAACAATGCTAATGCTCCGCCATGGAACTCAAACTTTCCTGCCCGATCCACAACTGCTCCCTCTGGATTCACAAGTCAGCAACCAAGGCCACAACAGCAAGCACAACCGGCAACTCAAGAAATGTCCCTGGAAGCTGTCTTAAAAGCATTCATGTCAGAAACTAAGGCACAGTTCCAGAATCAAGGAGTATCCATGAGGAACCTTGAGAATCAGGTAGGCCAGCTGGCCAATGCACTGAACAGTAGACCCAGTGGATCTCTGCCATCTTCTACTGAAACTCCTTCATCCTCAGGCCCTCTTGGTAAGGAGCACTGCAAAGCAATACAATTGAGAAGTGGAACTGAGTTACCAGCCATGGTAGAGAAAAAGAGCAAAGTGCAAATTGAAGACACTGAGACTATTCCAGCAACTGGTGAAAATGTTGAGAAAACAACTGAGAGAACTGCTAAGAAGCCTGAGGCTGTTCCAGAAGCTGAACCCTTGCCTAAATTTAGTCCAGAAAGACCACCTCCCCCTTTTCCTCAAAGGTTGAGGAAAGTACAACAAGACAAGCAGTTTAGCAAGTTCATGGAGATTCTAAAGCAGTTGCACATCAATATACCTTTGGTTGAAGCTTTGCAGTAGATGCCTAACTATACCAAGTTCATGAAAGATATGTTAACAAAGAGAAGAAGGCTGGGGGAGTTTGAAACAGTTGCCATGACAAAGGAATGCAGCCTGATTCTCCAAGCCAAAGTACCTCCCAAGTTGAAAGACCCGGGAAGTTTCACCATTCCCTGTTCTATTGGAGATACCTACTGTGGCAGAGCACTGTGTGATTTAGGTGCTAGCATCAACTTAATGCCTATGTCGATTTTTAAACAATTGGGCATTGGGGATGCCAGGCCTACCACTGTGACACTTCAACTAGCAGACAGGTCTATTGCATATCCAGAAGGAAATATCGATGATGTACTGATAAAAGTAGATAAGTTTGTGTTCCCAGTGGACTTTATTATTTTAGACTGTGAAGCAGATAGGGAAGATCCTATAATTCTGGGTAGGCCCTTCCTTGCTACAGGAAGAACTCTCATTGATGTACAAAAGGGAGAGTTGACCATGAGGGTTAATGATCAACATGTGACTTTCAATGTGTTCAATGCCTTAAGGTATCCTGAAGAAGGAGTGCAAGAATGTTCGTTTGTGCAGTCATTCGATGATCTGTTGCAACGACAGTTCCTGATAGGAAGAACAGAATTGAGTGATGATGAGTATGAATCAGGTACTGATGATCCCTTGTTGGAAGAACTTTCTGAAATAAAGGATTGCACTGCAAGGCAACCTATGTGGGCTAGAAAATTTGAATCATTGGAAGTCACTGATGAGACTTTCAAGGACAACATACCTTCAGTTGTGAAGCCACCTGTTTTGGAGCTAAAATAGCTCCCAGCTCATTTGAAATATGTTTATTTGGGAGCTATGGAAACCTTGCCTGTGATTATTTCATCTTTTCTAACTACTAATCAAGAGAACAGTTTGATAGAAACCTTGAGACGACACAAGAAAGCAATCGGTTGGCAAATGGCAGATATCAAAGGCATTAGTCCTACTGTGTGTATGCATCGAATATTGCTAGAGCCTGAAGCCAAGAATAGTGTAGAAAGCCAGAGGAGACTGAATCCTATCATGAAGGATGTGGTAAAGAAGGAGGTCATAAAATGGCTGGATGTTGGGATTATATATCCCATCTCTGACGGTGTGTGGGTAAGTCCAATCTAGTGTGTACCAAAGAAAGGGGGAATAACAGTTGTGGCTAACAAGAAAAATGAACTAATCCCCACCAGAACAGTCACAGGATGGAGGATTTGTATGGATTATAGAAAATTGAATAAATCCACCAGAAAAGATCACTTTCCTTTGCCCTTTATTGATCAAATGTTAGATAGACTCTCTGGGAAAGAGTTCTACTGCTTTTTGGATGGATCCTCCGGTTACAATCAAATTGCTGTAGCACCCGAAGATCAAGAAAAGACTACCTTTACTTGTCCCTATGGCACTTTTGCCTTCCGAAGGATGCCTTTTGGCCTCTGTAATGCCCCAGCAACGTTCCAACGATGCATGATGGCCATATTCTCGGATGTTATTGAAAAATCTATGGAAATTTTTATGGATGACTTCTCAGTGTTTGGAGAGTCATTCCAGGAATGCCTTGAAAATCTGGAACAGGTCTTGGATCGTTGTGAGGAAACTAATTTGGTGTTAAACTGGGAAAAATGTCACTTTATGGTTCAGGAAGGAATTGTGTTGGGTCACAAGGTGTCTAAGAAGGGTATGGAGGTAGACCAAGCCAAAATAGAGGTCATTGAAAAGCTGCCACCACCTACCTCAGTTAAAAGAGTGAGAAGTTTCTTAGGACTTGCTGGTTTCTATAGAAGATTCATTAAGGATTTCTCCAAAATCTCCAAGCCTCTATGCCAGTTGCTAGAGCATGATAGAATCTTTGATTTTGCTCCAACCTGTTTGGAAGCATTTGAAATTCTGAAGAAGGCCCTCATTACTGCACCGGTCATAACTGCTCTCGATTGGTCTATGCCATTTGAGTTGACGTGTGATGCTAGTTGTAACACCCCGATTTTCACGTTTTCTAATTTTTCAATATTTTAACGTCTTTATTTTATTCGAGGTCTTAGGAATAGAAATAAAATATTTCGAGACCATAGTCATGCACGACGATATCGTAGGAAGCTACGATTAAGTTTTGAGTCGAAAACTCAAACGGAGTCCGGTCTGCGTTTTTACACTGACAGTGTGATTTTTACAGTGACAGTATGATTTTACTGCTCAGAAGACCTCAGATGGACCCGTGAACGAGACAATAAGTCTTAGAATTCGATCCTCTACGTTTTGGTAAAATTTCATAAAAATTTCAGAAAAATAACTTCCTGACCTTCGTTCGGGCGGAATCCTCAATCGGGTGACGAACGGAGCCACATATGGACTTAACGAGACTCGCCAATAGATAATCTTGATATCACATCATCCCAAGACACTTGGGAGAGTATGCCAGGGTCGTCATTACGTTCGGAAATATCTGGACGCAAAATGACCAAAATGCCCCTAACCTTAGTCTTTTGCACTTTTACCATTTTACCCTTTTGGCAAATGACCTTTTTGCCCTTAAGTGACTTGTTTTAAGGCTGAACTCAGCTCTCACACCCTCTCATTCACGCAGCCCAGCCCCTCTTGAAGAGCCAAGAACACCCATCTCCTTCCTTAGAGCAAAACCTCCATTGTTGTTCATGAGAAATTCATGAAACCTTGTTAGAATCACTTGATTCCTTGAGCAATCTTCCTTCATTTCAAGGTAAGATCACTTCTATGATCTCTTAGCTTCTTGAATATCTCTTTATTTCAAGATCAAGATCCATTTTCATGAAAATCATTTCTTAGATCCAAAACTTTGAAAATCCATAGGAAATTGTAGAAAAATCATTTTGATGTGAGACCAATTTCTTTGAACTCACCTCATCATTCTCTACCTAAACCCAAGAGCTTATGATTCAACTCTCATCATAGCTCAAAAAGCACTTTTGGCCGAACCCTACTTGAAGATGATGAATAGTGTTTTCATCAATTTTTGATTTTTAACACTTGATTTCATCCTTAGCTTTCCTAATGCCTTTGAATCCATGAGATGGAAAACAAAAACCAATTCCTAAACTTTTAACCTAGGGTGGCCGAAATCCTCTTTGTTATGATAGTTGAGATTGGCTTTGATTGTTGTTTAATGTTGAATTGTTGTGTTGTTGTAGTTGTTGACGATTATCAGGAGGTTCACAAACCGATCAACCGATTTTGATCCGGGAATCTGCTCTTCAACAGGTATGGGGAGAAGAACCTCATCAGACCAAGATGGTGGTGGTGAAGATGGTTGTTTAAATTGTGTGTGGGTGAAACCCTTTAGTTTGGGTTCAATTTTATGTGTTAAGTTTTGTTAAGTTCTCTTGGAGAACAAGATTGCCATGATGAGTTTATGCTTTAGTATGTTGTAGTGTGCTTTAGCATATGTTGATGATGAGATGATTGAATGAAAAACCATTTTCATGTATGTTGGAAAACCTACTTTGATCACTAGATCAAGTATGGACTTTTATTGTTGATTATAAGACCATAATGTGTGATGGACTTGGATGTTTGATTATGATGTAGTAATGTGTATTATGGTTATCATGATTGTGTAAGTGTTGTGAGCCATACTTTGGATTGGTGGATGAAGTAAAACTTCACATTGATTCCTAGTTGGCTATTAGCCATGACCTTGAGGAAAGGAGGGATATGAATAGTTCTTGGACAAGTCAAGTTTTGATGTAAAGAAAGTGTTTTCAATAACTTGTGTTTTTCAAAGAAAAACCCTAAGTGACTTTAAATGGAATTAAATCTCAAAGTGCTTTCACCAAAGTGAAACATGTTTTATACCTTATCCTTAGTTCATCTAGCTAATCAAGTGACTCAAAATGAGAAAAGAAGTGTTTTCATGAAGAGAATCAAAATGGTTCCATAAGGTTGATGTCTTGTTTTAAGGCAACTTTTCGCTAAGCGAAATTACTTTCGCTAAGCGAAAAACAGGGAAAGTCTTAGTTGGGCATCACTGCCTCACTTTCGCTAAGCGAATTCATATTCGCTAAGCTAACCAAACGAGTTTTGCTACGCGAATGACGTCTCGCTGAGCGATCCAGAGAAGTCTCCAAAGGAGGTATAACCGCCTCCATTTCGCTAAGCGAAATTATACTCGCTAAGCGAATAAAGTGAAATTTCGCTACACGAATTCTGTTTCGCCGAGCGATCCAGAGGTGTTTCCAAAGAGGTGTAACCGTCTGTACTTGCGCTAAGCGAACCAAGCAAATTTCGCTACGTGAATTATGTCTCGCCAAGCGATCCAGAGGAGTTTCAAGAGAGGTGTTACTGCCTCAATTTCGCTAAGCGAATGTGAATCCGCTAAGCGAATTTTATGTTTCAGAAAATGCTAGAAATGAAGTAAGTAGTTCAACTGTTGTTTTAAATCAAATGAGTTTTCAACTGTAAAAGTTGTTTGGTTTACAAAAGGAGTTTTCTAACTCAATCGTAAAGTTTTACGCGTGAAAAACCTAAGTTAAGTAATTAACTTAGAGTTGAAGGCAAGGGTTAATTAAGTATGGTATGTGGTGGAACAAGACCATGTGCTATACCATTGATGACTTAGTACATCAATGACTTCATAAGACTTAAGTGAAATCAACACTTGTTTCCTTAATTGAAAAACAAGGGATTAATATCTTAGAAAGGCTTAAAGACTTATCTAAGAGGATTCTCAATCCTTATTCATAATGCTTAGGACTTGAGACATAATTCATAAGATGTAAACACAAACACGAAACGTTTTGGTTTTCAAAACAGTAGTTCGATGACGGACCGATGATTCGGATCCAGGTTAATCGTTCAATTGTTTCCATCTTGTGATGACCGGAATGAGAGAGATCCTGAGATTGTGCAGGTATGGGACTGTACAGTGGAAGGAATCCTGAGGCTATGCAGGTATGGGACTGTATAGCTAAGGGAAGGCATATAAGAATTGATTGGTACTACCCATACCAACAAGATTTATCTTCTTTTCGGGAACTTAGAACATAAGAACTTTATAGTTAAGCGTGCTTGACTTAGAGTAATTATGGGATGGGTGACCTTCTGGGAAGTTTCCTAGAAAGCGTGTGAGTGAGGACAAAACACGCTGAAAAGACTTGTGTTGGTTTGTGGGGACAGTCGGCGATTCTGAAAGCAGTCTGGATCATTCCAAAGGAGTCACGAGATATTTATCCGATGGATAACTGTTTTATAAAACAAAGACGTGTGGATTTTCTAAGGAAGAGAACCTTAGTGAACCTTGAGGTCTATCCAATGGATAGACATTGCTTTATCGCATCTGCTTTGTGTAAGCATTGGCATTTCAAGTGCATAGTTGTAAGGCCTTGAGCCTAGGAGTTGAGCTTACACCTTGATGCGGGTGCGAATCTTACGGTGATGATCTTCAATGGTCTTTTTGGAGGTATCAAGGTTGGAAGTGCTGACATGTGACCAGTTGGTGATTCTTCTGTGCCGTGGCGAATCCGTGCAATACACTGATATCCTCTACTAGATGCCGTACTTTTCATGTTTGGTCGAGAGTGTTACCGTAAAGCCAGATATGTGCACGTTACGAATTGTAGCATCTTGCTCATGGCTGGCAGAAACCGAAACATGTCCTCCCATTCACTCTCTCCGAATGTTTTGTTAGCTCCATGGAGTAGGGGTCAGAGTAGTACCCAGTGACATTGACATTGAGTCATATACATTGCATTGCATTGCATGGCTATTGATGTTTACATTTACTGTTATACATCGCTGTATTGTTTAAGAATGCCTTATATTATGCTGTTAAATATTTAGCATGATATTATGTTGTTGACTGCTTAACATGATTTATATTGAGAACCTTGTAAACATGTTGGGTACGCTGTTACCCGGTGAGTCGTCCCGTTTTTACTACTGCTATTTTGTTGTGTTGATGAACGGGAATCTCACCCATATCTGTATGTTTTCTGCTGCTTGAACAGATGGACGCGACGATGGTTCGGTTCCGCAGTCCCTTTGAGTTCGGAGGTGGACTCTTTTGCTGTTTTAGTTTTGTTGTCGGCCAGACTATGTCAGTTTTTGTAGTACCTTTTGGGAGCTATGACTCCTAGTACTTATTGTATTTCTTATGTCAGTCATACGTTAGATTTATGTCTATATATAATAATGTTAATGTTTCTGTTTTTCGTTTTCTGTTTCTGTATTTATAATACAATATGTTCTAGAAATGCATGGTGAACCTAAGTTCACTTATTAGTGTTATTTATTATCTTTACTAATCCCATTACATCTTTATAAAAAGAAAAGAAAAAGAAAATTCGTATTTTCTGCATTAATAAATATTTTTGGCCTTATAAACGTTCGGGAATGTGACACTCGGGAAAGGGTGTTGCACTAGTGATTTCGCAGTGGGAGCAGTTCTGGGCCAAAGGAAGGATAAGATGTTTCACTCTATATATTATGCCAGCAAAACATTGGTCAAAGCTCAATTGAACTATACCACTACAAAGAAAGAGTTGTTGGCTGTTGTGTTTGCCTTTGACCAGTTCAGACCCTACCTTGTTGGAACAAAGGTGATTGTCTATACTGATCATGCTGCCATCAAATACTTAATTGCCAAGAAAGATGCAAAGCCAAGACTGATTAGGTGGGTGCTCTTGTTGCAAGAGTTCGACTTGGAAATTAGGGATAAGAAGGGAGTTGAGAATCAGGTGGCAGACCATTTGTCAAGACTGTCTGAGGGGAATGAAGCCACAACGAATTCTGAGATCAAAGAACTGTTCCCTGATGAGCAGTTGTTGTCCATGGAAGATGCTGAAACACCATGGTATGCTGACCTGGTGAACTACCTGGCCAGTGGAATTGTCCCTACAGATTTCAGTCCACAACAAAGAAAAAGGTTCTTCCATCAGGCAAAGCAGTTCTGCTGGGACGAGCCATACTTGTATAAGCACTGTGCTGACAATTTGCTTAGAAGGTGTGTAGCAGAAACAGAAGTCCCGGCTATTCTCTTACATTGTCATTCACCCCCATGTGGGGGACATTTTGGAGGAATGAGGACGGCTGCCAAAGTCCTCCAGGCTGGGCACTTTTGGCCTACATTATTTAAAGATGCCTACTGTTTTGCCAAGGGCTGCGACAGATGCCAAAGGGTGGGAAATATTTCAGATAGACACGAGATGCCCCTCAATTCCATCTTGGAAGTAGAGTTGTTTGATGTGTGGGGCATAGACTTCATGGGTCCCTTCCCCCCTTCCTTTGGAAATTTATATATTCTGGTGGCTGTAGACTACGTGTCAAAATGGGTGGAAGCTGTAGCTCGCCTTACAAATGATGCTAGATCTGTTGTGAAGTTTGTTCAAAAGCATATTTTTACAAGATTTGGCACACCAAGGGCATTTATCAGTGATGAAGGTACACACTTCTGCAACAAGCTCTTTGATGGAGTCCTCACAAAATATGGGGTGAGACATAAAGTGGCTACAGCATACCATCCGCAGACAAATGGGCAGGCAGAGCTGTCCAATAGGGAAATAAAAAGAATTCTGGAAAAAGCGGTGAATCCAACTAGAAAAGATTGGTCCCTGCACTTGGAAGATGCTCTTTGGGCATATAGGACTGCCTATAAGACCCCCTTAGGAATGTCACCCTATAGGTTGGTCTATGGAAAGGCATGCCATTTGCCCATTGAGCTGCAGCATAAAGCCTTCTGGACAGTAAAAAAATTAAATCTTGAGCTAGCCCAGGCTGGGGCAGCTCGAATGCTGCAGCTCAATGAGCTTGAAGAACATAGGATGTTTTCGTATGTGTGGACAAAACTCTACAAGGCCAAGACAAAAGCTTGGCATGATCGAAAGATCCAGAAGAGAGACTTTGCACCAGGAGAGCAAGTATTGCTCTTTAATTCCAGACTGAAGCTGTTTCCAGGAAAACTCAAATCTAGATGGTCTGGACCCTTCACAATAGTTCATGCCCACTCTCATGGGGCCATGGAACTGCTTGACGCAGCCTCTGGTAGGACCTTCAAGGTAAACGGGCAAAGGGTCAAACATTACTAGGGTGAGCCATTTGCTAAGGCACAGGCCACCATAGTAATGGCTGATCCTTGAATGTTCAACATGCACTGAGTCAGGTTGAGGACTTATAAACCAAGCGCTACTGGGAGGCAGCCCAGCAATTTTTTATTTATTTTCTTTAATTTTAGCACTAACAGTAAGCAGAACACAAAGAAATTGAGGATGAGGCTGAAGGTGGTAAAACTATCTCGGTGGTGCCATGATTCTATATTGGGTTGGAAAAGGTTGGGGGCCCATGTAGCTGATTCGGGAGTGTGTTGGGTTTTGGGGGAAGAAGTCATGTCAAGCTCAAATCAGGTACAACAAATCCAAAAAGGTTAGAGGGGAACCCTCAGACCACTTATTCTCCCTTGGTATCCACGCCTCTCCCTAGCCACACACTCCTAACCACCCGCATCAATCACCACACTCTCCCGTTAAATCTCTTCATAAAGCCCCCACCTTCCCCTTCCTTCCCACACGCAACCCACTGCCTCCACCACCCGAACCCTAACGCCTTCAATCCTCCCCCAAATCTCTTCTTTTTCCCTACCTTCATCTCTTCCCCTCATCTTCGCCCAACCATGCCTCGCATCAAGCATACCGCTGTGAAGAAGAGCAAACCCACCGCAAGTGATGAGTCTGAGGGGTATGAAGTGTTTGTTGATGCCGAAGCTACAGCTCGATACATTAATGTTACTGCGCTCAGAGAACCTTATGCAGAGAAAGGTTTCACCATCTCCACCAAGGCTTCTTATGGCCTCCCTGCCAAAATTGCTGTAGTGATTGACCAGCACAAGTGGAAACGTTTTGCTGGCCACCCAACTGGGTTCTGCACATCTTTTGTTCGCGAGTTCTATGCGAACATTGGAGGTGCCGAACAAACCCACTCCATGGTAAGAGGGTGCAAGGTCAGTTTCTCTGCTAAGACCATCAACTTAAAGCTGAACTTGGCTGAAGAGGACGATGAGTACCAACCTTTACTGACAAAGGCCACTGTAAAGCAACTAACTGATATGAAGGATGCTGTGACGGTCCCAGGGATGAAATGGCTCCTAACTTCCGGAAACCAGCTGAAAATAGCAAGGTCTGCGTTGCAACCCTTTGCCAAGGTTTGGTATCACTTCCTTAGGCATAAGCTCTCCCCCACTGCGCACACGGAAACTGTTAAGAAGGAACGTTTGGTGCTCCTTTACTGCATAGTGGAGGGAAAGAAAATAAATGTGGGGAGGTTGATCCAGCAGGAAATCTCCACTTGTGCCACGAGCACCAAAGGCCAATTGGTTTTCCCCTGCTTTATCACTGACCTATGCAAGCGATGTGGCGTCGAGCTTCGAAAAGGGGAAGTGGAGGAGAGAAACGCAGGAAGCATTGATATTGCCTTAATCAATCGATTCATATCCAACTCGGCTAAAGCAAGCCAGCCAAAGACCAAGAGCGGATTATGGAACCAGGGGAGCCCTCAAAGCAGCAGGACCGCTCTGCAGGGCTAGAACAAAAGGTGGAATCACTGACTCAAATGCTACAGCAACAAATGCTACAGCAGCAGTTATATTGGCAATTTGCCCTGGATCAGTTTAAATGGCAGCGACGGGTGCTGGAGCTTAACCAATGGAAGAAGGTGCACCCCATTCCACAGTTTCCACTAAATATTCTACCTGATCTGCATCACACCCCTGGGCAGCATAATAGTCCAAGTGCCACAGCAGTCCCAGATGACTCGGACTCTTCTGACTGGATGCCACCAGCTCCTTCACAACAGCAACAACCCACCACCACCACTGAAGAAATCAGCCGTAACAAGAGAAAGAGAAGTGCAAGCCCCTTGCCGGACTTGGGGGCTGAGACTGAAGCAGAGCCTGAAGAAACTGAGCCCGAAGCAACAACAACAACCCTTACCCCCTCTCGCACTCCTAAGAAGAAAATTCCAGCCACCCCTCTTCGAGATGTGATCACCAAAATAGCCGCTGATTACCCTGCCTCTAATGAGGATGAGGAGGACAATGTACCTCTTGCCACAAGAAAGAATAGGCTGCCTGAACAAAGTGCTGTCAAGGGCAAGGGTCACCAGCCGTCTACGGTAGAGAGTGAGGGGGCAGGGGGAAGTGCAAAGGATACAGTAGCCTCAGCCACTGATGAAGAAAACCAAGAAGACTTGGTTTTTGTGAAAGAAGTGGGGACTTCAACCCCCACAAGCAAGAAGACCACTACTGCAACAGGGAGCAGGAAGAGCTCCCGCATCAGGAAGTTGAGCACTTGAGCACATCACAGCCGGTTGCTGCACTCTGTTACAGCAACCCTATCAGGAGTTTCCTTGTTTCCCTTTTTTTTGGTTATTTCTTCTGGTTTGTGGTTTAAGTTGTTGTTGCTGTTTTATTTTGTTCAACTTGTAGCATGAAGTTGCCATTTTCGTCAGCTTAACATCCTGTATGTTTTACTCCACCCTGTGCTCAACCATCCCCATCATGGGGTTTTGCTTAATGCAGCTTGTCTGTTTTAATATTTCACTAGTGCATCTCTATGGCAATTTTGGCTTCATTGTTGTCTTTCTAGCTTGTATGCTTGGATGTAATTGTTTGACACTCGCGGCACATGCTTTAGCAATTCTGATCTACCTTGTGAGCTTTTGGGCCCAAACAGATTCATCCTTCTTTCTCTGTGAATACCATTCTTATGCATAATTATCTGATTTTGCCTTGCTGCTTTTATACGTGTACACATCTCTGCTGCACACACATTTGCTAGAGGTGCATTTTGTTTCTTGAGCCTAGTCTTGCCTACATAGCCTACCCTTGTATCCTACCTTTGTGTGAATCACTTTGAGCTTGCAAGCCCTTTGTTTCTAATGAACCCACATTACAAGCCATATCCTGAAAAACCAATTTCCTAACTAGTTGGAGTAGCTAGTGTGCTTCCTGTGTTTACATGTTGTAACATAAGTTTGGGGGTGCTCGAGGGCTAGCACAGTTTTAATTTTGGGGGTGCCATGCAGCTGTTATGTGACAGAATATCAGAAATTGAACTGTTGCTGGTAAAAAGCAATGGTTTGCTGTAAAAAAAAAAAAAAGAGAGAAAGAAAAGGAAAACAGCAGAGCAGTTGCAAGGAAAAATGCTAAAATGTTGCAACAACTGCTCTGAGGGTACAAAGGAGGAAACCGAATTCAAAGAGGTGTAAAAAAGGGAAAGGAATCAAACAAAATGAAAAAGATCAAAAAGTCCTCCTTAAGTTGTATGAGCTGGGCCATGAAAGAAATAATTGTGAAGCAAAAAGAAGAAGTATACCTAAGCTCCATCTAGTGTAGCCACCTTCCCAGAACTGTTCCTACCTGAACCCAAGCCCCATTGCAACCAAATAAAGTCCTCTAGCGGTGTGAAATTTTGATTGTGAGTGGTGTGTTTAGAAACTTGTCAAGGTCGTGTTTGAGTATGCATTTGAATGATGATTGAGAGTACCTATCTTAGCTTGAGAAGAGAGGAAGAATACACTGTTATGAGAGTTTAGTGCTGTAGCATGTTGCTGAGAGTTGAAAATGAGGACAGCCATGAATGTTTGCTTGATTGAACTTCATGATTGTTGATGCATTGTCATGTATGCCTTGTGAAGAAATTGGTTTGCAAAGAAGAAAGCTTTGTGATTGAGCTAATTTGAGCACATGTGTCGAGGTTTAGAAAAATTTGTGTCTTTTCTTTTTAGTTTCTTTTGTTTCCATTACTTGAGGGCAAGCAATGATTCAAGTTTGGGGGTGTGATAACTCTTTTTATGAAGAGTTATTTGTACCTTTTTCACTTGTGTTTTTGTGGTCTTTGAGTATTTTGAGTTTATGTTTTTAGTATTTTAGTGTGATTTTGTGTAAAGTGTGTTTTATAAGAGTCTTTTGTGAGTTTTAATGTTTTGGTGTTGTTTAGAACTGTTTTTGGTAATTAATTGAGAGTTTTTGTGCAGGGCAGTTTTTGGAGAATCAGGTGCTGAACTGGAGACGTTGCTCTGGGATTTGCTGTAGCAATTGTAGCTGAAGTTGACGGTGCACAAGGACAAAGGCTCAAAACATTCTCTTACACATTGAGTTGTCCTTAGCTGATGAGGACAGTGTCCTACACGTGGGGTTGGTGTTTGGTGCATTAAAGTCAGGGAACTGGGCCAAGGACAATTGTCCTAATCAGTTTATAGCCCAAAAAGGATGAGAGAGGAAAGGGCCTTGAGACAGGCTGGAAAAAGAACCCTAAAAGGGGGACAACAAAGGGGAGAGACACACGGAGAATCTTCCCTACTGGAGCAAGGACAGAGCTGCGCCCCTTTCTCTCTCTCCTCTCTTGTAATGGCTTCTTCTTCTATTTCTTATTTTTCTCTTTGTTTCTGTAAGCTCAATATGAGTTAAACCTGTTGTAGCTATGGGATCTGATCTTATAATGGATTTCTAGTGAATGTTATGTTATGCTTTGCTATTGCATTTTCTATAAATCTGATTTGGTTGTGTTTTAATTGAGCTCGATCACCTTAGTTAAAACTTGAGCTCACGGCTGCTTGGAAAAGTTAAGTGTAGCAGAACTGTTTTATAGATAAGAGTAAAATCATTAATTGGAAAATTATGATGAAGAGTGATTTAGGAATGAACATTCTAACTCCTAGGGTAGCTGGAACGAGCTTAAGTGAGGCGTGAATGTAACTAATATGGACCTAGGAATAGGAGAAGTTTAGTGAAGTTCATCTCAGAACTGTTGGCAAACAAACTTTCATTTCCTGGAGCCAAATTGTCGTAGCATTGCGAACGCATAAGTGAGCTAGACTGAAGTTGCAAGGGATACTTCCCCGTAGCTATTTTACCCATTCTGTTAACAAATCCGTTTTTATTGCTCTAGCATTTATGTTTACCAAAACTGTCCTGGATACACACACACAAATTATTTGTTACTCTTTGTTAATCTTGATTAATAGAACCATTAACAAAAACTTGTTACTTGAATCACCATATAATCCTCGTGGGAACGATCTCTCTTACACTTTATTACTTGTTAAACGATTGTGTATACTTGCACAAGCTCGTCAACCATTTTTTTAGTAACACCGGGACACATCTCACGTGAATGCATGCAACCGAAATTGGAACATTCTGTCAACAATGTCCAAGCTGCAAGGCCTAAGGCGAAAGGCAGAGTCTACACTATGGGTAGTGCTGAAGCTTCTCAAAATGAAGACTTGATCCAAGGTCAGTGCGTCATGGGAGGTAAAACCTTAACTGTACTGTTTGATTCAGGCGCAACGCTTTCCTTTATTGCCTATGACTGTGTGAATCTGTTGGGATTACCCGTCTCTTCTTTAACTTTTGATTTGGTAATTTCTACGCCTACTGCAAAGCCTGTTGTAACTGTAAAAGTTTGTTTGAACTGTTCTATTTCTGTTAAAGATCGAACATTTTTGATTAATTTGATCTGTTTGCCTCTTTCGCAAATGGATGTAATCTGAGGAATGAATTGTTTATCTTCTAATCATATCCTAGACTGTGCAAATAAAACCTTAGTTTTCCCTAGTTGTGAGAATTCTGGATTTTTGACTGTCAACCAAGTAAACGCTTCTTTGAGAGAAGGAGCTCAAGGATACATGTTACTATCTTCTTTGGAGGTCAAGAGCGAGCTAGTCTTAGAGCGTGTACCTGTCGTGAACGAGTTTCCAGAAGTCTTTCCTGAAGACGTACCAGTTTTGTCGCCAGTTCAGGACATCGAGTTTGCGATCGATCTTGTGCCAGGAACGGGACCAGTGTCTATGGCACCGTATCGTATGGCACCTGCTGAGTTGGAAACCTTGAAGGAACAGTTGGTAGACATATTGGGGAAGCAGTTTGTTAGACCCAGTGTGTCGCCGTAGGGAGCACCTGTGCTGTTGGTGAAAAAGAAAGATGGAACATCTCGCCTATGCGTGGATTATCGCCAGTTGAATAAGGTTAATATTAAGAACAAGTATCCACTTCCGAGGACAGATGACTTGATGGATCAATTGAGGGGAGCGGCAGTTTTCTCCAAGATTGATTTGCGATCTATCACCAGATTCGTGTGAAGGCAGAAGATGTACCGAAGACAGCGTTTCGATCAAGCTATGGACACTACGAGTATCTTGTGATGCCGTTTGGTGTGACGAATGCTCCAGCTATATTCATGGATTATATGAATAGGATCTTTCGTCCATACCTGGATAAGTTTGTCGTTGTCTTCATAGAGACATACTTATCTATTCGCGAGACCAGGAAGAGCACGCTGAACATCTTAGTGTGGTTCTTCAAGTTCTGAAGGAGAAATAGCTATATGCAAAGTTGACCAAGCGTGAGTGTTGGCTCGACGAAGTGCAGTTTTTGGGTCATGTAATTTCAAAGGAAGGAATTGCTGTAGATCAGTCGAAGGTTGAAGCAGTTCTTGAGTGGGAAAGACCAACCACAGTGACTGAGATACGCAGTTTTGTGGGTTTGGCTGGGTATTATCGGAGGTTCATTGAGGGATTCTCTAAGATTGTAGGACCTCTTACTAAATTGAGGAGAAAGGACAAAGCGTTTGAATGGACCGAAGCCGGTGAGCAGAGTTTTCAGGAGCTAAAAAAGAGGCCGACTGCATCGCCAGTGTTGATATTGCCAGATCCAAGCGAACCTTTTGAAGTGTACTGTGACGCTTCATACCAAGGATTAGGCTGTGTTTTGTTGCAGAATCGGAAGGTGGTAGTGTATGCCTCGAGACAATTGAAAGTGCACGAGAAGAACTACCCAACTCATGATCTGGAGTTAGCAGCGATAGTCTTTGTGTTGAAGATTTGGAGGCACTACTTGTATGGTTCGATGTTCAATGTCTTCAGTGATCATAAGAGCTTGAAGTACCTGTTCGATCAGAAAGAGCTCAATATGAGACAAAGACGGTGGCTGGAATTTTTGAAGGACTATGATTTCCAGTTGCAGTATCATCCGGGAAAAGCTAATGTGGTAGCGGATGCCCTGAGTAGAAAAGTGTTACATGTGTCTGCCATGATGGTTAAGGAACACGAGCTGTTAGAACAGTTCAGGGATATACATTTGTCCGTGGTTAGTATGCCAGGAAGACTATGTGTGGGTATGGTTACAGTATCTTGTGATCTGATAGACCAGATTCGGGAGAAACAAGTATACGACCAATATCTGGAGAAAGAGCGAAGGAATCTAAAGAAAGGGATGACGTCAAAATACAAGGAAGGAGCGGATGGAATCCTAAGACCAGGAGAACGGTTTTGTGTGCCAAACAACCCAGAGATAAGAAGGTTAATTCTGGACAAAGCTCATAGAAGCAAGTTGAGTATGCATCCAGGGTAAACCAAGATGTACCAAGACCTGAAGCGGTTGTTTTGGTGGCAAGGCATGAAAAGAGATGTAGCGTATTATGATTCCTTGACCCTCTTAACGGCAGAATTTGGATTCGATGTCATCATGAAACTTGTATATATGGATATTAGGTTTAATGAGACACCTTTTCCATCCAATTTAGACATGTATAGCGCAAGATATGGCGAATAGACGCTAAAAAGGTTTGACTGCCAGGAATAGCATCACGTCACCAACCAATGGATTCATTTTGAAAAAGATAGAGATCGATTTCGCTCTCGACCTCTTCATGAAAGTTGCAGATAGTTTTCTGTGTCTTCCAAATATACCAAGATCGAGGCATTTGAACCGCTAAAGCTCCAAAAAATTTCAGCTGACGCTTGCATGTTCTGATTGTCACGAACAGTATCACATCCTCCACCTTGTAGAAGGAATTTCAATCCGATAGAGATTGATTCAGATCTCAAATTAAGCAGGAAACTTATGGATATTTATCTTATCTTTATAAATAAACCATTATCACTTCATTTGGATGATTTTTCCTCCAAATACGACATTTCGTACGCTTGATTGTCGGCAGCAGACACCAGACTTCAATCTTCAGCGTTTTTGCTTTTGCAGCTTTATTACTTTTGTGTTTGTTTGGGCTTCTTTTATCTTTCTTCTGTCAGATTTGCTGAAGCTTTTGTCCTCATCTATTACAGTACATGATGCTTCTGAACTTTATTGAAAAACGTACCTCATTTTCTTGTCAAGCTTGGACTTTGAATATTTTAATACTTCATTAAAAATTACTTCTCCATTGATCATAATGTTATGTATTCTGAGAAGACGCTTGATTGGCTTCACTGGACGCTTCTTAAATGAGATAAGATGCTTTGTTATCCACTGGGCACATTCACAAGGCAGTTTAACTCGTTGCATTCTGACCAGTTATCGTATTACGCTTCCTTTACCCTCTTAACAGCCGAATTAGGATTCGATGTCTTCATGAAACTTGTTTATATGGATATTAGATTTAATGAGACACCTGTTTCATCCAATTCGGACACCTATAGCGCAAGATATGGCCAATAGACGCAACAAAGTTATGACTATCAAGAAGAGCATCACGTCACCAACCTATGAATACAATTTGACAAAGATAGAGATCGATTTCGCTCTCGACCTCTTCATGAAAGTTAAAGATAGTTTTCTGCATGTTCCAATGATACCAAGATCGATGCATTTGAATAGCTAAAGCTCGAGAAATTGTCAGCAGAAGCTTGCATGTTCTGATTGTCATGAACAGTATCATATCTCCACCTTGAAGAAGGAATTTCACTCAGATAGAGATTGATTCAGATCTCGACTTATTCGGGAAACTTAAGGGTATTTATCTTATCTTTCTAACTAAACCAAGATAACTTCATTTGGACTAGTGTTCCTTCAAATACGACGTTTCGTACGCTTGATTGTCGGCAGCAGACGCCTGACTTCAATCTTCAGTGTTTTTGCTTTTTCAGCTTTATTACTTTTGTCTTTGTTCGGGCTTCTTTTTTCTTTCTTATGTTAGGGTTGCTAAAGATTTTGTATTCTTCTGTTACAGTACTTGATGCTTTAGAACTTAATTGAAAAAGGTACCACATTTTCTGGTCAAGCTTGGACTTTGAATATTTTAACAGTTGATTCAAAATTACATCTCCATTCATCATAATGTTCTGTATTTTGAGTAGATGGTTGGCTAGCTTCACTGGACGCTTCTTAAATGAGATAAGAATAGGTTATCCACTAGGCACATTCACAAGGCAGTTTAACGGGTAGCATTCTGACCAGTGATCGTATTATGCTTCCTTTACCCTCTTAACAGCCGAATTAGGATTCGATGTCTTCATGAAACTTGTATATATGGATATTAGATTTAATGAGACACCTATTTCATCCAATTCGGACACCTATAGCGCAAGATATGGCCAATAGACGCTAAAAAGGTATGACTGCCAGGAATAGCATCACGTCACCAACCTACGGAGTCATTTTAACAAAGATAGAGATCGATTTCGCTCTCGACCTCTTCATGAAAGTTGCAGATAGTTTTCTACGTCTTCCAAAGATACCAAGATCGATGAATTTGAATAGCTGAAGCTCGAAAAATTGTATGCTGAAGCTTGCATGTTCTGATTGTCACGAACAGTATCACATCCTCCACCTTGAAGAAGGAATTTCACTCCGATAGGGATTGATTAAGGGTATTTATCTCATCTTTCTAAATAAACCATTATCACTTCATTTGGACTAGTGTTCCTTCAAATACGACGTTTCGTACGCTTGATTGTCGGCAACAGAAGCCTGACTTCAATCTTCAGTGTTTTTGCTTTTTCAGCTTTATTACTTTTGTCGTTGTTCGAGCTTCTTTTTTCTTTCTTCTGTTAGGGTTGCTAAAGATTTTGTATTCTTCTGTTACTGTACTTGATGCTTTAGAAATTTATTGAAAAAGGTACCTCATTTTCTGGTCAAGCTTGGACTTCGAATATTTTAACAGTTGATTCAAAATTACTTCTCCATTCATCATAATGCTCTGTATTTTGAGTAGATGGTTGGCTAACTTCACTGGACGCTTCTTAAATGAGATAAGAATAGTTTATCCACTGGGCACATTCACAAGGCAGTTTAACTGGTAGCATTCTGACCAGTTATCGTATTACGCTTCCTTTACCCTCTTAACAGCCGAATTAGGATTCGATGCCTTCATGAAACTTGTATATATGGATATTAGATTTAATGAGACACCTGTTTCATCCAATTCGGACACCTATAGCGCAAGATATGGCCAATAGACGCTAAAAAGGTATGACTGCCAGGAATAGCAACACGTCACCAACCTACGGAGTCATTTTGACAAAGATAGAGATCGATTTCGCTCTTGACCACTTCATGAAAGTTGCAGATATTTTTCTGCGTCTTCCAAAGATACCAAGATCAATGCATTTGAACAACTAAAGCTCCAAAAATTTTCAGCCGACGCTTGCATGTTCTGATTGTCACGAACAGTATCACATCCTCCACCTTGAAGAAGGAATTTCACTCCGATAGATTTTGATTCAGATCTCGAATTATGCAGGAAACTTAAGGTTATTTATCTTATCTTTCTAAATAAACCATTATCACTTCATTTGGATGATTTTTCCTCCAAATACGACATTTCATACGCTTGATTGTCGGCAGCAGACACCAGACTTCAATCTTCAGCGTTTTTGCTTTTGCACCTTTATTGCTTTTGTGTTTGTTTGGGCTTCTTTTATCTTTCTTCTGTCAGAGTTGCTGAAGCTTTTGTCCTCATCTATTACAATACATGATGCTTCTGAACTTTGTTGAAAAAGGTACCTCATTTTCTTGTCAAGCTTGGACTTTGAATATTTTAATACTTCATTAAAAATTACTTCTCCATTGATCATAATGTTATGCATTCTGAGAAGACGCTTGATTGGCTTCACTGGACGCTTCTTAAATGAGATAAGATGCTTTGTTATCCACTGGGCACATTCACAAGGCAGTTTAACTCATTGCATTCTTACCAGTTATCGTATTACGCTTCGTTTACCCTCTTAACAGCCGAATTAGGATTCGATGTCTTCATGAAACTTGTTTATATGGATATTAGATTTAATGACACCTGTTTCATCCAATTCGGACACCTATAGCGCAAGATATGGCCAATAGACGCAACAAAGGTATGACTATCAAGAAGAGCATCACGTCACCAACGTACGAATACAATTTGACAAAGATAGAGATCGATTTCGCTCTCGACCTCTTCATGACGGTTGCAGATAGTTTTCTGCATTTTCCAACGATTCCAAGATCGATGAATTTGAATAGCTAAAGTTCGAGAAATTGTCAGCAGAAGCTTGCATGTTCTGATTGTCATGAACAGTATCATATCTCCACCTTGAAGAAGGAATTTCACTCAGATAGAGATTGATTCAGATCTCGACTTATTCGGGAAACTTAAGGGTATTTATCTTATCTTTCTAACTAAACCAAGATAACTTTATTTGGACTAGTGTTCCTTCAAATACGGCGTTTCGTACGCTTGATTGTCGGCAGCAGACGCCTGACTTCGATCTTCAGTGTTTTTGCTTTTTCAGCTTTATTACTTTTGTCTTTGTTCGGGCTTCTTTTTTCTTTCTTCTGTTAGGGTTGCGAAAGATTTTGTATTCTTCTGTTACAGTACTTGATGCCTTAGAACTTTATTGAAAAAGGTACCACATTTTCTGGTCAAGCTTGGACTTTGAATATTTTAACAGTTGATTCAAAATTACATCTCCATTCATCATAATGTTCTGTATTTTGAGGGGATGGTTGGCTAGCTTCACTGGACGCTTCTTAAATGAGATAAGAATAGGTTATCCACTGGGCACATTCACAAGGCAGTTTAACTGGTAGCATTCTGACCAGTTATCGTATTACGCTTCCTTTACCGTCTTAACAGCCGAATTAGGATTCGATGCCTTCATGAAACTTGTATATATGGATATTCGATTTAATGAGACACCTGTTTCATCCAATTCGGACACCTATAGCGCAAGATATGGCCAATATACGCTAAAAAGGTATGACTACCAGTAATCGCATCACGTCACTAACCTACTGAGTCATTTTGACAAAGATAGAGATCGATTTCGCTCTTGACCTCTTCATGAAAGTTACATATATTTTTCTGCATCTTCCAAAGATACCAAGATCGATTCATTTGAACATCTAAGGGCCCGTTTGGTTTGACCATTTCATGTTTTCATTTTCAATGAAAATAGAAAATGAGCTTGAAAATGCGTTTGGTTGAGTTTAGTGAAAATGTTTTCACTGAAAACATTTCCTGAATTGGACCCAAATCTGAAAATAAAAAATAGTTGTTTTCAATGTTTTCATTCCTAGATTTTTGAAAATAGGAAATGAAAACAGAAAACAGGAAGTCAAAACAAACACGTTTTCAAATTTTTCAAAATTTGAAAATGAAAATAATTTTCAGAAAATAGAAATAAGAAATGAAAACAGGAAATGAAAATGCAAACCAAACAGGCCCTAAAGCTCCAAAAATTTTCAGCTGACGCTTGCATGTTCTGATTGTCACCAACAGTATCACATCCTCCACCTTGAAGAAGGAATTTCACTCCGATAGATTTTGATATCGATCTCGAATTATGCAGTAAACTTAAGGTGATTTATCTTATCTTTCTAAATAAACCATTATCACTTCATTTGGATGATTTTTCCTCCAAATACGACATTTCGTACGCTTGATAGTCGGCAGCAGACACCAGACTTCAATCTTCAGCGATTTTGCTTTTGCAGCTTTATTACTTTTGTGTTTGTTTGGGCTTCTTTTATCTTTCTTCTGTCAGAGTTGCTGAAGCTTTTGTCCTCATCTATTACAGTACATGATGCTTCTGAACTTTATTGAAAAAGGTACCTCATTTTCTGGTCAAGCTTGGACTTTGAATATTTTAATACTTCATTCAAAATTACTTCTCCATTGATCATAATGTTATGTATTCTGAGAAGACGCTTGATTGGCTTCACTGGACGCTTCTTAAATGAGATAAGATGCTTTGTTATCCACTGGGCACATTCACAAGGCAGTTTAACTCGTTGCATTTGGACCAGTTATCGTATTACGCTTCCTTTACCCTCTTAACAGCCGAATTAGGATTCGATGTCTTCATGAAACTTGTTTATATGGATATTAGATTTAATGAGACACCTATTTCATCCAATTCGGACACCTATAGCGCAAGATATGGCCAATAGACGCAACAAAGGTATGACTATCAAGAAGAGCATCACGTCACCAACTGGTCCCGAAGAGACAATTCCTCCGCCACTAACTGGTCCCGAAGTATACTGCGGTTTCTTGCCGGCGTGCTTGAAGCCACGGCTAACTGGTGCCAACTGCTGCTTCCCTTTATCCTGCTGGGTCATCCTCTTACTCCCCTGAGGACCAGAATTCTTGAACTAGGCAACTCTGGACTTGTAGTCTTCCTCAAAGATTCTGCATTTGTTCACCAAGGTGGGGAAAACACGGATTTCCTGGTAGCTGATGGCTTGCTTAATCTCTGGACGCAAACCATTCTCAAACTTCACACACTTGGAGCGATCATCATTACAATACTGGTAGAGTGGATAGTAACATGACAGCTCCTCAAACTTAGCGGCATATTCCCCAACGGACATGCTTCCCTGAGTCAAAGCTAGAAACTCCATCTCCTTCTTGTCGCGTATATCAGCAGGAAAATACTTCCCCAAGAATCTCTCCTTGAAGGCATCCCAAGTAGCAGCGGCGCCCTCAGCTTCCAAACGTTGGTGGCAATTCTCCCACCAATGTTCAGCTTCTTCTACTAACATGAAGGTAGCAAAGGTAACCTTCTGTGCATCGGTGCATGCCATGGCCCGAAAGATCTTTTCAAGTTCCCGGATCCATGTCTGAGCACCTTCAGGGTCATAAGCTCCCTTGAAGGATGGCGGATTATTCCTCTAGAACTTATCCAAACCCTGAAATTTAGCAGGTCCACCTCCGTTGTGATTCTGATTCTGCCCTATGGCATTAGCTAATGCTTCCAGGGCATCAGCAATCGCACGATCGTTTCTACCTGCCATAACTTCCTGCATCGTTCAAGCACACTGCTCAATATCGAAAGTCAAGTAAAACAAAACTAAACACTTAATACTCTATACCATCATCACAGACAATCATATAAGAGTACACAGAAGAGAACACAACAGACACATACCCCGGCCTGTAGGACAGACCGGCTCTGATACCACTAAATGTGACGCCCACTACCCCGCATATAATAAAACACGAATAAAATCATACATGTCTTTAAAAAATATAACAATTAAAATAAAAACATATCCTCAAGGGTAATGTGCATCACATCATCTATAACGTAAAACATAGGAATCTGAAATAATCAAAATCCTTTAAAAACAAACTGCGAAAAACATAAATAATAAACATAACCCAAGTCCCGATGTCACATATCAGAGCTGGTATACATATACTGATAATACATCGGAATAAAACCAAATAACATAAATCATAAATCCTAACTACTGAGAGAGATCTCCTCGGGATCACTCCTCGTCAGCATGCTCACCCTCCTCTGCATATACCACAACATATGCACAAGAATAACAAAGAGAGGGGTAAGAAACACAATCATGAATATATGTATACGGAATGGACTAGTAATTAAGATGGCATGCAACATACATCAATCAACACAGATATAATCAATATATATCAAGGATGCATGTCAATGCGAATGCAACATCACTACTCCACATGCATGTGGCCAACAACTCTAACTCTAGAAAGATGATTAGGAGTACATGTCCGGTTATCAACGTGGATGATATGCCAGACCATGGGTCATCCCCGAACACTCTCACTAATCCTGATAACGTATAGTGGCTAGTCAGGGTACTCAAGCTTATTCTTTAGGTCACTCCGACAATAGGTAGCTAGCCCATGTCACTTGGAACTTCCATACCCAACGTACCCGCAAGGCCGGGATAACACCCATCGTGGCCTCCACTATCGCGATTCGTCGTTTGCTTTCCACCCAACATATCAACGTCAACGTATGATGCATGCTATGCTCAACAACATGCAAACACATGTCCAACCATCCACCATCATAATCAATCACATTGATTATCAACAATGACCATCAACGATGATCATCAATCAACTAGGCGCTAACCATCGTTATTGCCTTTATCAACATTGCCAATATTATCATCATAATCAATCACATTGATTATCAACAATGACCATCAACGATGATCATCAAACAACTAGGCGTTAACCATCATTATTGCCTTTATCAACATTGCCAATATTATCATATCGTCATTATTAATATTAACGTTCTTTTCTATACTATCAACCTTGAATTGTGATCTCACAGTCATTTTTCCATTACCCTATTTATTTCTTCTTCACAACAGAATCTGGGTGAGAAACCCAGATTCGCTAGGCGAATCGTGGCTCGCGAGGCGAGCCTGAGAGCTCCTAAACAGGTTCTCAGATTCGCTAGGCGAATCCTAGCTCGCGAGGCGAGCCCGAGAGCCCCAATATTTGGTTCTGTCATTCGCCTCGCGGATTACAATCCACTAGGTGAATCACGTCAGACCACGAATGGTCTCTCTGACTCGCCTCGCGAATGGATATTCGCCAGGCGAATCATGACAGATGTGGGAATCTAAAGAATTTCTCTAAGTTATCCGTATGCCTATCATCCCATCTCTCAAGAATCATCCCTATGGGTTTCCAAAACTAATCCAATATTATCAATCTCACCTCTCATAACAACTCATTCATTATGGGGTGCCAAACGTCCCTAAGCTATGTTCTTTCACTAATCCTATTTTCTTCATCGTAACGCACATCATCATCAAGTCATCATTATCATTGCACATCATAAAATCTCATCAATGCATATCGTATCTATATTCATACTATTCATTGCACATCATACTATTTGAATCATATCATCAAGACAAACACCCATAATCATAATCATAGAACCATAAACATGTATATTTATACAATATTCACATAGGCATATACATGGCATATACATAACATACACATAATTACACTCATAGCATATACATAGGCATTTACAATGCATATAGACAAACATATAGGGGTCATGGGTTAACCCCTTCATCTTAACCTATCCCAAAACCCACATACTCATGATCTATTTCTTCCCCCCATACCTGGTATGACGCTCTCAATGAACAAGGGAATAGAAAACGGTCCGGAAAGATTGCGTCTCACGAGCACTCGATCTCACGACACTTGATTTCACGATCACAGCCCCAAAAGGTTCAAGAACAGCAACAAGGAAGAGGGATTGTGATGGCAGTGATGCTCCTCAAGCGAATGCGATGAAGAACGATTAACAAAAGTGAAGTCTCCTTCAAGAATCCTTGGGAAGATTTTAGGAATCCCTGTCTAGAGAGAATGAGGCAGTTTCTAAGAGCATTTCGAGTTAGCAAATAGGTTTAGGTCGAGTATTATGGTATAAATATGAGTTAGGGTAATTATGGGCTGATTAGAAGCCCAAAAACACGATTCTGGTGCGCGCAGATTCGCGAGGCGAACCAGAGAGCTGCAATAATCTGGCTGTCAGGTTCGCAAGGCGAATGTATCCTCGCGACGCAAAACTTTAGAAGCCGAATTTGTCCTTAACACCTGAAATAAGACTTGTAGATAATTCTCTACGCTTTCCAACGCATCCAAGATCACCTCAATCGGATGTCTAGAACTCAAGATATGAACAAAACTGTAAAACATGTTTCTTGGACTTGAATGCATTGACCATTCCTTAAGGCTAAAGTACCCCAACTATGAACTTGGACATCAAGAACAATCACAAACTGTAACGCCCTGATTTTCACGTTTTCTAATTCTTCAGTATTTTAACGTCTTTATTTTATTCGAGGTCTTAGGAATAGAAATAAAATATTCCGAGACCATAGTCATGCTTGACGATATCGTAGGAAGCTACGATTAAGTTTTGAGTCAAAAACTCAAACGGAGTCCGGTCTGCGTTTTTACACTGACAGTATGATTTTACTGCTCAGAAGACCTCAGATGGACCCGTGAACGAGACAATAAGTCTTAGAACTTGATTCTCTACGTTTTGGTTAAATTTCGTAAAAATTTCAGAAAAATAACTTCCTGACCTTCGTTCGGGCAGAATTCTCAATCGGGTGACGAACGGAGCCACATATGGACTTACCGAGACTCGCCAACAGATAATCTTGATATCACAACATCCCAGGACACTTGGGAGAGTATGCCAGAGTGGTCATGATGATCGGGAAAATCTAGATGCGAAATGACCAAAATGCCCCTAACCTTCGTCTTTTGCACTTTTACCATTTTACCCTTTTGGCAAATGACCATTTTGCCCTTAAGTGACTTGTTTTAAAGGCTGAACTCAGCCCATCCAGCCCCTCATTCACGAAATTTCTGCCCAAAGAAGAACACCATTGTTGTTCTTGAAGAGAAACCCCATTTTTCTTCTTGAAAAGCTTGAATCACTTGTTGGAATCACTTGATTCCTTGAGCAATCTTCCTTCATTTCAAGGTAAGATCACTTCTATGATCTCTTAGCTTCTTGAATATCTCTTTATTTCAAGATCAAGATCCATTTTCATGAAAAGAATTTCTTAGATCCAAAACTTTGAAAATCCATAGGAAATTGTAGAAAAATCATTTTGATGTGAGACCAATTTCTTTGAACTCACATCATCATTCTCTATCTAAACCCAAGAACTTATGATTCAACTCTCATCATAGCTCAAAAAGCACATTAGGGCCGAACCCCTTTGAAGATGATGAATAGTGTTTTTCATCAATTTTTGATTTCTAACACTTGATTTCATCCTTAGCTTTCCTAATGCCTTTGAATCCATGAAATGGGAAACAAAGATCAATTCCTAGCTTTATTCTCTTTAGGGTGGCCGAAACCCTCTTTGTGAGAATTGTTGAGTTTGGTTTGATTGTTGTTTAATTATTGATTGTTTGGTTGTTTGTAGTTGGTGACAACTATCAGGAGGTTCACAAACCGATCAACCGACTTTGATCCGGGAATCTGCTCTTCAACAGGTATGGGGAGAAGAACCTCATCACACCAAGATGGTGGTGGTGAAGATGGTTGTTTAAATTATGTGTTGGTGAAACCCTTTAGTTTGGGTTCACTTTTATGTGTTATGTTTTGTTAAGTTCTCTTCAAGAACAAGGTTGTCTTGATGAGTGTATGCTTTAGTATGTTGTAGTGTGCTTTAGCATATGTTGATGATGAGATGATTGAATGAAAAACCATTTTCATGTATGTTGGAAAACCTACTTTGATCACTAGATCCAGTATGGACTTTTATTGTTGATTATGAGACCATGATGTGTGATGGACTTGGATGTTTGATTATGATGTAGTAATGTGTATTATGGTTATCATGATTGTGTAAGTGTTGTGAGCCATACTTTGATTGGTGGATGAAGTAAAACTTCACATTGATTCCTATTTGGCTATTAGCCATGACCTTGAGGAAAGGAAGGATATGAATAGTTCTTGGACAAGCCAAGTTTTGATGTAAAGTAAGTGTTTTCAATAACTTGTGTTTTTCAAAGAAAAACCCTAAGTGACTTTAAATGGAATTTAATCTCAAAGTGCTTTCACCAAAGTGAAACATGTTTTATACCTTATCCTTAGTTCATCTAGCTAATCAAGTGACTCAAAATGAGAAAAGAAGTGTTTTCATGAAGAGAATCAAAATGGTTCCATAAGGTTGATGTCTTGTTTTAAGGCAACTTTTCGCTAAGCGAATTTACTTTCGCTAAGCGAAAAACAGAGGAATTCTAAGTTAGGCATTACTGCCTCACTTTCGCTAAGCGAATCCAGATATTTCGCTACGCGAATTACGTCTCGCTGAGCGATCCAGAGAAGTCTCCAAAGGAGGTATTACTGCCTCATTTTTCGCTAAGCGAATGGAATTCCGCTAAGCGAATTTTATGTTTCAGAAAATGCTAGAAATGAAGTAACTAGTTCAAATGTTGTTTTAAATCAAATGAGTTTTCAACTGTAAAAGTTGTTTGGTTTACAAAAAGAGTTTTCTAACTCAATCGTAAAGTTTTACGCGTGAAAAACCTAAGTTAAGTAATTAACTTAGAGTTGAAGACAGGGGTTAATTAAGTATGGTATGTGGTGGAACAAGACCATGTGCTATACCATTGATGACTTAGTACATCAATGACTTCATAAGACTTAAGTGAAATCAACACTTGTTTCCTTAATTGAAAACCAAGGGATTAATATCTTAGAAAGGCTTAAAGACTTATCTAAGAGGATTCTCAATCCTTATTCATAATGCTTAGGACTTGAGACATAATTCATAAGACATAAACACAAACATGTAACGTTTTGGGTTTTGAAACAATAGTTCGATGACGGACCGATGATTCGGATCCAGGTTAATCGTTCAATTGTTTCTGTCTTGTGATAACTGGAATAAGAGGGATCCTGAGGCTGTGCAGGTATGGGACTGTACAGTGGAAGGAATCCTGAGGCTATGCAGGTATGGGACTGTATAGTTAAGGGAAGGCATATAAGAATTGATTGGTACTATCCATATCAACAGGATTTATCTTCTTTTCGGGAGCTTAGAACATAAGAACTTTATAGTTAAGCGTGCTTGACTTAGAGTAATTATGGGATGGGTGACCTTCTGGGAAGTTTCCTAGAAAGCGTGTGAGTGAGGACAAAACACGCTGAAAAGACTTGTGCTGGTTTGTGGGGACAGTCGGCGATTCTGAAAGCAGTCTGGATCATTCCAAAGGAATCACGAGATATTTATCCGATGGATAATTGTTTTATCCGATGGATAAATGTTTTATAAAACAAAGATGTGTGTAGTTTCTAAGGAAGAGAACCTTAGTGAACCTTGAGGTCTATCCAATGGATAGACATTGCTTTATCGCATCTGCTTTGCGTAAGCATTGGCATTTCATGTGCATAGTTGTAAGGCCTTGAGCCTAGGAGTTGAGCATACACCTTGATGCGGGTGCGAATCTTACGGTGACGATCTTCAATGGTCTTTTTGGAGGTATCAGGGTTGGAAGGGCTGACATGTGACCAGTTGGTGATTCTTCTGTGTCGTGGCGAATCCGTGCAATACACTGATATCCTCTACTAGATGCCGTACTTTTCATGTTTGGTCAAGAGTGTTACCATAAAGCCAGATACGTGCACGTTACGAATGTGGTAGCATCTTGCTCATGGCTGGCAGAAACCGGAACATGTCCTCCCATTCACTCTCTCCGAATGTTTTGTTAGCTCCATGGAGTAGGGGTCAGAGTAGTACCCAGTGACATTGACATTGAGTCATATACATTGCATTGCATTGCATGGCTATTGATGTTTATGGCTATTGATGTTTACATTTATTGTTATACATCGCTGTATTGTTTAAGGATGCCTTATATTATGCTGTTAAATGTTTAGCATGCTATTATGTTGTTAACTGCTTAACATGATTTATATTGAGAACCTTGTAAGCATGTTGGGTACGCTGTTACCCGGTGAGTCGTCCCGTTTTTACTACTGCTGTTTTGTTGTGTTGATGAACGGGAATCTCACCCATATCTGTATGTTTTCTGCTGGTACTTGTTGTTGCTGTTTGAGCAGATGGACGCGACGATGGTTCCGTTCCGCAGTCCCTTTGAGTTCGGAGGTGGACTCTTTTGCTGTTTTAGCTTTGTTGTCGGCCAGACTATGTCAGTTTTTGTAGTACTTTTTGGGAGCTATGACTCCTAGTACTTATTGTATTTTTTTTTATGTCAGTCATACATTAGACTTATGTCTATATATAGTAATGTTGATGTTTCTGTTTTTCCGTTTTCTGCTTCTGTATTTATAATACTGTATGTATGTCCTAGTAATGCATGGTGAACTAAGTTCACTTATTAGTATTATTTATTACCTTTACTAATCCCATTACATCTTTATGAAAAGAAAAGAAAAAGAAAAATCGTATTTTCTGCATTAATAAATATTTTCGGCCTTAAAAACGTTCGGGAATGTGACACTCGGGAAAGGGTGTTGCATTATTTGGTATCAGAGCTGGCCGAGTCTTTTGGGGTTTGTAGGTTATGGTCTGTCTTGTTTGTGTTGTGTTTTCTCTGATTGTCTTTCGGTGCTATTGTTTCTGAGAGAAAACAATGTTGGAGAGGATGATGACTTCGGTCTATCCTTTTGTATTGTTTGTTCTCTGTGTTGTGTTTCTTTGAAGAAGACAACGATTGTTTGTTACTCTCTGCATTATTGTTTCTGAAGGGGAATGATATTGGGCAGGGTAGTAATGTTTTTGCTTTCTTGTAAGTTGTCGCTCGCAGAGTTCTTCAAAACGAGTGTTTTTCGACGGGTGCAAGACGAGTTGAAAGACATGGAATTCCTGCAGCTACGTCAAGGAGGAATGTCTGTCAAAGAATATGCTGATCGTTTTGAGTCCCTGCTGAAGTCTTCGAGGTATTTCCATCTTCATCCCGATGAGGAGTGGAAGTGCACAAAGTTCGAAGAAGGTTTAAGGGACGAGATTCGAGGAGAGGTGCTACCTCTTGAGGTCAAAGATTTCTCGGTGTTGGTAGATGAATGCTTCGTAATCGAAGATCTGATGAAGACTTGTGGAGGAAGGCAACGTCACTCTGGACCGACTAGGTTCCATAAAGGCACCAATGGTCGTGATGATAGGTCTCGATGGAAACCATATTCGAAACAGCAAGGTCAACAACAACGTTCTGTAGGGGGAAGTAGTGGGAGTATTAGTCAATCTGGAAGCGCCCCAAAGAAGTGCATGAAGTGTGGCAAGAACAATCATGTCACCAGAGAATGCTTAATCAAGGGGATCATATGCTTCAAGTGTGGGAAGCCAGGACATACTTCACGCGATTGTGTGCAATCAAAAGCTAGACATTCTGTCAACGATGTGCAAGCAGCGAAGCCTAAGGCAATGAGTAGAGTTTATACTGGGGATGATGCTGAGACTTCTCAAAAGGAAGATTTGATTCACGGTCAGATCGTCGTGGAAGGTAGAACCTTATCTGTATCTTTCCTTACCCTTAGATTTGGTAATTTTTGCACTTTCTGCAAAGCCCGTTATAACTGCGAAAGTCTGTTTGAACTGTTCTATTTTCCGTAGTGGATAGAACATTTTTGATTGATTTGATCTGTTTGCCTCTTCCGCAAATGGATGTGATCATAAGGATGGATTGGTTATCTTGTAACTATATCCTATTAGACGGTGCTAACAAAACCTTAGTTTTCCCTGATTCGGATAATTCTGGATTTGGATTGCCAACCAAGGAAACGTTTCTTTGAGAGGAGGAGGAGCAAAACGAATACATGTTACTAACGAGTTTCCGGAAGTCTTTCTTGAAGACGTACCAGGTGTACCGCCAGTTCGAGACATCGAGTTGTGATCGATCTTGTGCCAGGAACAGGACTAGCGTCTATGGCACCTTATCATATGGCACCTGCTGAGTTGAAAACCTTGAAGGAACAATTGGTGGACTTATTGGGAAAACAGTTCGTTAGACCCAGTGTGTCGAGAACGCCTGTGCTGTTGGTGAGAAAGAAAGACGAAACATCTTGCTTATGTGTGGATTAGCGCCAGTTGAACAAAGTTACCATTCAGAACAAGTATCATCTTCCGAGGATAAATGACTTGATGGATCAGTTGAGGGGAGCGGCAGTTTTCTCCGAGATTGATTTACGATCGGGTTATAACCAGATTCATGTGAAGACAGAAGATATACCGAAGACAGCGTTTCGAACACGCTATGGGCACTACGAGTATCTTGTGATTCCGTTTTGTATGACGAATACTCCTCTATATTCATGGATTATATGAATAGGATCTTTCGTCCATACCTAGATAAGTTTGTCGTTGCTTCATAGACGACATACTCATCTATTCGCGAAACCAGGAAGTACACGCTAAATACCTTAGTGTGATTCTTCAGGTTCTGAAGGAGAAACAGCTGTATGCAAAGTTGTCCAAGTGTGAGTTTTGGCTCGACGAAGTAAAGTTTTTGGGTCATGTGATTTCAAAGGAAGGATAAAGCGTTTGAATGGATTGAAGCCTGTGAGGAAAGTTTGCAAGGATTAGAGAGAAGGTTGACTACTTCACGTGTTAGTGCTGCCTGATCTCAAGGGAACATTTGTGTTCACACTTCTACATATTCCTCAGTGTATTCGACAATTGATTGAATTGATAATATGGTGTCCATTGGTCTGGACATTTTCGTATTATTTCACTGAAAGTTTCGTTATGACTATTTCTTGAGTTATAACATAAACAACTTCTTGATACTGGAAGTTTCTTGATGAAACTTAGTCTAATCACTTTTACTTTTGGTGAAGGTGATCCAGTCTGATTTTTGCCAGACTGTTTATCTTTTGATTACAAAGTTTATTGGAAGGTTCTTATGAACGAAGGAGCTTTATTAGAGTCATGGATGTAAACATGTATTAGCTATGCATTTTTACACTCACGAACCTACTGAAGAGTCTTTTTGCATACTGGATATTCCTGTATTCATTCCAGATTGGTAAAATTCTTCTGTATACTTCTTCTGAGACCAAGACCAGGAAAAATTTCCTTTGTTGAAAATTTCTTTCCTTAATCTTCAGTGACCGAGTAGGTTTAGTTTTAAGTCACGGAATTTCGAGGACGAAATTCTTTTAAGAGGGTTGGGAATGTAACGCCCCGATTTTCACGTTTTCTAATTCTTCAGTATTTTAACGTCTTTATTTTATTCGAGGTCTTAGGAATAGAAATAAAATATTCCGAGATCATAGTCATGCTTGACGATATCGTAGGAAGCTACGATTAAGTTTTGAGTCAAAAACTCAAACGGAGTCCGGTCTGCGTTTTTACACTGACAGTATGATTTTACTGCTCAGAAGACCTCAGATGGACCCGTGAACGAGACAATAAGTCTTAGAATTTGATTCTCTACGTTTTGGTTAAATTTCGTAAAAATTTCAGAAAAATAACTTCCTGACCTTCGTTCGGGCGGAATTCTCAATCGGGTGACGAACGGAGCCACATATGGACTTACCGAGACTCGCCAACAGATAATCTTGATATCACAACATCCCAGGACACTTGGGAGAGTATGCCAGAGTGGTCATGATGATCGGGAAAATCTAGATGCGAAATGACCAAAATGCCCCTAACCTTCGTCTTTTGCACTTTTGCCATTTTACCCTTTTGGCAAATGACCATTTTGCCCTTAAGTGACTTGTTTTAAAGGCTGAACTCAGCCCATCCAGCCCCTCATTCACGAAATTTCTGCCCAAAGAAGAACACCATTGTTGTTCTTGAAGAGAAACCCCATTTTTCTTCTTGAAAAGCTTGAATCACTTGTTGGAATCACTTGATTCCTTGAGCAATCTTCCTTCATTTCAAGGTAAGATCACTTCTATGATCTCTTAGCTTCTTGAATATCTCTTTATTTCAAGATCAAGATCCATTTTCATGAAAAGAATTTCTTAGATCCAAAACTTTGAAAATCCATAGGAAATTGTAGAAAAATCATTTTGATGTGAGACCAATTTCTTTGAACTCACATCATCATTCTCTATCTAAACCCAAGAACTTATGATTCAATTCTCATCATAGCTCAAAAAGCACATTAGGGCCGAACCCTTTTGAAGATGATGAATAGTATTTTTCATCAATTTTTGATTTCTAACACTTGATTTCATCCTTAGCTTTCCTAATGCCTTTGAATCCATGAAATGGGAAACCAAGATCAATTCCTAGCTTTATTCTCTTTAGGGTGGCCGAAACCCTCTTTGTGAGAATTGTTGAGTTTGGTTTGATTGTTGTTTAATTATTGATTGTTTGGTTGTTTGTAGTTGGTGACAACTATCAGGAGGTTCACAAACCGATCAACCGACTTTGATCCGGGAATCTGCTCTTCAACAGGTATGGGGAGAAGAACCTCATCACACCAAGATGGTGGTGGTGAAGATGGTTGTTTAAATTATGTGTGGGTGAAACCCTTTAGTTTGGGTTCACTTTTATGTGTTATGTTTTGTTAAGTTCTCTTCAAGAACAAGGTTGTCTTGATGAGTGTATGCTTTAGTATGTTGTAGTGTGCTTTAGCATATGTTGATGATGAGATGATTGAATGAAAAACCATTTTCATGTATGTTGGAAAACCTACTTTGATCACTAGATCCAGTATGGACTTTTATTGTTGATTATGAGACCATGATGTGTGATGGACTTGGATGTTTGATTATGATGTAGTAATGTGTATTATGGTTATCATGATTGTGTAAGTGTTGTGAGCCATACTTTGATTGGTGGATGAAGTAAAACTTCACATTGATTCCTATTTGGCTATTAGCCATGACCTTGAGGAAAGGAAGGATATGAATAGTTCTTGGACAAGCCAAGTTTTGATGTAAAGTAAGTGTTTTCAATAACTTGTGTTTTTCAAAGAAAAACCCTAAGTGACTTTAAATGGAATTTAATCTCAAAGTGCTTTCACCAAAGTGAAACATGTTTTATACCTTATCCTTAGTTCATCTAGCTAATCAAGTGACTCAAAATGAGAAAAGAAGTGTTTTCATGAAGAGAATCAAAATGGTTCCATAAGGTTGATGTCTTGTTTTAAGGCAACTTTTCGCTAAGCGAATTTACTTTCGCTAAGCGAAAAACAGAGGAATTCTAAGTTAGGCATTACTGCCTCACTTTCGCTAAGCGAATCCAGATATTTCGCTACGCGAATTACGTCTCGCTGAGCGATCCAGAGAAGTCTCCAAAGGAGGTATTACTGCCTCATTTTTCGCTAAGCGAATGGAATTCCGCTAAGCGAATTTTATGTTTCAGAAAATGCTAGAAATGAAGTAACTAGTTCAAATGTTGTTTTAAATCAAATGAGTTTTCAACTGTAAAAGTTGTTTGGTTTACAAAAAGAGTTTTCTAACTCAATCGTAAAGTTTTACGCGTGAAAAACCTAAGTTAAGTAATTAACTTAGAGTTGAAGACAGGGGTTAATTAAGTATGGTATGTGGTGGAACAAGACCATGTGCTATACCATTGATGACTTAGTACATCAATGACTTCATAAGACTTAAGTGAAATCAACACTTGTTTCCTTAATTGAAAACCAAGGGATTAATATCTTAGAAAGGCTTAAAGACTTATCTAAGAGGATTCTCAATCCTTATTCATAATGCTTAGGACTTGAGACATAATTCATAAGACATAAACACAAACATGTAACGTTTTGGGTTTTGAAACAATAGTTCGATGACGGACCGATGATTCGGATCCAGGTTAATCGTTCAATTGTTTCTGTCTTGTGATAACTGGAATAAGAGGGATCCTGAGGCTGTGCAGGTATGGGACTGTACAGTGGAAGGAATCCTGAGGCTATGCAGGTATGGGACTGTATAGTTAAGGGAAGGCATATAAGAATTGATTGGTACTATCCATATCAACAAGATTTATCTTCTTTTCGGGAGCTTAGAACATAAGAACTTTATAGTTAAGCGTGCTTGACTTAGAGTAATTATGGGATGGGTGACCTTCTGGGAAGTTTCCTAGAAAGCGTGTGAGTGAGGACAAAACACGCTGAAAAGACTTGTGCTGGTTTGTGGGGACAGTCGGCGATTCTGAAAGCAGTCTGGATCATTCCAAAGGAATCACGAGATATTTATCCGATGGATAATTGTTTTATCCGATGGATAAATGTTTTATAAAACAAAGATGTGTGTAGTTTCTAAGGAAGAGAACCTTAGTGAACCTTGAGGTCTATCCAATGGATAGACATTGCTTTATCGCATCTGCTTTGCGTAAGCATTGGCATTTCATGTGCATAGTTGTAAGGCCTTGAGCCTAGGAGTTGAGCATACACCTTGATGCGGGTGCGAATCTTACGGTGACGATCTTCAGTGGTCTTTTTGGAGGTATCAGGGTTGGAAGGGCTGACATGTGACCAGTTGGTGATTCTTCTGTGTCGTGGCGAATCCGTGCAATACACTGATATCCTCTACTAGATGCCGTACTTTTCATGTTTGGTCAAGAGTGTTACCATAAAGCCAGATACGTGCACGTTACGAATGTGGTAGCATCTTGCTCATGGCTGGCAGAAACCGGAACATGTCCTCCCATTCACTCTCTCCGAATGTTTTGTTAGCTCCATGGAGTAGGGGTCAGAGTAGTACCCAGTGACATTGACATTGAGTCATATACATTGCATTGCATTGCATGGCTATTGATGTTTATGGCTATTGATGTTTACATTTATTGTTATACATCGCTGTATTGTTTAAGGATGCCTTATATTATGCTGTTAAATGTTTAGCATGCTATTATGTTGTTAACTGCTTAACATGATTTATATTGAGAACCTTGTAAGCATGTTGGGTACGCTGTTACCCGGTGAGTCGTCCCGTTTTTACTACTGCTGTTTTGTTGTGTTGATGAACGGGAATCTCACCCATATCTGTATGTTTTCTGCTGGTACTTGTTGTTGCTGTTTGAGCAGATGGACGCGACGATGGTTCCGTTCCGCAGTCCCTTTGAGTTCGGAGGTGGACTCTTTTGCTGTTTTAGCTTTGTTGTCGGCCAGACTATGTCAGTTTTTGTAGTACTTTTTGGGAGCTATGACTCCTAGTACTTATTGTATTTTTTTTTATGTCAGTCATACATTAGACTTATGTCTATATATAGTAATGTTGATGTTTCTGTTTTTCCGTTTTCTGCTTCTGTATTTATAATACTGTATGTATGTCCTAGTAATGCATGGTGAACTAAGTTCACTTATTAGTATTATTTATTACCTTTACTAATCCCATTACATCTTTATGAAAAGAAAAGAAAAAGAAAAATCGTATTTTCTGCATTAATAAATATTTTCGGCCTTAAAAACGTTCGGGAATGTGACACTCGGGAAAGGGTGTTGCATTATTTGGTATCAGAGCTGGCCGAGTCTTTTGGGGTTTGTAGGTTATGGTCTGTCTTGTTTGTGTTGTGTTTTCTCTGATTGTCTTTCGGTGCTATTGTTTCTGAGAGAAAACAATGTTGGAGAGGATGATGACTTCGGTCTATCCTTTTGTATTGTTTGTTCTCTGTGTTGTGTTTCTTTGAAGAAGACAACGATTGTTTGTTACTCTCTGCATTATTGTTTCTGAAGGGGAATGATATTGGGCAGGGTAGTAATGTTTTTGCTTTCTTGTAAGTTGTCGCTCGCAGAGTTCTTCAAAACGAGTGTTTTTCGACGGGTGCAAGACGAGTTGAAAGACATGGAATTCCTGCAGCTACGTCAAGGAGGAATGTCTGTCAAAGAATATGCTGATCGTTTTGAGTCCCTGCTGAAGTCTTCGAGGTATTTCCATCTTCATCCCGATGAGGAGTGGAAGTGCACAAAGTTCGAAGAAGGTTTAAGGGACGAGATTCGAGGAGAGGTGCTACCTCTTGAGGTCAAAGATTTCTCGGTGTTGGTAGATGAATGCTTCGTAATCGAAGATCTGATGAAGACTTGTGGAGGAAGGCAACGTCACTCTGGACTGACTAGGTTCCATAAAGGCACCAATGGTCGTGATGATAGGTCTCGATGGAAACCATATTCGAAACAGCAAGGTCAACAACAACGTTCTGTAGGGGGAAGTAGTGGGAGTATTAGTCAATCTGGAAGCGCCCCAAAGAAGTGCATGAAGTGTGGCAAGAACAATCATGTCACCAGAGAATGCTTAATCAAGGGGATCATATGCTTCAAGTGTGGGAAGCCAGGACATACTTCACGCGATTGTGTGCAATCAAAAGCTAGACATTCTGTCAACGATGTGCAAGCAGCGAAGCCTAAGGCAATGAGTAGAGTTTATACTGGGGATGATGCTGAGACTTCTCAAAAGGAAGATTTGATTCACGGTCAGATCGTCGTGGAAGGTAGAACCTTATCTGTATCTTTCCTTACCCTTAGATTTGGTAATTTTTGCACTTTCTGCAAAGCCCGTTATAACTGCGAAAGTCTGTTTGAACTGTTCTATTTTCCGTAGTGGATAGAACATTTTTGATTGATTTGATCTGTTTGCCTCTTCCGCAAATGGATGTGATCATAAGGATGGATTGGTTATCTTGTAACTATATCCTATTAGACGGTGCTAACAAAACCTTAGTTTTCCCTGATTCGGATAATTCTGGATTTGGATTGCCAACCAAGGAAACGTTTCTTTGAGAGGAGGAGGAGCAAAACGAATACATGTTACTAACGAGTTTCCGGAAGTCTTTCTTGAAGACGTACCAGGTGTACCGCCAGTTCGAGACATCGAGTTGTGATCGATCTTGTGCCAGGAACAGGACTAGCGTCTATGGCACCTTATCATATGGCGCCTGCTGAGTTGAAAACCTTGAAGGAACAATTGGTGGACTTATTGGGAAAACAGTTCGTTAGACCCAGTGTGTCGAGAACGCCTGTGCTGTTGGTGAGAAAGAAAGACGAAACATCTTGCTTATGTGTGGATTAGCGCCAGTTGAACAAAGTTACCATTCAGAACAAGTATCATCTTCCGAGGATAAATGACTTGATGGATCAGTTGAGGGGAGCGGCAGTTTTCTCCGAGATTGATTTGCGATCGGGTTATAACCAGATTCGTGTGAAGACAGAAGATATACCGAAGATAGCGTTTCGAACACGCTATGGGCACTACGAGTATCTTGTGATTCCGTTTTGTATGACGAATACTCCTCTATATTCATGGATTATATGAATAGGATCTTTCGTCCATACCTAGATAAGTTTGTCGTTGCTTCATAGACGACATACTCATCTATTCGCGAAACCAGGAAGTACACGCTAAATACCTTAGTGTGATTCTTCAGGTTCTGAAGGAGAAACAGCTGTATGCAAAGTTGTCCAAGTGTGAGTTTTGGCTCGACGAAGTAAAGTTTTTGGGTCATGTGATTTCAAAGGAAGGATAAAGCGTTTGAATGGATTGAAGCCTGTGAGGAAAGTTTGCAAGGATTAGAGAGAAGGTTGACTACTTCACGTGTTAGTGCTGCCTGATCTCAAGGGAACATTTGTGTTCACACTTCTACATATTCCTCAGTGTATTCGACAATTGATTGAATTGATAATATGGTGTCCATTGGTCTGGACATTTTCGTATTATTTCACTGAAAGTTTCGTTATGACTATTTCTTGAGTTATAACATAAACAACTTCTTGATACTGGAAGTTTCTTGATGAAACTTAGTCTAATCACTTTTACTTTTGGTGAAGGTGATCCAGTCTGATTTTTGCCAGACTGTTTATCTTTTGATTCCAAAGTTTATTGGAAGGTTCTTATGAACGAAGGAACTTTATTAGAGTCATGGATGTAAACATGTATTAGCTATGCATTTTTACACTCACGAACCTACTGAAGAGTCTTTTTGCATACTGGATATTCCTGTATTCATTCCAGATTGGTAAAATTCTTCTGTATACTTCTTCTGAGACCAAGACCAGGAAAAATTTCCTTTGTTGAAAATTTCTTTCCTTAATCTTCAGTGACCGAGTAGGTTTAGTTTTAAGTCACTGAATTTCGAGGACGAAATTCTTTTAAGAGGGGTGGGAATGTAACGCCCCGATTTTCACGTTTTCTAATTCTTCAGTATTTTAACGTCTTTATTTTATTCGAGGTCTTAGGAATAGAAATAAAATATTCCGAGACCATAGTCATGCTTGACGATATCGTAGGAAGCTACGATTAAGTTTTGAGTCAAAAACTCAAACGGAGTCCGGTCTGCGTTTTTACACTGACAGTATGATTTTACTGCTCAGAAGACCTCAGATGGACCCGTGAACGAGACAATAAGTCTTAGAATTTGATTCTCTACGTTTTGGTTAAATTTCGTAAAAATTTCAGAAAAATAACTTCCTGACCTTCGTTCGGGCGGAATTCTCAATCGGGTGACGAACGGAGCCACATATGGACTTACCGAGACTCGCCAACAGATAATCTTGATATCACAACATCCCAGGACACTTGGGAGAGTATGCCTGAGTGGTCATGATGATCGGGAAAATCTAGATGCGAAATGACCAAAATGCCCCTAACCTTCGTCTTTTGCACTTTTACCATTTTACCCTTTTGGCAAATGACCATTTTGCCCTTAAGTGACTTGTTTTAAAGGCTGAACTCAGCCCATCCAGCCCCTCATTCACGAAATTTCTGCCCAAAGAAGAACACCATTGTTGTTCTTGAAGAGAAACCCCATTTTTCTTCTTGAAAAGCTTGAATCACTTGTTGGAATCACTTGATTCCTTGAGCAATCTTCCTTCATTTCAAGGTAAGATCACTTCTATGATCTCTTAGCTTCTTTAATATCTCTTTATTTCAAGATCAAGATCCATTTTCATGAAAAGAATTTCTTAGATCCAAAACTTTGAAAATCCATAGGAAATTGTAGAAAAATCATTTTGATGTGAGACCAATTTCTTTGAACTCACATCATCATTCTCTATCTAAACCCAAGAACTTATGATTCAACTCTCATCATAGCTCAAAAAGCACATTAGGGCCGAACCCTTTTGAAGATGATGAATAGTGTTTTTCATCAATTTTTGATTTCTAACACTTGATTTCATCCTTAGCTTTCCTAATGCCTTTGAATCCATGAAATGGGAAACCAAGATCAATTCCTAGCTTTATTCTCTTTAGGGTGGCCGAAACCCTCTTTGTGAGAATTGTTGAGTTTGGTTTGATTGTTGTTTAATTATTGATTGTTTGGTTGTTTGTAGTTGGTGACAACTATCAGGAGGTTCACAAACCGATCAACCGACTTTGATCCGGGAATCTGCTCTTCAACAGGTATGGGGAGAAGAACCTCATCACACCAAGATGGTGGTGGTGAAGATGGTTGTTTAAATTATGTGTGGGTGAAACCCTTTAGTTTGGGTTCACTTTTATGTGTTATGTTTTGTTAAGTTCTCTTCAAGAACAAGGTTGTCTTGATGAGTGTATGCTTTAGTATGTTGTAGTGTGCTTTAGCATATGTTGATGATGAGATGATTGAATGAAAAACCATTTTCATGTATGTTGGAAAACATACTTTGATCACTAGATCCAGTATGGACTTTTATTGTTGATTATGAGACCATGATGTGTGATGGACTTGGATGTTTGATTATGATGTAGTAATGTGTATTATGGTTATCATGATTGTGTAAGTGTTGTGAGCCATACTTTGATTGGTGGATGAAGTAAAACTTCACATTGATTCCTATTTGGCTATTAGCCATGACCTTGAGGAAAGGAAGGATATGAATAGTTCTTGGACAAGCCAAGTTTTGATGTAAAGTAAGTGTTTTCAATAACTTGTGTTTTTCAAAGAAAAACCCTAAGTGACTTTAAATGGAATTTAATCTCAAAGTGCTTTCACCAAAGTGAAACATGTTTTATACCTTATCCTTAGTTCATCTAGCTAATCAAGTGACTCAAAATGAGAAAAGAAGTGTTTTCATGAAGAGAATCAAAATGGTTCCATAAGGTTGATGTCTTGTTTTAAGGCAACTTTTCGCTAAGCGAATTTACTTTCGCTAAGCGAAAAACAGAGGAATTCTAAGTTAGGCATTACTGCCTCACTTTCGCTAAGCGAATCCAGATATTTCGCTACGCGAATTACGTCTCGCTGAGCGATCCAGAGAAGTCTCCAAAGGAGGTATTACTGCCTCATTTTTCGCTAAGCGAATGGAATTCCGCTAAGCGAATTTTATGTTTCAGAAAATGCTAGAAATGAAGTAAGTAGTTCAAATGTTGTTTTAAATCAAATGAGTTTTCAACTGTAAAAGTTGTTTGGTTTACAAAAAGAGTTTTCTAACTCAATCGTAAAGTTTTACGCGTGAAAAACCTAAGTTAAGTAATTAACTTAGAGTTGAAGACAGGGGTTAATTAAGTATGGTATGTGGTGGAACAAGACCATGTGCTATACCATTGATGACTTAGTACATCAATGACTTCATAAGACTTAAGTGAAATCAACACTTGTTTCCTTAATTGAAAACCAAGGGATTAATATCTTAGAAAGGCTTAAAGACTTATCTAAGAGGATTCTCAATCCTTATTCATAATGCTTAGGACTTGAGACATAATTCATAAGACATAAACACAAACATGTAACGTTTTGGGTTTTGAAACAATAGTTCGATGACGGACCGATGATTCGGATCCAGGTTAATCGTTCAATTGTTTCTGTCTTGTGATAACTGGAATGAGAGGGATCCTGAGGCTGTGCAGGTATGGGACTGTACAGTGGAAGGAATCCTGAGGCTATGCAGGTATGGGACTGTATAGTTAAGGGAAGGCATATAAGAATTGATTGGTACTATCCATATCAACAAGATTTATCTTCTTTTCGGGAGCTTAGAACATAAGAACTTTATAGTTAAGCGTGCTTGACTTAGAGTAATTATGGGATGGGTGACCTTCTGGGAAGTTTCCTAGAAAGCGTGTGAGTGAGGACAAAACACGCTGAAAAGACTTGTGCTGGTTTGTGGGGACAGTCGGCGATTCTGAAAGCAGTCTGGATCATTCCAAAGGAATCACGAGATATTTATCCGATGGATAATTGTTTTATCCGATGGATAAATGTTTTATAAAACAAAGATGTGTGTAGTTTCTAAGGAAGAGAACCTTAGTGAACCTTGAGGTCTATCCAATGGATAGACATTGCTTTATCGCATCTGCTTTGCGTAAGCATTGGCATTTCATGTGCATAGTTGTAAGGCCTTGAGCCTAGGAGTTGAGCTTACACCTTGATGCGGGTGCGAATCTTACGGTGACGATCTTCAATGGTCTTTTTGGAGGTATCAGGGTTGGAAGGGCTGACATGTGACCAGTTGGTGATTCTTCTGTGTCGTGGCGAATCCGTGCAATACACTGATATCCTCTACTAGATGCCGTACTTTTCATGTTTGGTCAAGAGTGTTACCATAAAGCCAGATACGTGCACGTTACGAATGTGGTAGCATCTTGCTCATGGCTGGCAGAAACCGGAACATGTCCTCCCATTCACTCTCTCCGAATGTTTTGTTAGCTCCATGGAGTAGGGGTCAGAGTAGTACCCAGTGACATTGACATTGAGTCATATACATTGCATTGCATTGCATGGCTATTGATGTTTATGGCTATTGATGTTTACATTTATTGTTATACATCGCAGTATTGTTTAAGGATGCCTTATATTATGCTGTTAAATGTTTAGCATGCTATTATGTTGTTAACTGCTTAACATGATTTATATTGAGAACCTTGTAAGCATGTTGGGTACGTTGTTACCCGGTGAGTCGTCCCGTTTTTACTACTACTGTTTTGTTGTGTTGATGAACGGGAATCTCACCCATATCTGTATGTTTTCTGCTGGTACTTGTTGTTGCTGTTTGAGCAGATGGACGCGACGATGGTTCCGTTCCGCAGTCCCTTTGAGTTCGGAGGTGGACTCTTTTGCTGTTTTAGATTTGTTGTCGGCCAGACTATGTCAGTTTTTGTAGTACCTTTTGGGAGCTATGACTCCTAGTACTTATTGTATTTTTTTTTATGTCAGTCATACATTAGACTTATGTCTATATATAGTAATGTTGATGTTTCTGTTTTTCCGTTTTCTGCTTCTGTATTTATAATACTGTATGTATGTCCTAGTAATGCATGGTGAACTAAGTTCACTTATTAGTATTATTTATTACCTTTACTAATCCCATTACATCTTTATGAAAAGAAAAGAAAAAGAAAAATCGTATTTTCTGCATTAATAAATATTTTCGGCCTTAAAAACGTTCGGGAATGTGACACTCGGGAAAGGGTGTTGCATTATTTGGTATTAGAGCTGGCCGAGTCTTTTGGGGTTTGTAGGTTATGGTCTGTCTTGTTTGTGTTGTGTTTTCTCTGATTGTCTTTCGGTGCTATTGTTTCTGAGAGAAAACAATGTTGGAGAGGATGATGACTTCGGTCTATCCTTTTGTATTGTTTGTTCTCTGTGTTGTGTTTCTTTGAAGAAGACAACGATTGTTTGTTACTCTCTGCATTATTGTTTCTGAAGGGGAATGATATTGGGCAGGGTAGTAATGTTTTTGCTTTCTTGTAAGTTGTCGCTCGCAGAGTTCTTCAGAACGAGTGTTTTCCGACGGGTGCAAGACGAGTTGAAAGACATGGAATTCCTGCAGCTACGTCAAGGAGGAATGTCTGTCAAAGAATATGCTGATCGTTTTGAGTCCCTGCTGAAGTCTTCGAGGTATTTCCATCTTCATCCCGATGAGGAGTGGAAGTGCACAAAGTTCGAAGAAGGTTTAAGGGACGAGATTCGAGGAGAGGTGCTACCTCTTGAGGTCAAAGATTTCTCGGTGTTGGTAGATGAATGCTTCGTAATCGAAGATCTGATGAAGACTTGTGGAAGACGGCAACGTCACTCTGGACCGACTAGGTTCCATAAAGGCACCAATGGTTGTGATGATAGGTCTCGATGGAAACCATATTCGAAACAGCAAGGTCAACAACAACGTTCTGTAGGGGGAAGTAGTGGGAGTATTAGTCAATCTGGAAGCGCCCCAAAGAAGTGCATGAAGTGTGGCAAGAACAATCATGTCACCAGAGAATGCTTAATCAAGGGGATCATATGCTTCAAGTGTGGGAAGCCAGGACATACTTCACGCGATTGTGTGCAATCAAAAGCTAGACATTCTGTCAACGATGTGCAAGCAGCGAAGCCTAAGGCAATGAGTAGAGTTTATACTGGGGATGATGCTGAGACTTCTCAAAAGGAAGATTTGATTCACGGTCAGATCGTCGTGGAAGGTAGAACCTTATCTGTATCTTTCCTTACCCTTAGATTTGGTAATTTTTGCACTTTCTGCAAAGCCCGTTATAACTGCGAAAGTCTGTTTGAACTGTTCTATTTTCCGTAGTGGATAGAACATTTTTGATTGATTTGATCTGTTTGCCTCTTCCGCAAATGGATGTGATCATAAGGATGGATTGGTTATCTTGTAACTATATCCTATTAGACGGTGCTAACAAAACCTTAGTTTTCCCTGATTCGGATAATTCTGGATTTGGATTGCCAACCAAGGAAACGTTTCTTTGAGAGGAGGAGGAGCAAAACGAATACATGTTACTAACGAGTTTCCGGAAGTCTTTCTTGAAGACGTACCAGGTGTACCGCCAGTTCGAGACATCGAGTTGTGATCGATCTTGTGCCAGGAACAGGACTAGCGTCTATGGCACCTTATCATATGGCACCTGCTGAGTTGAAAACCTTGAAGGAACAATTGGTGGACTTATTGGGAAAACAGTTCGTTAGACCCAGTGTGTCGGGAACGCCTGTGCTGTTGGTGAGAAAGAAAGACGAAACATCTTGCTTATGTGTGGATTAGCGCCAGTTGAACAAAGTTACCATTCAGAACAAGTATCATCTTCCGAGGATAAATGACTTGATGGATCAGTTGAGGGGAGCGGCAGTTTTCTCCGAGATTGATTTGCGATCGGGTTATAACCAGATTCGTGTGAAGACAGAAGATATACCGAAGACAGCGTTTCGAACACGCTATGGGCACTACGAGTATCTTGTGATTCCGTTTTGTATGACGAATACTCCTCTATATTCATGGATTATATGAATAGGATCTTTCGTCCATACCTAGATAAGTTTGTCGTTGCTTCATAGACGACATACTCATCTATTCGCGAAACCAGGAAGTACACGCTGAATACCTTAGTGTGATTCTTCAGGTTCTGAAGGAGAAACAGCTGTATGCAAAGTTGTCCAAGTGTGAGTTTTGGCTCGACGAAGTAAAGTTTTTGGGTCATGTGATTTCAAAGGAAGGATAAAGCGTTTGAATGGATTGAAGCCTGTGAGGAAAGTTTGCAAGGATTAGAGAGAAGGTTGACTACTTCACGTGTTAGTGCTGCCTGATCTCAAGGGAACATTTGTGTTCACACTTCTACATATTCCTCAGTGTATTCGACAATTGATTGAATTGATAATATGGTGTCCATTGGTCTGGACATTTTCGTATTATTTCACTGAAAGTTTCGTTATGACTATTTCTTGAGTTATAACATAAACAACTTCTTGATACTGGAAGTTTCTTGATGAAACTTAGTCTAATCACTTTTACTTTTGGTGAAGGTGATCCAGTCTGATTTTTGCCAGACTGTTTATCTTTTGATTCCAAAGTTTATTGGAAGGTTCTTATGAACGAAGGAACTTTATTAGAGTCATGGATGTAAACATGTATTAGCTATGCATTTTTACACTCACGAACCTACTGAAGAGTCTTTTTGCATACTGGATATTCCTGTATTCATTCCAGATTGGTAAAATTCTTCTGTATACTTCTTCTGAGACCAAGACCAGGAAAAATTTCCTTTGTTGAAAATTTCTTTCCTTAATCTTCAGTGACCGAGTAGGTTTAGTTTTAAGTCACGGAATTTCGAGGACGAAATTCTTTTAAGAGGGGTGGGAATGTAACGCCCCGATTTTCACGTTTTCTAATTCTTCAGTATTTTAACGTCTTTATTTTATTCTAGGTCTTAGGAATAGAAATAAAATATTCCGAGACCATAGTCATGCTTGACGATATCGTAGGAAGCTACGATTAAGTTTTGAGTCAAAAACTCAAACGGAGTCCGGTCTGCGTTTTTACACTGACAGTATGATTTTACTGCTCAGAAGACCTCAGATGGACCCGTGAACGAGACAATAAGTCTTAGAATTTGATTCTCTACGTTTTGGTTAAATTTCGTAAAAATTTCAGAAAAATAACTTCCTGACCTTCGTTCGGGCGGAATTCTCAATCGGGTGACGAACGGAGCCACATATGGACTTACCGAGACTCGCCAACAGATAATCTTGATATCACAACATCCCAGGACACTTGGGAGAGTATGCCAGAGTGGTCATGATGATCGGGAAAATCTAGATGCGAAATGACCAAAATGCCCCTAACCTTCGTCTTTTGCACTTTTACCATTTTACCCTTTTGGCAAATGACCATTTTGCCCTTAAGTGACTTGTTTTAAAGGCTGAACTCAGCCCATCCAGCCCCTCATTCACGAAATTTCTGCCCAAAGAAGAACACCATTGTTGTTCTTGAAGAGAAACCCCATTTTTCTTCTTGAAAAGGTTGAATCACTTGTTGGAATCACTTGATTCCTTGAGCAATCTTCCTTCATTTCAAGGTAAGATCACTTCTATGATCTCTTAGCTTCTTGAATATCTCTTTATTTCAAGATCAAGATCCATTTTCATGAAAAGAATTTCTTAGATCCAAAACTTTGAAAATCCATAGGAAATTGTAGAAAAATCATTTTGATGTGAGACCAATTTCTTTGAACTCACATCATCATTCTCTATCTAAACCCAAGAACTTATGATTCAACTCTCATCATAGCTCAAAAAGCACATTAGGGCCGAACCCTTTTGAAGATGATGAATAGTGTTTTTCATCAATTTTTGATTTCTAACACTTGATTTCATCCTTAGCTTTCCTAATGCCTTTGAATCCATGAAATGGGAAACCAAGATCAATTCCTAGCTTTATTCTCTTTAGGGTGGCCGAAACCCTCTTTGTGAGAATTGTTGAGTTTGGTTTGATTGTTGTTTAATTATTGATTGTTTGGTTGTTTGTAGTTGGTGACAACTATCAGGAGGTTCACAAACCGATCAACCGACTTTGATCCGGGAATCTGCTCTTCAACAGGTATGGGGAGAAGAACCTCATCACACCAAGATGGTGGTGGTGAAGATGGTTGTTTAAATTATGTGTGGGTGAAACCCTTTAGTTTGGATTTGTCATGTATGCCTGTTTATACAAAAAATAATAAACTATGTCAGTAAAGATGGATAAATAACAAATATCACTTTAAACATAACTTACACTATAACTTAACATACAAATATCAAATTAAATAACAAAAAAAACTTAACTTATAATTATCAAGATAAACATAACTTAACTAATAAATATAACTTTAAACATAACTTACACCATGGTCAAGTAGTAATGTTCTCCCATATCCCTTCATGATGATCATCACGAATGGCATGTACATTGTCCGCTTCATTTTCCTCATTGAAAGTAGGCATCCGTGTTGAGAAAGAAGGAGTATCGGAAATATCAAGAGTTGAATCTTGATTTTCCTCACTACCATTATGCATGTTTTTTCCTTGGAGAACCACTGACCACCTTTTGTTAGAAGGATCATGGATATAAAACACTTGTCTTGCTTGGAAAGCCATGATGAAAGGCTCTTTTGTATGACTTATGCAACACCCTTTCCCGAGTGTCACACTCCCGAACGTTTATAAGGCCGAAAATATTTATTAATGCGGAAAATACGCTTTTTCTTTTTCTTTTATTTTCATAAAGATGTAATGGGATTAGTAAAGGTAATAAATAATACTAATAAGTGAACTTAGGTTCACCATGCATTACTAGGACATACAAACAGTATTATAATACAGAAAACAGAAAACAGAAATAACAACATTACTATATATAGACATAAGTCTAATGTATGACTGACATAAGAAATACAATAAGTACTAGGAGTCATCGCTCCCAAAAGGTACTACAAAAACTGACATAGTCTGGCCGACAACAAAACTAAAACAGAAAAAAGAGTCCACCTCCGAACTCAAAAGGACTGCGGAACCGAACCATCTTCGCGTCCATCTGTTCAAGCATCAACAGCAAGTACCAGCAGAAAACATATAGATATGGGTGAGATTCCCGTTCATCAACACAACAAAACAGCAGTAGTAAAGACGGGACGACTCACCGGGTAACAGCGTACCCAACATGCTTACAAGAATTCTCAATGTCAAACATATTAAGCAGTTGACGGCATAATATCATGTTAAGCAGTTAACAGTACAATAACAGTACAATATAATGCATTCTTAAATAGAACAGCGATGTATAACAGTAAATGTAAACATCAATAGCCATAAACATCAATAGCCATGCAACGCAATGCAATGTATATGACTCAATGTCAATGTCACTGGGTACTACTCTGACCCCTACTCCATGGAGCTAACAAAACATTCGGAGAGAGTGAATGGGAGGACATGTTCCGGTTTCTGCCAGCCATGAGCAAGATGCTACAACATTCGTAACGTGCACGTATCTGGCTTTACGGTAACACTCTCGACCAAACATGAAAAGTACGGCATCTAGTAGAGGATATCAGTGTATTGCACGAATTCGCCACGACACAGAAGAATCACCAACTGGTCACATGTCAGCCCTTCCAACCCTGATACCTCCAAAAAGACCATTGAAGATCGTCACCGTAAGATTCGCACCCGCATCAAGGTGTAAGCTCAACTCCTAGGCTAAAGGCCTTACAACTATGCACATGAAATGCCAATGCTTACACAAAGCAGATGCGATAAAGCAATGTCTATCTCCTGGATAAACCTCGAAGTCTACTAAGGTTCTCTTCCTTAGGAACTATACGTGTCTTTGTTTTATAAAACATTTATCCATCGGATAAATATCTCGTGACTCCTTTGGAATGATCCAGACTGCTTTCAGAATCGCCGACTGTCCCCACAAACCAACACAAGTCTTTTCAGCGTGTTTTGTCCTCACTCACACGCTTTCTAGGGAACTTCCCAGAAGGTCACCCATCCCATAATTACTCTAAGTCAAGCACGCTTAACTATAAAGTTCTTATGTTCTAAGCTCCCGAAAAGAAGATAAATCTTGTTGGTATGGGTAGTACCAATCAATTCTTATATGCCTTTCCTTAGCTATACAGTCCCATACCTGCATAGCCTCAGGATTCCTTCCACTGTACAGTCCCATACCTGCACAGCCTCAGGATCTCTCTCATTCCAGTTATCACAAGACGGAAACAATTGAACGATTAACCTGGATCCGAATCATCGGTCCGTCATCGAACTACTGTTTCGAAAACCAAAACATTTCGTGTTTGTGTTTACGTCTTATGAATTATGTCTCAAGTCCTAAGCATTATGAATAAGGATTGAGAATCCTCTTAGATGAGTCTTTAAGCCTTTCTAAGATATTAATCCCTTGTTTTTCAATTAAGGAAACAAGTGTTGATTTCACTTAAGTCTTATGAAGTCATTGATGTACTAAGTCGTCAATGGTATAGTACATGGTCTTGTTCCACCACATACCATACTTAATTAACCCTTGTCTTCAACTCTAAGTTAATTATTTAACTTAGGTTTTTCACGCGTAAAACTTTACGATTGAGTTAGAAAACTCCTTTTGTAAACCAAACAACTTTTACGATTGAAAACTCATTTGATTTGAAACAACATTTGAACTACTTACTTCACTTCTAGCATTTTCTAAAACATGAAATTCGCTTAGCGAGAGTACATTCGCTTAGCTAAATTAAGGTAGTGATTCCTTTCTCGCGGGGTGAACAGAAGTTTCGTGTCGCGAGGCTGAGAGTTATATTTGCTCCTTATACAAATCCTCTGTATCGCGAGGCGAATATTGTCTCGCGTCGCGAGGCAGAGAACTGTATTTCAAACCGACCTTCTGCATCGCGAGGCGATAATTGTCTCGCGTCGCGAGGCAGAGCTGCAATTCTTCACTGCTTAGGCGGTTCGCGAGGCGAGAACTACTTCGCTACGCGAGGCAGAGAAGCTGCATCTTTGCTGCTCGGGCTAGTCCGCTATCTCGCGAGGCGAGGCAATGTTAGCCTGGCGAATGCCTTATCTTCCCTCTGTCTCGCGAGGCGAGACGGGGTTCGCTGGGCGAGTGCCCTGTTTTCACTTTTCCTTAACTTCTTCATTAATTCTCTTTTGAAACACTTAGTTTGATTAACAAACCTATGGCTAAAGAAAAGACATTTTCCACTTTGGTGACACACTTAAAAGGTTAAAACTTCATTTGATCTTTGGATCAAAATCACTTTTGTTTCTCTTTGAAAACATAGGTTATGAAATCATGTTTTTCTTACTTCAAAACCTTGCTAGATCAAGAACAACACATGTTCTTATATTTCTTCTTACTAAGGCCACCAATGAAAATATAGCTCAAAAGCCTACTACAACACATGATACTTTGCTTCACCAACAAAGCAAATATAGCTCAAAATCTCACACCAATTATGACAAACCACAATTACACCTTATTACATCATAACCAAAACATACAAGTCCATCACACATCATAGTCTCATGACCAAGCATAAAAGTCCATACTTGATCTAGTGATCAAAGTAGGTTTTCCATCATACATGAAAATGATTTTTATTCAATCATATCATCATCAACATATGCTAAAGCACACTACAACATACTAAAGCATACACTCATCAAGACAACCTTGTTCTTGAAGAGAACTTAACAAAACATAACAATTAAAAGTGAACCCAAACTAAAGGGTTTCACCCACACATAAAGTAAACAACCATCTTCACCACCACCATCTTGGTGTGATGAGGTTCTTCTCCCCATACCTGTTGAAGAGCAGATTCCCGGATCAAAGTCGGTTGATCGGTTTGTTAACCTTCTGATAATTGACACCAACTACAAACAACCAAACAATCAAACATTAAACAACAATCAAACCAAACTCAACAATTCTCACAAAGAGGGTTTCGGCCACCCTAAAGAGAATAAAGCTAGGAATTGATCTTGGTTTTCCATTTCATGGATTCAAAGGCATTAGGAAAGCTAAGGATGAAATCAAGTGTTAGAAATCAAAAATTGATGAAAACACTATTCATCATCATCAAGAAGGGTTCGGCCCTAATGTGCTTTTTGAGCTATGATGAGATTTGAATCATAAGCTCTTGGGTTTAGGTAGAGATTAATGATGTGAGTTCAAAGAACTTAGTCTTACCTCAAAAGGATTTTTCTACAATTTCCTATGGATTTTCAAAGTTTTGGATCTAAGAAATAATTTTCATGAAAATGAAGATTGATCTTGAAATAAAGAGATATTCAAGAAGCTAAGAGATCATAGAAGTGATCTTACCTTGAAATGAAGGAAGATTGCTCAAGGAATCAAGTGATTCTAACAAGAAACCAAGCTTTTTCAAGAACAACAATGGTGCTTCTTCAAGAGTAACTATGGTGTTCTTCTCTTTTTGAGAGGGCTGTGCGAAAATGAGAGTGTGAGGGGCTGAGTTCAGCCTTAAAACAAGTCACTTAACGGCAAAATGGTCATTTGCCAAAAGGGTAAAATGGTAAAAGTGCAAAAGACTAAGGTTAGGGGCATTTTGGTCATTTCGCGTCTAGATTTTCCCGATCGTCATGACGACTCTGGCATACTCTCCCAAGTGTCCTGGGATGTTGTGATATCAAGATTATCTGTTGGCGAGTCTCGGTAAGTCCATATGTGGCTCTGTTCGTCACCCGATTGAGAATTCCGCCCGAACGAAGGTCAGGAAGTTATTTTTCTGAAATTTTTACGAAATTTAACCAAAACGTAAAGAATCAAATTCTAAGACTTACTGTCTCGTTCACGGGTCCATCTGAGGTCTTCTGAGCAGTAAAATCATACTGTCAGTGTAAAAACGCAGACCGGACTCCATTTGAGTTTTTGACTCAAAACTTAATCGTAGCTTCCTACGATATCGTCGAGCATGACTATGGTCTCGGAATATTTTATTTCTATTCCTAAGACCTCGAATAAAATAAAGACGTTAAAATACTGAAGAATTGGAAAACGTGAAAATCGGGGCGTTACAACTTACCTTGCCAAGGGCTACCAATGTAAATCCTAACTCATCGGTTTGTACACCACTGTTACTGTCAACCCACTTACATTTAAAAATAGGTACTCTAAATTTAGTGTAATCAATCTCCCAAATCTCTTTAATGACTCCAAAGTAAGATATGGATGCCATAACTGGGTTTGTATCTTTTGAACTAGAGAAGTGCATGGACTCGGCTACAACCATAACCCCACTGTTTTGCACGATACTCTTGTCATCCTGGGACTTTGTATATAAGGAAAACTTATTGATATCGTATCTACTCCAACATATGACATCAAAGTTAGGCCCGTGTGCTAACCATTTTAATGTATCAGAAGCAGTATTATCCTCCGCAATTTGATCTTTAAACCAATTTAAGAAAGTCTTATTATGCTTGTTCAACAACCATTTTTCTTTCATTCGAGGGTAATTTTGCTTGACAATGGTTTTGTGACCACATAAGTAAGGATTAACCTCATCAGTGTTATTCAATATATACAAATGTGCTTGAAGCACTTCCTCTCGACCCATGCTCTTAACAGTAATACCTCGTGTACCCTTACCATCACATCTTCCCTCATGACGAGACTTAGGAAGCTCTATAGGTTCCTCTTCTGACATGTAGTCTGTACAAAACTCAATAGCTTCTTCTGCAACATATATTTCAACAATAGATGCTTCAGGACGGTGTGGATTCTTCACATACCCTTTTAGGATCTTCATGTATCGCTCAACTGGGTACATCCACTTTAAGTGAACGGGGCCACACAATCTAATCTCCCTCACTAGATGAACAATTAAATGAACCATGATGTCAAAAAATGAAGGAGGAAAATACATCTCCAATTGACACAAGATAATAGCAGCCTCAGTTTCCAACTCATCCAGGTTTTGAAGGTCAATGACTTTGCTACATATAGCATTGAAGAATAAGCACAACCTTGTTATGGCATGTATCACTTTTTTAGGCAAGATGTCACGAATAGCCACTGGTAGTAGTTGTTGCATCAAGACATGGCAATCATGAGACTTTAAACCACTTAATTTGAGATCTTTCATTGAGACAAGCCTCTTAACATTTGAAGAGTAACGCTGTGGCACTTTGACGCCCCCCAGACACTCACAAAAACTTTTTTTCTCTTTTTTTGCTCTCGTATGCCCATCACCACTTGATCTAAACGAGCATTCACACCATCCTTTGTCTTGCCTTGAATGTTAAGAAGCGTCCCGACTACACTATCACACACATTTTTCTCCACATGCATCACATCAATACAATGTCTTACATCAAGTTTGCACCAGTATGGAAGATCAAAGAAGATCGACCTCTTCTTCCATATGTTTTTCTCAGTAGCCTTCTTATGGGCCTTTCCAAAGATAATATCCATGTCCTTAACCTGTTGATAAACTTGATCTCCGGTTAAGGCCGTCGGAGCAATTTCATTCTCCTGGCATCCATTAAAAGCTTTTCTCAATCTACGATACGGGTGATCAGGTGTGAGAAATTTTTGATGCCCAAGGTAAACTGTTTTCCTTCCATGTTGTAGTTGATGGTAGCATGTTCTTCACATACAGGGCATGCTTTATGCCCCTTAACACTATATCCGGACAAGTTCCCGTATGCTGGAAAGTCATTGATGGTGCAAAATAACATGGCACGCATCTTGAAAGTCTCATTGCAATACCCATCAAACACATCAACGCCTTCCACCCACAACTTTCTCAAGTCTTCAATCAAGGGACTTAGATAAACATCTAAGTCATTTCCTGGCTGTTTTGGGCCCGAAATCATCATAGATAACATAATGTATTTGTGCTTCATGAACAACCAAGGAGGTAGGTTATAAATTACCAGGAGAACAGGCCTTGAACTATGAATACTACTTAAGGTGCCATACGGATTCATTCTATCGGTAGCAAGTCCAAGCCTAAGGTTTCTTTTCTCATCGGCGAAATCCAGAAATAAACTATCAATTCTCTTCCATTGCAAAGAATCAGCTGGATGGCGAAGCTGTCCATCACATTTTCTCTCATCTGCATGCCACTTAATGTTTTTTGCGTCATTTACATTAGCGAACAATCGCTTGAACCTTGGAATTATTGGAAGATGCCATAATACCTTCGCAGGAGGACCCTTTGTGATCACAGCACAATTTGAATCATCATCGTTCACTTTGTAGCGTGATACCCCACACCTTGGACTCTCGTGCATCTTTTCAAAGTCATTCCTGTACAATATGCAATCATTAGGACATGCATGTATTTTCTTATACTCCATACCCATCGGACACAATATCTTCTTCACCTCATAGTTATGGTTCGGCAATGTGTTACCTTCTGGAAGCATGTCTTTCAACAGCTCAAGCAATTCGGTGAAGCTTTTATCACTCCACCCATTTCTCGCCTTAACAACTACCAATCTTAACATCGCTGACAACCGTGTGAAATTAGAGCACCCAGGATATAAAGGCTTATCTGCATCTATGCACAAAGTATCATACACATTTGCTCGTTGAAATGACTCTTGTCCAATATCGCGGATCATGTCCTCTAGTCGATCGTCCATATCTACGTCATCAACCTCCTCTCTTTGGGGCACACTTGGTTTGTCTAACAATTCACCATGCCATATCCATCTTGTATAACTCTTGCATATCCCTTCACAAATAAGATGCTCACGTATTTTCTCAGCTTCCAGTCGTCTCTCATTCAAACAATTAACACAAGGACAATAAAACCTTCCATTACTATCGGGAACATTTCTTTTAGCAAATTCTAAAAACTCTTCCACTCCATTTTCATACTCATTACTTGTGCGTCTAGCATCGATCCAATTACGATCCATAACTACAACAACAACTTCACTTAGTCCAATATCTTCAACTCCTTTTTATCACAGGGTATGGCCCTATCCCATTCGAGAAGAAACTTCTTCAACACACAGTTAACAGTTAGTCCTTAACTTTCATGCCCATACTTAACGAAATTTCGGCAGCATTTCCCATCGGTCTCTGACGTCACGACTTGAACGCGGTGGCATCCACCGCGACAAAGTGTGCACCTGGAGAACAAAAGGAAATGCATCAGACCGAAATTTCTTCAAGTATAACATATGAGAATTAAAGAATAAGTATTAACCAAATGAAGAATAAGTTTTTCCCCAAACTGTCCAACTTGGACAATTCAAGATTCAATACAATGAGTAGTACCTTAATAAAGTACACATATGCTCATTAATATTGAATCTCAAACGGGAAACTAAGGTTTTGCTAATTTATTAACACTAAAAGATAATCCAACAGTCCAATCCCTAAGTTAAAGCAGCAAACAAAACATTAGAATAAAATATCTTACTTGTGCTCAGAGTGAGAAGATAGAGAATGATGAGTGAGAGGGAGCTCGAGATGGGTTGAGGCTTGCCTTCACCCTAAATCAGAAACACAAAGCAAAGAGAGGGTTTGAGAGAACTGTGAGAGGTTTTTTAACCTAACATTTAAAAACCATTCATGTTAAACTAATATTCTTAACTAATATGCCAAACTAATATGCACCAAGTGTTTATAAACCAAGCAATACAAAACATTTGGCCAAAAGAATAGAACTAGGAATGAAGTAGTTATATGAGGCAATGCATATCTACATTGATAGAACAAAAACAGAAAATATGAATGTGATGAAGGAGAAGAAGCAGCAACGAGCTAAGAGGTATCAAGATTCTGATTTCAGACTTAGCTCAAACAAAGTCATGTTCCTATCATTTTTAAAACTCTTACAGTTTAATATCCTAACAAGTTATTTCACACTAAAATATTTAAATTCCTCTCACCAAGTATATTACCTCATTGAAATTCTTCATCCAAATATACCCTTAGTTCAGTGGAGAGTAAATCAACTAAAGATATTTACTAATCTGAGCCTTCCAGTTCAATGATTGAAGAATGAGAGCAAAAGAGTTTTATGTTTCCTTGCATATTTACTCAAGTTGAATAAACCACATTTTCAAACTAAATAGTAAATTCTAATACATTAATACTTTTTCTCTTCCTGCTTTCTCCCTTTAATTTCATAAGAAAATCTAATCAGAAGGAGAAGTGTTTTTCTTCATTAGAATGTCACGTATGGATTTCCTTTCTGTGAGTCTTAGAATCAAGTTACATGCCATACTGTAAAACTAATCAAGTACATTGCAAAACCAAAGTAATAGGTAGCAGACAACAACAACAATGTAGAGAGAGAAAGAGAACCTGCGAGAGGAGAGGGTGAAGCCGTTGGCAAAGTTTGGTACAGAGGTTCCGAGGAAAGGGTGAAGCCGTGCGCGACTGGGCAGTGTATCAGCGAAGAAGAAGCAGCAACGATTTGTGGCGGTGGTGCTAGGTTACGGTGGTGAAGGATGAAGGAGAAGGAGCAACAACGAGAGAGAAGGCAAACAGTGAGGAGGGAAAGATATGAAAGAACACTGGAACATGAAATGGGTTTAATGAAGATTTGAAATCGGTTGGATAATAGAACCGATTTTGAAAGTACAATAATGAGATCGGTTGTGAAATAACCGATTTTGAAAGTATACTAATGAGATCGGTTTTGTAAGAACCGATGTAAATACTTGGCGGGAATAAATAATTAGTTTTTTATTTAAATTTTCTACATCGGTTGTCCTCTAAAACCGATCTTAAATTTGTTATACATCGGGTTAAATTTAAACCGATGTAAAAAGTTTTCCACTTATTTCCAAAATTGCCACCGCCTCTTTTTTTAAATCGGTTTTTAGTTAACCGATCTAGAAACCTGTTGTAGAATCCATATTTTGCACTAGTGCATCGTCCGAGTCCTCACGTCTCCGCCAGGACCTATGATCAATATCTGTACATGTGTTCCAAAAACACAACAAGGTGTCCAACATGTACAGGCAAAGGTGAGATACTCATATAAAGTTATCACGATAGCCGCACAAGCGACAAACAGCAGTATAAACATCCACAGATAAATACAGTTATATGAACAGTTATTTATATAATACAGTACAACATCCCAAACACTATCATCAGTTATAATAATGCATGAGACTTCAATATCATCTTTCTAATTCGTGTACTTCGGAGATTCTAACTTCCCAACATCGAGCGATAGGCCGTAGTAACACCCGTAACACAATTGTTCTCATGAGTCGGCCTCTCTATTTAGGTCCGAACTCCAATTGTTCCAGGGTACCATGTCATAACCATATCCTGAATACGCCAGTCTCTGATCGAGTTCATTCGTGTTTGGCAGCCGATTTACCACGGCACGGGGTTGCTATGCCACCGGCCACTTGTGGGATCTCGAACACAGAATGCCCCTATAGACCTAGTGGTCTTGACTGATTTTATTCTCAACTACTAGAGTTGTAGCTCGGTTTCAAATGACACGTCTGCCGGTTCATGCATGTACACAGAAAGTTTTTTGTTTTCTTCGCGTTCATTCTTTCAAATGTCGAGACATAAAGTCCACGACTCGTTTCAAAAAGGCATTAAGCCCACTCAAATAAAAACACAGGACACGAAGTCCGAGTGCTCAATCCACAAAACACTAGCCCCGATGTCTCGGCCACTAGGTTCGGGTTCGTCTCAAAGGTTCATCATTTTTTTTTCCTTTTCGATCAAACTTTCTCAAAACAACCTTGGGAAAACAAAATACACTTTTGTTTTCTTGAAATAAAACATTTTTTTAATCAAGGGAACATTTTCCAGGAAAGACACTTTTTCGGAAACAAAATCATTTCTCTAAAGGTTCCACGTCTTTTTAAAACGTTTTACTGAAACGAAACACTTTTCGCACGACTTTCCACAAAACCATTTTTTCTTTTCAAAAGAACACAATTTTTTCAAAAAGGGAACTTAAATTTTCTTGAAAAGCAATACGTCTTCCAAAAAAACCACTTTTTGATTTAAAAACACGGTTTTTAAAACATAGATTTAGGATTTCGAGTCTTTTAATAAATTATTGAGACATAGCCAGTCCTATTCTCATCCAGGATATAAATATATGTATAGATATATATACCAACAGTTCAATATCACCATAATATCACTCAAGGCATCCATGCCACAAATCACCAACAAGTGTGCAAATATGTTTCATTACGTAAAACTACTTCAAATATCATTCAACACATATCTAAATCATCAATCAAGACATCATAACACATATATCAAACATGCACTATGAAGCAACACAAGTTAAATGAATACCTCCCTTTACCTCACAAAAGAAGTTCAATGCAAACTCGATCGGTTCTCAGCTCCGGCTCCGGTTCCGTTCGCGTCGCCTAAAACAATCAAACACAATTCAATTTAAACAACAAATCAACATCAATCTATAACATAAGAAGATAAGTTTTCCTTCCCCTAAAAGGTATAGAGTTCGTCCATGAAAGATAAAAAGGATTAGGGATCTCATTTGGTTCCAAACTTTTGGTTGGTTGGTTCATGAACTTAGTTAACACCATTTCAAGTCCTATGACTCAAAAATGTGAAACAACACTCATGGATTTTCCCCATGAAGCTCTCGGCCATATTGGGCAATTTAGGCTAGGAATTGATTTGGTTTTCCATCACTTGGATTCAAGGACACTAGGAAAGCTAAGGATGGAATCAAGAGTTAGAAATCAAAAATTTGAGCAAAAACACTATTCACCACCATTACTAATTCGGCCACTTTGGGGTTTTAGGGCTAGGATGAGACTTGGATCATGAGCTCTTGGGTTTAGATAAAGGGTGATGAGGTGAATTCAAAGAACTTGGTTTCACATCCAAAGGATTTTCCTACAATTTCCTATGGATTTTCAAAGTTTTGAATCTAAGAATGAGTTTCATGAAAATGGAGTTTTGATCTTGATATTGAAAGAGATTCAAGAAGATATGAGACCATACAAGTGATCTTACCTTAAAATGGAGGAAGATTGGTCAAGAAATCAAGTGATTTCAACAAGCTTTCAAGGTTTTCTCAAGGATTCAATGGAGGTTTTTTTCTCTAAGGAAGATGAAGTGTTCTTGGTGTTCTTGAGGGGCTGGGCTGCGTGGAATGAGGGGCTGAGAGGGCTGTTCCAGCCTTCTTAAAAGCTCATTAAGGGTACAAAGGTCATTTGGTTCAAAGGGTAAAATGGTAAAAGGTGAAAAGGCTTAAGTTAGGGGTATTTTGATAATTTTGCGTCCCGAAATTCCCGATCGTCATGACGACTCTGGCATGCTCTCCCAAGTGAGTTGACATGATGTGATATCAAGATTATCCGTTGTCGGGTCCTGGTAAGTCCATATGTGGCTCTGTTCTCCACCCGATTGAAGATTTCGCTCGAACGGAGGTCAGGAAGTGATTTTTTTTGAAATTTTTATGAAATTTAACCAAAATGTAGAGAATCGAATTCTAAGACTTACTGTCTCGTTCACGGGTCCATCTGAGGTCCTCTGAGCAGTAAAATCATACTGTCAGTGTAAAAGCGCAGACCGGACTCCGTTTAAGTTTTCGACTCAAAACTTAATCGTAGCTTCCTACGATATCGCTGAGCATGATTATGGTCTCGGAATATTTTATATCCCTTTCTAAGACCTCGAATAAAATATAAGTTCATAAATACTGATTAATTAGGAAAACTCGAAAATCGGGGTGTTACACATTCCTAGGTGATGTGACCTGATGTGACTTGATGTGACATCAAGTTTATCCGTTAACGGGTCCCATTAAATCCTTTTACAGCTTGGTTTGTCTCCCGGTTCGAGTTTTCGCCCGAATAGTTTATATTATTTTCAATTTTTAACATCAAGACTTGATTTTAGCAAAATTGTAGAGAATCGAATTCTAAGCCTAACTGTCTCGTTCATGAGTCAAAATTAGGACTTTTTAGTAGTAAAATACTACTATCAGTGAAAATGCAGACCGGGCTCCATTTGAGTTTTCGACCCAAAATTTAACCGTAGCTTCCTACGATCGCATGGAGTATGAATATGACTTTGGTTTTCCAAAAATCATTTTCTAAAACACAGATAAAAATATAAACTTATTAATAGAGTTTATTGGTCTTAAAAAGCGTGAAAATCGGGCATTACAACTTCTAGAAAAATATCTAGATATTTATGAAGTTAGAGGTGAAAAGACCATTTTGCCCTTAACATTTTGTTTTAATTCCAATTTTGTCCCTAAGTGAAAAGACTATTTTACCCTTAAATGAACAACTGTTGGACATCCTTGTCCCTCCTTCACCCCACGCCTAAGGCTTTATGAAGCCACACCTTCATCATTTTCTCACCTCCACCATTTTTCTCCTTAAGTTTCATTTCATTTTCAAGTTTGATCTTTAACCATTTTGGTGAAGAAAGTGTTGATCCTTGCTTATTTTCCATCACTCAAGAGGTAAGATTACTCTCTTTGATTCGTGATCTTCTTGTTCTTCACTTATTCTTTGTTTTTCAAGCCATGATCAAAATGTTCAAGTTTCTATGTCCAATCTTCAAAAATCTCTAGAAAATTGTAGAAAAATCCTATGATCATGAAACCAATTTCTATAAACTCACCATGATGTATACAATGATCATTTAGAAGCATGAACCCAAAAGAAAGTTCCTCCCTATATTTCTATGACATGATCGAACCTTAAACTTGTAGGAAACCATGAGTTTTACTTCAACTTTTTGTGTAATAAGACTTGATCTAGTGTTATGTATGCTTAGAGATCATTGAATCCAAGAGATTGAAGCAAAATGAAATCCCTAGCCTATTTTCTTATAAGATGGTCGAACCCTAGATGAAGTGAGGTAGGAAATTTATGTTGTTAATGTTGATGTTTTGACTTGGTTGTGTGAAGGTATTAGTTGTTGAGTGTTTTGGGCGAGTAATCGGAAGATTTGCGGACTAGTCGGATGATTTTCATTCAGAGAATTACCTTCAAGAGGTAAGGGGAGATTAACTCTAATGAGTTTGATAGCCTCATAAGGTTGTTCGTTGGATGATTGTGATTGAGTTAATTGGAGTGATGTTGATGATTCCCTTGTGAATGCATTATGTGATATATATGCTTGATTGAACTAGTGAATATGTGATTGGATATTGAAGCATGAATTGTGGCGTTATTGCCTTGGATGAGATAAATGTATGATGTTGGTTTTGGATATTTGATGACTATATGTGTATGCATTGAATTGTGATTTCTTTGACTGGATTGGTTGAGAACATAGCATCGGCTATAGCTTGATAATGAAAGATTAAGCTACTTAAAAATCTTAATCAAAGATTGAGAAAGGTTTTTGTTTGAGAAATGAAAAGCTTTTAAGTTAAATGGTGTAATGACCAATTTTACTAAAAGCCACTAAGTTAAGAACTCAAAAGGAATTTCGAATAAGACTTAGGAAGTAGAGAGTTGGTGAGGAAAATAGTGAAAAGTTGCTTTATCATTATTTTCTAAACCTTTTTTTACAGAGAGAACGTTTTGAAGAACATTTTAGTTTTGTCACAGGAAGAATCTTCTTAAAGTATTTGACCTTTCAAAAAGAGAAAGTCTCTTTCCAAAAAGAAAGTTTGCTCCAATGAAAATCTTTAGAAAAATGTTTCACATGATGGAACCTTTAGAAAAGGCTTTTCAAGTCAAAACCCTTTTGAAAATGAATTTTGAGGATTTAAGCCTGTAGAAATAGCTTCGTAAAGAAAAGATTTTGTGGAAATAAGTTTTAGAGTGAAAATGAGTTTTGGTCTATAGCAAAGAGATTTTAAGTTTTGTTTTCAAGATTTGATCAATGAAAACGAAATTTTGATAAAACTGGTAATTATCCCTTCACGCATGTGAAGCACATGAATCTAGTGACCGAGACGTCAGGCTAGAATTCTGTGGATTGAGCACTCGGACTATGTGTCCTGTGTTTTGAAATGAACAGACTTAATGTCCTATATGCGAGTCTAGTGTCCGCGACGTCGGCCTAGTACTTCGTGAATTGAGAACTTGGACTACGTGTCCTGTATTTTGAATGAACGGGCTAAATGTCCTTTAAAATGAGTCATAAGCTATGTGCCTTGACAAGAAAGAAAGAACGAACCAAAAAGAAAACAGAAAACCATGAGTTGCATACATGAGTTGGTCGACGTGCCATTAGAAACGAGCTACAATCCAAGTGGTTGAGAATATGAGCCAGTTAAGACCACTAGGTCTATAGGGGTATCCTGTGTTCGAGACTCCACAAGAGGCCGGAGGCATCGCGACCCCGTGCCGTGGTAATCGGCTGCCCAACACGGATGAACTCGATTAGAGACTAGACTATTCATGATATGGTTGTGACGTGATACCCTTGCACAATTGGAGTTCGGACCTAATTTGAGAGGCCAACTCATGAGGACAATTGTGTTATGGGAGTATTCACGGCCTATCGCTCGATGAAGAGAAGTTAGGAATCTCCGGAAAACATGAACTAGAAAGTTGATTGAAGTCTCATGCATTCTTTTAACTTATCTTGATGAATGGGTGTGATCCCACAGAGTGAGATTATCTTGTTGTGATATTATGCTGAATGTTGATATTCTATAGCATGACTGTGTTGCATATCGATGTATTAGTTGCACTTTGTTTTACTTGTGTGGCTATTATGATAAACTTGTGAACGAGTATCTCACCCTTGCCTGTACATGTTGGACATCCTGTTGTGTTTTTGGATACATGTATAGATGTTACTCAATGGTCCTCTGGGTCACCTCGGGATTTCCTTAATGCCGACGATGAAGATGTGTGGACTGTTGACGACAAGACCCAGTCTCCTTTGTACGATGTATGTTAGGTAGTATACTCTTTTGTCCTTAGAGTTCTTTTACCAGACCAACTCTTAGGAATTTTGATGTTTAAGCCAGGTCTTTCGACTGTGACTGATTTTTTGTGTATTAAGAAATTGAAAAGATGTACGTCTTATGGCGAAGTTGAATTACTGTTATAGATGATGAGTTTCAATTTGTTTCATTCTGGTTGTTAAAGTTTTACTTTGGTACCAGATTTCCGCAACTACTCTTGAGTTATTTTTGAAATAAATTTTAATTAAACGAAAAAGAATATTTGGGATACGAAATGTGACACCGGGTTGGGGTGTTACAAAGGACTACTTCAATAGGGTCACCATGAGAATCGCTTATGACACTTGCATAACTATTATGCAACGTTCTCATAGCGGGTCACTCTAGTATAGATATTCCACTAATATTTATATTTATGTGAAGACTTGATATCTTATATCTATGACCCGTGAGATGTGGTCATCAGTATACTCACATAATAGTCTCAATGTATTAAGAATAGTGTTCTATAATTTAATGACATCTCACGGTCAAGTTATACTTGACGTTCCATTAAATGAACTACCTATTCTAAGAACTCTTTTATGCTATAAAAATGATCATCAAATATAGCATAATAAATAAATGCCACATATATATAAAATATAAAATGAAGGCATGATACAATATATAAATCCAATAAATATATGTTGGCCACTAGAGCTTACACCAACAATCTCACACTAGCACTGGTGCTAATTAGGCATAAATCTAATACCCATCGACCTAGTATGCGCGTCATGCTTCTACTGACCAAGAGGCTTGGTAAGCGGGTCAGCAACATTGTCTTGTGTATCAACTCTGCATATGTTCACATCTCTTCTGCTGATGATCTCTCGAATGAGATGGAAACGTCTGAGTATGTGTTTGGATCGTTGGTGGGATCTGGGTTCCTTGGCTTGCGCGATTGCTCCATTGTTATCGCTGAGACGACCCCATACGTATGAAGGCTTCCTATTAGTCCCAACCTCTTAATATTATTATCTATGCCTAGCCGTATATAAAGCGATAGCGTGGTCAACAAATAGCGATGCTGAAGAAAACAAACAAAACGGTAAGCATAGAAAAGTGATCAGAGTAAAAGCGCAATATATACATAACTGTACAATACCATGGATCAGTTAGCCCCATCAGTAGGGCAGTGTCTATACATATACATCCTAAAGGCAAAACCAAAATACATCAAAAGCAATATAAAACTCTCGGAGCTCACCAACAAACCCCCATCCCCTCTCAAAAGATACATCAAAAACTCACGGCTCACTCCTTAGGACGCACTGGCAGGCTCTCACCATTGGTGGTGAGGATGCCCTGAGCTACCCTGACCCTCGCCATGAGTATGCCTGTACCACACAATAGGCTCGTATTCTGACGAAGAACTGGAGACCACGACCCTCCGCCTACGGTAGGTCGTCAGGTACTGCTCGGTCCTCCTGCGCTGGCCTCGGTAGACGTAACTTCTCCTAGTGGTCACGATCGAAGACTGGGGTGCTACCTACGTGTAGTCTCGTTCCCTCTGCCTCGGAGGTCGCCACATCCTCGAGAAAGGTAGAAACCAGTACACACGGCAGAGGCCGATGATTTCCACATAGGGAGGCATGCTGCTCCGAAAGATCAGACTAACGGGTCCTGGGTACACCACCAAAAAGGTAGTGGGGTCTACCCGCCATTGCCTCTCGTTATGGTATACTATCTCAATATCACCCAGCACCGTCATCCGCGGTGCCCCCGTGAGGAACGGGTGAAGCCTCGGGTCCATGCTGAATCTCCGCTGGCTCGTCGTCTCCAAGCGATCCCATAATAGACAACAAGGAAAAACATAAGGGAGATAAGAAATACAACGCGTCATCAAGTAGGAAAATAGTAGTAATGCAGTAAACACATATAACAAGTAGCAGGTAGCAAATATCTCAAATATCATAGTTAAAGCATACTAACAAATGTCTCTCAAGACAACACATGCAACAAGCATTCATCTCCATAAGTCTCACACTCAGATCAATCCTCTAAACCGGGATACTAATCCCATGCAGCATGTCGGCTGAAAAATGCACTTCTGCATGTTTCCAACTGGAACTGTTCCACACCCGAACAAGTCCACACTGAAACAGGTTCTGTGTCGGAATGGAGTTAGCTTGTCCAAGAAACTGAACCGCTTACCGTGACCAACAAGAGTGCATCCCCCCTTCCACACCGGAATCGAGGTATCTCTGTCGCCTCGGAACATTAGCTTGGAACAAATGGAAAGCTCTGGGATTAGTCGGGCAAATCGGACTGGATCGGGCATCACGACAGGATAGGAGCTACCTCATCCGTCACTCTAAACTATTCCCGAGACCGGCAACATCCCCAAGGCCACTCACTTGACCGCCCCATCTACTTTCCGTACCCGCCCTCAGGTACCGCTAACCTTGTATGATGCTGGCAGCCCATACTACCTGTCACATGGCCTCGCCACTTTGCAGCTGATGATGATATGCAGCAAGCATCCTCAACGGGCTTGGTACCAGATCTCATGCCTAAGCTCTTAATCAGAAACAACATAATGCCACTGCATCCACACGGCCACAACCTCGACACCACGTGTCCATGAGCCACCGCTCAAACAAACACGGCCAGAGCCATAAGAAGTTAGTATAATAGCAACGACACCATCTACGATATCAACTCGACGGCAACATGGCACACAACCAAACTTAATTCTACGGCATTTCACCACAACGCTCAACAATACAGCATACAGCATACTAATAATAGCAATAACATCAACTATAGCATATAGTAGCATATCACATACCAACTAGCATATAGGCACTTAGACAGATAGCAACAACAACAAGCAGTTGCGTACAGTCATACGAAACCAACCATCCTCAATTAACAATTCGCTAGCCTAGGGTTTCTAAACTTAATGGTGATTGCCCAAAGTAAGCTAAACCTAGGGTTTAGGTACTATATCAGGGCTCAACCACTAGTAGGGTTAGGGCTTCCCTACATATAGCAGAAGCACATGACACTACTCTTGCCTTCCCGTCGGCAGCAATACTCTTTCTCCCCACCTGAACAGTCGTCACGCGAATCTAGGCAATAACTGGCTCACTCCTCCTTTCTCAAGCTCGAGCTCGCAGTCCTCCTTCAATGGTAGCTCCAAGAACAACCCCAATCCTCTTGGTAGCCGCGTCCTTAGTCCTCAATTTACGGGAAATCACGAGCACGCACTTTGCCCTAATAATGAGCACAACACATATACAACAGTGTTAGCCCTAGGGCAAGCCCAAAGGATCAAAGAAAAAGGTAAAGACTCGAAGGACACCAAGAAAATGAAGAACACGTGTTAGGAGTCTGAGTTTACCTGTGGCAAATCGAAAAACTAATCCGTCAAATTCGAAGATTACTTCGCCGCGATCACAACGGTGTAGTTGTAACACCCTACTTTTCACTTCTATGTCTATATGCGTTAATACTTAATTATAGATGTTTGCGTATGTTGTTTATGCCTATTTTTGATGCATAAGTTCAGAGTTGTAGTAGTTCAGCCTTTAGAATAATCGATCCATCCGAGTCTAAATAACCTGTTTCACGGTTTTGGCCATATCTTGAGTTCTAGACATCCGATCGAGGTGATCTTGGATGCGTTGGAAAGCTTAGATAATTATCTACAAGTATTATACAGGTGTAGAGGCCAAAAACACGTTTTATGAAAGGGAAATCGATTTGGGAAATCGATTTCCAAGTGAAGAAATCGATTTCCAGAAAGTGGAATTCGATTGTTTAAAGGGCAAAATCGATTTCCTTGATAAGAAAATCAATTTGGCCAATGGAAAATTGATTTCCATGGTTGTGGAATTGATTCCCATGCGTGTCAGAGCTTGTGTACGCGTTTGGGTTATCGGGCTATGCTGTGTACGGCCCATTCGTCCTAAAACGTCCCTAACAGTTATATATACATAGCGTATGACCTAAACCTAGTATCCAGACCCTATTGTACTCACTCTTTGCCTCTTCTCATCCCTAGGAGCTCACTGATCTCTTGCTCTAGAAAACCCAAAAGGACGAATCCTGCTTTGGTGTTCTTTGTCAAGAACATGCTGTTGTTTGGCTAGTCTATCCCTGTTGCTAGAGTTAATCTCCTAAGTTAGAAACCAAGGTGGGTTTCTAATCCTAGATTTGTTTTCCCTTTCAATCCTTAACTTAAAGATCGACTCTGCTTTCCAGTGTTGCGATCGTGATCAAGTGCTGAACCCGTAAGAAGGAACCGTAGCAGAACTTGGCTCTGTTCTTTTTCCCTTAGACAGTGAATCGTCATATAAGGTATGGGGGGGAGAAAATTGGTCATGAATATGTGGGTTTTGGGATAGGTTAAGATGAAGGGGTTAACCCATGACCCCTATGTATGCCTGCGTATGCCTATGAATGTTGTTATGTTGTTTTCTGGCTATATGAGTATTGATTGAAGAATAATCTGATGTTATAACATGTTTATAACTATGAGTTCATGACTTATATGATTGTTGATGAATTGATGATGATGAGCATGTTGTTTATGCCATGATATGGTGTTTTGTTAACCTTATGCTATTAGAACATAGTTATAGGGAGAAAATAAATAGGCAATGTGAGATTGATGACCAAGGATTAGTTTGAGAACCCTTAGGTTATGATTTATGAGTGTTGGACTAATCAAATTGGTGATGAATAGCTTAGGCTCGAATGATATGTTAATTAGAGAACGTAGACTGGTCCGATAGCGGAGAAAACCCGCTGCTGTATGATTTGACACCCAGAAATCGATTTCCAGCACATGGAAATCGATTTGAATCCTCCAAGAATCGATTTCCAAGGTGTGGAAATCGATTTGGCCTTGTAGAAATCGATTTCTAGAATCGATTTTCCTTGTTCAAAATCGATTGGGGAAATCGATTTGAACATGTTGAAATCGATTTCCAGAGATTGGAAATCGAATTGAAGGCTTGAGAAATCGATTCCGGAGATTGGAAATCGATTCTCATATGCCCAGGAGCAGTTTTGACCCCGTATGCTTGATGGATAGTGTTTTGTAGGCATGTTATAATCTTAACAAGATATGAATTGTGGTTTAGCTATTAAGATTAAGTTATAATCTTAATAAGATATGAATTGTGGCTTAGATATTAAGGTTATGTTATAATCTTAATAAATATATGACTTGAGGATTAAATATTAAGCTTAAGTTATAATCTTAATAAAATATGAATTGAGGTTAGATAATAAGATTAAGCATAATACTTAATAAAGATAATGTTAAGTTAAGACTTAACAAATAGAACAATTAATAAGATGATGATGTTACTGGTAACGACGTACTGTTACCGATGTTGTTGGTTAAATCATTCTTGATGCTTATGGTCAAGTTTGATGTTGATAAATCATCTTTGATGCTTGTTGGTCAAAGTTGATAGCCATGTAATGGTGTTGATGATGGATGGTTGGACATGTGTTTACATATTGATGAACATTGCACGCATCATACGTTGAAGTTGATATGTTGGGTGGAAAGCAAACGACGAATCGCGATAGTGGAGGCCATGATGGGTGTTAACCCGGCCTTGCGGGTACATTGGGTATGGAAGTTCCAGATGACATAGGCTAGCTACCTATTGTCGAAGTGACCTAATGAATAAGCTTGGGTACCTTGACTAGCCACTATACGTTGTCAGGATTAGTAACAGTGTTCGGGGATGGCCCATGGTCTGGCATATCATCCACGTTGATAACCGGACATGTACTCGTAATCGTCTTTCCAGAGTTAGAGTTGTTGGCCACATGCATATGGAGTAGTGATGTTGCATTCGCATTGACATGTATCTCTGATATATATATATATATATATATATATATATATATATATATATATATATATATATATATATGTATATATGTATGTGTGTGTGTGTGTGTGTGTGTGTGTGTTGATTGATGTATGTTGTATGTCATCTTAATTACTATTCCATTCCGTTTACATATGTTTATGATCGTATTTCTCACCCCTATCTTTTGTTGTTCTTGTGCATATGATGTTGTATGTGCAAAGGAGGGTGAACGTGCAGACGAGGAGTGATCCCGTGGAGATCTCTCTTAATAGTAGTAGTTAGGATTTATGTTCAGTTGTTTAGTTTTATTCCGATGTATTATCGGTATATGTATACCAACTCTGATATGTGACATCGGAATTTGGGTTATGTTTATTATTTATGTTTTCCGCAGTTTGTTTTTAAAGGATTTTGATTATTTCAGATTCCTACATTTTACGTTACAGATGATGTGATGCACATTGCCCTTGAGAAAATGTTTTTAATTTAATTGTTATTTTTTTAAAGACATGTATGATATTATTTATGCTTTATTATATGAGGGGTAGTGGGTGTCACAGTAGTCAGAATCGCGTTCCGGTACTTCGATCACCTTCAACCTCAAACTTTCTCACTCTAGAAAACAGCTCCCTCTCTCTCAAGTTGCAGAGAATTGTGGAGACTTCAAGGAATTTTCGTGCAAATGAGGGAGAGAAATGAAACTCCACTAACTTGAGCTGCTGTGCACATTGTAGCGTGGAAAACCTTCATGCTTGAGCGTGCCCACGCTTGAGCGTGAGGTCCCTCCACGCTTGAGCGTGGAACCTTGTCCGCTCCGCCTTGATCCTGGCTTGACATGTGTAGCACACGCGTCAAAAACACTCCAGCTGGCAAACGCAGTCAAAACGCTTGAGCGTTAGAGTTACCAACGCTTGAGCGTTAGAATGCTTAGGCGTGATAACCTCCCATGCTTGAGCGTTGCGTTCAATTGGGAAAAGCCTTCCAAACATCTAGCTTCCACAGTTACTCTTTTAACGGCTTAGGCACCTCCAACCTTGTTCAAGCCTATTCCTAAGCTTCAAACTAGGTCTAAAACTAACACACAACAATTCTCACAATCATCCAAAGCTCCAATCGAGATTAACCAACTCGATTATAGTTCACAGAAAACCGGGATGTTACAATCGCAATAGAGGTCAATCGGGTCCGCAATGCTAGGAACAGTACCAAGTTCAGAGATGAATAGTGGGCGGCAATAAAAATGAATTTTGTATTAAAGAAGTTGTACTTATATGCTCAAATTCCATTATTATGTTGTATTGTTGTCATATATATTTTCTTTGAGAATCATTTTCCTTGAAATTTAAGATTACTTCCTAAGTGACCAAATATTAATTGCAAATAATATATCCTTTGGATTTATTTCCCATATAGATTAATGGTCAGTCAAATCTTAATAAACTTATATTTCTTGTCAATTACCGAAAGAAAAAAATATTACTTTTTATTTGTATGTGCTTACTCAAAGATCAAAGTGAAATTGGTTTCTTAGTTCTACTATGATATTTATTTATGAAGTTTATTTTGAAAGTCGTATCTGCTCAATAACTGCATAGTTTAATTGCAAGTTAAATAAATCTTATTCTCTTTTTTGTTAGCAGATTTTGTTTTTGTAAGATCATCTCTTAACAGAAAGCAAAACTATTTCTTTTCTTATGAAATTATCAGTTTGGACTAGATAGGACGTAGTATGTGGACGTTGCTACTGTTTCTCCTTTCCTTCTTTGCTTTATTTTATTTGTTTATCTATTTATAAAAATTCCTTTGCATTGTAAATAATATAATAGTTTTGGTGTGGAATATATATATATATATATATATATATATATATAAAAGGGATTATAAGACCAACGTATGGATGTTATAAAACTTTACTTCAATATCTTTTGTGAATTGTTTGTTATAAACCTTTTTTTTTTTTTTTTGAATTCTTATAATGATGAAATGCAAGTGAAGATATTATGATTTTAGGAGGATGGACAGAAACAAATGCTTAAGTGCATGATTTTATTATAGTGTTATTATTGAATTCTTTTTATATATATTCTTATAGTTAAGAGGCCATGAATTGTGCATTTATTAATTGATGCTTCAGCCTAGTGGTCTGATGTATGCTTAGAGTATATCAAAGATATCAAGGATGTAGGTTCCCTTAGGATAGAGTAAGGTAGGTGAGATGATCTTGTTATGACCGGATTTAATCCAAGAGACCACAGTTAGGATTCAAAGGGGAAAGATGGGCACTGAACAGAATAGGTAAAGAGTGTTGTGCCGACTAGAAAAGTAAGCCTTTAGAATTTTGGGAAGGGAACAAGTATTCTTGAGAGTCATTCCTAAGATTGGGATGTAGAGGTCAATGTCAGTCAGAAAACTAATTCCTTGTTTTGTGGGTCTTTTTCAAATATTCAAGAGAGAGTCGGGCCTATTGCTTACCAATTGGCTTTTCCAACATGATTGTAGAACTTTCAAGAGCTATTTCATGTTTCTCAACTCCGGAAATATGTGTCAGATGTGTCTCATGTAATAGCTCCTGAGTCAATTCAACTAAAGGATAACTTGAATCATAGAGTCATGCCTTTTCAACTCATCGATAAGAGCACTAAGACTCTGAAGAATAAGTAGATTCCGTTGGTGGACATGTTTTTGGAAGGATTGACTCCAGAAGAGGCTACTTAGGAACCGGAAGAAGACTTGGTGCGCCGATGCCCAGACCTCGTTGTTGAAGGTACATCACCTTTATTTGCTTCGTATGTGAGGGAGGAGTTAATTTTGGGGACAAAATTCTTGAAGGAGGGGAGAAAATGTAACATCCTAAGAAATAAATAAATATAGATAGGCATTAACTTTAGCAAATAAAATTAATAGCGTGTTGGGGAGGCTTAGAGTGGTTGATTTCGAGGCTTAAAGGTATATATGGATCAAGAGAATAAAAAGGAAAGTTTTAAGATTAAAAATTTGTCATAGTAGCATGAGCACCCTCGTGCTCATGTTCGGCACGCCCGTGCTGAAAGAGCGCGGTCTGAGCCCCGTCGTGCTAACTTTTAGCATGCCTGTGTCGGAAAATGGACAATTTTGACGTTGATTGGCACAACCATGCCAATCGAGAGCACGCCCATGCTTTATGTCATGACGCATTAAAAATACATTTTATAAATAGGGACGCGTGGGTAACCCTATATAAACCAATCCTAATACTCTTAGTACGGCTACAAACCCTCTTTGCACTCTAAAACACCTTAGTAACGGCTGTGGAGCATCCTCATGCTTGAGAGATAGGGTTACAACAAACAATGAGTTTGGAAGGAGAACAACAACAACAACAACAACAAGAGGTAGAAGAGGAAGATGAAGAAGAAGGAGAAGGAGAAGGAGATTCAAAGTTGAGGAAGGCGACATATAGGATTTGCCATGGGATATGCTTGTAGATTCGTAGAGGTCTTCAAGAAGTGAGTAGAAATACTCTTTCTCACCCTTTCCATGTTGCAATTTGTCTTGGGGTTTAGGATATGCTTCCAAAACATTGTTTTTAGAAAACATTCTTATGTTTGGTCAAATCCTGATTTTCCAAATTTGGGGGTTTTTCCTTTAAAATGTTCCTACCTTGAATTATGTGTTTATTATTAAGATTGATGATATGATATGCATGATGTACATATGATTTGGTTGATTGACACACTATATTTGGATTATATGATGATATATGTGACATTGGCAAGATTAATTAACTGTTATATGTGACGGATGTTGTTTGCTGCAATTCCGCCTATAATAGGGGTATCGAAAGTAACATCGCCAATGATTGGGATGTCGAAAATATGAAATACCGCCATGATGGGGTATCGAAAGCAACATCGCCACACGTTGGGATGTCGAAATGAGTAATACCACCAGTGTATAATGGTTGGTATCGAAAATGAGTAATGTCACTGAAGAGAAGGTGATATCTAAATACCTTCATGAGTAAGGTATGCAATGGGACGCCATTGTTATGTGCAGATTGATGGTCATATGACATATGTGGATATTGGAATTATTTGATATGTGAGATGTTGTCATACTTGATTTATGATGTGTTGATGATGAATACATTTGTTAATATTAATTTATATAATTAATAATGGATAGTTTTTCCGGTTACCGAACCGGCCGAGAACAATGTTTTTGTGAAAACCATTTAAACTGTTTCTGTTCACTGGGATTTTATATCTCATTAGTAGTATTGTTTTTGGAGCCTAAGGACAACCTTGTTGAGCAGCCAGAGGTTTGAAGACCTTATTTTAGTAGTTTAGCTTGGTTAGTATTGTATGACATATGCCAAGAGGACCTTTTCATCGTTTAGCTCTTTTCTTATGCGAGATGTTATAGACGCCCAGTTTTGAGGCTTTGAAATTTATTATGCTGTTTTGGTTTTTGAATTGATGTAAACAATTATTTTGAATTATTATTATATTAAGTATTTATTCAGTATTTATTTAAGAAAATTTCTTTTTACTATGTTTTACTTTCATTAACTGTTTTGGGTTACGAAGGTAACAGAGGGCGTTACACTCAAACTTTTTCTTGCCTTTGCCCTTCTGCTTGTTCCAGGGCTTCTTCTTAGCCTGCTTTCTAGAATCAACCATCATTATGGCTTTACCTTTTCCCTTATTAATGTTCTGCTCAGCAGTTCTCAACATGCCTAGCAGTTTTGGCAGAGTTTTGTCAATGCCATTCATGTTGTAATTCATGATAAATTGATTGTAGCTATCTGGCAACGATTACAGAACTACATCTGTAGCCAACTCTTGGATCAGTGGAAAACCCAATCTCTTAAGGCTCTCAATGTACCCAATCAAAAGAAGTACATGCGGTCCAACTGGGCTTCCTTCTATCAGCTTACAATTAAACAGAGCTCTAGAAACTTCAAAGCGCTCATGCTTCGCTTGCTCTTGGTAGAGCATTTTGAGACGTCCGATCATATCAAATGCCTCCTTGTTCTCATGTTGCTTTTGAAACTCAAAGTTCATGGTGGCAAGCATCAGGCAACTAACATCCAGGGCATCATCCTGATACTTCTTATAAGCATCTTTGTCAGCCCTAGAAGCATGCTCGAGTAGTTCAGGAGCAGCCTCGTCAAGAACATACAACTTTTTCTCTTGCCTAAGGACAATCCTAAGGTTTCGGTACCATTCCAAAAAATTACTTGTAGATAACTTGTCCTTCTCAATGACAGACCACAGTGACATATTATTAGTTATGTTTGGTGCCATGGATATCTATATAAAGAAATATGCAAAGTATAAGTATCATGATTTTAAAAACATATTTAATAGGTCTTTATTAAATACGCTCCCACTATTTTACTCAAATCAATGACCCTCATCATTGACTCGGAAAATCCCGTTGAAAAATTTTCTAGTGGGACCAAGATCCATATTTCACATCGTTCTGAGTCAGCTGTGGCTGATCACCCAGAACTCAGCTATTTAGGTAGGTAACTCCTTTTCAATTACATCCAATGTAATTCTTCGAACAGTTGGGTGAATAATCCCGTATTCTAATCCATCATATGGATTAATTCCCAACCCCATTCCTCTAAGCCACTTCAATCCTATTGAATAGGCTTAGTAAAGTTCAACCCAATGGTTGGCAGTAGGTTATTTCACCTTTCGCGTCTCACCAAGAATATATTAAGGAGATCAGCTGTAGCATAACCCATACTTAAATGAATCTAGCCTTCACGAGTGCCACCCATCAGGAGACATTTAATAACTTAATTTATTGAGGGAATTTAATAATTAAATAATCTCACCGGCTTGTTTATCATATAAATGTCTCTCATAGCATACATGGCATATTAGGTTACATACATTCAAAAACATATTAAGCATACAATGACATACATGCTATCATACAATTTAAATTATACATCTCATACATTTCATCATCACATATATAAACATACAAGACATATAAAAGGTATTATGATTATGGCCTCCTAATGAGCAATAATTAAAATTAATTATTACAATCTTTGACCCTCGAGCAAACTTCCAAAGCTCCTCCCACTGGCGTCATGATCAGGTGCTATCTCCATGTCATTCTGACCAATTTACAAAATTTAAAATAAAATAAATAAAGTAAATGTCATAACACGCAGACTATATTTATAAAAATAAATAAAATAAATCACGACACGCAGATCGTATTTACGAAATAAAATAAATAACATAATCTAAGGCTATAACCATTTACTGCACATTTAAAAAATATTTAATTGTAGATCATGATAATCCTTTATTATTATTAATATCTTTAAATAATTTTAAACCGATTAAATAAAAAAACAATCAATTTTGAAATCTATATAGATTTACCAAATCTTGATAATCAATTTAGAAAGAAAACAAATCTTTTGAAACCAATTCACCTAAAGCAGTCCAAACAATATGTAGACATGGATGGAATAATTTTGAATGTGATATTATATGAACAGTAAGGCAATTCAAAAGCCAAATCACGTTTTGCCTTATAACTTATTAAACCAATTGAAAACAATTTTCAATTCAATTGCTTTTGTTCAATTCATGAATCCCTGCGTCAAAGTCAATACACGGATCTATACATTTAATTAAAACTTGAATACGAAGAACCCATAAATGCGGTGCTATTCCATGCGCATACTTATATCCATAGAACGAAGAATAACATGACAAACATATTGAATCATATTCAAACCTAGTAAATCATGTTATCAAACAAGGCAAACAACTTGGGATATATGACAAACTACAACCAATGTTCTAATATCACTGTTGGGGTTTGAAGTGGGATAATTTTAAAAATAATTTTCAAAAAACTCTTGAGCGGAAAAAAATCTCTTAACTAAGGATCACGTATTGCGCATGAATCACAAGGATATTGTATTTACCTTTTGAAGCGTATCTTTACCAAGAAACTTTGTGAGCACGTCAGCAGCACTGGTAAATCACGAACACTGCTACGGTGTGAATGATAACTTGATCTTCATAGCTACAGTGCAGCAGATCCAAGGAACATTGCTGTTATCACCACAAAGGGAGAAGTTCTTTTATCACCAGTATTGCAAGGTAGCAATACCTCTACCCAGTCCATGCGAGCCAACCACAGTCAGAGATAGCGTAGTGATAGCTATCGGGATCGGGAGAGACGCGGCACACAAAGAGAGAAAAGAGGATGCGGTTATCTAGAGTGTACAATGGCCGTTATGAGTGCTTTGTGTTGTGTGTCACTTAAGTGATGTGCACAACTTACTAATAGTTGTCACTCACTTAACCTAACCCAGTTGGGCTACTGTACGTTACAGGTCAAATGTTTAATTATTAATTAAATCACATTCAATTAATCAATTAAATTAATTCTCTGAACATTTGCTCTATACGTGTGACCGTATAGGTTGTCAATTAATTGGCAACAATATTAACTTTTATTAATCATATTAATAATTAACTATTATAAGCAATGAGCAGCATCTAGCAAGACATTATTGCTACCCAATTAATTAGAATATTGGTGATAAAATTATTACCATATTGTAACCATATATAATGTGAAGTCAACGTCCTTTCATCTCAATGTCTTAATTAAACACAAGGCATAAATGTGTCATCCTTGTTAAGTCCAATTATTTATTTCTTGATCTAGTAATTGACGTACGATCATGTGGGCTCAATATCTCATATTGTCTCACCTTAGCATGACCATGCATTTCTACGTCGCATACCATCAAGAGGCCTATAGACATTACTCATATTATGTAGAAGGGACGACTCCTATCTACATCACTCACATTGCTAAACTTGTTTTATTGCAGGCCCAATAATTATCTTTATAGTTGTTCTGTTACACACAACGTTTAATAGTATCAAAACCGACAACTACATATGTTAGGAGTCGTCGTGACTTTGAGTCAAATGACTACTTCACTATGGTCACCATGAGAATTGCTTATGATACTTACATAACTATTATGCAGCGTTCTAATAGCGGGTCACTCCAATATAAATATTCCACTAATATTCATACTTATGTGAAAACTTGATATCTTATATCTATGACCCGTGAGATGTGGTCATCAGTACACTCACACAATAGTCTCAATGTATTATTATTGTCCTTATTAATAATAATGCTTGACTATGGATATTTAAGAATAGTGTTCTATATAATTTAATGGCATTTCACAGTCAAGTCATACATGATGTTCCATTAAATGAACTACCTATTCTAAGGACTTTATTATGCTATAAATATGATCATCAAATACAACATAATAAATAAATGCCTTGTATATATAAAATATAAAATAAAGTCATGATACAATATATAAATCCAATAAATATATATTGGCCACTAGGGCTTACACTAACAATCTCCCACTAGCACTAATGCCAATTAGGCATAAATCTAATACGCATCGACCTTGTATGAGCTTCATGCTTCTGCTGATCAAGAGGCTTGGTAAGCGGGTCAGCAACATTGTCTAGTGTATCAACTCTACATATCTTCACATCTCCTCTATCGATGATCTCTCGAATGAGATGGAAACGCTTGAGTGTGTGTTTGGATCGCTAGTGAGATCTGGGTTCCTTGGCATGCGCGATTGCTCCATTATTATCGCAATAGAGGTCAATCGAGTCGGCAATGCTAGGGACAGTACCAAGTTCAGAGATGAACTTCTTGATCCAAACAACCTCCTTTGCTGCATTGGATGCAGGAATATACTCGGCCTTTGTTGCAGAATCGACAACTTTCTCCTGCTTTGAGCTCTTCCAGCTCACAGTGCCTCCATTAAGGCAAAACATGAATCCTGACTGCGATTTGGAATCATCCTTATCAATTAAACAAGGATCCTCTCCAAACAAGGATTTCTAAACCCTTTCCAAGGATCCCTGAAGGAGATTGCACCATTGTTCATCGTTCTTCATCTCCTTCGCTTGAAGAGCATCACTGCCATCACAAGCCCTCTTCCTAGTTGCTGCTCTTGAACCTTTTGGGGCTGTGATCGTGAAGTCAAGCGTCGTAAGATCGGGCATTCGTGTAGACGCAACCTTCTCCGGACCTTTTCCTTCCTTTGTGCATTGTGATCGTCATACCAGGTATGGGGGGAAGAAATAGATCATGAGTATGTGGGTTTTGGGATAGGTTAAGATAAAGGGGTTAACCCATGACCCCTATATGTTTGTCTATATGCATTGTAAATGCCTATGTATATGCTATGAGTGTAATTATGTGTATGTTGTGTATATGCCATGTATATGCCTATGTGAATATCGTATAAATATACATGTTTATGGTTCTATGATTATGATTATGGGTGTTTGTCTTGATGATATGATTCAAATATTATGAAGTGCGATGAATAGTATGAATATAGATACGATATGCATTGATGAGATTGTATGATGTGCAATGATAATGATGACTTGATGATGATGTGCGTTACAATAAAGAAAATAGGATTAGTGAAAGAACATAGCTTAGGGACGTTTGGCACCCCATAATGAATGAGTTGTTATGAGAGGTGAGATTGATGATATTGGATTAGTCTTGGAAACCCATAGGGATGATTCTTGAGAGATGGGACAATAGGTATAGGGATAACTTAGAGAAATTCTTAAGATTCCCACATCTGTCATGATTCGCCTGGCGAATAACCATTCGCGAGGCGAGACAGAGAGACCATTCGTGGTCTGACGTGATTCGCCTAGCGGATTGTAATCCGCGAGGCGAATGAAAGAACCAAGTATTAGGGCTCTCGGGCTCGCCTCGCGATCCAGGATTCGCCTAGCGAATCTGAGAACCTGTTTAGGAGCTCTCGGGCTCGCGTCGCGAGCTAGGATTCGCCTAGCGAATCTGAGAACCTGTTTAGGAGCTCTCGGGCTCGCCTCGCGAGCCAAGATTCGCCTAGCGAATCTGAGAACCTGTTTAGGAGCGATCTGAGAACCTGTTTAGGAGCTCTTGGGCTCGCCTCGCGAGCCAGGAATCGCCTAGCGAATCTGAGAACCTGTGTAGGAAGCTGTCGGGCTCGCCTCGCGAGCCACGATTCGCCTAGCGAGTCTGGGTTTCTCACCCAGATTCTGTTGTGAAGAAGAAATGAATGGGGTAATGGAAAAATGACTGTGAGATCACAATTCAAGGTTGATAGTATAGAAAAGAACGTTAATATTAATAATGACGATATGATAATATTGGCAATGTTGATAAAGGCAATAACGATGGTTAGCGCCTACTTGTTTGATGATCATCGTCGATGGTCATTGTTGATAATCAATGTGATTGATTATGATGATAATATTGGCAATGTTGATAAAGGCAATAACGATGGTTAGCGCCTAGTTGATTGATGATCATCGTTGATGGTCATTGTTGATAATCAATGTGATTGATTATGATGGTGGATGGTTGGACATGTGTTTGCATGTTGTTGAGCATAGCATGCATCATACGTTGACGTTGATATGTTGGGTGGAAAGCAAACGATGAATCGCGATAGTGGAGGCCACGATGGGTGTTATGCCGGCCTTGCGGGTACATTGGGTATGGAAGTTCCAGGTGACATGGGCTAGCTACCTATTGTCGGAGTGACCTAAAGAATAAGCTTGAGTACCCTGACTAGCCACTATACGTTATCAGGATTAGTGAGAGTGTTCGGGGATGGCCCATGGTCTGGCATATCATCCACGTTGATAACCGGACATGTACTCCTAATCGTCTTTCCAGAGTTAGAGTTGTTGGCCACATGCATACGGAGTAGTGATGTTGCATTCGCATTGACATGCATCTTTGACATATATATATATATATATATATATATATATATATATATATATATATATATATATATATATATATATATATATATATTGATTATATCTGTGGTGATTGATGTATGTTGTATGCCATCTTAATTACTATTCCATTCCGTTTACATATATTTATGATTGTGTTTCTTACCCCTCCCTTTGTTATTCTTGTGCATATGTTGTGGTATATGCAGAGGAGGGTGAGCATGCTGACGAGGAGTGATCCCGAGGAGATCTCTCTTAGTAGTTAGGATTTATGATTTGTGTTATTCGATTTTATTCCGATGTATTATCGGTATATGTATACCAGCTCTGATATGTGACATCGGGACTTGGGTTATATTTATTATTTATGTTTTCCGCAGTTTGTTTTCAAAGGATTTTGATTATTTCAGATTCCTATGTTTTACGTTATAGATGATGTGATGCACATTACCCTTGAGGATATGTTTTTATTTTAATTGTTATATTTTTCAAGACATGTAGGATTTTATTCATGTTGATTATATGTGGGGTAGTGGGTGTCACATTTAGTGGTATCAGTGCAACACCCTTTCCCGAGTGTCACATTCCCGAACGTTTATAAGGCCGAAAAATATTTCTTAATGCGGAAAATACGGTTTTCTCTTTTTTTTTTCTTTTCACAAGATGCAATGGGATTTAGCAAAGGTAAATAATACTAATAACGAACTTAGGTTCGCCATACATTTCTAGAACAATATGCATAATAATTACAGGGACATAAACAGAAAAAGGAATAATACTATATACAGACATAGGTCTAATGTATAACTGATACAACAAGTACTAGGAGTCGTAGCTCCCCCAAAAGTACTACAAAAACTAACATAGTCTGGCCGACAACAAAACTAGACCACAAAAAGAAGGTCCGCCTCAAGGCTCAAGGAACTACTGGACTGAACCATCGTCACGTCCATCTGTTCAAACAGCAACAGCAAGTACCAACAGAAAACATACAGATATGGGTGAGATTCCCGTTCATCAACACAACAAAACAGCAGTAGTAAAAACGGGACGACTCACCGGGTAACAGCGTACCCAACATGCTTACAGAATTCTCAATGTCAAACATAATAAACAGTTACAGCATAATATCATGTTGAGCAGTTAACAGCATAAAATAAGGTACTCTTAAACAGTACAACGATGTATAACAGTAGATGTAAACATCAATAGCCGTGCAATGCAATGCAATGTATATGACTCAATGTCAATGTCACTAGGTACTACTCTGACCCCTACTCCATGGAGCTAACAAAACGTCGGAGAGAGTGAATGGGAGGACATGTTCCGGTTTCTGCCAGCCATGAGCAAGATGCTACAACATTCGTAACGTGCACGTATCTGGCTTTACGGAAACACTCTCGACCAAACATGAAAAGTACGGCATCTAGTAGAGGATATCAGTGTATTGCACGGATTCGCCACGACACAGAAGAGCTACCAACTGGTCACATGTCAGCCCTTCCAACCCTGATACCTCCAAAAAGACCATTGAAGATCGTCACCGTAAGATTCGCACCCGCATCAAGGTGTAAGCTCAACTCCTAGGCTCAAGGCCTTACGACTATGCAAATGAAATGCCAATGCTTACACAAAGCAGATGCGATCAATCAATGTCTATCCCCCGGATAAACCTCGAAGTCTACTAAGGTTCTCTTCCTTAGGAACTATACGTGTCTTTTTGAAAACAAAACCTTTATCCACCGGATAAATCTCGTGATTCCTCCGGGATCGAGTCATCACAAGACTGAAACAATTGAACGACTGATCGGGATCCGAATCACCGGTCCGTCATCGAACTACTGTTTCAAAACCCAAAACATTTGTAAAACAGAACAACTTCTCAATTGAAAAACTCATTTGATTTGAAACGATTTTTAAAACACTTACTTACTCTATTTTTAGCATTTTCTGAACAGGTAATTCGCTTAGCGAAATTACATTCGCTTAGCGAAATTGAAACAAGAATGCCTCTTTTGGAACTCCTCAGGTTTGCTCGGCAAGACACAAATCGCGTAGCGAAATGTATTGGATTCGCTTAGCGAATATGAATTCGCTTAGCGCAAGTTCAGACGGTTACACCTCTTTGGAAACACCTCTGGATCGCTCGGCGAAACAGAATTCGTGTAGCGAAACTTCACTTTATTCGCTTAGCGAGAATAATTTCGCTTAGCGAAATGGAGGCGGTCATACCTCCTTTGGAGACTTCTCTGGGTCGCCCAGCGAGACGTACTTAGCGTAGCGAAACTCGTTTGGTTGGCTTAGCGAATATGAATTCGCTTAGCGAAAGTGAGGCAGTGATGCCCAACTTGGACTTTCCCCTGTTTTCGCGTAGCGAAAGTAAATTCGCTTAGCGAATAGTTGCCATAAACAAGACATCAACCTTAGGGAACCATTTTGATTTTCTTCATGAAACCACTTTTTTTCTCATTTTGAGTCCCTTGACTAACTATATGGACTAGGGATAAGGTATAAAATATGTTTCACTTTGGTGAAAGCACTTTGAGCTTTAATTCCATTTAAAGTCACTTAGGGTTTTCTTTGAAAAACACAAGTTATTGAAAACACTTTCTTTACATCAATCATATCATCATCAACTCATGCTAAAGCACACTACAACATACTTAAGCATAAACATAAACTCATCACGACAATCTTGTTCTCCAAGAGAACTTAACAAAACTTAACATATAAAAGTGAACCCAAACTAAAGGGTTTCACCCACACATAAAATTAAACAACCATTCTCACTACCACCATCTTGGTGTGATGAGGTTCTTCTCCCCATACCTGTTGATGAGCAGATTCCCGGATCAAAGTCGGTTGATCGGTTTGTGAACCTCCTGATAATCGTCAATAACTACAACAACACAACAACCAACATTAAACAACAATCAAAGCCAATCTCAACTATCCTAACAAAGAGGGTTTCGGCCACCCTAGATTAAAAGGTTAGGAATTGGTTTTGGTTTTCCATTTCATGGATTCAAAAGCATTAGGAAAGCTAAGGATGAAATCAAGTGTTAAAAATCAAAACTTGATGAAAACACTATTCATCATCTTCCAAAAGGGTTCGGCCAAAAATGATTTTTGAGTTATGATGAGAGTTGAATCATAAGCTCTTAGGTTTAGGTAGAGATTGATGAGGTGAGTTCAAAGAACTTGGTCTTACCTCAAAAGGATTTTTCTACAATTTCCTATGGATTTTCAAAGTTTTGGATCTAAGAAATTATTTTCATGAAAATGAAGATTGATCTTGAAATAAAGAAAGATTAATGAAGCTAAGAGGTCATAGAAGTGATCTTACCTTGAAATGAAGAAAGATTGCTCAAGGAATCAAGTGAATCCAACAAAAACTCAAGCTTTTCTAGGTGAAAATGGAGTTTTATCTCAAGAACAACTATGAAGCTTCTAAGGATGAGGGGCTGTGCGAAAATGATGAAGTAAGGGGCTGGGTTCTGCCTCTTAAGAGTTCACTTAAGGGTAAAAAGGTCATTTGCCAAAAGGGTATAATGGTAAAAGTGTAAAAGACTAAGGTTAGGGGCATTTTGGTCATTTTGCGTCCAGATATTTCCGAACGTCATGACGACTCTGGCATACTCTCCCAAGTCTCCTGAGATGATGTGATATCAAGATTATTTGTTGGCGAGTCCCGGTAAATCCATATGTGGCTCCGTTCGTCACCCGATTGAGGATTCCGCCCGAAAGAAGGTCAGGAAGTGATTTTTCTGAAATTTTTACGAAATTTAACCAAAACGTAGATAATCGAATTCTAAGACTTACTGTCTCGTTCACGGGTCCATCTGAGGTCTTCTGAGCAGTAAAATCATACTGTCAGTGTAAAAACGCAGACCGGACTCCGTTTGAGTTTTCGACTCAAAACTCAATCGTAGCTTCCTACGATATCGTCGAGCATGACTATGGTCTCGGAATATTTTATTTCTATTCCTAAGACCTCGAATAAAATAAAGACATTAAAATACTGAAGAAATAGAAAACGTGAAAAATTGGGGCGTTACAATCAGAGCCGGTCTGTCCTACAGGCCGGGGTATGTGTCTGTTGTGTTCTCTTCTGTGTACTCTTATATGATTGTCTGTGACGATGGTATAGAGTATTAAGTGTTTAGTTTTGTTTTACTTAACTTTCGATATTAAGCAATTTGCTTGAACGATGCAGGAAGTTATGGCAGGTAGAAACGACCGTGCGATTGCTGATGCCCTGGAAGCATTAGCTAATGCCATAGGGCAGAATCAGAATCACAACGGAGGTGGACCTGCTGAATTTCAGGGTTTGGATAAGTTCCAGAGGAATAATCCGCCATTCTTCAAGGGAGCTTATGACCCTGAAGGTGCTCAGACATGGATCCGGGGACTTGAAAAGATCTTTCGGGCCATGGCATGCACCGATGCACAGAAGGTTACCTTTGCTACCTTCATGTTAGTAGAAGAAGCTAAACATTGGTGGGAGAATTGCCGCCAACGTTTGGGAGCTGAGGGCGCCGCTGTTACTTGGGATGCCTTCAAGGAGAGATTCTTGGGGAAGTATTTTCCTGCTGATATACGCGACAAGAAGGAGATGGAGTTTCTAGCTTTGACTCAGGGAAGAATGTCCGTTGGGGAGTATGCCGCTAAGTTTGAGGAGCTGTCACGTTACTATCCACTCTACCAGTATTGTAATGATGATCGCTCCAAGTGTGTGAAGTTCGAGAATGGTTTGCGTCCAGAGATTAAGCAAGCCATCAGCTACCAGGAGATCCGTGTTTTCCCCACCTTGGTGAACAAATGCAGAATCTTTGAGGAAGACTACAAGTCTAGAGTTGCCCAGTTCAAGAATTCTGGTCCTCAAGGGAGTAAGAGGATGACCCAGCAGGATAAAGGTAAGCAGCAGTTGGCACCAGTTAGCCGTGGGTTCAAGCACGCCGGCAAGAAACCGCATTATACGTCGGGACCAGCTAGTGGCGGAGGATTTGTCTCTTCTAGGCCAATCAGGTGGGGCAAGTGTGGTAAGGAGCACTTTACTCGGGACTGCAAGGAGACAGACATCATCTGCTTCAAGTGTGGGAAGCCTGGTCATATCAGTAAGGATTGTAGTGGGGAAAAGATGGAGCCACAGAGCGCCAGCAAGAGTTCTCAAGCCAATCGACTGAGGACAAGTGGGAGAGTCTTCACTCTCAGTGGAACTGAAGCCTCAGAATCCGAAGACCTGATTCAAGGTAAGTGCCTCATCAAAGGGACTCCTTTAATAGTGTTGTTTGATTCGGGTGCGTCGCATTCTTTCATATCACATGATTGCGTTGAGTACCTTAGATTACCTGTTGCCCAACTTGAATATGATCTAGTTGTTGCTACCCCTACCAATAAGCCTGTTGTTACCTCACATATTTGTAAAGGTTGTTCCATTGTCATTGATGATAGAAACTTCATAGTTGATCTTATATGCTTACCCCTTAAACAACTTGATGTTATCCTTGGTATGGACTGGTTATCCGCCAATCATGTCCTTTTAAATTGCTTTGATAAAACTGTTGTTTTTGGAACTGCTGTCGATCCTAAGGATCCGAGTTTTCTGTCTGCTAACCAAGTCAAGGCTTCTATTAGAGAAGAAGCCCAAGTATACATGATCTTATTTTCCCTGGAAGTAGAGAGAAAGGCTGAGGTTAAGGATGTGCCAGTTGTGAAAGAGTTCCCAGAGGTTTTTCCCGAGGATGTTTATAGTTTGCCACCTGAGAGAAAGGTTGAGTTTAGCATAGACTTAGTGCCAGGTACAGGACCTATATCCATAGCACCTTATAGGATGTCCCCTCTAGAGCTAGCTGAGTTGAAGAAACAGTTAGAGGAATTGCTCCAGAAGCAGTTTGTTAGGCCTAGTGTGTCTCCGTGGGGAGCGCCGGTGTTGTTGGTGAAGAAGAAGGATGGCAGCATGAGGTTGTGTGTCGATTAAAAATAGGTACCCTCTTCCTAGAATAGATGACCTTATGGACCAGCTGATAGGAGCCTGTGTGTTTTCTAAGATAGATTTGAGATCAGGTTACCATCAAATTCGGGTCAAGTCTGAGGACATTCCGAAGACTGCGTTCAGAACACGCTATGGCCATTATGAGTACCTAGTTATGCCTTTTGGTGTGACTAATGCCCCTGCTGTGTTCATGGACTGCATGAACAAGATCTTTCATCCATACTTGGATAGGTTTGTAGTTGTTTTCATAGATGATAACCTAGTATACTCTAAGACTAGGGAGGAACATGAGGAACACTTGAGGATAGTCTTGAAGACCCTTAAGGAAAAACAGTTGTATGCCAAGTTGTCTAAGTGTGAGTTCTGGTTAGAGGAGGTGAGTTTCTTAGGACACATCATCTCTAAAGGAGGAATAGCCGTAGACCCATCTAAGGTAGAAACCGTGCTCCAATGGGAAACACCTAAGTCAGTGACCGAGGTTAGGAGTTTCTTGGGTTTAGCCAGTTACTATAGGAGGTTTATAGAAGGATTCTCTAAGATAGCTTTGCCTATGACCCGCCTTATTAAGAAAGGTCAGATCTTTGTGTGGGACTCTAAGTGTGAGGAAAGTTTTCAGGAGTTGAAGAATAGGTTGACCACTGCACCTGTGTTAGTGTTGCCCAATCCTAGTGAACCTTTTGTGGTGTACTGTGATGCTTCCAAGCAAGGTTTAGGTGGTGTGTTGATGCAGAATAGTCAGGTAGTAGCTTATGCTTCTAGGCAGCTTAAGACCCATGAGAAGAATTACCCTACCCATGACTTGGAGCTAGGAGCCGTAGTGTTTGCCTTGAAGATTTGGAGGCATTATCTTTATGGAGCTAGATTTGAGGTCTTTAGTGATCATAAGAGTTTGAAATACCTATCTGACCAAAAGGAGCTGAATATGAGACAGCGTAGGTGGATGGAATTTCTTAAAGATTATGAGTTTGAGTTGAGTTACCACCCAGGTAAGGCCAATGTAGTGGCTGATGCGTTGAGTAGAAAAACCTTACATGTTTCAGCCTTGATGGTTAGAGAGATGGATTTGATAGAGGAGTTTAGGGATTTGAGTTTAGCTTGGGAAGTTACCCCTAAGAGCATTAGACTAGGAATGTTGAAAATTACTAGCAATTTGATGGATCAGATTAGAGAAGGGCAAAAGATAGATGTATACCTTTTAGACCAGAGAGAGTTGATTGCTCAGGGTAGAAACCTTAGTTTTAAGGAAGGGACTGATGGAATTTTGAGATTCCAAGATAGGGTTTGTATACCTGATGTTCCAGAGCTCAGGAAGTTGATCCTTGAGGAAGGACATAGGAGTGGTTTGAGTGTTCACCCAGGAGCCACAAAGATGTATCAGGATCTGAAACGGATGTTTTGGTGGCCTAGGATGAAAAAGGATGTGGCTGAGTTTGTGTATGCTTGCTTAGTGTGTCAGAAGGCTAAGATAGAGCACCAGAAACCTTCGGGTAAGTTGCAACCTTTGAGTATTCCTGAGTGGAAGTGGGATAGTATCTCTATGGATTTTGTGTCTGGACTCCCTAGGACTCCAGCTGGTTGTGATGCCATATGGGTTGTTGTGGACAGGTTAACCAAATCTGCCCATTTCATCCCTATGAACATGGAATATCCATTAGAGAAGTTGACTGGGTTGTATATCAGAGAAATAGTTAGATTGCATGGGGTACCGTCTAGCATAGTTTCAGACAGAGATCCTAGATTTACCTCTAGATTTTGGAATAGTTTGCATGAGGCCTTAGGAACTAAGCTTAAATTGAGTTCAGCTTATCACCCACAGACCGATGGTCAGTCTGAGAGAACAATCCAATCCTTAGAGGACTTGTTGAGGGCGTGTGTGCTAGAGCAGTCTGGTAGTTGGGATAAGTTTTACCCCTTATAGAGTTTACCTACAACGATAGCTTCCATTCCAGTATCGGGATGGCACCTTATGAGGCCTTGTATGGTAGGAGGTGTAGGACACCTTTGTGTTGGAATGAGCCTGGAGAGGATGTTGTGTTAGGACCTGAGGTAGTGCAAGAGACTACAGAGAAAGTAAGGATGATACAAGAAAAGATGAGAGTGGCACAGAGTAGGCAAAAGAGTTACCATGATAAGAGAAGAAAAACTCTCGAATTCCAGGAGGGGGATCATGTGTTCTTGCGAGTTACTCCAACAACTGGGGTTGGCAGAGTAATGAAAGCGAGGAAACTTACTCCTAGATTCATTGGCCCTTACCAAATTCTAAAAAGAGTCGGTGAAGTCGCCTACCAGATAGCTTTACCCCCGTTCTTGTCAAATCTTCATAATGTGTTTCATGTGTCTCAACTTCGAAAGTATGTTCATGATCCAAGCCATGTGATAGTACCCGATATCATTCCACTAAAGGATAACTTGACTTTCGAGGTGTTACCGCTTCGGGTTGAAGATCGAAGGGTCAAGCAGCTGAGAGGGAAGGAAATTCCCTTGGTCAAGGTCGTTTGGAGTGGAGCTACAGAAGAAAGTTTTACTTGGGAATTGGAGAGCAAGATGAAGGAGTCATATCCGCATATGTTTACTCAAGGTGAGTAGAAATTTCGAGGACGAAATTTTTATAAGGGAGGTGGAATTGTAACACCCTGTTTTTTTTTACACTATGCTTATATGTGTTAATATTTGCTTGTATATGTTGTATATATGTTGTTTATGATTGTTCTTGATGTCCAAGTTCATAGTTGGGGTAGTTTAGCCTTAAGGAATGATCAATGCATTCAAGTCCAAGAAACATGTTTTACGGTTTTGTTCATATCTTGAGTTCTAGACATCCGATTGAGGTGATCTTGGATGCTTTGGAAAGCTTCGAGTATTATCTACAAGTCTTATTTCAGGTGTTCAGGCCAAATTCGGCTTCTAAAGTTTCGCGTCGCGAGGATACATTCGCCTCGCGAACCTGACAGCCAGATTTTTACAGCTCTCTGGTTCGCCTCGCGAAAGGCTACTCGCCTCGCGAATCTGCGCGCACCAGAATCGTGTTTTTGGGCTTCTAATCAGCCCATAATGACCCTAACTCATATTTATTGTAATGCCCCGATTTTCACGTTTTCTAATTCTTCAGTATTTTAATGTCTTTATTTTATTCGAGGTCTTAGGAATGGAAATAAAATATTCCGAGACCATAGTCATGCTCGACGATATCGTAGGAAGCTACGATTAAGTTTTGAGTCAAAAACTCAAACGGAGTCCGGTCTGCGTTTTTACACTGACAGTATGATTTTACTGCTCATAAGACCTCAGATGGACCCGTGAACGAGACAGTAAGTCTTAGAATTTGATTATCTACGTTTTGGTTAAATTTCGTAAAAATTTCAGAAAAATAACTTCCTGACCTTCGTTCGGGCGGAATTCTCAATCGGGTGACGAACGGAGCCACATATGGACTTACCGAGACTCGCCAACAGATAATCTTGATATCACAACATCCCAGGACACTTGGGAGAGTATGCCAGAGTCGTCATGACGATCGGGAAAATCTAGACGTGAAATGACCAAAATGCCCCTAACCTTAGTCTTTTGCACTTTTACCATTTTACCCTTTTGGCAAATGACCTTTTTGCCCTTAAGTGACTTGTTTTAAAGGCTGAACTCAGCCCATCCAGCCCCTCATTCACGAAATTTCTGGCCAAAGAAGAACACCATTGTTGTTCTTGAAGAGAAACTCCATTTTTCTTCTTGAAAAGCTTGAATCACTTGTTGGAATCACTTGATTCCTTGAGCAATCTTCCATCATTTTAAGGTAAGATCACTTCTATGATCTCTTAGCTTCTTGAATATCTCTTTATTTCAAGATCAAGATCCATTTTCATGAAAATCATTTCTTAGATCCAAAACTTTGAAAATCCATAGGAAATTGTAGAAAAATCCTTTTGAGGTAAGACCAAGTTCTTTGAACTCACCTCATCATTCTCTATCTAAACCCAAGAGCTTATGATTCAACTCTCATCATAGCTCAAAAAGCACATTAGGGCCGAACCCTTCTTGATGATGATGAATAGTGTTTTCATCAATTTTTGATTTCTAACACTTGATTTCATGCTTAGCTTTCCTAATGCCTTTGAATCCATGAAATGGAAAACCAAGATCAATTCCTAGCTTTATTCTCTTTAGGGTGGCCGAAACCCTCTTTGTGAGAATTGTTGAGTTTGGTTTGATTGTTGTTTAATGTTTGATTGTTTGGTTGTTTGTAGTTGGTGTTAATTATCAGAAGGTTCACAACCCGATCAACCGACTTTGATCCGGGAATCTGCTCTTCAACAGGAATGGGGAGAAGAACCTCATCACACCAAGATGGTGGTGGTGAAGATGGTTGTTTACTTTATGTGTGGGTGAAACCCTTTAGTTTGGGTTCACTTTTAGTTGTTATGTTTTGTTAAGTTCTCTTGGAGAACAAGGTTGTCATGATGAGTTTATGCTTGAGTATGTTGTAGTGTGCTTTAGTATATGTTGATGATGAGATGATTGAATGAAAAACCATCTTCATGTATGTTGGAAAACCTACTTTGATCATTAGATCAAGTATGGACTTTTTATTGTTGATTATGAGACCATAATGTGTGATGGATTTGGATGTTTGATTATGATGTAGTAATGTTTATTATGGTTATCATGATTGTGTAAGTGTTGTGAGCCATACTTTGATTGGTGGATGAAGTAAAACTTCACATTGATTCCTAGTTGGCTATTAGCCATGACCTTTAGGAAAGGAAGGATATGAATAGTTCTTGGACAAGTCAAGTTTTGATGTAAAGAAAGTGTTTTCAATAACTTGTGTTTTTCAAAGAAAAACCCTAAGTGACTTTAAAGGGAATTAAATCTCAAAGTGGTTTCACCAAAGTGAAACATGTTTTATACCTTATCCTTAGTTCATCTAGCTAATCAAGTGACTCAAAATGAGAAAAGAAGTGTTTTCATGAAGAGAATCAAAATGGTTCCATAAGGTTGATGTCTTGTTTTAAGGCAACATTTCGCTAAGCGAAATTACTTTCGCTGCGCGAAAAACAGGGAGAGTCTTAGTTGGGCATCACTGCCTCACTTTCGCTAAGCGAATTCATATTCGCTAAGCGAACCCAGCAAATTTCGCTACGCGAATTACATCTCGCTGAGCAATCCAGAGAAGTCTCCAATAGAGGTGCAACCGTCTGAACTTTCGCTAAGCGAAATCATTCTCGCTAAGTGAATAAAGTGAAGTTTCGCTACGCGAATTACATCTCGCTGAGCAATCCAGAGAAGTCTCCAATAGAGGTGCAACCGTCTGAACTTTCGCTAAGCGAATACAATATATTTCGCTACGCGATTTATGTCTCGCCGAGCGAACCAGAGGAGTTCCAAAGGAGGCATTACTGCCTCATTTTCGCTAAGCGAATGAAATTCCGCTAAGCGAATGTCATGTTTCAGAAAATGCTAGAAATGAAGTAAGTAGTTCAAATGTTGTTTTAAATCAAATGAGTTTTCAACTGTAAAAGTTGTTTGGTTTACAAAAAGAGTTTTCTAACTCAATCGTAAAGTTTTACGCGTGAAAAACATAAGTTAAGTAATTAACTTAGAGTTGAAGACAAGGGTTAATTAAGTATGGTATATGGTGGAACAAGACCATGTGCTATACCATTGATGACTTAGTACATCAATGACTTCATAAGACTTAAGTGAAATCAACACTTGTTTCCTTAATTGAAAAACAAGGGATTAATACCTTAGAAAGGCTTAAAGACTTATCTAGAGGATTCTCAATCCTTATTCATAATGCTTAGGACTTGAGACATAATTCATAAGACATAAACACAAACACGAAACGTTTTGGTTTTCGAAACAGTAGTTCGATGACGGATCGGTGATTTGGATCTAGGTTAATCGTTCAATTGTTTCTGTCTTGTGATAACTGGAATGAGAGAGATCCTGAGGCTGTGCAGGTATGGGACTGTACAGTGGGAGGAATCCTGAGGCTATGCAGGTATGGGACTGTATAGCTAAGGGAAGGCATATAAGAATTGATTGGTACTACCCATACCAACAAGATTTATCTTCTTTTCGGGAACTTAGAACATAAGTACTTTATAGTTAAGCGTGCTTGACTTGGAGTAATTATGGGATGGGTGACCTTCTGGGAAGTTTCCTAGAAAGCATGTGAGTGAGGACAAAACATGCTGAAAAGACTTGTGTTGGTTTGTGGGGACAGTCGGCGATTCTGAAAGCAGTCTGGATCATTCCAAAGGAGTCACGAGATATTTTATCCGATGGATAAATGTTTTATAAAACAAAGATGTGTGTAGTTCCTAAGGAAGAGAAACTTAGTGAACCTTGAGGTCTATCTAATGGATAGACATTGCTTTATCGCATCTGCTTTGTGTAAGCATTGGCATTTCATGTGCATAGTTGTAAGGCCTTGAGCCTAGGAGTTGAGCTTACACCTTGATGCGGGTGCGAATCTTACGGTGACGATCTTCAATGGTCTTTTTGGAGGTATCAGGGTTCGAAGGGCTGACATGTGACCAGTTGGTGATTCTTCTGTGTCGTGGCGAATCCGTGCAATACACTGATATCCTCTACTAGATGCCATACTTTTCATGTTTGGTCGAGAGTGTTACCGTAAAGCCAGATACGTGCACGTTACGAATGTTGTAGCATCTTGCTCATGGCTGGCAGAAACCGGAACATGTCCTCCCATTCACTCTCTCCGAATGTTTTGTTAGCTCCATGGAGTAGGGGTCAGAGTAGTACCTAATGACATTGACATTGAGTCATATACATAGCATTGCATTGCATTGCATGGCTATTGATGTTTACATATACTGTTATACATCGTTGTATTGTTTAAGGATGCCTTATATTATGCTGTTAAATGTTTAGCATGCTATTATGTTGTTAACTTCTTAACATGATTTATACTGAGAACCTTTGTAAGCATGTTGGGTACGTTGTTGCCCGGTGAGTCGTCCCGTTTTTACTACTACTATTTTGTTGTGTTGATGAACGGGAATCTCACCCATATCTGTATGTTTTCTGCTGGTACTTGCTGTTGATGCTTGAACAGATGGACGCGACGATGGTTCGGTTCCGCAGTCCCTTTGAGTTCGGAGGTGGACTCTTTTGCTGTTTTAGTTTTGTTGTCGGCCAGACTATGTCGGTTTTTGTAGTACCTTTTGGGAGCTATGACTTATTGTATTTCTTATGTCAGTCATACATTAGACTTATGTATATATATAGTAATGTTGTTATTTCTGTTTTCTGTATTATAATACTGTATGTATGTCCTAGTAATGCATGGTGAACCTAAGTTCACTTGTTAGTATTATTTATTTACCTTTACTAATCCCATTACATCTTTATGAAAACAAAAGAAAAAGAAAAATCGTATTTTTCGCATTAATAAATATTTTCGGCCTTATAAACGTTCGGGAATGTGGCACTCGGGAAAGGGTGTTGCATTTATACCCTAAGACTCAACCTAAACCTAGCTTCTAAGTCGAAAAACTCCCAGAAACTGCCTCTTCCTCTCCAAACAAGGATTTCTAAACCCTTTCCAAGGATCCTTGAAGGAGATTGCACCATTGTTCATCGTTCTTCATCTCCTTCGCTTGAAGAGCATCACTGCCATCACAAGCCCTCTTCCTAGTTGCTGCTCTTGAACCTTTTGGGGCTGTGATCGTGAAGTCAAGCGTCGTAAGATCGGGCATTCGTGTAGACGCAACCTTCTCCGGACCTTTTCCTTCCTTTGTGCATTGTGATCGTCATACCAGGTATGGGGGGAAGAAATAGATCATGAGTATGTGGGTTTTGGGATAGGTTAAGATGAAGGGGTTAACCCATGACCCCTATATGTTTGTCTATATGCATTGTAAATGCCTATGTATATGCTATGAGTGTAATTATGTGTATGTTGTGTATATGCCATGTATATGCCTATGTGAATATCGTATAAATATACATGTTTATGGTTCTATGATTATGATTATGGGTGTTTGTCTTGATGATATGATTCAAATATTATGATGTGCGATGAATAGTATGAATATAGATACGATATGCATTGATGAGATTGTATGATGTGCAATGATAATGATGACTTGATGATGATGTGCGTTACAATAAAGAAAATAGGATTAGTGAAAGAACATAGCTTAGGGACGTTTGGCACCCCATAATGAATGAGTTGTTATGAGAGGTGAGATTGATGATATTGGATTAGTCTTGGAAACCCATAGGGATGATTCTTGAGAGATGGGACGATAGGTATAGGGATAACTTAGAGAAATTCTTAAGATTCCCACATCTGTCATGATTCGCCTGGCGAATAACCATTCGCGAGGCGAGACAGAGAGACCATTCGTGGTCTGACGTGATTCGCCTAGCGGATTGTAATCCGCGAGGCGAATGAAAGAACCAAGTATTAGGGCTCTCGGGCTCGCCTCGCGAGACAGGATTCGCCTAGCGAATCTGAGGACCTGTTTAGGAGCTCTCGGGCTCGCCTCGCGAGCCAGGAATCGCCTAGCGAATCTGAGAACCTGTGTAGGAAGCTCTCGGGCTCGCCTCGCGAGCCACGATTCGCCTAGCGAGTCTGGGTTTCTCACCCAGATTCTGTTGTGAAGAAGAAATGAATGGGGTAATGGAAAAATGACTGTGAGATCACAATTCAAGGTTGATAGTATAGAAAAGAACGTTAATATTAATACTGACGATATGATAATATTGGCAATGTTGATAAAGGCAATAACGATGGTTAGCGCCTAGTTGATTGATGATCATCGTTGATGGTCATTGTTGATAATCAATGTGATTGATTATGATGGTGGATGGTTGGACATGTGTTTGCATGTTGTTGAGCATAGCATGCATCATACGTTGACGTTGATATGTTGGGTGGAAAGCAAACGATGAATCGCGATAGTGGAGGCCGCGATGGGTGTTATCCCGGCCTTGCGGGTACATTGGGTATGGAAGTTCCAGGTGACATGGGCTAGCTACCTATTGTCGGAGTGACCTAAAGAATAAGCTTGAGTACCCTGACTAGCCACTATACGTTATCAGGATTAGTGAGAGTGTTCGGGGATGGCCCATGGTATGGCATATCATCCACGTTGATAACCGGACATGTACTCCTAATCGTCTTTCCAGAGTTAGAGTTGTTGGCCACATGCATACGGAGTAGTGATGTTGCATTCGCATTGACATGCATCTTTGACATATATATATATATATTGATTATATCTGTGGTGATTGATGTATGTTGTATGCCATCTTAATTACTATTCCATTCCGTTTACATATATTTATGATTGTGTTTCTTACCCCTCCCTTTGTTATTCTTGTGCATATGTTGTGGTATATGCAGAGGAGGGTGAGCATGCTGACGAGGAGTGATCCCGAGGAGATCTCTCTTAGTAGTTAGGATTTATGATTTGTGTTATTCGATTTTATTCCGATGTATTATCGGTATATGTATACCAGCTCTGATATGTGACATCGGGACTTGGGTTATATTTATTATTTATGTTTTCCGCAGTTTGTTTTCAAAGGATTTTGATTATTTCAGATTCCTATGTTTTACGTTATAGATGATGTGATGCGCATTACCCTTGAGGATATGTTTTTATTTTAATTGTTATATTTTTCAAGACATGTAGGATTTTATTCATGTTGATTATATGTGGGCTAGTGGGTGTCACATCCTGGCTGCTGAAATGGAGCCAACATAGAATCTCGATTTGTCTTTACTAATAACCTGACCAGAAGCCTGCTCATAAGCTTCAAAAAGGTTCACAAGATTCTGCATACTTCTGGTAGAGGCCCTGCAGAAAAGCATTACATCATCGGCATACAAGATGTGACTTGGCATAACAACCCCTCTAGGACCTGACATTAATGGAAGCTTACCATCTTGAACAAGTTTGTAAATACCTCGACTCAGAACCTCCTCAGCAAGACAAAAAATAAGTGGAGACAAGGGGTCTCCTTGCCTAACTCCTCTCTTGCAGTTGAAGTAGCCAACAACATGACCATTAACAGAAATAGATAATTTTGCAGAATGAAGGATGATTTTGATCCAGCCTCTGAATTTGGAATCAAAGCCAAAAGCAACTAGAACTTTCAATAAAAAATTCCAATCCATGGTATCAAAAGCTTTTTTGATATCAAGTTTCATTGCCAAATGACCACCAAAAGCTCTCCTGTGGAGCAAGTTAACAGATTCAGAGGCTAAACAGATGCAGTCATAGATATTCCTACCCTTTATAAATCCTCTTTGATTCTCAGAAATGATTTTAGGAGCCACCATTGCTAACCTGTTTGCAAGGACTTTGGATATAATCTTGAACTGGAAATTGGCCATAGCAATAGGTCTGTACTGATCAATTGAGTTTGCCTCTTTAGTATTAGGAATTAACACCACAATATTGGAATTAAGATTAGGAGGCAACCAACTATGCTGAAAGAAATGAAGGACTGCATTAAAAACATCCTCAGCAATGATATCCCAATAAGTATGATAAAAGAAACCCCCAAAGCCATCTGGACCAGGAGCACTGTTAGCATTAAGGGAAAAAAACAGCATTTCTAACTTCCTCTTGTGAAGGCAAATTTGTAAGCATGCTGTTGTCAGAATTGGATACTAAAGAAGGGATCACAGCATCAATAAGAGCAGAATCTATACAATTATTGTCAGAAGCAAACAAGTTCTGATAGTATTGGAGAATATGACCTTCAATATCCGCGGCTTTATCAATAAACTGATCACCATTTTTAAGAAAAGCAAATGATTGAGTCTTGGATTTAATCTTGGCCACCTTGTGGAAAAACGCAGTATTTCTATCTCCATGGAGATGCCAATTCAATCTGGATCTTTCAAGCCAGAAATCGTCTTTAGAAAGTAAAGCATGTTGAAGAAGAACTTGAGCATCTTTTTCCTTCTGTAATAGTTCATCAGATCCTCCCATATTGCTGATAGCAGTTTGAACAGAATCAACAGTAGCCAATGCCTGCTTGACTTTAAGATGGACATCCCCAAAAACATTCCAATTCCATTCCTTAAGCTTAGCCTTTAGGAGTTTGAGCTTCTGAGAAAGAGCAAAAGGAGGATTTCCAAGAACACTATCCTGCCAAACTTCAGAAACAATTTTGCTGCAATCGGGATGTCTAGCCCACATTTTCATAAATTTAAAAGAAGAATCATACTGTCTAACCTCTTTCTGATAATTAAGCAACAGAGGAGAGTGATCCAACTTGCTCCTTGTCAAGGTGCAACAAGCAACAGAAGACCAGTAAGTGAGCCAATCCTCATTACAAACAGATCTATCGAGCCGCTTTTCAGTAAAATGCTGTCTTTTTCGACTATTAGCCCAAGTAAACCTATTGCCCCTAGTGTCAATGTGAATCAATTGATTCAAATCAGTCTAGGTTTGAAAATCTTCACAAGACTGCTTATGAGGCAGACATTTACCCCTATGCTCATGAGCTCCCAAAACACTGTTAAAATCACCTATAAAACACCAAGGCCCATGATTATCCTGCTGCAGATGATGCAACTCCAACCATAACTGCCTTCTCACAATATAATCAGTAGAAGCATAGATTGCAGAAATAAAAATATCTTGACCACCCATATTAAGAGCCAATGAAACAGACTGCTTAGAAGAGGCAATGAGTGAAGGAGACAAATGATCAGCACATAGGCACCAGAGGTTAGGCATCAAGTTAGGCCTACTATTCTCAGCAAATAACTTTAGATTTAAACTACTTAAAAAGGATTTTGAAAGAGCAGCTGAAGCAATCCAAGGCTCAACAATAAAAACAAAATCAGGTTTATGCAAATGAACAAATTTCTTTAGGACTAACCTTGAGTCAAGGTTGCCTATGCCTTTGATATTCCAATAAATTGCCTTCATTGATGAGATTGTGGTGGTCCTATTCGAGACCTAGTAATCCTGCCACCATCACTATCATTCAAATTAGCAGCCTTAGCAGCTTGTTTGTCTCTTTTCTTTTGCTTTTTTTTTTTTTTTTTTTTTTTTCTGAGACTTAGAGGTAACCTTTGTAAGGCCAGAATTCTGATCATTACCTACAACAGCAGCATCTTCTGCCAGATGACATTGATCATTATCTTGATCCACTTCATCAGCCCACAATCTACCATTTATTGCATGAAGGTTTCTATTGACAACAGAATTTGGATGAACTGCAGGAGTTTCAAGACCAGAGGAAATAGTCCTCACATCACCAGACTCTAGAGGAGAACCATATTGAGATCCTTTCCCATTAACTTCAATACAAATTCCATCAACTGGAGAACCACCTGGCAGGTTATCAATTTCTTCCAACACATAAGGAACCTCGCTGGACAAGAAAAGTCCACAATTGCCAACAAATTGTTCTCTGTCTTCGGAATCATTGCCATCATGACAATCATCATCATTAATGGACTCACGCAATAAAGAAGCATCATTAATTGCAGGAGTGTGACCCTCATGAATTTCCTTATCAGAGGTATTAAGACCCGAAACAATAGGATCAAGAACTTTTTCTTTGGAGGCTTCGTGAGAGGCATCCTTGCTCATTGTTTGATTTTCCACCTGCTGAGACAGAATAGGAACTGCTGCAAAATTACCATCATTACCAGAACTCGTACCTTCATTAAAAGGAATAGAGACTTCAGGATTCGATTTAAAAGAATCTTCAATTATGTCTTCCAAAGGCTTTTCTTTCCTTTTGGGGACAAATTTCTGGACAGTTTTTATAATTTTATGAGTGCTAATAACATTGGGATCTTTGTGTAAAACAGATGCAGGAGAAGATTTCCTTCGACAATCAACCAATGAATGACCAATGTTTTGACATAAAGAGCAAAATTCTGGCAAATCCTCATAAGTAACACTAGCAAAAAAACCGTAACCCTCTCTTTCCACAAGAATTTGGTTAAAAAATTTCCCATTCATATCTATCTCAACAAGAACACGGGCATAATGACCATAAGTTCTATCTTCCATGCACTTGTTCGTAGCAGCATCAAGGCAAACTGGAACACCTAAACTACCAGCAATGCAAAACAAGATTTTAGAACGCCAATACTCTTGAGGCAAACTATCAAGCCTGACCCAACACTGAAAATTGGTTTGCCTAGGGAGACTAGGATTAAAATCTGCCATCCATGCAAAAAGACTCAAGATACCAGGCTTCATGTTCCATGAACTCAAGGAACGCACTCCACGAAGGTCTTCAATTGAGGAGAAGGAGAACTCATAGTAACCCTCCCCCAAAGAAACCATCCCCTATTTAGATAAGGGTTTCCATAATAACGATAACTTGGACCGCAAGTCTTGATATTTTAAGGGGGCAACCCCCTTCGCAAGAATCAAACGTCCGTGTAAATGGTGCTTACAACTTTCAAGACCAGCCATATACTCGTCTTCTGGAATCTTGACCGAGACTTCATCACCTTTAATGCAGGGTTTAGGAAGATCAGTGTAGGGAATATCACAAGCATTTTTGAGAGCTTGTGCAAAGGTTTTTCTTTGTGAGGACGGTAGAGAAGCAGGTTGAGGGGTGATGAGAGATGTAGAAGATGTATCAGAGAGTGGTACCATGAAAGGCCATGGACAAACGGAGGCGGAGGAAGTAGAAGCCGCCATTGGACGTGCATGAAAAAACCTAAGGAAACATGCAAACCCTAGCAGAGAGAGTCATTCGTTTTCTAAAAGATGCGTCAGTTGAAGGTCTCTCAGCAACATGCTATAGCACTCAATATTTTTTCTATCACAATAAATATAGTACCATGTCATTGATTAACTAAATGACTCACACTAGGTTCATAGGTGCCAGAAATAGGGAATTGCCATCTGGACTTGCTAGCTCAAGGCGTTCAGCTATGTAATGTTTTTCCCCAAATATATATGGATGTAAAGCTGTTTTATCTGGCCATAAGAGTACAAACCTCCCGGTGTTATTCACGGGGATCAACATCTCTCAGTATAAGTACCTTAAAACATGTATAATAAGCATTAATATATATTTAAATTATGAAGAATAAAAGAAGTTATATACTTTAAAGTTTGATGGATTACCTGAGATATACGCTAATACTAGTCTGACTGATTTCATCCCGAGTGATAATCTCCTCGATTTCATCTTTACCCACTAATAGCATATGTTGATAACCCAGAATTTCATCATCCATCTCCAATTGTATTACGCGGCTCAAGCCTTTTTTTTTTTACCAGGATCCTCATGTAGGATATACAATCATATGAGCTTACTGCGATAGGAGGCCGGGAGCAGGACTGCTGCTTCTTAGCGGATGTAATGGAGCCCTTTGTATGCTCCTTGTTAATTATAGGAGGTCGGGACTCCACAATCTTCTTGCCCTTGTCCTTGTCCTTGGATTTGGATTTTTCGGAGATAACCTACATATTGCAATAAAGTAGTTAGTGACCACCCAATTTAATAAATATATACAACATATCATAAGGAATAGTAATTATTAACATACCTGCACGAGGTTGATTGGCCATGCAATAAAGGTACCTATTGCATAATCCACTACCATGGTATCAGCATGCTCAATTGGTACAAGCAATGGTGCATGTCCCTCCAGTGCAACTTCAATGTTCACTTTCACATGGCCAGGAGGTAATGGTAGGTTATGCAATGTGGCACCCTCCTCATTAAAGACCACCGCCCTCGCGACAATGCTATGAGTTGGGTGCCATAGATACAAGTTGCATAGTTTTATGCCCTAAACAAATGATAAACGAAATATTAATTAATTAGTATGAGTTAAACCTTCAATGCAATATATAAATTGTATAAAATTATCATTGATAAGTATTACCGTGGGAAGAGGTATATACGGTTGCGAAACGGTGCAACTATCTCTGACACTGTACGGAATAGGGGTTGGAGGATCACCAGCTGGCTCAGAATCAGCACGTCCCTGCTTATCCTGCTTGCTAGGCTTTAACTCCTCTACTTCACGAGTTAGCTCAGCTAGCTTCCTTTGCGGCTCCAATTGAGTTAACATATCTTGATGTTTTGCGCGTTGTTGTGCGCCAAAAACAATCCTCTGGGAGACGGCAAACCCCACACCCCTTAGGCGACCAGGGTATTCATCGATATTCAATGCTCGTGCAAGAATATCTTGACAGCCAACATAGTTTGTTATCTCCCCCTGTGATATAGACTCTGATAAGGACATCTGTGACACAAATATTAACGAATAAATTAATAAGATATTAAACATAATTATAATAAGCAATGTGCAAATGAACTAAGTTAATTAATGAGGGTGTATACTTACAATTCTGTCAGCCACTTCCTTAGTGGCGGGGTGCAAAATCTGGCCATCATGGCCCATGCGAGTTGTCATCCATAACATACCCCGCTCAACTTCCTCGGTGGTAGGATCCCCCTGCCCTCTTCAGCTGTACATTTGAACACACAAAATAAATAAAATTCATCAATGTTAAGGAAGAAATCATAAGTGGGTTAATCAACAGGTTATAAGGATATATTGTACTTACAATTTGTTCCTTGAGGCCATCATAACCCGTTGGCCCTGCCAAGTAAGGGTATGGATGGTTTGACGCTCTAATTCGATTTGCTTTACTTGTTTTCAACATATACACAAAAGTATATGTCAATGTATGATTTAATATATATAAATTAAGTTAACAAACAAAGTTAAATTGTACATACCTTAAATGTCTCGTTTTCTGTGCGTGTCATTATTAAAGCTCTCCAGTCATCCACCTTTATCATGTTTGCATACTTTGGTGGAGGCTCATGTCTGACATTCCCACCTCTATCTTTTAAATACTTGGTCCTCAACTTCATTCGGAATGACCGATGACATTTTCCGGCAATCTGGAGACATATTTTCCTCCGAGCCTCATCAATGTCAAAAATAGTCTACAGAAATGATAAAGGTTAAGTTTAAAAATATACATGTTAATTAAGAACCTGATGTTAATTAAATATTACTTATTTACCTATATATCGCGCCATATGTGTGATTTGGCCTCGTTCAATGCTTTGTCCTTCCACGTCTTGCATGTAATTGGGACCGCTTGCTGGACTACGGCCCCAATGTAACTCTTTAGCTCCTTCCCATTATCACCAATGGGTTTGCCTCTTGTATTCTAGGCAACCTGATAAAATGAAACACTTGATTAATAAAATAATGGAACACTTAATTAATAAAATGAAAAACTTAATTAATAATGATCTTATATACTTGTAATCTCACACCTCTGCTCCTCTTTAGGATGGGATTCTTCTTGAACATCGGTCCACGGCACCTCACTTGTGTCTCGGGCGCCTCTAAGCTAGAATCCGAACTATCATCATGATTAGATGAAGACATGATCGGCAACACAAGTAAAAATGTCAGATCACAATATAAATTAGAAAAACATGTTTAAGTAAATTTAATTGACGAAGAAATTAAAAAAAGAAAATCACGATGCTACATGTTTAAGTAAAAACGATGAATATTTTTTTAATTGATGATGGACTGAAGTGGTTGTGATGTCCCGAAGAAAGGATCATCCTCAATATTAGCATCTTCATGTGCTTGATCATCAATCCCATTAACAATCATTTTGTTAGTCAATAGAACGATGGACCACTTCGTATCAGCTAGATCGATGACATAGTACACTTGTTGAGCTTGCGATGCTAAAATAAAGGGCTCGTCTTTATACCCCCTTACTGAAATCCACACGCATGAACCCCAACTCATGCATCTGTACACCGTTATTATTGTCAACCCACTTACAATGGAACACAGGCACCCGAAACATCGTATAATCCAACTCCCATATATGTTCAATTACCCCGAAATATGACATATTCGCGTATATGGGGTTTCTGTCTTTGGCACCGGAGATATGCATGGCTTGAGCTACAAGAGTGACTCCGCTATTTTGCATTTTACTCTGATCATCTTGTTTTTTTGTATAAAATGTGAACCCGTTCATTAGATAACCACTGTAAGAGAAGACATGTATTGTTGTACCTCTCGCTAACCATCTCAACCTTTCTGAAATCAATGTATGATTTACAGCAAACTCTGCAGAAATGTGTTCTTTTAGCCATGGTATGAAACACCGATTGTGTTCTCTTCTCAACTAATTCTGACTCTTATTGGGATACAAACCCTGAATTATGTGCTTGTATTTTTCAACATATGACTCAACCTCATCGGCATTGTGCAGAACATACAACTGTGCTTGCTCCCATTCTGTCTGCTGTATAGTCACTACTTCAGTTCCAGTAATACCTTGACCCATCGTTCTCCCCGTGTGATGAGACTTTGTCAACCCTATGTAATCAACATCAGTGAGTTACTCGATACAAAACTCAACAGCTTCTTCGACTATGCAACGTTCAACAATACAACCCTCTGGTCGTGATCGGTTCTTCACATACCCTTTCAATATCTTCATGTAACGCTCAAAAGGGTACATCCATCTCATATAAGCAGGCCCACACAATTGTGTCTCTCTGACTAGGTGAACGGTTAAATGAACAATTATATCAAAGGATGAAGGTGGGAAATACATTTCAAGTTCACACAAAGTCGCAACAATCTCTTTCTGCAGAAAAGGCAACTTCCCAGGGTCAATCACCTTACTGCAAATTGCCTTGAAGAAGAAACAGAGTTTAGTCAAGTTCTCCCGCACTTTGTTAGGCAAAATTGACCGTATACCGATAGGTAGCAAATTCTCCATGAGGACATGGCAGTCATGGGACTTTAGTCCCTTTAAATTCAGATCTTTCATATCCACGAGGTTCCTAATATTTGAAGAGTACCCTTCTGGAACCTTAACTCCATGAAGAAACTTACAAAGAGCAATTTTCTCTTTTCTAGCTAGAGTATGAGCATCCGGAGATAGATATGTACGTTTCCCCTTCTTTACTGGTCCCAACTCTTGTCTCAATCCTATACTAACCAAGTAAAGCTTTGCATTGATGCCATCTTTAGTCTTGCCTGGCACATTAAGTAAGGTATCAATGACACTATCAAAGACATTTTTTTCAACATGCATAACATCAATGAAATGTCTTACGTATAAGGATTTCCAATATGGCAGCTCAAAAAAGATTGACCTTTTCTTCCGCCCTGTTGTGGCAAGCTGTTGTGCAAAAGGTTTCTCGAATTCAATGTTCAAATCTTGTACCTTTTCAAACATTTGCGCACCCTTCAACGGAGAAGGACTTCTACGATTTTCTGTATTCCCATTGAATGCCTTTCGCAAGAACCGATAATGATGATTTGACTGCAAAAATCTACGGTGCCCAAGGAAGACATTCTTCTTACCATGTTCCAATCGTATCCAATCTGTATCATCTTCACAAATAGGACATGCACATTGACCTTTGGTACTGTATCCTGACAGATTACCATATGCTAGAAAGTCATTAATTGTGCCGAATATCATAGCTCTTAAGGTGAAACTTTCTTATTTATACCCATCGTACACCTCTACACCCCTTTCCCACATTTTCTTCAAGTCTTCAATTAAAGGAGCCAAGTATATGTCAATATCATTTCCTAGTTGTTTGGGCCCAAAAATTAACAAAGACAACATCATATATTTACGTTTCATGCATACCCATGGGGGTAGGTTGTAGATCACCAAAATCACAGGCCATGAACTGTGAGAGCTACTTTGAATACCATGCGGGTTAAATCCGTCAGTGGACAATGCAAGCCTTATGTTTGTTGGTTCTTGTCCGAAATGAGGATAATCATGATCAATTCTTTTCCATTGAGGAGAATCTGCCGGGTGCCGTAGCTTGCCATCTTTAATCATTTCATCCTCATGCCATGTCAAGTGCTTTGCATCTTCCGAGCTACAATACATGCGCCTAAATCTGGGAATTATGGGAAAATACCACAGAACCTTCTCCGGAGCCGATTCTTTCTTGTTATACCATGAGGTATTACACTTAGGACACATCTGTAAATTTGCATAATCCTTCCGGAATAAAATGCAATCGTTAGGACAAGCGTGTATCCTCTCATAGCTCATGCCAATAGAGCGTAACATTTGTTTAGCCTCATATGTCCTACTAGGAAGCACATTATCCTCCGGTAACATTTCTTTCAATAATGCGAGTAATTCCGTAAAGCTCTTATCTGTCCATCCATTACCCGATTTCAAGTTATACAACCTTAACATTGCGGACAATCTTGTGAATTTAGTACAACCCTCATACAACGGTTTCTCTGCATCACTTATCAACTTCTCAAACATTTTAGGACAATCACGATGATCTTCTTCAGCCGCGTGTGTCATCTCTTCAAAACGGTCGCCCTCATATGTATCTGTACCGGTATCATCTGCTGCATATCTTTCACTAATATTCCTCATATCACTAGATTCAACTCTTGTCTCACCATGCTTTGTCCAACAGGTATAACTTTGATCAATTCCATAGCACACTAAATGTCCTTTCAATTGAGCTACACTAATTCGTCTTGTATAACAACAACTTAAACAGGGACATATGATTCTACTAGAGTCTTCGGCATGCCGAACCGCAAATCTAATAAAATCTTGCACTCTATCTCTATATTCATTCGACAAACGATTGGCAGACATCCACTTCCGATCCATATATGCCCGTTCTACGGCAATTATTTTGAGTTTAGGGAGGTTGACGTCTACCTTTGATGCGAACTACAAGAATGCATGACACACGCTTACTTCATACTACAGGGTGAAGGTCCTATCCTATCCAAGATTGTAAACTCGATAATATATTATTATAGTATGTCCTAATTACTTCTTGTTCTAAGAAAATTTCGGCAGCATATCCCCTTAGTTCTCCAAGCACACAACTTAATTTGTGATATTATGATCGAAATTAAGTGTACGGGTACCCAAAGAACAATGAGAAGATACAAACCAATGAAATTTTATTAGATCAGATGTAATATTTAAGGCATACAATAATATGTATTGACAGTGAACTTTACAATCTTAGACTGTCCACTTTGGACAATTCAAGAACATGTTGTATACTGTGCCATGGCACAATATACAAATCGTTCTTGAACAGGAAACTAAGCTTAATGCATGTGCATACCAATAAAAAATAAACATGCCTACTGCTATAAAACACAGGGGAATAACATAAATGTGTACCAGATAGGTGATGGACAAAGAGGTGACAGATGTGCCTGAGAGAATCCAAAATCCAAGTTTGATTCACAAGGTCAAGTACTTGGTATCATTTCCTGAAATATTAAGGGACAACACGCATATGACATTGAACAAATAATCAATTCAAAAGTAAAGATAAGATAGGTATGTAAGGATGCACACTTCCTTAAATTCCAAAACTTTTCATGAACCTTATCTTAGTGGACAGAGTATTATCCTTCTTCTCAAACTATGTACAGTTCATCAAATTCCAATACCCTTTATAATGTAATATTTCAATCAATAAAGTACCAAAGTAAAGATTCTCAATTCTGCCTTAGAAAGTAGGTATGTAGGGATGTACACTTCCTTAAATTCGAATAACATTAGTAATGTAGATTCTCATAAATTATACAACCAAAGATTCTCATCATTTCTGCATTTAAAACCTAGGTATCTAATCACACAAGGCACTCCAAGCAGGCCATTAACCTTATGTGCAGTGAGGGTTTCAAGGGTCAGAGTTAAAAAGTGGAAACACTGCACACACATCAAATGAAGGCACAACTTAAGCAAATTTCAAGTTGAAACACTGCACACACATCAAATTAGCAAGTGAGTTCCTTTGTCAAAGCATACACCCATTAAGGTCCTGACTCAACTCCAACGGCACCAAAAGGCCATCTCAAACAAATTTAGATAGATGGGATTCACACATGCTTTATCATTTAAAAAAAACATGGAAGCTGTCAATAAAAACAAATAAAGAACGCACAACTGCACCACACAATCAACCCCATAGAACCATAAGCATAATCACTATGATTTAATGTTCATTTGTAGAACAAACTAAACTGATACAGGAAAAAAATAGAAAATTTGTTTGATACATAGAAGAAAACAGTAACAGAGAAGAAAAAATACCAATGACTAGTGCATTGTGTCTTTGGGGACCTTCACAAATGGAACAGTAACAGCTTGCAGCTTGCAGCTCACACGCTCAACTTCACCAATGCATTGTGTCTTTGGGGACCTTCAGAAATGGAGAACGGAGGAATGAGAGAAACCCAAACAACAGAGAGGGAAACAACCTGAGAGATAGGAGGAAGAGAGAGCTTACCTGAGGGAAGGAGGAAGAGAAACTCGTGCGAGGGAGGGACATGACCTGAGGTAGGGAGGGAAAGGAGAAAGATCGAGAAGCTCGTGCGGTGGCGTGCATGAAGTGTTGGTGGCCAGAGAACCAAAATGGTGGTGGTGGTGATGGTGTTCGCGCGCGGAGGAGGCAGGGAGGGGTTAGGGAAAGGTTCGAAAAAGAGATTGAGAGTGAGGAGGGGAAGTATACATTAATGAATTAAAATTGATGATAAATTAAAAAAAAAAATTGAAAATGGGAACAGATAGCGCTTCCTCAAGGAAGCGCTATCTAAAGTTTGATTTTAGATAGCGCTTAAAGTGCTATCTAAAATCAAACTTTAGATAGCGCTTCCTTCAGGAAACGCTATCGTACACCACCTTTTTTTAATAACATTGCATTTATAAACGCTATTAAAGGTGCAATATTTAATCCCTTTTCTGGCGTATGCAAACATATACTAAGCATATATGCTTAGTATATGTTTGTGATTATGTATGCTTGGATGGAAAAATGTTTTCATGTATGTTGAAAACCATACTTTGATCTCTAGATCAAGTATGGATTTTAATTCTTGTTTATGGTTGAATGATGTATGATTATTGGTCCTCATAATATTGTGGTTATTCTGAGCTATTACTTTGACAAGTCCGTGAAGCATAATCTTCACATCCCACATGGTATAGCATTCAGCCATAATGGTTAGAAAAGGAAGAACATGAGCATGTTATTGAACTTCGATGTTTTGGAAACTAAATAAGTGTTGTAGTAACTTGTATTTCAAAAACAAACAAGAAGTGATTTTGATCCAAAGTTCAACTAGGGTTTCGACCCTCAAGTGTTTTTAACTAAGGTGAAAACATGTTTTACTTTAGTCAAAGTTTGTTCACTTAAATAAGTGTTTTAAAAATAAAAGGATGAAAGTGATTTCATGAAAGAAAAACTTAATATGAAGTTACCTTAGGTTTAGTAGGATGCCACATTCTTTCTAAAAACCAAGTTAACATTCAATCTTCAAAGTATAAAGAGGACTTTGTCCAAAAGTGTAGATTTAAATGAATCATAGTTCGAAAACTAAATGAAATTCCATTTTCTTTTCTAGTAACTTAGATCATGGTTTTACCCTAAGTTAGTAAGGAAAAACCCTTTTCAAATTGGTTAAGGTACTTTACTTCAAGCAAGTAACCAAGTTCTTTTAAATCAAATGAGTTTTTAGTTAGAAAGGTTTTGGTTTACAAAGTCTTAAATTGAGAGTTTTCAACTCAAATCATAGAGTTTTATGCATAAAAATCTAAGTTAAATAATTAACTTAGAGCAAAAGAAAAGAAATGATTAAGTATAGTATATGGTGGAACATGCACTATACCATTGATGACTTAGTTCATCAATGACTTCATAAGCCTTACATGAATCAACACTCTTTTCATTATTTGAAGCTCAAGGAATTAATATCTTAGAAAGAATCAAAGAGTTATCGAAGAGGATTCTCAATCCTTCTTCATAACACTTAGGACTTGAGATGTAATTCATAAGACGCAAACACAAACACGAAACGTTTTGGGTTTTGAAACAATAGTTCGGTAACGGACCGGTGGTTGGGATCCAAGAAAAGTCGTTCAATTGTTTCAGTCTTGTGATGACTCGATCCCGGAGGGATCATGAGATTTATCTGGTGGATAAAAGTTTTATAATACAAAGACGCATATAGTTCCTAAGGAAGAGAACCTTAGCGAACCTTGAGTTTTATCCGGTGGATAGACATTGCTTTATTGCATCTGCTTTGTGTGAGCATTGGCATTTCATTGCATGAGTTGTAAGGCCTTGAGCCTAGGAGTTGAGTTTACACCTAGATGCTGGTGCGAATCTTACGGTGACGATCTTAAATGGTCTTGGAGGTATCAGGGTTGGAAAGGCTGACATGAGACCAGTTGGTGATTCTTCTGTGTCATGGCGACTCCGAGCAATACACTGATATCCTCTACTAGATGCCGTACTTTTCATGTTTGGCCGAGAGTGTTTCCGTAAAGCCAGATACGTGCACGTTACATTTGTTGTGGCATCTTGCCCATGGCTGGCAATACCCGGAACATGTCTTCCCATTCACTCTCTCTGATGTATTTGTTAGCTCCATGGAGTAGGGGTCAGAGTTTTACTTTTGTGGCATATGGCATTGAGTCATGTACATCGCATTGTATTGCATGACTGTTAATGATTACATTTACTTATTGTACATCACTATTCTGCTTTCGAAGATGCCTTATGCTGCGCATTGATTAACATGATATATTGTGATTTATGGTATGCATGATGGGCATGTTATTACTTGGTGTGTCGTCCCGTTATACTTCTGCTATTGTGCTATGTTGATACTACATGCAACACCATTTCCTGAGTGTCACATTCCCGAACAATTATAAGGCCGAAAATAATATTAATGCGGAAAATACGGTTTTTTTCTTCTTTTTCACAAAGATGTAACGGAATTAGTAATAATAAGTAATAATAAATGAACTTAGGTTCACCATACATTTCTAGAAGACATACTGCATTAAATACAGAAACAGAAACAGTACTGTATACAGACATAGGTCTAATGCATAACTAACAACACGAATATAATAAGTACTAGGAGTCACAGCTCCCAAAAAGGTACTACAGACACTGACACAATCTGGCCAAAAACAAAACAGCAAAAGGAGTCCCCCTCCGGACTCATAGCAAATGCTAGATTGAACCATCATCGCATCCATCTGCTTAAGCAGCAACAGCAAAACTAGCAGAAAAGATATGCAGATATGGGTGTGATCCCGATCATCAACACAACAAAATAGCAGAAGTAAAAACAGGATGACTCACTAGTTAACAACGTACCCAACATGCTTATTATAAATCTCAATATAAATCATGTTAAACAATTAGCAGCATAAAATAAGGCATTCTCAAAAATAGAAGAACGATGTACAACCAGTAAATGTAATCATCAATAGTCATGCAATGCAGTGCAATGTACATGACTCAATGCCATATGCCACAAGGATAAACTCTGACCCCTAATCCATGGAGCTAACAAAAACGTCGGAGAGAGTGAATGGGAGGACATGTTCCGTGTACTGCCAGCCATGAGCAAGATGCTACAACGTTCGTAACGTGCACGTATCTGGCTTTACGGAAACACTCTGCACCAAACATGAACAGTACGGCATCTAGTATAGGATATCAGTGTATTGCTCGGATTCGCCACGACATAGAAGAGCTACCAATTGGTCACATGTCAGCCCTTCCAACCCTGATACCTCCAAGATTATTTAAATTGTCACCATAAGATTCGCACCCGCATCATGGTGTAAGCTCAACTCCTAGGCTCAAGGCCTTACAACTCATGCAATGAAATGCCAATGCTTACACAAAGCAGATACGATAAAGCAGTGTCTATCCACCGGATAAACCTCAAGGTTCGCTAAGGTTCTCTTTCTTAGGAACTATACGCATCTTTGTATTACAAAACTTTTATCCACTGGATAAATCTCGTGATTCCTCCGGGATCGAGTCATCAGAAGACTGAAACAATTGAAGGATTGACCTAGATCCGAATCACCGGTTCGTCATCAAACTACTGTTCCGAAACCCAAAACGTTTCATGTTTGTGTTTATGTCTTATGAATTATGTCTCAAGTCCTAAGCATTATGAATAAGGATTGAGAATCCTCTTAGATAAGTCTTTGATCCTTTGTAAGATATTAACTCCTTGATTTTCTATTGATGAAATAACTGTTGGTTCACTTAGGCCATATGAAGTCATTGATGAACTAAGTCATCAATGGTTTAATACATGGTCTTGGTCCACCACATACCATACTTAATTATCTTTTGTCTTTAACTCTAAGTTAATTACTTTAACATAGGTTTTCACGTGTAAAACTTTACGATTTGAGTTGAAAACTTTCTTTGTATACCAAATTCTCTTCTCGCAGGGCGAACATCAGTTTCGCAACACGGGGCTGAGAGGCTGTTTTCGCTTCTCAGACAGATCTTTTGGACCACGCGGCGAGAATTGTTTCGCGTCGCGAGGCCGAGAAGCTGTATTTTACTGCTCGGGCTAGCCTTCTGTCTCGCGTGGCAAGAATAGGTTCGTCAGGCGAGTGCCTTGTTTTCCCTTTTCCTTGTCTTCTTCATTATTTCTTTTTTTAAAGCACTTAGTTAATTAAATAAGCTATGGCTAAAGTAAAAGACATTTTTCACTTTAGTGAAACACTTGAATGTTGAAACTTTATTTGATCTTTGGATCAAAATCACTTATTGTTTTCTTTTAAAACATAAGCCATTAAAACACTTTTCTTACTTCAAAACTTTGAATGATCAAGAACAACACATGTTCTTCTATATTTTTCTTGTTAAGGCCGCAAGCCTACTGCAATGAAAAGTGAAGATTTTTGTGACACCCCCCTTACGGGGCACCACATGGTTACCCGTTGCAGAAAATAAACTTTAATTAATTTTGCGGGTTACTTTTGGCAAATAAGTTGTTCTAAGTATTTAACTTATTGTGAAAATCCGTGATAAATTTTTTTTCTCCCAACTTAGTTTACCATACATCAACATTACATAAACAAGCATGTCAATAACGTCAAGCAGAGTATACATAATAAAATACTATAATAGAATACTTAGGCCTTATACATACGGCCATTCAAAACAGTCATGGCTATCAGTTGCCAGAGCAATTAACTAACTGTTGTTCAAAATAGAATAGGACATATCCTAAGCTGGTCTTACTACTAAAACACTGTGACTTCTCGTACGTCATGCTCCTCCGCATACTCAAATGTCGGGGAATGGATCCTTGAATATTCCAGCAGCATCTTGGAACTCATCTGAAGATGTAAGAGTGAGATACCAATATATGGATTCACACACGATAACAACATGTATATCACATCAATAACACATAAGCATAAATAATTATTATGTGTAAGGTCCTACTGATAAGCAAGTAGTATATCATAGGGTCACATACCCGATAGCCATTGCTATTTTCAAAAGAGATGCATGACAATTCAATGTTTATCATCTGATTCTTTACTTAATCTCCGGACACCGTTGTTTAAAAACTGAGCTGATCAGGCTCAAGGTACATTGGCCCCAGGCACAATGACCAGCACCTAAGTGCTTATTCGGAAGTACATGAACACCATGACATTATGCGATTACATGGAATTACATTCAGAGGTACTTGATAAATTGTAAATGGTCATACGATATTGTCCAACTCAAGGCACAATATTCGTCAGTTGTATGACACCATTGTCCATCAAAGCACAATGTTACACTATGATTTAAAGTCATCACAGAGTTACCTGCCATCAAGGTCCCCCAATGCAGATGGCACGTCTGTCTAAAACAAATGCATGAGAAAAACGTTTCAAGTCTTGCCACTTTTCTTTGTGTTCGTTCTTTCGTTATCGTAGCTCAAAGCTCCCGACTATTCAGAATTTACACCATTTTAAACTTCTAACACATGACGAAACATCCGAGTGTTCAATCGCGGAGCCCTAAATCGATGCACTAACCCAAGGTCCATGGTAATAGAAAACAGTATTTACCTTTAGTCATATCCATCTTGACATGAAAAAGACACATAATTCATAGGACACACGGTCCACAAGACCGTCATACGGTTTAAATTCTACGTGCCTTTATCACAGAACACTATTAACCCGACGTCTCGTTTACTAGGTTCACGTTTCAGCGTTTTCCGTCGTTTTTCGTTCTGTGAAATACAAAAGCAAATCAAAATCTTCACAACTCTTCTAAGTTGTCGGATTTATCATCGTTGGAAAAATCTTTTACAGACAAACTTTTCTGCACAAAAATAATTTTAAACCAACCGTATTTTGATGAAACTTTACTTTTCTTTAACAAATCCCTTCCTAAAAACTCATTTCTGAAAGGAATTGGCTGAGACCAAAAATGTTGTCCAAACACAATAGTATTGCTTTTCGAAAACAGTTTCCGTAAATCTCTTTGAAATTTAAACATTTTTTAACATGAAAATCATTCAAGTCCAACATTTTGACTTTTTCCACTTATTGTAATTTATTCTACAAATTAATTCGAGAAATTGTATCATAAATATTTCCCAACATTTTCCCAAAGCAATCTTTGACGTTTTCTACAAGGCTTTTCAAAGCTTTTATCTTCGTTTATGGATTGATATGCAGCAAGCAACATCCAGATAGTGTCATCAATTCAACATAGACCATATAAAAGCTAAAACGCAAAATACATAACTACATATAATCACATCAACATATCCAATCACATCAGCATCAACATAGCAACATCAACTATCAACATAATCAAACCAAGTCATTCAAGCAACCCACCAACAACACATAGTTATCAAGAAATCCCTCAAGCAAACCACCCTTACCTTTCGTACTCTACTCGATTTATGTCTTCCGATCTCTAAGTATTCAATTCTCCCGCTCAAGCGGTCCAAGTGTCCTCCTCGGAACGTTAAGCTACGATTAACAAGTCATAAAATAAGTTTAGCTTTTTGAAATAACCTAGTAATTACCTAGGTATAGATTCGGCCATGACTAGCAAAATTGGCTAGGATTCACAAAATTTCACATACTCTTGGATTTATGATCATAGAGTAGTCTAGTGTTAAGGAAAATTGTCATAAGTTGAAAATTGAAACAAATTCATCCAACTTCTCTAGAGCACAAATTCAGCCCCCAATAGAAATGTAAGCTAGGGATTTTCTTTTGTTTCAAGCTCTTGGATTCAATACATATAGGCAATAGAAAGATGAAATCCATTGTCACTTGCTAACAATTGAAACAAAAGTCATCTAATTTTACTAACTAGGGTTTTGGCCCTTATGAAGAAAATAGGGCAGAAATTTTATCTTGCTTTATGCACTTGAATGATGAATATAGAGGTCTTGATGAGTTCATAGAAATTGATTTCATGATCATAGGATTTTTCTACAATTAACTATGGATTTTTGAATCTAAAACCCTACTCTTAGCCTTACATCATGAAAACCCATGAAGAATTCGAAGTCTCTAGATGGAGATGAGTTAGGCTTACCTCTTGATTGATGAAGATTTTCAAAGACTCAAGCTTCTCCTTTCCAACTTGATCTAAGTTCTTACTTGAATTAGATGAGAATTGAAGAAGTTTTGTGGAGAGGAAGTGAAAAGAAATGGAGATTGAAGAGGAGGAGAGGGCTGCGTGAAAAGTGGGAGATAATGAGTGGGGAAAGAGTGTTTTATCTTAGTGAATTTTGAGGGATAAAAAGGTAATTTGTTAGAGGGATAAAATGGTAATTTTGGTAAGTTTTAGGGGCTTGAAGGTCCTTTTCACCTCTAAGTCATGATGACTTTGGTGAGTTAGCGGATCCCGGTAAATCCGTATTTGGCTCCGTAAAATCATATTTTTCACTTTTTCAATGAAAGTTTTTAAATTTCCCAATATCGTGGAAAATTTAATTTAAAACCTAATTGTTTCATTCACGGGTCAAAATTAGGTTTTCTGAGCAGCAAAAGCATATTGTCAGTGTAAAACTCAGACCGGGCTCCGTTTGAGTTTTCGACCAAAATTTAACCATAGCTTTGACTATGGTCTCGGATTATTTTATTGCACTCTCTAAACCCTCCAATAAAATACAAACAGATAAATACTGTTTAATTAAAACAGAAAGCTCAAAAGCTTGAAAAATCGAGGTGTTACATTACTACCCCACTAAAAAAATAATTTCGTCCTCGAAATTACGTACCTGTCAAAAGATCGTATTGCACCCTCATTTCATCCTCAGCTTCCCAAGTTGCTTCTCCCGTTGTACTGTCCCAAATAACCTTGACTCAGGAAATCTATTTACCCCTGAGCTGCTTAGTCGTCTTATCCGAGATTCGCACGGGTGAAGTCTCATAAGACAAGTTCTCTCTCAACTGTACTACATCGGGTTCGATTACATGAGATGAATCAGGAATATACTTCCTTAATTGTGAAACATGGAAAATGTCAAGAATATTGGAAAGAAAGGGTGGTAAAGCAATTTGATAGGCTACCAGAGCTACACGACGAAGAATTTGGTAAGGTCCAATGAATTTCAGAGTGAGTTTTCTGGATTTAATTACCCGACCAACCCCAGTCGTAGGCGTGACTCTCAAAAACACATGATTGCCTATCTCAAACTCGAGAGGTCGTCTTCTCTTATCCGCATAACTCTTCTGTCGACTTTGAGTTGTCCGTATCTTTTACTGAATCATCTTCACCTTTTCGGTTGTCTGTTGCTCGATATTTGGTCCCAACAATAGGCTTCCACCATCCTGGTACCAACATAGAGGCATTCTGCACCTTTGACCATACAAGGCTTCATAGGGTGCCATTCCTATGCTCGAGTGGAAACTGTTGTTGTAGGTGAATTCTATCAACGGTAGAAATTCAACCCAACTACCAAGATGTTCTAGCACACAAGCTCTCAGCAAATCTTCAAGAGACTGGATTGTCCTTTCGGACTGTCCATCTGTTTGTGGATGATACGCTAAACTCAATCTGAGTTTCGTTCCTAATGACTCTTGTAAACTTTGCCAGAATCTTGAAGTAAACCTCGGATCACGATCCAAAATAATACTCGCAGGTACTCCGTGTAATCTGACAATTTCTCCAATGTATAGCTGAGTCAATCTTTCCATTGAATACTTTATGTTGATGGGAAAAAAATGAGCCGACTTGGTCAGTCGATCAATTATTACCCATATTGCGTCATGTCCCTTCCGAGTCTTTGGTAAACTCGTCACAAAATCCATAGCAATACCATCCCATTTCCATTCCGGAATATCCAAAGAATGTAACATTCCTGCCAGTCTTTGATGTTCAATCTTGGCCTTTTGACAAATTAAACATGAGGCGACGTATTCCATACGTCTCTCTTCAACCTATACCACTAATATAACTTCTTTAAATCTTGGTACATCTTTGTGGCTCCTGGGTGTAAACTCAGTTTACTCTTATGAGCTTCTTCCAAAATTAATTTCTTAAGCTCTAAATCGTCCGGTACACAAATCCTTTCATCGAATCTTAAAATTCCATCCGTTCCTTCTCTGAATTCCGATACTGCTCCTCGTCGTACTAATTCTCTTTTTCCTTGTAGGTACTGATCACTTTCTTGTTTCTCCTTTATTTGTTCCATCAATCCATTGGAAACAGTGATCATATCCAAGCAAAGTCTTCCCGGCGACGTCTTGATTGTCAACCACATATCTCAGAATTGTTCTATCAATTCTTGCTCCTTGAGCATCATTACAGATGCATGTATTGTCTTTCTACTCAGGGCATCCGCTACCACATTTGCCTTCCCAGGGTCATACTGTAATTGGAAATCGTAATCCTTCAGAAATTCCAACCACCGTCTTTGTCGCATGTTGAGCTCTTTCTGGTCAAACAAGTATTTCAGGCTTTTATGGTCGCTGAAGACATTGAAAGTTGCTCCATACAAATAATGTCTCCAGACCTTCAATGCAAAAACCACTGCCGCTAGTTCCAGGTCATGCGTAGGATAATTCCTCTCATGAGTCTTTAGTTGTCTGGAAGCATAAGCTACTATGTTCCGGTTCTGCATTAACACGCAACCTAACCTTTGATGTGAAGCATAAGCTACTACGTTCCCAATATCACAGTATACCTCAAAAGGTTCCTTGGGATCAGGCAATACCAATACAGGTGAAGTAGTCAGCCTCTGTTTCAATTCCTGGAAACTATCCTCACATGTTTCAGTCCAGATAAACGCTTGATCCTTCTGAGTTAGTTGTGTAAGAGGTCCTACTATCTTGGAGAATCCCTCAATGAATCTCCTATAATATCCAGCTAAACCCATGAAACTACGGATCTCGGTTACCGTCTTGGGTCTCTCCCATTGCAAAATAGCTTCAACCTTCGATGTATCCACTGCGATTCCTTCGCTCGAGATAACGTGTCCCAAAAATTGAACTTGGTCTAACCAAAATTCACACTTTTCAGGTTTCGCGTATAATTGTTTCTCCTTTAAGATTTGAAGAACCATATTGAGATGTTCAGCATGTTTTTCCTCATTAGGAGAATAGATTAGAATGTCGTCTATGAAGACAACGACAAACTTATCTAGATAAGGACGTAAAATCCTATTCATGTAATCCATGAATATAGCAGGAGCATTCGTCACTCCGAACGGCATCGCGAGATATTCATAATACCCGTAGCGTGTTCGAAACGCTGTTTTCGAAACATCCTCCGTCTTCACACGAATCTGATGGTAGCCTGACCGTAGATCTATCTTTGAGAAAACGGTCGCTCCACGTAACTGGTCCATCAAATCATCGATCCTTGGAAGGGGATACTGATTCTTAATTGTCACTTTGTTTAACTAACGATAATCTACACATAAGCGATAAGTCCCGTCTTTCTTCTTCACCAATAGAACTGGAGCTCCCCACGGTGATACACTCGGTCTAATAAGTTCCTTTTCCATCAGTTCCACCAATTGCTTTTTCAAGTCCTCCAGCTCTGATGGCGACATACGATATGGTGCCATGGATATTGGTCCAGTGCCCGATACCAGATCAATCGCGAACGCAATGTCTGGAACAGGCGGTAACCCTGGTACTTCCTCATGAAACACCTCCGGGAATTCATTGACGACTGGTATGGACTGTAGATCTAACTCACTCTCTATGTCTAAGGAAAACAATAACATGTATCCTTGTGCTCCCTCTTTAAGATTTATCCATTAGCGGATCCCGGTAAATCCATATTTGGCTCCGTAAAATCATATTTTTCACTTTTTCAGTGAAAATTTTTAAATTTCCCAATATCATGGAAAATTTAATTTACTGTTTCATTCCCGAGTCAAAATTAGGTTTCATGAGCAGTAAAATCATACTATCAGTGTAAATCGCAGACCGGGCTCCGTTTGAGTTTTCGACCAAAATTTAATCATAGCTTTCTACGATAGTGTAGAGCATGACTATGGTCTCAGATTATTTTATCGGACTCTTACCCTCCAATAAAATACATACAGATAAATACTATTTAATTAAAACAGAAAGCTCAAAAGCTTGGAAAATCGGGGTGTTACAATTTTGCTTCACCAACTAGACAAGTTATAGCTCAAAATGCTCACAAAATTATGACAAACAACAATCATACATCATTGCATCATAATCAAGCATATAAATCCTTACTTGATCTAGTGATGACAACCAAATGGTGTGGTTGCCTTTTGACGATCTTATGGTTGAATTCAAAGCATGATAATTTCGTGCTCTTCTTATATGAATAAAATGAATCAACATAAAAGTGAAGAAAGTAAGAAAATGGAAAGAAAGAGATGATGAAGGCGCCACAAACCAAGAAGGTTTGATAAGCCAAGTGATGTTCGCAACAAGAACCTTGGATTCTTGATAAGAACTAAGTTTGGTTCAACCAAGAACCTAAGAGAACAATTCTCTCACAAATGGAATTAATCCAAATTCAACATCCAAGTTATCTTATTCATGGTAGTAGGTGCTTACATATAGTTGTGGACATCCAAACTTTTCGCATCCAAAGACAAAGCATAACCTCCACTTGAATGGCCTAATTATGTCACTAATGGCTCACCTTAGGACCAATTCTAACTCAGCCATACGCCCATCTTTCAAGCCACACAATGGAATCCTAGGACAATCTATAACTCCCACATTTATTAGCTTAATTCATGACACTAAAGATCAACTTAAAACCTAACTTAAATATCCATCAAACAATTGAAATCAGCCACTAATCCCCCTAGTTATTACACCTACCATCTCATCATTATGGGTGGTTACACTTGCTTTTCAAATTAAAAGCGTAACACCCATAACTTACAACATTTATTCACTCAACTAAATGAGGAGTTTCTTATAGCATGTAAGCTAAAGATTACCTCCTCTAAGACTCTCTAAACTCAAGTAACACCATGGGAAATATGGGCTTGACCTTCATGCAACTCTTAGTGTAGCCCACTAACAAAGTAGCCAAAATTGGATCCACTCACATAACCCATTACACTTATTGAACTGAAAATAAAACAAACAAATAAGTGATGCTATGCACGCCCCTTGTCATCATCATGGGCCTTCTAGTTGACTAAGATAAGTCACCAACTTGGACTCCATTTGCAACACCCTTTCCCGAGTGTCACATTCCCGAACGTTTATAAGGCCGAAAATATTATTTAATGCGGAAAATACGGTTTTTTTTTTTCTTTTCACAAGATGTAATGGGATTTAGTAAAGGTAAATAATACTAATAAACGAACTTATGTTCGCCATGCATTTCTAGAACATGCTGTATAACAAACACAGAACAGAAACAGAAATAGAAACGTCAGCTGACATAAGAAAATACAATAAGTATTAGGAGTCGTAGCTCGCAAAAGGTACTACATAACTGACATAGTCTGGCCGGCAATAAAACTAAAACAGCAAAAAGAGTCCACCTCCGGGCTCAAGAAAAACTACTGAACTGAACCATCGTCACGTCCAATTGTTCAAGCAGTAACAGCACGTACCAGTAGAAAACATATAGATATGGGTGAGATTCCCGTTCATCAACACAACAAAACAGCAGTAGTAAAAACGAGATGACTCACCGGGTAACAGCGTACCCAACATGCTTACAAAGGTTCTCAATATAAATCATGTCAAGCAGTCAACAAAATAATATCGTGCTAAACATTTAACAGCATAATATAAGGCATTCTTAAACAATACAGCGATGTATAACAGTAAATGTAAACATCAAAAGCCATGCAATGCAATGCAATGTATTTGACTCAATGTCAATGTCACTGGGTACTACTCTGACCCCTACTCCATGGAGCTAACAAAACATTCCGCGAGAATGAATGGGAGGACATGTTCCGGTTATTGCCAGCCATGAGCAAGTTGCTACAACATTCGTAACGTGCACGTATCTGGCTTTACGGAAACACTCTCGACTAAACATGAAAAGTAAAGCATCTAGTAGAGGATATCAGTGTATTGCTCGGATTCGCCATGACACAGAAAAGCTACCAACTGGTCACATGTCAGCCCTTCCAACCCTGATACCTCCAAAAAGACCATTGAAGATCGTCATCGTAAGATTCACACCCGCATCAAGGTGTAAGCTCAACTCCTAGGCTCAAGGCCTTACAACTATGCAAATGAAATGCCAAGGCTTACACAAAGCAGATGCGATAAAGCAATGTCTATCCATTGGATAAACCTCAAGGTTCTCTTAGGTTCTCTTTCTTAGGAACTATACGCGTCTTTGTATTATAAAACATTTATCCATCGGATAATTATCTTGTGATTCCTTTGGAATGATCCAGACTTCTTTCAGAATCGCCGACTGTCCCCACAAACCAACACAAGTCTTTTCAACGTGTTTTGTCCTCACTCACACGCTTTCTAGGAAACTTCCCAGAAGGTCACCCATCCCATAATTACTCTAAGTCAAGCACGCTTAACTATAAAGTTCTTATGTTCTAAGTTCCCGAAAAGAAGATAAATCTTGTTGATATGGGTAGTACCAATCTATTCTTATATGCCTTCCCTTAACTATACAGTCCCATACCTTCATAGTCTCAGGATTCCTTCCACTGTATAGTCCCATACCTGCACAGTCTCAGGATCTCTCTCATTCAAGTTATCACAGGACGGAAACAACTGAACGATTAACCTGGATCCGAATTACCGGTGCGTCATCGAACTACTGTTTCAAAAACCAATACCGGTGCGTCATCGAACTACTGTTTCAAAAACCAAAACGTTTCATGTTTGTGTTTACATCTTATGAATTATGTCTCAAGTCCCAAGCATTATGAATAAGGATTGATAATCCTCTTAGATAAGTCTTTGAGCCTTTCTAAGATATTAATCCTTGCCTGTACATGTTGGACACCCTGTTATGTTTTTGGATACGTGTACAGACGCTTCTCAACGGTCATTTGGGTCACTTCGGGACCCTATAGCTTGAGTTTCTCCATGTCGATGATGAAGATGTGTGGACTATTGATGACAAGGCCCAGTCTCATGGGTACGATGTATGCTAGCTAGTAGGCTCTATTGTCCTAAGAGTTCTTTCATCAAAACCAGCTGTTAGGATTTTAACGTTTAAGTTGAGAAAGTCGGTATAAGTGATTTTGATAACCTGTGTATAGGCTGGAACATCAGAATAAGAAACAATTTCAGGAAAGCTTATATGTGATTGTAAATTGATTTCCGAAAGTAACCAGCTATTCTCTTTTAAAATTATTTTCACATGTTTTCATGATGTAATGCACAACGGGGGTGTTACATGGTAAACCTGGAACATCTTCGGGAAACACTTCCGAAAAATCTTTCACAATAGGCACATCGCTCAGAATAACGTCCCTCTCGACTTCTAAACAGGATAGAAGCATGTATCCCTGAGCTCCTTCTTTGAAAAAAGCTCTTACTTGGCTGGCAGTTAAAAATCCAGAAATCTTAGAGTCAGAAAAAACTAAGGTTTTATGTGCATAGTCTAAAAGGATATGGTTGGAAGATAACCAATCCATGCCTAGGATCACATCCATTTACGTCAAAGGCAAACATATCAAATCAACAAGAAATTTCCTATCACGGATAACGATAGGATAGCTCAAACATACTGAATTCACAGTAACAAGCTTAGCAGTTGGGGTAGAAACAATCAAATCAAACGACAATGAAGAAATAGACAAGTTCAAAAGTCTCACACAATCCAAAGAGATAAACGAATGTGTAGCACCCGAATCAAATAGTACAGTTAGGAGATTACCAGCTATGTTGCAACTACCTTGTATGAGATTGTCTGATTTGGAAGCATCAGCACCACTCATGGTGTAGACTCTTCCCCTCGCCGTCTGTCTAGTAGCTCGCACATTGTTGACGACCGACTCGGACTTTGGTGTAGTGTATTCTCTTGTGAAATGTGCTATCTTCCCACATTGGAAACATAGAACTCCCTTCAGCGTGCAGTTCTTAATCGTATGACCCTATTTCCCACACTTGAAACATCTCTGGGCTTGTCCTTGACTCTAATGGTTCCCACTTCCACCACTATAGGCAGAAGCAACAGGGCGATATGATTGTTGATTCCAATTACTCCCTTAGGGTCGGGAATATGGCTTCTTCTGGGACTGTCTCCCTTCTGGTTCTGGTACTGGTTCAAGTTGCTAGACCTAGACGGCCCTCCCACATTGCTCGTGTCGTCTCTTCCTCTTCTCATCTTCTCAACTTTTATACACTTCTCCACCAAGGCTTGAAAGTTGTGAATCTCGAGTGGTTACACAGACTCCTTGATTTCGAAGCGCAAGCCTCCTTCAAATCTCTCGCACTTCCAGTCTTCATCAGGTTGGGCTTGGAAAAAGCGAAAATATTTGGCAAGTGATTCAAATTTCGCCGCATATTCTCCAACGGTCATGTCTCTTTGCTGTAGTCTCAGAAACTCTTACTCTTTCTCGGTCCTGGCACTCTGGGGGAAGTACTTGTATAGAAACTTGGTGCGAAATACTCCCCAAGTGACCTCCTGATTGTTGGCTTCCAGCAGTTGTCTGGTTCCTCTCCACCAGTATTCTGCATCTCCCAAAAATAGGAAGGTAGCATAGGTAACCTTCACTCCCTCAGGGTAGCGCAAAATAGCAAAAATATTTTCCCATTCTTGCAGCCATAAGTCACCCTCCTCCGGATCAAAATCCCCATGAAATTATGGAGGATCATGACACCGAAAATCAACTAAACCTCTGGCATCAGCAGCAAGATCAGCTCTCTATTGATTCTGTTGATTCTGTTGAGCCATCGTAGCCATTTGTTGGGCAGCATCTACCGCTATATTAGTCATGGCTTGGATAGCCCGATTGATGTTGTCATCAACATTGGTGTCAGCAGTGCCGCGACCGTCACCATTGTTGGTGTTGCCACGACTTCCACCATGACCGCCTCTAAGATTCATGTCTTGCCTACAAGTCAAAACCAATCATATCCTAATAAAGAAACATATACACGTGTGTGAAAACACATTGCTTCAACAGAGAAACAATTCAACCAAGGTTAAAAAAGAGATCAAACAACACAAACATAACAGACCTACTCCCAAGGATTCCCGAAAGACTCGACCAGCTCTGATACCACTAATATAACACTCCCTCGGTGCTACGTCTCAAACTCGATGCCGAAAACATAATCAAATAAAAACGTTGGTTGCTTTTGGAAAAAAACTTTAAGTAATTAACTATGTTCGAAAACGTGGGTTAAAAGTTTTCTTCAGGATATAATAATTAAGGTACAGGAATATGGAGTAAACCTCGTAACATACACCAATACTAAACATCCATAACGAAAATAAGCATAGAGGTATTAATGTCGGAGCATACAAGTTTTCTAGAAATAAAGTTTAAACTAATAGTAGAAATCCTGGTCTACTATCACAAACATTAGTTCAACATAAATACAATAAATAAGATACAATTGCTTCAAAAAGTAAGACTCTATAGCTGGTCGGGCTAAAAGTAGCCATTGGGGAAAACCCCAAAGTCAGCTTCGATTTCCGGACAAATTCGGAGGGATCTTCCTTCTCTTCAACTTCATGGGACTCCGTCATCAGAGTCCTCAAGTGTTCGCGGGGACCTCTGGGCATCATCTGTACACGTATCCAAAAACGTACCAGGGTGTCCAACATGTACAGGCAAGGTGAGATACTCATTTCACAAGTTTATCACGATAGCCGCATAAGCAACAAACAAAACATACATCCACATATAAATACAGTTGTATTAAGAGATATTCATATAACACAATATCTCAGACATCATCATAAGTTGTAACAATGCATGAGACTCCAATATCATCTTTCTAGTTTGTGTTCTCCGGATATTCTTAACTTCCCTTCATCGAGTGATAGTCCGTAAATACTCCTATAACACAATTGTTCTCATGAGTCGGCCTCTCAATTTAGGTCCGAACTCCAATTGTTCAAGGGTATCACGTCTCAACCATATCGTGAATAGTCCAGTCTCTGATCGAGTTCATCATGATGCCTTCGGCCTCTTATGGAGCCTCAAACACAGGATGCCCCTATAGACCTAATGCTCTTAACTGGCTCATATTCTCTACCACAATGGATTGTTGCTCGATTTCACAGCACGCTTGCTGATTCATGTATGTACACAGAAGGTTTTCTATTTTCTTTTTCATTCGTTCTTTTTGCCAAGGCACATAGCTCATGACTCATTTTAAAGGACATTTAGCCCGTTCATTCAAAACACAGGACATATAGTCCAAGTTCTCAACTCACAAAACACTAGCCCGACGTCTCGGTCACTAGGTTTGCGTACTTCACAAAGTGAAAGGGTAATCACCATTTTTCTTCCGTGTCTTATGTTCGTATATAAAACTTGGAAAACAAAACTCAAAATCTCATTTGACATGAACTAAGACATTTTCTCAAAGGAAACTATTGTCAATAAAACTCTTTTCTTTGTAAATCTATTTTCTAAAGGTTTCGTCATCTGAAAACATTTTTCAAGAAGAAAACATTTAAATGGACTTTTTCTTTTGAAAGGATCTAACATTTTAAAAAGAAGTTTCTTTCCTTGACAAGACAAAACTATTCTCAAGATTTTTCTTTAATTCCACAATACATTTTAAAACTTTGATTAAGGCTTTTATGTGTTTAATCTTCATTATCAAGCTATAGCCTATGCTATGCTCTCAACCAATACAGTCAAAATCACAATCCAGTATATACATATATAAGCATCAATCTGAAACCAACATCATACATATATCTGATCCAAGGTAGCAATGCCACAATTCATTTTCAAACATCCAATTACCTACTCACCAATTTAATCAAGTACATACACAACACATAGTATATTCACAAAGTAAGATTCATCTTATGATTCCAAATAAAACAACAACAAACACAACTAACAAACAAGCTTATGAGACTACCAAACTCATTGTAAGTAATCTCCCTTTACATCTTGAAGATTTCAAGTTCGTTCTCGAAGGGTTTTCCGTTTTGACTCCGGTTTCCTTCGCATCGCCTAGAACAATCAATCACAGTTTAATCCTTCACAACAATCAATTCAAAACTTCAACATTAACAACATAAATCTCCTCACTTTATATGGTCTAGGTTTCGGCCATCTTATTGAAAAATAGGCTAGGGATTTCATTTGGTTTCAATCTCTTGGATTCAATACATAAGGGTAATGGAAGGATGAAATCCATTGTCACTTTCTAAAAATTGAAGCAAAACTCTTAGCTTCCCAAAAGTTAGGTTTCAGCCATCACAACTTAAAAAGGCTAAGGATGTCTAAAAATTTCTAACTCTTGGATGAATGATCCTTAAGCATACACAACACTAGATCAAGTCTCATTAAACAAAAACTTGAAGCAAAACTCATCATTTCTCATGATCTAGGGTTCGGCCACTTCATTAGAAAATAAGCTAGGAAAGTTATTTGATTTCATGCTCTTGGATTGTGATAGAGGGTGATGAGACTAGATCATAGAAGTTGATTTCACATTAAAAGGATTTTTCTATGATTTTCTAGAAATTTTTGAACATTGAACTTAGAAGTTGAAACTCATGGAATCATGGCTTTGAACCAAGAACTATGTGAAGAACAAGAGACTCATGGATCAAGGAGATTAATCTTACCTCTTTGAGTGATGAAATGAGCAAAGTTTCTAACACTTTTCCTTCACCAAAGTTAAGCTTTCACTTGAATGAAAATGAGAGAAAGTTAAGGAGGAAGATGAAGTTAGGAGAAGAAATGGTGAAGGCTTCATGAAGCTAAGTTTAGGCGTGTGAGAGGGAGGGATAAGGTGGTCCAAAAAAATTTCACTTAAGGTCAAAATGGACATTTCACCTAGGGACAAAAATGGAATTAAAACAAAAGGTCAAGGGCCTTTTGGTCTTTTCGCAGTGTGAACATGTTCAGATATTTTAGAACGTCATCATGACAGTGGCACGCCTTCCTAGGTGATTTGACCTGATGTGACTTCAAGTTTATCCGTTAGCGGGTCCCGATAAATCCGTATTCAGCTCCATTCTTTACCCGATTTAAGGTTTCGCCCGAATAACTTATATTATTTAACTTTTTGGTGAGAAAAACCAATTTTACCAAAGTTGTTGGAAATTCGATTCTAAACCTAAATGTTTTGTTCACGAGTCAAAATTAGGTTTCTTGATCAGTAAAATCTTACTGTCAATGAAAAAACAGACCGGGCTCCATCGGAATTTTCAACCCAAAATTTAACCGTAACTCTCTAAGATAGCGTAGAGTATGAATACGATCTTGGTTTATTTAATTTCATTTTCTAAAACTTCATATAAAATATAAACTTATTTATATAAATTACAGATATTAAAAGCAGTGAAAATCAGGGTGTTACAAAAGTAATCATACATACATCACGTCAATCAACACAAGTCTACTAACCTAGGGTACCAACATAGCGGTGCTAGCCCGAAGTAGGCTAAACCGAGGGTTTAGGTACTTCGTCAGGGCTCAACCTCATGTAGGGTTTAGGGTTCCTCTACACAACATAGAGCATATCACAAAGCTATATAAACTACTCTTGCCTCCCCGACGTGTGTAACTCTTTCTCCCCACCTGAACAGTTGTGGCACGAACACCCAAACGATCACGAACGCGATGATCATGCTCTTCCTTCCTCAAGCTCGCAGCTCCCTTCACCAAGAACAGCCCCAAGCTCCTTCAAAAGCCGCGGCCTTACGCCCCAAGTCACAAGCAATCACGAACGCGGATTTTGCCCTATTCATGAGCACAACACGTATATAATAGTGTTAGCCCTAAGGCAAGCTCAAAGGATCAAAGAAGAAGGCAATGACTCGAAGAACACCAAGAACATGAAGAACGCGTGTTAGGGATTCGATTTTACCTTGCGAGAATCAAGAAAGCAATCCGCCAAAGTCGTAGAAAACTTCGTCGCGATCACAACGGTGTAATCGAAATCGTGTTCCGATGGCCCGATCACCTCTAACCTTGAGCTTTCTCTCACTAGAAGTCTAGAGCTTTTCTCTCTAGTTGTAGGGAACACATGGTAATTTCGTGCAAAAGTGAGCAGAGAAAGAAACTCCCTCAACATGATCAACTGTCCACGCTTAAGTGTGGAACACTTTGAACGCTTGAGCGTTCCCACGCTCTAACGTGGTCCTCTCCACGCTTGAGCATGGAACCTCGTCCACTCTGCCTTCTCCCTAGCCTGATACGTGTCTCACACGCGTACAAACTCAAAACAGCTGGCACAACGTACTCAGCACGCTAAAACGTGCACGTTCTCCCATGCCTAAGCGTTGAAACGCTTGAGCGTGGAATCCTCCCACGCTTGAGCGTCCAACTCAGCGGGTATAGGACTTCTAGTCTTCTGACTTCCCCAGTTTCTCATGTTACACGGTAAGCACTTCCAACCTTATTCAAGCCTATTCCTAAACTTCCAGTTAGGCGTCAAACTAACACACAAACAATACCACAATCATACGAACACCCGATCAAGGTTATCCACCTTAATTAGGTTTTCAGAAAACAGGGATGTTACAAGCTCTTTGTAACACCCCAATTTTTGTTTTATGTGTATCGATGTGTTTATATATGTTTTCATATGTTGATCTATGACCTTAGTTCCATGTTGGATGTTTAAGTGTATGTTTTGGGTAGTTTAGCCTTTACAAAGGGTCAAGAAACCTGTTTTACGGTTTTGGACATATCTTGAGTTCTAGATGTCCGATTGAGGCAATCTTGGATACGTTGGAAAGCTTAGAGAATTATCTACAAGTTAGAGTAGTCATAATCGATTATTTGTTACACCTCAATTTTTGTTTATGTGTATCGATGTGTTTATATATGTTTTCATACGTTGATCTGTGACCTTAGTTCCATGTTGGATGTTTAAGTACATGTTTTGGGTAGTTTAGCCTTTAGAAAGGGTCAAGAAACCTATTTTACAGTTTTGGACAAATCTTGAGTTCTAGATGTCCGTTTGGGGCGATCTTGGATGCGTTGGAAAGCTTAGAGAATTATCTACAAGTCAGAGTAGCCATAATCGATTATGAGTTTCAAAACAACCATACTCGATTGTTGGTTACTCATAATCGATTATGGGTATTCGAGAACGATGATTGTCGAGTCAGAACAGTTATATCGATTATGATAATCGATTATTACTGTGTTTTTCTGTAGAAATGAGTTTTGGACCCTTAATTAGGCCCATTTCATCTTAAATCCTTTTTAAACCCTTTGAGCATGACCTAAACCCTATTATTCGCTATCTTAGACTCAGAAAACTGGCCTCTCTTCATCTCTCATGAAATTCCTTTGATCTCTTTCTTAAACCACTAAAGAGAAATCCTTGTTTTAGTTGATCTTCAACAAGAACACTTCTTGAACGTATGAATCTTGTTCTTGCTGGGTAGATCGTGATCAAGCATTGGACCGTGAGGAGGAAATCAAGAGCGAATCCTTGTTTCTCTAACCCTTAGGCTGTGTGTTACGTCATATCAGGTATGGGGGAAAAGATGATCATATCATATGGGAATGTGAGAATGGGATTGAGGTGATTGGGGATTCCCATGATCCCTTTGTGCCTTGAGTGATTTTTTGATACCATTGTTGGAGCAATGACTTAGATGATTGTGTGCTATGAATATAGTACTGAATCAATTATATGATTGCGATTTGATATCATCAAGACGTGTATGTATTGCTATAATGATGTTATAAATATGTATGTGTTACTATAAGTGGTATAGTGTTGTTAATGTTATTATGATAATGTTTTGATCATAAATTATATGACTATTGGTTTGAGATTATAATATGTGAATATTGAGTTATAGTTAAGGATGAATGTATGTAAACTATGATTGTGACTACATTGAAATGAGATGTATTGTTTATGTGTGAGACTCAGCTCTAAGGAGCCTATGATAGGTACTCATTTGTGGATGTTGCGTGTGAGACCCAGCACTAAGGAGCCCGTGATGGGTGCTCATTTGTGGATGTTGTGTGTGAGACCCGTGTGAGACCCAGCTCTAAGGAGCCCGTGATGGGTGCTCATTTGTGGATGTTGTGTGTGAGACCCAGCTCTAAAGAGCCCGTGATGGGTACTCATTTGTGATTGCTTGTGTGTCACCCAGCTCTGCAAGGCCCGAGATGGGACTCAACTCTGAATGGCCCTTTTATGGACCCATCCATGGAATGGCCCGAGATGGGATCTAGCCGCTAAGAGCCCATGGATGAGACCCAGCCCCTAGAGAGCCTATTTGTGGGTACTCAAATATGTGCGTTGTATGAGTCCGAGCGGACATTGTTGCTTGTGATTGTAATGCGACATGTTTACAAAATATAATGAAATGATATGTTAAATGTTATGAAATGATTTGACTTGAATTACGAAGATGATTATGCCATATTTGTGGGTGTGTAGTATTTATAAGTTTATGTATGTATATGTATATATGTATATTTGTGTGTATGCACTCGCCTTAATTTCCATTTTACTTCCATAACATATGTATATGAGTATGTCTTCTCACTTTTTTGTATTTGTTCTCTTCTTGTATAATGTACGATTTGTACAGATGATTCCCAAGTGATTGAGGAGTAACACATTGGAGATTACGTGGGGTTGTGGATGCTCTATTAGGAGTTGTTTTCATTTTGATGTTGTTCTTTAGGCTTTGGATCATGTTATTTATTTCTTTATGGGTTTTTGTTTAGCTCTGATCCATGTGAGATCGGGCTAGGGGATTATCTTGTTTAAACTATTTATTATTTATGCGAAACTTGTAAACATTTTATGGCAATGTGTTTAATTTAATTAGATTTGAAGTTGAGTTTATGAATGGTGATACTATTAACTATTGCAAAAATGTTTATTAATGGTAGAACCCGTATCTTTATTCCGCAAAGAATCTTTTCACAAATCAATATTTATATAATAAATCTATGTTGGGGTTAAGGGTGTTACATTTAGTGGTATCAGAGCGGACCTCTCCCAGTACGGCGTGGTTTGAGGACGAACCAATCGGAAGCTGGTGGGCATTTAACACCGGGGGCTGACGAGGGCGGGGAGTGATTGCCGGTGCATGAGGCACGGACAAGGAGCGGCTCTTGGCAGGCTTCTAGGCGGAGGGATACATGAATGAACTGGATTCACACCGGAATGAGAGGGATCCTGAGGCTGTGCAGGTATGGGAATGTACAGTTGAAGGAAGGCTTATAAGAATTGATTTGTACTACCTATACCAATAAGATGCATCTTCTTTTCAGGAGCCTAGAACATAAGAACTCCATAGTTAAGCGTGCTTGACTTGGAGTAATTATGGGATGGGTGACCTTCTGAGAAGATTCCCAAAAAGCGTGTAAGTGAGGACAAAACACGTTGAAAAGACCCGTGTTGGTTTGTGGGGATAGTTGGCAATCCTGAAAGCAGTCCGGGCCATTACACTCTTCCTCATCTCCATAGACCAAGAATGTATCCTTAGTTCTTCTGAAGTACTTGAGGATATACTTGACAGCTGTCTAGTGACTCTCACCGGGATCAGATTGGTACCTGCTCGTCACGCTCAAGGCATACGAGACATCTAGTCTAGTACATATCATAGCATACATGATAGATCCAATTGTCGAAGCGTATGGTACCTTATTCTTGTGTTCCCTCTCATCAGATGTAGTAGGGCAATATCCCTTGGACAAGTATATGCCATGTGACATAGGCAAGAGACCCTTCTTGGAATCATGCATATTGAAGCGCCTAAGAACTTTGTCAATATATGTGTCTTGAATAAGGCCTAATAATTTCAACGATCTATCGCTATAGATCTTGATTCCCAATACATAGGAAGCTTCGCCTAAGTCCTTCATCGAGAAACAATTCCCCTCCTGTGTTCATGGACTACATGAACAAGATCTTTCACCCATACTAGGATCAGGTCGTAGTTGTCTTCATAGATGATATCTTAGTATACTCTAAGACTAAGGAAGAACATTAGGAGCACCCGAAGATAATCTTACAGACCCTTAAGTAAAAACAGTTGTATGCTAAGTTGTCCAAGTGTGAGTTTTGGTTAGAGGAGGTGAGTTTCTTAGGACACATCATCTCTAAAGGAGGGATAGTCGTAGACCCAGCTAAGGTAGAAACCGTGCTCCATTAGGAAGCACCTAAGTCACTGACCGAGATTAGGAGTTTCTTGGGTTTATCCGGGGTACTATAGGAGGTTTATAAAAGGGTTTCCACTACAACAGAAAAGGGATTAGACAGCGTTTATTTTTTGCCTACAACAACGCTTACAAGCGCTGTTCATGTAACTGCTGTGGTAGGTTGGAAGGAAAAGGCAGCGATTCTGAAGCGCTGTCTAAAAGATAATTAGACTGCGCTTCCCCAAATTAGACAGCGCTTCCTTGGGGAAGCGCAGTCTATATACCATACACAAACATAGCGCTTCCTCAAGCGCTGTGTAATTATCTTTTAGACAGCGCTTCCTTGAGGAAGCGCTGTGTTTTGTGTATTTTAGACAGCGCTTCCAGCGTTGTATATACCCTTATTTTTTTTTTTAAAATTTTACATTCTTTTTTCAATTATCCATCTCCCTGCACTCAGCAAAACCAATACATACCAGGTGCAATTTCTCATCAAAACCAATACATATGTACTAAAATAACCATTCAAGTATAATTTCTATACCTAATTAATTACTAACACAGTATACAAAAGTAAGGTTAACTTAGTTGCATATACAAAAAGAAGTCTGCTCTTAAAATTTGTACTACACTAACAGCACTAACAGAGGTTCACTAACAACACTTATACACTATGTACAACAACACTTTACGCTACATACTATAGCTTCACTACTTAATACTAGCTAGCTGCATGTAGGTGCACTTCATATATATCTAATCTTGTTGCTGCCCCTGCACACAAGATACACACAACTTAAATTTACAACACGTCACATTAGATTCACACACACACAATCACTTGCACAATGCACACAAACCTAATAGGAGAGGCACTACTCTAACTTATAACATCATAGTATATGTGTACTCTACCTTTATTTTTGGATAAAATTCGTAACAACATAGCGACACCACTCTTCCCTGAGTTCAATAAGCTGATCATCATAATATGTGTCACATTTACACTCAGGAAAGTACTGCGAAATGAAAATTAAATCAATTAGAATTAAAGTATATTCAATTAATGATAAAATGTGTGTAATTTAATTATTAAACTAGAGCTAATATTACATACCATCGTTGGGATTTGTGTTTGGTTTTGAACGACGATATCCTTGATAAACTTCAGGACATAGTAGCCACAATCGTCGCTATTCGGTTGGCATATGAGATTAAAAGTTTCAAGTTAATTTTTAACCTAAATAATTGCATATGAGATTTTGTAAATACCTCTATAGATATCCATTTAGTCTTGGACGACTTAGAGTATATCGACTTGGCTCCTCCACTGCAGGCACGATGAATTAGCAAAGCCTTGATTTCAAAATCAAACAACTTCATTAAGTTACATAATCATGATCACTATTTATATATATGAAGATAAAAATAAATGCATATATACTTACTGATTGTAGATATCCTTCATTTTTTGGCGAATGTTATAGTCAGTATGCCAGGGGTCTAAATAGTACACTATGTCTTCTTTGGGATTGATTGCTAACAATACCCAATGTTGCCTACAAAAAGGTTTATTATAGTTAGCAATCATCACATTTCACAAAAGAAAACAATATCGCTAACTATGTGATATACTATATGATTTAATGACTCACCCTACGTTGCACGGTGACAAAAACAAGGTCTCATAATCTGGATTTTCTAATGACAAGCGATCAGCTATATATTGTTGATGCCCAGATCCGTATTGCATAGCTGTTCGTAAAGGGCATAGAAATCTGAACCTCTAAGTCCTTTGTTCAGGTACCAAGAACATATGGTACAAGTATCTAAAATTAAAACATATATATAAATTAATAGATTAATAACAAATCAAAATTTTAGACGAGATATAACCTTTAAAGTTTGATGTAATACCTGAGATATACATGTTTGCGTATATAGGGTTTTTTGTCTTTGGCACTTTAGAAATGCATAGATTGAGCTACAAGAGTCACCCCACTATTTTTCATTGCACTCCGATCATCTTGTTCTTTTGTATTGAATGTGTATCCATTCATCAGATAACCGGTGTAAGAGAAAACATGCACAGTTGGACCCTTCGCTAACCATCTTAATCTCTCCGAAACTGAAGTAGGATTTATAGTCAACTTTGCAGAAATATGATCTTTAAGCCACGTTATAAAACAACGATTGTGTTCTCTTGTTAACCAAGTTTGAGTCTTATTTGGATAAGAACTCTTAAGTAGGTCCTTGTGTTTTACAACAAATGGCTCAACCTCGTCGGCATTGTGAATAACATATAAATGTGCTTGCTCCCATTATGTCCTTGGTATAGTCAATATTTCAGTTCTAGTAATCCCTCGCCCTATGGTTCTTTCTCTGTGATGAGACATTGGAAGCCCTCCAGAATATTCAATATTGGATAGGTATTCAGTACAGAATTCAACCGCTTCTTCGACTATGTACCGTTCAACAATACAACCCTCTGGTCGAGATCGATTTTTCACATACCTTTTTAATATTTTCATGTAACGCTCAAACGGATACATCCATCTCATATAAGCTGGCCTACACAATTGTGTCTCTCTAACTAGATGAACTGTTAGATGAACAATTATGTCAAAGAATGAAGGTGGGAAATACATCTCAAGCTCACACAGAGTCACAACAATTTCTTTTTGCAATGCTGGTAACTTTCCAGGGTCAATCACTCTGCTGCAAATTGCCTTGAAGAAGAAACAAAATTTAGTTAAGGTCTCCCGCACTTTCTTGGGTAAAATGGGTCGCATACCGATGGGTAGCAAATTCTCCATGATAACATGGCAATCATGGGACTTTAGACCCTTTAACTTGAGATCTTTCATTGATACCAGGTTCCTAATGTTTGAAGAGTATCCCTCTGGAACCTTAACTCCATGAAGAAACTTACACAAAACAATTTTCTCTTTTCTAGATAGAGTATAAGCGGCCGGAGGTAAATATGTACGTTTCCCCTTCTTTATCGGTCCCAATTCTCGTCTCAATCCCATACTAACCAAGTCCAGCCTTGCATTGATGCCATCTTTAGTCTTCGCTGGCACATTGAGTAAGGTACCAATGACACTGTCAAATATATTTTTTTCAACATGCATCACATCAATGAAATGTCTTACGTATAATGACTTCCAATAAGGGAGCTCAAAGAAAATAGACCTTTTCTTCCACCCTCGTGTAACAAGCTCTCCCGCAAAAGGTTTCCCGAATTCAATTTTCAAATCTTCTACCTTTTCAAATAGTTGCACACCTGTCAACGGCAAAGGAGCTCTACGTTCTTCTGTATTCCCATTGAATGCTTTTCTCCAAAATCTATAATGATGACTCGAATGCAAAAATCTACGATGCCCAAGGAAGACATTCTTCTTACCATGTTCCAACCGCATCCAATCCATACCATCTTCACATATAGGGCATGCACACTGACCTTTGGTACTATATCCAGACAGATTACCGTATGCCGGAAAATCATTAATTGTGCCGAAGATCATACATTTCAAGGTGAAACTTTCTTCTCTATACCCATCATACACATCTACACATGTCTCCCACATTTGCTTCAAGTCTTCAATTAAAGGAGCTAAGTATATGTCGATATCATTTCCTGGCTGTTTGGGCCCAGAAATTAACAAAGACAACATCATATATTTGCGCTTCATGCATAGGCATGGAGGTAGGTTATAAATCACCAAAATCACAGGAAATGTACTGTGAGAGGTACTTTGAACACCATGCGGGTTAAATCCGTCAGTAGACAATGCAAGTCGTAGGTTTCTTGGTTCTTGCCCAAAATCAGGATAATCATGATCAATTCTTTTCCATTGAGGAGAATCTGCCGGGTGACGCAGCTTGCCATCTTTAATCCTTTCATCCTCATACCATGTCAAGTTTTTTGCATCTTATGAAATTCGATACATGCGCCAAAATCTGGGAATTATGGGAAAATACCACAAGACCTTCTCTGGAGCCGATTCTTTCTTCTTATACCTTGAGGCATTACACTTAGGACACGTCTTTAACTTTGCATAGTCATTCCGAAATAAAATGCATTCGTTGGGACAAGCGTGTATCCTCTCATAGCTCATGCCAATAGATCGTAATATTTGTTTAGCCTCATATGTCCGATTAGGAAGCACATTATCCTCCGGCAACATATCTTTCAATAGTGTGAGTAAGTCCGTAAAGCTCTTGTCAGTCCATCCATTGCCCGATTTCAAGTTATAAAACTTTAGCATCACTGACAATCTTGTGAAGTTAGTACAACCCTCATACAACGGTTTCTCAGCATCACTTATCAACTTCTCAAACATCTGAGGACAATCACGGATATCTTCTTCAACCGCGTGTGTCATCTCCTCAAAACGGTCGCCCTCAAATGTATTTGTACCCGTATCATCTGACACATATCTCCCACTATTACCCATATCATTAACCTCTCCTCTCACCATGTTTTGTCCAACAGGTATAACTTTGATCAATTCCATAGCACACTAAATGTCCTTCCAACTCAGCTACACTGACTCGTCTTGTATAACAACAACTTAAACAAAGACATACGATTCTACTAGGGTGTTCTGCATGCCCAACTGCAAACCTAATAAAATCTTGCACTCCGTCCTTATATTCCTTCGACAAACGATTGGCAGACATCCACTTCCGATCCATATTTTCACAATCTACCACAAGTTTAGAGAGATTGATGTCTACATTCAATGAGTACGACATGCATGCATGGTGCATATGTCTACTTGATACTATAGGGTGGGGTTCCTATCCTATCGAAGATTGTAAATTTCGCATTATATTATTGTATATCTTAGATACTTCTTGTTCTAAGAAAAATTTGGCAGCATTTCCCCTTGGTTCTCCAAGCACACAACTTAATTCAGGTGATTATGACCCAAATTTGGTATATACGCCCAGAGAACAAATAGAAAATACAAACCAATGACATTCTTAGATCAAGAAGGAAATAAGACATACAATAATATGGATTGAATGCGAAGTTAAAATCTCAGACTATCCACTTTGGACAATTCAAGAACAACTTGTATATTGTGCCCAAAACAATAGACAAATCGTTCTTGAACAGGAAACTAAGGTTAATGCATGTGTATATCGATGCTAAAATAAACATGTCTAATGTTACAACTAAATGATTAAAAAAAGTCAGGGGAATAGCAAGTACTGTAGTGAAGCCGAGCAGCTTGAATAGCAGAGAGTTGATTGACAGAGGTGCCTGAGAGAAACAACGTTTTATTAGTTTCATTATTTCTTTCGAAATCAAATACCAAATTTTAAAGGAAGTACCAAGAGCTAGTCAAGTAAGCTACCTGAGAGAGGAGGCAACCGAGCACACCAACAAGTTTGCTCCAATTGAGCAAACACCAACAATGAAACTAAAACTGAAATCAAGCAAATACGAGCACACACACATACACATATCAGAACTCATAATTGATCACTAACCTATCAACTAAGAAGCAATGTATAAGAAAGTAGACCAAATAAAACCATACTTACCTTTTCAACAAGATGCTTTTTAGGAGGTGCAAGAAAGTAGTTCGGAATGCAACCCAACTGGCCCAAGATTTCAAATCTCTGCACTGGAAATAACACACAACTGCATCAGAAACATAAATCCAACCTGAGATAAGTGGAGACATAGGTCTTAGGTTCAATGCTCTTGTAAAGCATAAAAATACTAACCATTTTATACACATTATGGTTAGGAAAAAAAAAAGTTGAATTCGAATATGAAACAAAAGTCATTGTGTGTGCACATTACTCAACAGTACAACCAACACCACAAGGGCCAAATTCATGATTATCAACTCCAGGGAAATGACAGTGCCTGCTTCTTGGCAAATGTAAGAGATGATGGATTAAAAAAACTCAAGAACTATCCCTGTGACAGTATTGAAAATGTGTCACGAGTGAGCTATGATGGATTAGAAATTCCATAACAAAAAATCTTTCTACACATTGCATTTTTTTTCACTGCATTACCAATTCTCTATTCTGTACCAATGTCATTTGCTAACAAAACCAAATCAGAGCAGGGGTGTTGTCCTCATTCTTATCATTTAATTCAAATATATAAGCTGAAAATGTAAAATACAAGAATTCAACAGCCTAATAAGATAATCTATTTTAAAAATTCAAATTTTACAGTATATAGGGAATGAAGGGGTTGCAGGGAAGAGGAGGGTTTGCAGTGAAGACGGGGTTGCAGGGAATGATGGGTTACCTGGGAGCTTGCAGTGAAGAAGAAGGCTTTCAGAGAGAAGGTGGTTGTCGCATTAGGTGAAGAGGTGGCTCTCCCGGTGGTTCTCACGTTGGGCAGAGAGCAGGCCGCACGAACAATGCACTTGATGAGAGGTGGTTCTCGCGGTGGTTTGAGAATTAATGGTGTTTGCGGTGGTTCTCGCGAAAGTTAAGGTTCGAGAATGGTGGCAATGATGAGGATGAGTGGTGTCTGAACTTAGGTCGTGGAGGAGGGAATGAACTGTACCTGAGTGTTTTGTGTGAGCGCGCGAGGAGGAAGTATACGTTATGAAAATTTAATGCAAGGGAAAAGGAGAATAGACAGCGCTTACTCAAGGAAGCGCTGTCTTAGTGTGACCTTAGATAGCGCTTCCTTGAAAAAGCGCTGTCGATTCCCATACATTAGACAGCGCTTTTTAAGGAAGCGCTGTCTATTCTCTTATCAACCTTTTAACAGCGCTTCCTTCATAAAGCGCTGTCTATTCTCATTCATCTAACAGCGCTTGCTAGGAGAAGCGCTATTGCACATTCTCTGCATCATTAAACATATCGTTTCACTAGAAAACGCTATTGAAGGTGCGCATCCAAAGGCATAATCTGGCGTAGTGTTCTCTAAGATAGCTTTACCTTTGACCCGCCTTACTAAGAAAGGACAAATCTTTGTTTGGGACTCTAAGTGTGAGGCAAGCTTTCAGGAGTTAAAGGACACGTTGACCTCTGCCCCAGTGTTAGTTTTACCCGATCCTAGTAAACCTTTTGTAGTGTACTGTGATGCTTCAAAGCAAGGTTTAGGTGGTGTGTTGATGTAGGATGACCAGATAGTAGCTTATGCTTCTAGGCAGTTAAAGGTCCATGATAAGAATTACCCTACCCATGACTTGGAGTTAGGAGCCATAGTGTTTGCCTTAAAGATCTGGAGACATTATCTTTATGGAGCTAGATTTGAGGTTTTTAGTGATCATAAGAGTTTGAAGTATCTGTTTGCTAGTTGCTAGTTTGTTTACAGTTGTTATCTGATGTATTATCGGTGTGTTGTATACCAGCTCTGATATGTGACATCGGGTTTCGGGTTTAGTTTATTTCTGTGGTTGTTGTGTTGTAAACGTTTTAAACTTATTTGGTTTATACGGTTAATTATTTTGGATAATGTGATACTTGCTACTCCTTAAAAACGTTTTTATTGGAACACTTTTTTAATTTAAAGACTTGTATGATCTTTTGTATTAATTATCACGGGGTAGTGGGTGTCACATTGCTAGCGTTGATGTTGTTAATGATCATTGTTAATGGTCCAGTGAGGTTGATAATGATCATCATTCAAGGTTTAATAATAATTGTTAATGGTTATGATGGTGGATGGTTGGACATATGTTTGCATGTTTGTTGAACATTGCATGCTCATTGGATAGAGTTGATAGTTTGAGAGGAAAGAAAACGATAAATCTTGACGATGGAGGCCACGGTAAGTGTTATCCCGGCCTTGAGGGTAGAGTTAGGTAAGGAGGTTCCAATATGGAATGGACTTGCAACCCTTGGATGGAGTGTCCTATCGACAACCTGACTATCCTGACGAGCCACAGTACGTTATCAGGATTAGTGTGAGTATCCACAGACATCACCCATGGTTTGGTGAGTGTTCCAACGTTGATGCAGGATGGTCAACATGGATATGTACTCCTAATCATCTTTCCAGAGTTAGAGTTGATGGATCCACATGTGCATGGAGTAGTGATGTTGCATTGCATTGCATGCATTCTTTAACATGATATAATATGTGTTGTATGATTGTGTGTTGTATGCTCATCTTATTAATTATTTCGTTATCATTTTATATTCATATGTACGATTTCTTACCCCCTATCTTTGTTGTTTCTATGCATGTACATTTGTTTATGCAGAGGAGGGTGAGCCAGCTGTTAAGGAGTGATCCCGAAGAGATCGCTTACTCATACTTAAGTTTTTAGTTTATGTTTATGGTATTATCTGATGTGTTATCGGTATTTTTGCATACTAGCTCTCATATGTGATATCGGACATTGGGTTTTGTTTTCTTTTTGTTTTTACGCAGTTGTTACGTTATGTTTTAAATGTTTGGATCATGTGGTACTTGCTACCTTTTATGTTAAGTTTTATTTAACTTGCATTTTTTGTTTTATTATATATTATATGCGGGGTAGCGGGTGTCACATTTAGTGGTATCAGAGTTGGTCTGTCCTACAGGCCGGGGTATGTGTCTGTTATGTTTTCTTCTGTGTAATCTTATATGATTATCTATGCCTAGCATGGATGATGATATAGGATTATAGGAACCTTAGTTTCTATCCTTGCTTAACTTTCTGTGTTATGTGGTTCGCTTTGGACAATATAGGAAGTTATGGTTGGTAGGAACGATTGTATGATCGCCGACGCTCTGGCACTATTGGCTAATGCCATTGTTCAGAACAACAATTAGAATCAGAACACATCATGGTGGAGCTGCAGAGTTTTGAGGTTTGGATAAATTCCAGAGGAACAACCCGCCTTCATCCAAAGGAGCTTATGACACTGAAGGTGCCCAATCTTGGATCCGTGAGCTCGAGAAGATCTTTCGGGCTCTGGCATGTATGGATGCACAAAAGGTGACCTATGCTACCATCATGCTAGTGGAGGAAACAGAGCACTGGTAGGAGAATTGTCGCCAGCGCTTAGAGGCCGAAGGCGCAACTGTTACTTGGAATGCCTTCAAGGAGAGGTTTTTGGGGAAATGTTTCCCAGATGACATCAGTGACAAGAAGGAGATGGAGTTTCTAGCTTTGACTCAAGGAAGCATGTCCGTAGGTAAGTATACTGCAAAGTTTGAGGAGCTCTCACGTTACTATCCACTATACCAGCATGTAATGGATGATCGCTCCAAGTGTGTGAAGTTCGAGAATGGTTTGCGTCCAGAGATCAATCTAGCCATCAATTATTAGGAAATTTGTGTTTTTCCTACTTTGGTGAAAAAGTGCATAATTTTCGAGGATGACTACAAGTCTAGAGTTGCTCGGCTCAGAAGTTCTGGTTTGCAAAGGTAACAAGATGACAACTTAGCAAGATAAAGGAAAGCGACATCTTGCACCAGTAAGTCATGACTTCAAGTATGCTAGCAAGAAGCCGCAGTATGCGACAGAACCAACTAGTGATGAAGGATCTACCGCTTTTAGGCCAATCAAGTGTGGCAAGTGTGGTAAGGGCCACTTCACTCGTGAGTGCAAGGAAACTGACATCATTTGCTTCAAGTGTGGGAAGCCTGTTCACATCAGCTGTGATTGTGGTGGAGTGAAGAGTGAGCTGCAAAGCGACAGTAAGAGTTCTCATTCAAATTGACTGAAGACAAGTGGAAGAGTCTGCACCCTCAGTGGAGCTGAAGCCTTTCAATCTGAAGACCAGTTTCAAGGTAAGTGTCTCTTTAAAAGGACTCCTTCTTTTGTGTTGTTTAGTTTGGATGCGTTGTTTTTCCTTTGTTCCCATGTCTGTGTTAGAAACCTTAAGTTGTTTGTTCCCTATCTTGAGTATGATCTAGTTGTTATTATACCCACAAGTAAACATGTTATCATCTCCCATGTTTTGTAAAGGTCGTTCTATTATCATCGATAATAGTAACTTCATCGCATGTGTTTACCTCTTAAACAGATAGATGGTATGGACTAGTTGTTTGGCAACCAAGTCTAAGCTTGTAGAAGTTTTGAGGACGAGATTTTTATAAGGGGGTGGAATTGTAACACCCCAGTTTTTGCATACTTGTTATAAAGTGTTATGTGTTATCTATAGTTGTTACGCTTGTCATAGATGTCTAGTTTCATGATTGGGTAGTTTAACCTTTAGAAATGGTCAATCTATTCGAGTCTAAGAAACTTGTTTTATGGTTTTGGTCGTATCTTGAGTTATAGATGTTTGATTGAGGCGATCTTGGATGCATTGGAAACTTAGAGAATTATCTACCAGTTTGCCCCAGTTTGCCTCGCGAATCTGGCAGACAACTTTTGGAGCTCTTTGGTTCGCCTCGTGAAAATTGAGTCACCTCATGAATCGGCGCAAAGCAGAAATGTGATTTTGGGCTTCTAATCAGCCCATAATGACCCTAACTCATATTTATACTATAAGACTCGACATAAACCTATATTCTAAGTCAAAATACTCTTAGAAACTACCTCTCTCTCTCTAAACAAGGATTCCTAAACCCTTTCCAAGGATTCTTGAAGGAGATTGCACCTTTGTTCATCGTTCTTTGTTGCCTTCGCTTGAAGATCTCGCTGCCGTCACAAACCCTCTTCCTTGCTGCTGCCCTTGAACCTTTTGGGGCTATGATCGTGAAATCAAGTGTCGTGAGATCGAGCATTCGTGAGACGCAACCTTTCCAGACCTTCTTCTCTTCCTTTATCCATTGAGATCATCATACCAGGTATGGGGGAGAGGACAATATGAATATATAGGTTTTGGGGTAGCATAAGATGAAAGTTTAACCTATAACCCTAGTTATATGTTGTTACATGACTTATCTAATGTTTGAATCCTTATTGGCATGTTCGTATGTTCATCTATATGTGTATATCTTATTGTATACACATGAGATGTTGAATGATTCATTGTTGGTTAAATGTGATAATTTGTTTTGATGTACCATGATATATTGTGACGAGATATGTTGATGATAATATAGTATATGCTATGATGATGATGATGTGTGTTAATTGCTATGTTAATCAAAGACATAGTGATGTTAGCATTGAACCTAAAACTAGGATTGGTTAATTGATGTTCATAAAAAATGAAGATATTAATGAGGGGTGAGATTGTAGCCCAATGGATTAGTCAAGGAACCTAAGGATTGATTTGAGTGTTTAGTCACATAATATAAGAAAGAACCAGATATGTAAGGCCCTGCTATGATATGTAAGGCCACGCTTAAAATATGTAACGCCACGCTTAAGATATGTAAGGTCGTGCGCAGAACCAGCACGCCCGTGCTCATGTTCCTGTAAGCGCGGATGACCATGCAGACAACGTACAAGTCGTGCCCACAATGTGCATGCCTGTGCTCAGGCCGTGAACAACCGTGCACCTGGGCAAATCTGAGAGCACTTCTCATACTTAGTTAAAAAAAGTTTAAATAACCTTTTGGCATAATAATATGATAAATAGGAGTATAGATTGTGACCTTGAGGATAGTTAATAGAACTAAGATAATGTTTTAAATAAAGACTTGAGGCTTAGATATAAGATTAAATCTAACGCTTAATGAAGATGAAGATGTTAATAAAGAAGCTTAAGGATGAAGATGAAGATGTTAGTGGTAACGATGTGTTGCTAGCGTTGATGTTGTTAATGAGTTGATGATCAAGTTGTGTTGATAATGATCATCGTTGATGGTCAAGGTTTAATAATCATTGTTAATGGTTATGATGGTGGATGGTTGGACATATGTTTGCATGTTTGTTGAACATTGCATGCATCATTGCTTAGAGTTGATAGTTTGGGCGGAAAGCAAACGATGAATCGCGATGGTGGAGGCCACGATAGGTGTTATCCCGGCCTTGATGGTAGAGTTGGGTAAGAAGGTTCCAATATGGCATGGACTTGCAAACCGTAGCCAGAGTGTCCTATCGACAACCTGACTACCCTGACGAGCCACAGTACGTTATCAGGATTAGTGGGAGAGTATCCACGGACGTCACCCATGGTTTGGTGAGTGTTCCTGTAACACCCCGATTTTCACGTTTTCTAATTCTTCAGTATTTTAACGTCTTTATTTTATTCGAGGTCTTAGAAATAGAAATAAAATATTCCGAGACCATAGTCATGCTCGACGATATCGTAGGAAGCTACGATTAAGTTTTGAGTCAAAAACTCAAACGGAGTCCAGTCTGCATTTTTACATTGACAATATGATTTTACTGCTCAGAAGACCTCATATGGACCCATGAACAAGACAATAAGTCTTAGAATTCGATTCTCTACGTTTTGGTTAAATTTCGTAAAAATTTCAGAAAAATAACATCCTGACCTTTGTTCGGGCAGAATCCTCAATTGGGTGACGAACGGAGCCACATATGGATTTACCGAGACTCGCTAACAGATAATCTTGATATCACATCATCCCAAGACACTTGGGAGAGTATGCCAGAGTCATCATGACGATCGGGAAAATCTAGACGCGAAATGACCAAAATGCCCCTAACCTTAGTCTTTTGCACTTTTACCATTTTACCCTTTTGGCAAATGACCATTTTGCCCTTAAGTGACTTGTTTTAAGGCTGAACTCAGCCCCTCACTCTCTCATTTTCGCACAGCCCTCTCAAAAAGAGAAGAACACCATAGTTGCTCTTGAAGAAACACCATTGTTGCTCTTGAAGCTCCTTGATTTCTTGTTGGAATCACTTGATTCCTTGAGCAATCTTCCTTCATTTTAAGGTAAGATCACTTCTCTGATCTCTTAGCTTCTTGAATATCTCTTTATTTCAAGATCAAGATCCATTTTCATGAAAATCATTTCTTAGATCCAAAACTTTGAAAATCTATAGGAAATTGTAGAAAAATCATTTTGATGTGAGACCAATTTCTTTGAACTCACCTCATCATTCTCTACCTAAACCCAAGAGCTTATCATTCAACTCTCATCATAGCTCAAAAATCACATTAGGGCCGAACCCTTTTGATGATGATGAATAGTGTTTTTCATCAATTTTTGATTTCTAACACTTGATTTCATCCTTAGCTTTCCTATGCCTTTGAATCCATGGATTGGAAAACCAAGATCAATTCCTAGCTTTATTCTCTTTAGTGTGGCCGAAACCCTCTTTGTGAGAATTGTTGAGTTTGGTTTGATTGTTGTTTAATGTTTGATTGTTTGGTTGTTTGTAGTTGGTGACAACTATCAGGAGGTTCACAAACCGATCAACCGATTTTGATTCGGGAATCTGCTCTTCAACACGTATGGGGGGTCAACCTCATCACACCAAGATGGTGGTGGTGAAGATGGTTGTTTAAGTTTATGTGTGGGTGAAACCCTTTAGTTTGGGTTCACTTTTAATTGTTAAGTTTTGTTAAGTTCTCTTCAAGAACAAGGTTGTCTTGATGAGTGTATGCTTTAGTATGTTGTGGTGTGTTTTAGCATATGTTGATGATGAGATGATTGAATGAAAATCATTTTCATGTATGTTGAAAAACCTACTTTGATCACTAGATCAAGTATGGACTTTTATGCTTGGTGATGAGACCATGATGTGTGATGGACTTGTATGTTTTGGTTATGATGTAATAAGGTGTAATTGTGGTTTGTCATAATTGGTGTGAGCTTTTGAGCTATATTTGCTTTATTGGTGAAGCATAGTCTCCATTTTTCATTGGAGTAGGCTTGTGGCCTTAGTAAGAGGAAAATATAAGAACATGTGTTGTTCTTGATCTAGCAAGGTTTTGATGTAACATAACATGATTTCATAACCTATGTTTTCAAGGAGAAACAAAAATGATTTTGATCCAAAGATCAAATGAAGTTTTAACCTTTTAAGTGTGTCACCAAAGTCGAAAATGTCTTTTCTTTAGCCACAGGTTTGTTAATCAAACTAAGTGTTTCAGTAAGAGAATTAATGAAGAAGTTAAGGAAAAGTGAAAACAGGGCACTCGCCCAGCGAACCCTATCTCACCCCGCGAGACAGAGGGAAAACAAGGCATTCGCTCGGCTAACCTTGCCTCACCTCGCGAGACAGTGGGCTAGTCCGAGCAGCAAAGATGCAGCTTCTCGGCCTCGCGTAGCGAAGTAGTTCTCGCCCCGTGAACCGCCTAAGCAGTGAAGAAATACAGTTCTCTGCCTCGCGACGCGAGACAATTACCGCCTCGCAATGCAGAAGGTCGGTTTGAAATACAGTTCTCTGCCTCGTGACGCGAGACAATGTTCGCCTCGCGATACAGAGGATTTGTGTAAGGAGCAAATACAGCTCTTAGCCTCGCGACGCGAAACTTCTGTTCGCCCCGCGAGAAAGGAATTTCAAATGGGGTATCACTGCCTTAATTTAGCTAAGCGAATTTACTCTCGCTAAGCGGATTAAACCTTTTAGAAAATGCTAGAAATGAAGTAATTAGTTCAAATGTTGTTTCAAATCAAATGAGTTTTTAATTGTAAAAGTTGTTTGGTTTACAAAAGGAGTTTTCTAACTCAATCGTAAAGTTTTGCGCGAGAAAAACCTGAATTAAGTAATTAACTTAGAGTTGAAGACAAGGGTTAATTAAGTATGGTATGTGGTGGAACAAGACCATGTACTATACCATTGATGACTTAGTACATCAATGAGTTCATAAGACTTAAGTGAAATCAACACTTGTTTCCTTAATTGAAAAACAAGGGATTAATATCTTAGAAAGGCTTAAAGACTTATCTAAGAGGATTCTCAATCCTTATTCATAATGCTTAGGACTTGAGACATAATTCATAAGATGTAAACACAAACACGAAACGTTTTGGCTTTTGAAACAGTAGTTCGATGACGGACCGATGATTCGGATCCAGGTTAATCGTTCAATTGTTTCCGTCTTGTGATAACTGGAATGAGAGAGAATCCTGAGACTGTGCAGGTATGGGACTGTCCAGTGGAAGGAATCCTGAGGCTATGCAGGTATGGGACTGTATAGTTAAGGGAAGGTATATAAGAATTGATTGGTACTACCTATACCAACCAGATTTATCTTCTTTTCGGGAACTTAGAACATAAGAACTTTATAGTTAAGCGTGCTTGACTTAGAGTAATTATGGGATGGGTGACCTTCGGGGAAGTTTCCTAGAAAGCGTATGAGTGAGGACAAAACACGCTGAAAAGACTTGTGTTGGTTTGTGGGGACAGTCGGCGATTCTAAAAGCAGTCTGGATCATTCCAAAGGAATAATGAGATATTTATCCGATGGATAAATGATTTATCCGATGGATAACTGTTTTATAAAACAAAGATGTGTATAGTTTCTAAGGAAGAGAACCTTGGTGAACCTTGAGGTCTATCCAATGCATAGACATTGCTTTATCGAATCTGCCTTGTGTAAGCATTGGCATTTCATGTGCATAGTTGTAAGGCCTTGAGCGTAGGAGTTGAGCTTACACCTTGATGCGGGTGCGAATCTTACGGTGACGATCTTCAATGGTCTTTTTGGAGGTATCAGGGTTGGAAGGGCTGACATGTGACCGGTTTGTGATTCTTCTGTGTCGTGGCGAATCCGTGCAATACACTGATATTCTCTACTAGATGCCGTACTTTTCATGTTTGGTCGAGAGTGTTACCGTAAAGCCAGATACGTGCACGTTACGAATGTTGTAGCATCTTGCTCATGGCTGGCAGAAACCGGAACATGTCCTCCTATTCACTCTCTCCGAATGTTCTGTTAGCTCCATGGAGTAGGGGTCAGAGTAGTACCCAGTGACATTGACATTGAGTCATATACATTGCATTGCATGGCTATTGATGTCTACATTTACTATTATACATCGCTATATTGTTAAGAATGCCTTATATTATGCTGTTAAATGTTCAGCATGATATTATGTTGTTGACTGCTTAACATGATTTATATTGAGAACCTTTGTAAGCATGTTGGGTACGTTGTTACCCGGTGAGTCGTCCCGTTTTTACTACTGCTGTTTTGTTGTGTTGATGAACGGGAATCTCACCCATATCTATATGTTTTCTGCTGGTACTTGTTGTTGCTGCTTGAACAGATGGACGCGACGATGGATCCGTTCCTCAGTCCCTTTGAGTTCGGAGGTGGACTCTTTTGCTGTTTTAGTTTTGTTGTCGGCCAAACTATGTCAGTTTTTGTAGTACCTTTTGGGAGCTATGACTCCTAGTACTTATTGTATTTTCTTATATCAGTTATACATTAGACTTATGTCTGTATATAGTAATGTTGTTATTTCTGTTTCTGTTTTCTGTTTTCTGTATTGTAATATTGTACGTATGTCCTAGTAATGCTGAACCTAAGTTCACTTATTAGTAATATTTATTACCTTTACTAATCCCATTACATCTTTATGAAAAGAAAAGAAAAAGAAAAATCGCATTTTCTGCATTAATAAATATTTTTGGCCTTATAGACGTTCGGGAATGTGACACTCGGGAAAGGGTGTTGCAGTTCCAACGTTGATGCAGGATGGTCAACATGGATCTGTACTCCTAATCGTCTTTCCAGAGTTAAAGTTGATGGATCCACATGTGCATGGAGTAGTGATGTTGCATTGCATTGCATGCATTCTTTAACATGATATAATATGTGTTGTATGATTGTGTGCTGTATGCTCATCTTATTACCTATTCCGTTACCATTTTATACTCATATATACGATTTCTTACCCTCTATCTTTGTTGTTTCTATGCATATACCTTTTTTTATGCAAAGGAGGGTGAGCCAGTTGTTGAGGAGTGATCCCGAAGAAAACGCTTACTCGCAGTTAAGTTGTTAGTTTATGTTTAAGTTATTATCTAATGTGATATTGGTATTTTTCTATACTAGCTCTGATATGTGACATCGGGCTTTGGGTTTTGTTTTCTTTATGTTTTTTTGTAGTTGTTATGCTATGTTTTAAACGTTTGGATCATGTGGTACTTGCTATCTTTTATGTTAAGTGTTATTTAACTTGCATGTTTTATTTTATTATATATTATATGCGGGGTAGTGGATGTCACATTTAGTGGTATCAAAGCGGGTCTATCCCACAAGCCGGGTATGTGTGTGTAATGTGTTCTTCTATGTACTCTTATATGATTATTTATGCTAGCATGGATGATGATATAGGATTATAGGAACCTTAATTTCTATCCTTGCTTAACTTTCTATGTTAAGTGGTTTGCTTTTGACGATATAGGAAGTTATGGCTGGTAGGAACGATCGGGCGATCGCTAACGCTCTGGCACTGTTAGCTAATGCCATTGCTCAGAACAACAATCAGAATCAGAATCATCATGGTGGAGCTATTGATTTTCGAGGTTTGGATAAATTCAGAGGAACAACCCGCGTTCGTTCAAAGGAGCTTACGACCTTGAATGTGCCCAGTCTTGGATCCACGAGCTTGAGAATATCTTTCGGGCTATGGCATGCACGAATACGTAGAAGGTGACCTATGCTACCTTCATGCTAGTGGAGGAAACGGAGCACTGGTCGGAGAACTGCCGCTAGCGCTTGGAGGCCGAAGGTGTAACACCCTGCCTTTCGCCTTTATGCTCATATATGTTTATTCTTGTTATTATATATATATATACATATATATATATATTATGGTTGTTATGCTTGCGCTAGATGTTTAGGGTCATGATTTAGGGTAGTTAACCTTAGAACGAGCCAAATCAGTGATTCTGATAGGCGAGCACGCCCGTGTTCTTTTGCCAGCACAACCGTGCTTGCTGTCCAACACGCATGTGCTTGAGGTCAGCAAGCTCGTGCTTCGCGCTTGCAGCAGAATGGTTTTTGGGATTTTGGTCCGCCTGTCTCACTCTAATCCTTTTTATACCTCCATTGCTCGACCTAAAACACACAGTCGTTATCCTTAACGTTAGAAACAACCGTCATCACCCTTTTTCTGGGGTTCCTATTGAATCCCTTGAGCGTTGTTCAATCTCCAATCCTTGTTTTGGGTGTTCTTCGTCAAGAACAGAACCCTTTGGTGTTTTCTATTCCGATTGCGGATAAGCCGCTTGTTTAGTGTTACTCTGAGGTAAGGTAACCAACCTTGTCCATTCTTTCCCTTCAATCCTTTAAGTTAAGTGTTGAAACGTTCTCTCTCTATCGAACCAGACTTCGTTGATCTTGTGCCAACGCTATGAACGGCAACCTAGCAGATTTGTTTCCTAAGATACAATCGAGGAATATTTGTAACCCTAGTATTAATTCCCTTTCCTTTCTTTGTTTAGGAATTAAATAGCATTTTCTTGACGTTCTTAGGCAAAGATTGCTGAACCAGTTGAACCCGTTCGAAGTTGCTCTAGTTGCCTCATAGGCTCGAATCGTCACGCCTGGTATGGGGAGAAGGAATTAGTATGAACATATAGGTTCTGGGGTAGCGTAAAATGAGGGTTAACCCATGACCCTATTTATGTGCTATATGCCTATTTGTTGATGTATGTATGAGGATAATTGTTATTGTATATTTTATATGATTTTGCCATGATATATGTGATGTTGTTGATGATGATTAATTGCATGCCATGAGTTATATGAGTTGATGATGCTAAGATGTTGAAACTGCTGTTATTAAACTGTTAATCAAAGACATGGGGATGTTACTATTGAACCTAAAACTAGAATTAATCTAATGGATGTTCGTAGAATGTAAAGATGTTGATGAGGGGTGAGATTAATGTCAACGGATTAGTCAAGAACCTTAGGATTGATTTTGAGTGTTGAAAAACTAGAGAAAAACACCAAAGTTCAGAACTGAGAATGCTGTAATGGCGTTGAGCACGCCCGTGCTCCCATGCTCAGTACTCAGCGAAACCAGCATGCTCGTGCTCTAACGCAACACGCCCGTGTCGAAAAACGGATAAGTTTGACGCTATGGGGCATGCCCGTGCTCATAGGAGCACGCCCGTGTTGGAAAAACGAGAAAAAGTGACACTGATGAGCACGCACGTGGTCAGACTGTGCACGACCCTGCCACTAGGCAGATTTGAGGAAACTTCACAGATTCAAATAAAAAGAGTGATTTAACAACCTTTTGGGATAAAAATATGACATATAAGGTTATAAGATGTGACCTTAAGGACAATTAATAAACTAGGACAATGATAAGGTAAAAGTTATTAAAGACCCTTGTTAATGTTGGTTAAGACGATAACAATGAGTTATCGCATGTTGATGTTGTTGCGATTGCTTCGATGCTTGTTGGTCAAAGTTGATAGCCATTATTAATGGTGTTGATGGAGGTGGTTATCATGTTGTTTGTATGTTAGCATTGCATGCATCATGACATGGTGTTGTTAGTGGGGGGAAGTTACGATGGCTGGGGAGTTCGTCCGAGAGTATGGCGAACTTGTCGTCCGCAGTGATTCATCCGAGAGTTAGATGAATCAAGCGCATCCGTGGTGGTCCATCCGAGAGTAAGGTGGATTGGCTATCCTAGGGGTTCATCCGAGAGTTTGGTGAACTGCCGGCGTTGGTGCTTATTGGCCAATGTGGATATGTAACTCCAAAATCGCGTTCCTGAGTTACTTATTGGATCCACATTGCATATGGAGTAGTGGAGTAGCTCTGCATCACATAACATGTTTAACAATGTGATATGATATGATATGGTATGATGTAATCTGTTATATGAGGTATTATATGTTATGCGATCATCTTGCTAACTACTCTATTACCGTTTTTGTTTATACATACAATTTCTTACTCCCTATTGTTGTTGTTTTCTTGCATGTACCTTTGGTTTATGTAGAGGATGGTGAGCAGCTAGTTGGGGAGTGAACCCAAGGAGATCGCTTACTCTTAGTATAGGTTTCAGTTTATGTTAGTTTGTTTTTTGATGTATTATCGGTAATGGCTACCAGCACTGATATGTGACATCGGGATTTGGGTTTGTTTTATGTATATTTTCTGCAGTTATTACTTATGGTTTTATATGTTTCGGATCATGTGATACTTGCTACCATTGATTTTAATTTATAACTTCATTTATATGATTTATTTTTTTATATGCGGGGTAGTGGGTGTCACATTTAGTGGTATCAGAGCCGGTCTGTCCTATAGCCGGGGTATGTGTATGTTGTGTTGTCTTCTGTGTACTCTTATATGATTATATGTGCTCAGTGTAGATGATGATATAGGATTCTAGGTATCTAGTTCTCATTTTGGCTCGACACAATCTGAAGACCTGATTCAAGGTAAGTGCCTCATTGATGGAACTCCTTTAGTTGTGTTGTTTGATTCGGGTGCAACACATTCCTTTATATCGCATGATTATGTCGAAAACCTTAGATTGTTTGCGATCCTTCTTGATTATGATTTGATTGTTGCCACACCTACAAATAAACTTGTCCTTACTTCTCATGTTTGCAAAAGGTGCCCCATTAGCATTGATGATAGGGACTTTGTAGTTGACCCTGTGTGTGACACCCGCTACCCCGCATACGATAAAATAAAATAAAGCATGCAAGTTAAATAAAATTTTAACATAAAAGGTAGCAAGTACCACATGATCCGAAAACATTTTAAACATAAATACAACTGCGGAAAAAACATTAACATAAACATAACCCGAAACCCGATGTCACATAATCAGAGTTGGTTAACATATACCGATAATACATCGGAATAAAACTAAACAACTGAACGTAAATCCAATCTACTACTACTAAGAGAGATCTTCACGGGATCACTCCTCGTCAGCATGCTCACCCTCCTCTGCACATGCAACATCATATGCACAAGAACAACAAAAGATGGGGGTGAGAAATACGATCAGAAATATATGTAAACGGAATGGAATAGTAATTAAGATGACATACATCATACATCAATCCACACATGTATAATCATATATATATATATATATATATATATATATATATATATATATATGTATATCAAAGATGCATGTCAATGCGAATGCAACATCACTACTCCGTATGTATGTGGCCAACAACTCTAACTCTGGAAAGACGATTAGGAGTACATGTTCGGTTATCAACGTGGATGATATGCCAGACCATGGGCCATCCCCGAACACTCTCACTAATCCTGATAACGTATAGTGGCTAGTCAGGGTACTCAAGCTTATCCTTTAGGTCACTCCGACAATAGGTAGCTAGCCCATGTCACCTGGAATTTCCCTACCCAATATACCCGCAAGGCCGGGATAACACCCATCGTGGCCTCCACTATCGCGAATCATCTTTTGCTTTCCACCCAACATATCAACGTCAACGTATGATGCATGCTATGCTCAACAACATGCAAACACATGTTCAACCATCCACCATCATACCATTACATGGCTATCAACTTTGACCAACAAGCATCAAAGATGATTTATCAACATCAAACTTGACCAATAAGCATCAAGAATGATTTAACCAACAACATCGATAACAGTGCGTCGTTACCAATAACATCATCGTCTTACTAATTGTTCTTTAAGTCTTAACTTATCGATACCTTTATTAAGCATTATACTTAATATTATTATCTAAACCTCAACTAATATTTTATTAAGATTATAACTTAACCTTTAATATTTAAACCTCAAGTCATATATTTATTAAGATTATAACTTAATCTTATTATCTAAACCACAATTCATATCTTATTAAAATCATAACTTAATCTTAATATCTAAATCTCAAGTCATATATTTATTAAGATTATAACTTAATCTTAATATCTAAATCACAATTCATATCTTATTAAGATTGTAACTTATTCTTAATATTTAAACCTCCAGTCATATGTTCATTAAGATTGTAACTTAATCTTCATAACACTATCCATCAAGCATAAGGGGTCAGAACTGTTCCTGGGCACGTGAGAATTGATTTCCATTCTCTGGAATCGATTTCTCAAGTCTTCAAAATCGATTTCCAATCTCTGAAAATCGATTTCAGCATGTTCAAATCGATTTCCCCAATCGATTTTGAACAAGGGAAAATCGATTCTAAAAATCGATTTCTACAAGGCCAAATCGATTTCCACGTTCTGGAAATCGATTCTTGGTTGATTCAAATCGACTTCCATGTGCTGGAAATCGATTTCTGGGTGTCAATTCATACAGCAGCGGGTTTCCTCCGCTATAGACCAGTCTACGTTCTCTAATTAACAGATCATTCGAGCTTAAGCTATTTATCATCAATTTGATTAGTTCAACACTCATGAATCATAACCTAAGGGTTCTCAAACTAATCCTTGGTCATCAATCTCACATTGCCTATTTATTTTTTTCCTATAACTATGTTCTAATAGTATAGGATCAACAAACACCATATCATGGCATAAACAACATGTTCATCATCATAAATTCATCAACATTCATAATAATCATGTACTCATAGTTACAAACATGTTATGACATCAGATTATCTATCAATCAATATTCGTACAGCCAGAAAACAACATAACAACATTCATAGGCACTTACAATGCATATAGGCAAACATATAGGGGTCATGGGTTAACCCCTTCATCTTAACCTATCCCAAAACCCACATACTCATGACCAATTTTCTCCCCTCCCCCATACCTGGTATGACGATTCACAGCCTAAGGGAAAGAGAACAGAGCCAAGTTCTGCTACGGTTCCTTCTTACGGGTTCAGCACTTGATCACGATCACAACACTGGAAAGCAGAGTCGATTCTTAAGTTAAGGATTAAAAGGGAAAACAAAACTAGGATTAGAAACTCACCTTGGTTTCTAACTTAGGAGATTAACTCCAGCAGCAGGGATAGACTAGCCAAACAACGGCGTGTTCTTGACGAAGAACACCAAAGCAGGATTCGTCCTTTGGGTTTTCTAGAGCAAAAGATCAATTAGAGCTCTTAGGGATGAGAGAGGCAATGAGTGTGTACAATAGGGTGTGGATACTAGGTTTAGGTCATACGCTATGTATATATAGCTGTTAGGGATGTTTTAGGACGAATGGGCCGTACACAGCATAGCCCAGTAACCCAAACGCGTACACAAGCTCTGACACGCATGGAAATCGATTTCAATTTCCATGGAAATCGATTGGCCAAATCGATTTTCTTATCAAAGAAATCGATTTTGCCCTTCAAACAATGGATTTCCTCCTTCTGGAAATCGATTTCTTCACCTGGAAATCGATTTCCAAAATCGATTTCCCAAATCGATTTTCCAATCGATTTTGGCATCGACACCTGAATAAAACTTGTATGTAATCCTCTAAGCTTTCCAACGCATCCTAGATCATCTCGATCGGATGTCTAGAACTCAAGATATGGCCAAAACCGTGAAACAGGTTATTTAGACTCGGATGAATTGATTATTCTAAAGGCTGAACTATTACAACTATGAACTTATGCACCAAAAACAAGCAAAAACGACATATGCAAGCATCTACAAGCAAGTATCAACATATATATACATAGAAGTGAAAGAGCAGGGTGTTACACTGTGTGTTTACCTCTTAAACAACTTGATGTTATTCTTAGTATGGACTGGTTGTCTTTCAACCATGTTCTCTTGAACTGCTTTGATGAAACCATTATTTTTGGAACTCCTGTTAAGTCTAAGGATCTGAGGTTGCTTTCTACCAACCAAGTTAAGGCTTCTAGGAAAGAAGAGGCCCATGTTTACATGATGTTAACTTCCCTAGAAGTAGACAGAAGATCTAGTGTTAAGGATGTGCCTATAGTGAGAGAGTTTCCTAAAGTTTTCCCCAAGGATGTTTATAGTTTACCACCTGAGAGAGATGTTGAGTTCTCTAGAGCTAGCAGAGTCGAACAAACATTTAGAAGAGTTGATCCAGAAACAGTTTGTTAGGCCTAGTGTGTCCCCGTGGGGAGTGCCTGCGTTGACTATCGACAGCTCAACAAGGTGACCATTAAGGATAGGCACCTTCTCCCTAGGATCGATGACCTTATGGACCAGTTGATAGGTGCTTATGTCTTTTATAAGATAGATTTGGGGTCAGGGTATCATCAGATTCGGGTCAAGTTTGAGGACATTTTGAAGATTGCGTTCCAAACGCATTATGGTCACTACGAGTACTTGGTTATGCCTTTTGGTGTGACTAATGCTCCTACTGTGTTCATGGACTACATGAATAAGATCTTTCAAACTTACTTGGATAAGTTTGTGGTAGTCTTCATAGATGACATCTTAGTATACTCTAAGACTAGAGAAGAGCATGAGGAACATTTGAGGATAGTTTTGCAGACCCTTAAGGAGAAACAGTTGTATGCTAAGTTGTCTATGTGTGAGTTTTGGTTAGAGGAGGTGGGTTTCTTAGGACACATCATCTCTAAAGGAGGGACAGTCGTAGACCCAGCTAAGGTTGAGACCATGCTCCACTGGGAAGCACCTAAGTCAATGATCGATACTAGGAGTTTCTCGGGTTTAGCAGTGTCGTATAGGAGGTTTATAGAGGGTTCTCTAAGATAGCTTTGGCTTTGACCCACCTTACTAAGAAAGGTCAGATCTTTGTGTGGGACTCTAAGTGTGAGGAAAGTTTTTAGACGATGAATGATAGGTTGACATCTGCACCTGTGTTAGTATTACCCAACCCTAGTTAACCTTTTGTAGTGTACTGTGATGCTTCGAGCAAGGTTTAGGTGGTGTGTTGATGCAGAATGGTCAAGTAGTAGCTCTTGCTTCTAGGCAGTTGAAGATCCATGAGAAGAACTACCCTACCCATGACTTGAAGCTAGGAGCCGCAGTGTTTGCCTTGAAGATTTGGAGGCATTATTTTTATGGAGCTAGATTTGAGGTTTTTAGTGATCATAAGAGTTTGAAATACATATTTGATCAGAAGGAGTTGAATATAAGGCAGCGTGGGTGGATGGAGTTTCTTAAGGATTATGATTTTGAGCTGAGTTACCACCCAGGAAAAGCCAACATAGTCGCTGATGCTTTGAGTAGGAAAACCTTACACGTTTCAGTCTTGATGGTTAGAGAGATGGACTTGATAGAAGAGTTTAGAGAATTGAGCTTAGCTTGGGAAGTTACCCCTAAGAGTATTAGGCTTGGAACGTTGAAGATCACTAATAGTTTGATGGATCAGATTAGAGAAGGTCAGAAGATAGATGTTTACTTTTTAGACCAGAGGAAGCTGCTTGCTCAGGGTAGAACCCTTAGTTTTAAGGAAGTAGCTGATAGAGTTTTGACTTTTCAGGATAGAGTTTGTATACCTGATGTTCCGGAGCTTAGGAAGTTGATCTTTGAAGAAGACCATAGGAGTGGTTTGAGTGTTCACCCAAGAGCCACGAAGATGTACCAGGATCTGAAGCGTATGTTTTGGTGGCCCAAGATGAAGAAAGATGTGGCCGAGTTTGTTTATGCTTGCTTAGTATGTCAGAAGGCTAAGATAGAACATCAGAAACCTTCAGGTAAGATGCAACCCTTGAGTATCCCGGAGTGGAAGTGGGATAGTATCTTTATGGATATCATGTCTGGAGTCCCTAGGACTCCAGCTAGCTGTGATGCCATATGGGTTGTTGTGGACAGATTGACTAAATCTGCCAATTTCATTCCTATGAACATGGAATATCCACTACAGAAGTTGACCAGGTTGTATATCAAGGAGATAGTTAGACTGCATGATGTACCCTCTAGCATAGTGTCAGATAGAGAACCTAGATTTACGTCTAGGTTTTGGAATAGTTTGCGGGAGACCTTAGGGACCAAGCTTAGACTGAGTTCAGCTTACTACCCGCAGACCGACGGTCAGTCTGAGAGGACCATCCAATCCTTAGAGGATCTTCTGAGAGCTTGTGTGTCAGAGTAGTCGAGTAGTTGGGATAAGTTCTTACCCCTTATAAAGTTCACCTACAATAATAGCTTCCATTCCAGTATTGGGATGGCACCCTGTGAAGCTTTGTATGGGAGGAGATGTAGGACACCCTTGTGTTGGAACGACCCTAGTGAGAATGTTGTGTTAGGACCTGAGATAGTGCAAGACACTACAGAGAAAGTGAGGATGACCCAGGATAACATGAGAGTGGCACAAAGTAGGAAGAAGAGTTATCATGATAAGAGAAGAAAAACTCTCGAATTCCAGGAAGGTGATCATGTGTTCTTGCGAGTTACTCCAACGACTGGGGTTGGTAGAGTAATGAAAACCCGGAAACTTACTCCTAGATTCATTGGCCCTTACCAGATACTAAAAAGAGTCAGTGAAGTTGCCTACCAAATAGCCTTACCATCTTTCTTGGAAAACCTTCACAATGTGTTCCATGTGTCTCAACTTCAAAAGTATATTCATGACCCTAGCCATGTGATAACACCCGATACGTTTCCACTAAAGGAGATCTTGACTTTTGAGGTACTACCGCTTCCAATTAAGGATTGAAGGACTAAGCAGCTGAGAGGGAAGGAAATTCCCTTGGTCAGAGTTGTTTGGAGTGGAGCTACAAAAGAAAGTGGTACGTGGGAGTTGGAAAGCAAAATGAAGGAGTCATGCCTGCAGTTGTTTGTTGAAGGTGAGTAGAAATTTTGAGGATGAAATTTTTATAAAGGGGTGGAATTGTAACTATAACATCCCAATTTTTCCTGTAACTCTAATCGAGATGGTTAATCTCGATTAGGGCTTTGATTGCTTGAGTGAATTGTTTTGCGATATTTTAAGACCTAGTTGGAAGCTTAGGAACAGGGTTGAATATTGTTGGAAGTGCCTAAGGTGTAACACGAGAAACTGGGGAAGTCAAAGGTCTGGAAGACTCTTCCCAGCTGAGCAGCACACTCAAGTGTGGGAAGGTAGCACGCCCTAGTGTGCCAATGCTCAAACGTTGGCATGTTGCATGCTCAAGCAAGCTGAGTGCGTTTGCCAGCTGATGTGCCTTCTAACGCGTGTGCGACACGTGTCAGGCCAGGGTGAAGGTGGAGTGGACAAGGTTCTAAGCTCAAGCATGGAAGAAACCCCACGCGCAAGTGTGGGTACGCTTAAGCGTGCAAATCTTCCACCCCAAAGCGTGGACAGCAGAATGGTTTAAGTGAATTTCCTTCACTTTCTTCTCCACTCTATCATTTGTCCATCTTCAAGCATGAAGCTACAGAGAGAGTAGAGAGAGGTTAGAGCTCCTAACGAGAGAAACTCAGGTTTCAAGGCAATCGAGGAGTCGGAACGAGATTCTGACTACACAGTTGTGATCGTGACGAATTTTCCTACAACTTCGACGGATTAATCTCTCGATTTGCCTAAGGTAAACTCGTATCCCTAACACGCGCTCTTCGTGTTTCTTCAAGTTTCTACCTTTTCTCCTTGGTTTTGGGACTGCCTTAGGGCTAACATTATTGTATATGTGTTGTGCTTGTAATTAGGGCAAAGTTCGCATTCATGATCACTCGTGGATTGGAGCTCGATGTTGCGGCTAGGGAGGCTGCCTTGGAGTTGTTCTTCGTATTCTTGGCTGCGATCTTGGTGAACCGGTGTTCGTGTTGAGATTCACGTCAATTGTTCAGGTGGGGAGAAAGAGTACTGCCGTTGTCGGGAAGGCAAGAGTAGCGTAGTTGTGTTTTCTGCAATGTGTAGGGAAGCCCTAGCCTTACTAAAGGTTGAGCCTCGATAAAGTACCTAAACCCTAGGTTTAGCATACTTTGGGCTATCACCATTAAGTTTAAACCCTAGGTTAGACAACTGTTGATCGAGGATGAGTTTCTTCGTATGACTATTATTGTGATGTGATGTGTTAACTGCTATCTGTATACGTGCCTATATGCTATCTGGTATATGATATGCTATGCTTGTATGTTGTACTGTTATCGTTGTTATCATTGTTGCATTGGCTGTTGTGATGATGTTATGGCGGTGTGCCTAAGTTAGATGCTAAGTGGTTGTGAGCCATGTTTGTATGAGTTGATACCGTGGATGGATTGTTGCTGCGATGTGTTGAACAAGTGAGAGTTGTGGCTCGTGTTGATACGTGGCATCGTGTGCTGATTGCCGATTCAGCGCTTAGGCGTAAGGGTCCGATATCATCTTGTTGAGGTTCTTTGCTGCATATCATCAATTGCCAAGTGGCTAGGTCGTATGACAGGTAGGCTGCAACGTCATGCGAGATTATTTGTACCTAAGTATAGGTACGGAGAGCAGAAGGGGCGGCCAAGTGAGTGGCCTTGGAGATGTTGCCGGTCTCGAGAATAGTTTCTTGTAACGGATGAGGTAGCTCCTATCCTGTCGTGATGCCCGATCCAGTCTGGTTTGCCCGACTAATCCCTGAGCTTTCTACGTTCTAGTCTAACGTCTCGAGGCGGCCAAGCCCCCTCGGTTCTGGGTTACAGAAAGGGGATGCACTCTTATTGGTGACGGAGAGCAGTTTGGTTTCTTGGATAAGCTAACTCTTGTCCCGGTGTGAAACCAATGTTGTGAGATTCGGCTGACATGGTGCATGGGATTAGTATCCCGGCCTAGAGGATTGATCTAAGGGTGATATGTTATGGAGATGGATGCTTGATGCATGAGTTGACTTGATAGAAGTTTGAATGTGTGTAATATCTGTTATACCTACTGTACATGCTAATTGTTATATTTGTTACTGCACTACTGTTATCATTCCGATATTTATGCATTGTATTCTTATCTCCTTGCTGCTGTTTTCTTGTCGGTCATTTTGCTCTTGGTTTACGTGAAGAATAGGAGCCAATAGCTACAGACGATGGACCCGAGGGCGCACCCTTTTATCACATCAGCGCCGAGGATGCCGGTGCTAAGGCTGATCGAGATCATCTACCATGATGATAGAGGGTGGCGCATGGACCCTTCTACATTCCTGACGGTCTATACGGGACCGGTGAGCATTCTGTTTAGAGAAGGGGCTTCACACATAGAGGATCTTTTGGGGTCATTCAGAGTCGTCCAATTTCTACCCTTTGCATAGCTGTGGCAGTTGCCGATGCATCATGAGCGGGAATACACTTGGGCTGAGCCAGGGACATCTCACGCGTCTAGCAAGAGAGGCTTTGTTTACAGAGGTCGGTGGCGGAGGACAGAGCAGTACCTGAGGACCGACCGCAAGTGTAGGGTTGTGGTGTCAAGTTCGTCGTCTGAGTATGAGCCTTTAGTGACTTACAGGCGTACTCATGGCAAGGACCAGGGTAGTTCAGGGCATCCGTATCACTGATGGCGGGAGCCTATGAATGCGACTATGCAGTGAGCTGAGCGCCTTTTCATGTATTTTTGAGAGATGGGCGGGTAGTGCTGGCGAGTCATGAGGGCTTTTTCTTTTGACTATTTGATGTATTTGTGTTACCTTTCTATTTTTATGTAAAGACGTTTGTATATATATATATAGTATGTATAGTGCCCTACTGATGGGGCTATGGTTATGCATGGTTCACAGGTATACGACGGAAATTTCGGGGACGAAAGTTTCTGTAAGGAGGGTGGTAATGTAACATCCCGGTTTTTCTGTGAACTCTAATCGAGTTGGTTAATCTCGATTGGAGCTTTGGATGATTATGTGGATTATTGTATGTTAGTTTTAGACCTACTTTGAAGCTTAGGAATAGGCTTGAACAAGGTTGGAGGTGCCAAAGGCGTTAAACGAGTAACTGTGGAAGCTAGATGTTTGGAAGGCTTTTCCTAACTGAACACGACGCTCAAGCGTTGGTAACGCGGACGCTCAAGCGTTCTGAGTGTGTTTGCCGGCTGGTGTGTTTTTTACCCGTGTGCTACGCGTGTCAAGCCAGGTGTAACACCCGTCTCGCGGGTGCTACATACTCGGACTCTAACGCGGAAATAAATCAAGAAAATAAAAAGCTGGTTGTTTTGGGAAAATACTTTAATTAATTAGCTATGTTCGAAAACGCGGTTCTAAAAATTTTCTGCATGCATAGGCAATACAAACTCAAGATGAAGGAATAAACTTCATATCACACGTTGATATTCACTGTTCATAAAACATAAACATAACATAAAACCTGGTCTAATATATAACATATTGCAGACTTAGAAATAATTTCAACATATGTGCAGTAATATAATATAAAACTGCTCAAAATAAAAGACTCCTAAGCTGATCGACTAAAGTAGCCATTGGGATACAACCCAACGTCAACTTCATCAGAACGCTCCATCATCTGAGTCCTCACGTCTCCGCGGGGACCTATGAGCAACATCTGTACATGTGTTCCAAAAACACAACAGGGTGTCCAACATGTACAGGCAAAGGTGAGATACTCATATAAAGTTTATCACGATAGCCGCACAGGCGACAAACAGCAGTATAAACATCTACAGATAATTACAGATATATGAGCAGTTATCTATATAAAACCATATATCATCTCAAACACTATCATGAGTTATAATAATGCATGAGACTTCAATATCATCTTTCTAATTCATGTACTCCGGAGATTCTAACTTCCCAACATCGAGCGATAGGCCGTAGTGACACCCGTAACACAATTGTCCTCAAAATTTTAGACGAGATATAACCTTTAAAGTTTGATGTAATACTTGAGATATACATGTTTGCGTATATAGGGTTTTTGTCTTTGTCACTTTAGAAATGCATAGATTGAGCTACAAGAGTCACCCCACTATTTTTCATTGCATTCCGATCATCTTGTTCTTTTGTATTGAATGTGTATCCATTCATCAGATAACCGATATAAGAGAAAACATGCACAGTTGGACCCTTCGCTAATCATCTTAATCTCTCCGAAACTGAAGTAGGATTTATAGTCAACTTTGCAGAAATACGATCTTTAAGCCACGTTATAAAACAACGATTGTGTTCTCTTGTTAACCAAGTTTGAGTCTTATTTGGATAAGAACTCTTAAGTAGGTCCTTGTGTTTTACAACAAATGGCTCAACCTCGTCGGCATTGTGAATAACATATAAATGTGCTTGCTCCCATTATGTCCTTGGTATAGTCAATATTTCAGTTCCAGTAATCCCTCGCCCTATGGTTCTTTCTCTGTGATGAGACATTGGAAGCCCTACGGAATATTCAATATTGGATAGGTATTCGGTACAGAATTCAACCGCTTCTTCGACTATGTACCGTTCAACAATACAACCCTCTGGTCGAGATCGGTTTTTCACATACCCTTTTAATATTTTCATGTAACGCTCGAACTGATACATCCATCTCATATAAGCTGGCCCACATAATTGTGTCTCTCTAACTAGATGAACTGTTAGATGAACCATTATGTCAAAGAATGAAGGTGGGAAATACATCTCAAGCTCACACAGAGTCACAACAATTTCTTTTTGCAATGCTGGCAACTTTCCAGGGTCAATCACTCTGCTGCAAATTGCCTTGAAGAAGAAACAAAATTTAGTTAAGGTCTCCCGCACTTTCTTGGGTAAAATGGGTCGCATACCGATGGGTAGCAAATTCTCCATGATAACATGGCAATCATGGGACTTTAGACCCTTTAACTTGAGATCTTTCATTTATACCAGGTTCCTAATGTTTGAAGAGTATCCCTCTGGAACCTTAACTCCATGAAGAAACTTACACAAAACAATTTTCTCTTTTCTAGATAGAGTATAAGCGGCCGGAGGTAAATATGTACGTTTCCCCTTCTTTATCGGTCCCAATTCTCGTCTCAATCCCATACTAACCAAGTCCAGCCTTGCATTGATGCCATCTTTAGTCTTCGCTGGCACATTGAGTAAGGTACCAATGACACTGTCAAATATATTTTTTTCAACATGCATCACATCAATGAAATGTCTTACGTATAATGACTTCCAATAAGGGAGCTCAAAGAAAATAGACCTTTTCTTCCACCCTCGTGTAACAAGCTCTCCCGCAAAAGGTTTCCCGAATTCAATTTTCAAATCTTCTACCTTTTCAAATAGTTGCACACCTGTCAACGGCAAAGGAGCTCTACGTTCTTCTGTATTCCCATTGAATGCTTTTCTCCAAAATCTATAATGATGACTCGAATGCAAAAATCTACGATGCCCAAGGAAGACATTCTTCTTACCATGTTCCAACCGCATCCAATCCATACCATCTTCACATATAGGGCATGCACACTGACCTTTGGTACTATATCCAGACAGATTACCGTATGCCGGAAAATCATTAATTGTGCCGAAGATCATACATTTCAAGGTGAAACTTTCTTCTCTATACCCATCATACACATCTACACATGTCTCCCACATTTGCTTCAAGTCTTCAATTAAAGGAGCTAAGTATATGTCGATATCATTTCCTGGCTGTTTGGGCCCAGAAATTAACAAAGACAACATCATATATTTGCGCTTCATGCATAGGCATGGAGGTAGGTTATAAATCACCAAAATCATAGGCCATGTACTGTGAGAGGTACTTTGAACACCATGCGGGTTAAATCCGTCAGTAGACAATGCAAGTCGTAGGTTTCTTGGTTCTTGCCCAAAATCAGGATAATCATGATCAATTCTTTTCCATTGAGGAGAATCTGCCGGGTGACGCAGCTTGCCATCTTTAATCCTTTCATCCTCATGCCATGTCAAGTTTTTTGCAACTTCTGAACTACGATACATGCGCCTAAATCTGGGAATTATGGGAAAATACCACAAGACCTTCTCTGGAGCCGATTCTTTCTTCTTATACCTTGAGGCATTACACTTAGGACACGTCTTTAACTTTGCATAGTCATTCCGAAATAAAATGCAATCGTTGGGACAAGCATGTATCCTCTCATAGCTCATGCCAATAGATCGTAACATTTGTTTAGCTTCATATGTCCGATTAGGAAGCACATTATCCTCCGGCAACATATCTTTCAATAGTGTGAGTAATTCCGTAAAGCTCTTGTCAGTCCATCCATTGCCCGATTTCAAGTTATAAAACTTTAGCATCGCTGACAATCTTGTGAAGTTAGTACAACCCTCATACAACGATTTCTCAGCATCACTTATCAACTTCTCAAACATCTGAGGACAATCACGGATATCTTTTTCAACCGTGTGTGTCATCTCCTCAAAACGGTCGCCCTCAAATGTATTTGTACCTGTATCATCTGACACATATCTCCCACTATTACCCATATCATTAGATTCACCTCTCCTTTCACTATGTTTTGTCCAACAGGTATAACTTTGATCAATTCCATAGCACAATAAATGTCCTTCCAACTCAGCTACACTGACTCGTCTTGTATAATAACAACTTAAACAAGGACATACGATTCTACTAGGGTGTTCTGCATGCCCAACTGCAAACGTAATAAAATCTTGCACTCCGTCCTTATATTCCTTTAACAAACGATTGGCAGACATCCACTTCCGATCCATATTTTCACAATCTACCACAAGTTTAGAGAGATTGATGTCTACATTCAATGAGTACGACATGCATGCATGGTGCATATGTCTACTTGATACTACAGGGTGGGGTTCCTATCCTATCCAAGATTGTAAATTTCGCATTATATTATTGTATATCTTAGATACTTCTTGTTCTAAGAAAAATTTGGCAGCATTTCCCCTTGGTTCTCCAAGCACACAACTTAATTCAGGTGATTATGACCCAAATTAGGTATATACGCCCAGAGAACAAAGAGAAAATACAAACCAATGACATTCTTAGATCAAGAAGGAAATAAGACATACAATAATATGGATTGAATGCGAAGTTAAAATCTCAGACTGTCCACTTTGGACAATTCAAGAACAACTTGTATATTGTGCCCAAAACAATAGACAAATCGTTCTTGAACAGGAAACTAAGGTTAATGCATGTGTATACCGATGCTAAAATAAACATGTCTAATGTTACAACTAAATGATTAAAAAAGTCAGGGGAATAGCAAGTACCGTAGTGAAGCCGAGCAGCTTGAGCAGCAGAGAGTTGATTGACAGAGGTGCCTGAGAGAAACAACGTTTTATTAGTTTCTTTATTTCTTCCGAAATCAAATACCAAATTTTATAGGAAGTACCAAGAGCTAGTCAAGTAAGCTACCTGAGAGAGGAGGCAACCGAGCACACCAACAAGTTTGCTCCAATCGAGAAAACACCAACAATGAAACTAAAACTGAAATCAAGCAAATACGAGCACACACACATACACATATCAGAACTCATAATTGATCACTAACCTATCAACTAAGAAGCAATGTATAAGAAAGTAGACCAAATAAAACCATACTTTACTTTTCAACAAGATGCTTTTTAGGAGGTGCAAGAAAGTAGTTCGGAATGCAACCCAACTGGCCCAAGATTTCAAATCTCTGCACTGGAAATAACACACAACTACATCAGAAACATAAATCCAACCTGAGATAAGTGGAGACATAAGTCTTAGGTTCAATGCTCTTGTAAAGCATAAAAATACTAACCATTTTATACACATTATGGTTAGGAAAAAAAAAGTTGAATTCAAATATGAAACAAAAGTCATTGTGTATGCACATTACTCAACAGTACAACCAACACCACAAGGGCCAAATTCATGATTATCAACTCCAGGGAAATGACAGTGTCTGCTTCTTGGCAAATGTAAGAGATGATGGATTAAAAAAACTCAAGAACTATCCCGATGACAGTATTGAAAATGTGTCACGAGTGAGCTATGATGGATTAGACATTCCATAACAAAAAATCTTTCTACACATTGCATTTTTTTTCACTGCATTACCAATTCTTTGTTCTGTACCAATGTCATTTGCTAACAAAACCAAATCAGAGCAGGGGTGTTGTCCTCATTCTTATCATTTAACTCAAATATATAAGCTGAAAATGTAAAATACAAGAATTCAACAGCCTAATAAGATAATCTATTTTAAAAATTCAAATTTTACAATATATAGGGAATGAAGGGGTTACAGGGAAGAGAAGGGTTTGCAGTGAAGACGGGGTTGCAGGGAATGATGGGTTACCTGGGAGCTTGCAGTGAAGAAGAGGGCTTTCAGAGAGAAGGTGGTTGTCGCATTAGGTGAAGAGGTGGTTCTCCCGGTGGTTCTCGCGTTGGGCAGAGAGCAGGCCGCACGAACAATGCACTTGATGAGAGGTGGTTCTCGCGGTGGTTTGAGAATTAATGGTGTTTGTTGTGGTTCTCGCGAAAGTTAAGGTTCGAAAATGGTGGCAATGATGAGGATGAGTGGTGTCTGAACTTAAGTCATGGAGGAGGCAATGAACTGTACCTGAGTATTTTGTGTGAGCGCGCGAGGAGGAAGTATACGTTATGAAAATTTAATGCAAGGGAAAAGGAGAATAGACAGCGCTTACTCAAGGAAGCGCTGTCTTAGTATGACCTTAGATAGTGCTTCCTTGAAAAAGCGTTGTAGATTCCCATACATTAGACAGCGCTTTCTTAAGGAAGCGCTGTCTATTCTCTTATCAACCTTTTAACAGCGCTTCCTTCATAAAGCGCTGTCTATTCTCATTCATCTAACAGCGCTTGCTAGGAGAAGCGCTATTGCACATTCTCCGCATCATTAAACACATCGTTTCACTAGAAAACGCTATTGAAGGTGCACTTCGAAAGGCATAATCTGGCGTAGTGTTCTCTAAGATAGCTTTACCTTTGACCCGCCTTACTTAGAAAGGACAAATCTTTGTTTGGGACTCTAAGTGTGAGGCAAGCTTTCAGGAGTTAAAGGACAGGTTGACGTCTGCCCCAGTGTTAGTTTTACCCGATCCTAGTAAACCTTTTGTAGTGTACTGTGATGCTTCAAAGCAAGGTTTAGGTGGTGTGTTGATGTAGAATGACTAGATAGTAGCTTATGCTTCTAGGCAGTTAAAGGTCCATGATAAGAATTACCCTACCCATGACTTGGAGTTAGGAGCCATAGTGTTTGCCTTAAAGATTTGGAGACATTATCTTTATGGAGCTAGATTTGAGGTTTTTAGTGATCATAAGAGTTTGAAGTATCTGTTTGCTAGTTGCTGGTTTGTTTACAGTTGTTATCTGATGTATTATCGGTGTGTTGTATACCAGCTCTGATATGTGACATCGGGTTTCGGGTTTAGTTTATTTCTGTGGTTATTGTGTTGTAAACGTTTTAAACTTATTTGGTTTATACGGTTAATTATTTTGGATAATGTGATACTTGCTACTCCTTAAAAACGTTTTTATTGGAACACTTTTTTAATTTAAAGACTTGTATGATCTTTTGTATTAATTATCACGGGGTAGTGGGTGTCACATTGCTAGCGTTGATGTTGGTAATGATCATTGTTAATGGTCCATTAAGGTTGATAATGATCATCATTCAAGGTTTAATAATAATTGTTAATGGTTATGATGGTGGATGGTTGGACATATGTAAGCATGTTTGCTGAACATTGCATGCTCATTGGATAGAGTTGATAGTTTGGGCGGAAAGAAAACGATAAATCTTGACGATGGAGGCCACGATAGGTGTTATCCCGACCTTGAGGGTAGAGTTGGGTATGGAGGTTCCAATATGGAATGGACTTGCAACCCTTGGATGGAGTGTCCTATCGACAACCTGACTACCCTGACGAGCCACAGTACGTTATCAGGATTAGTGTGAGAGTATCCACAGACATCACCCATGGTTTTGTGAGTGTTCCAACGTTCATGCAGGATGGTCAACATGGATATGTACTCCTAATCATCTTTCCAGAGTTAGAGTTGATGGATCCACATGTGCATGGAGTAGTGATGTTGCATTGCATTGCATGCATTCTTTAACATGATATAATATGTGTTGTATGATTGTGTGTTGTATGCTCATCTTATTAATTATTCCGTTATCATTTTATATTCATATGTACGATTTCTTACCCCCTATATTTGTTGTTTCTATGCATGCACATTTGTTTATGCAGAGGAGGGTGAGCCAGCTGTTAAGGAGTGATCCCGAAGAGATCGCTTACTCATACTTAAGTTTTTAGTTTATGTTTATGGTATTATCTGATGTGTTATCGGTATTTTTGCATACCAGCTCTCATATGTGATATCGGCCATTGGGTTTTGTTTTCTTTTTGTTTTTTCGCAGTTGTTACGTTATGTTTTAAATGTTTGGATCATGTGGTACTTGCTACCTTTTATGTTAACTTTTATTTAACTTGCATTTTTTGTTTTATTATATATTATATGCGGGGTAGTGGATGTCACATTTAGTGGTTATAGAGTTGGTGTATCCTACAGGCCGGGGTATGTGTCTGTTATGTTTTCTTCTGTGTAATCTTATATGATTATCTATGCCTAGCATGGATGATGATATAGGATTATAGGGACCTTAGTTTCTATCCTTGCTTAACTTTCTGTGTTAAGTGGTTCGCTTTGGACAATGTAGGAAGTTATGGTTGGTAGGAACGATTGTGTGATCGCCGACGCTCTGGCACTTTTGGCTAATGCCATTGTTCAGAACAATAATCAGAATCAGAACACATCATGGTGGAGCTGCAGAGTTTTGAGGTTTGGATAAATTCCAGAGGAACAACCCGCCTTCGTCCAAAGGAGCTTATGACGCTGAAGGTGCCCAATCTTGGATCTGTGAGCTCGAGAAGATCTTTTGGGCTCTGGCATGTATGGATGCACAAAAGGTGACCTATGCTACCATCATGCTAGTGGAGGAAACGGAGCACTGGTAGGAGAATTGTCGCCAGCGCTTAGAGGCCGAAGGCGCAACTGTTACTTGGAATGCCTTCAAGGAGAGGTTTTTGGGGAAATATTTCCCAGATGACATCAGTGACAAGAAGGAGATGGAGTTTCTAGCTTTGACTCAAGGAAGCATGTCCGTAGGTAAGTATACTGCAAAGTTTGAGGAGCTCTCACGTTACTATCCACTATACCAGCATGTAATGGATGATCGCTCCAAGTGTGTGAAGTTCGAGAATGATTTGCGTCCAGAGATCAAGCTAGCCATCAGTTATTAGGAAATTTGTGTTTTTCCTACTTTGGTGAAAAAGTGCATAATTTTCGAGGATGACTACAGGTCTAGAGTTGCTCGGCTCAGAAGTTCTGGTTTGCAAAGGTAACAAGAAGACAACCTAGCAAGATAAAGGAAAGTGACATCTTGCACCGGTAAGTCATGACTTCAAGTATGCTAGCAAGAAGCCGCAGTATGCGACAGAACCAACTAGTGATGAAGGATCTACCGCTTTTAGGCCAATGAAGTGTGGCAAGTGTGGTAAGGGCCACTTCACTCGTGAGTGCAAGGAAACTGACATCATTTGCTTCAAGTGTGGGAAGCCTGTTCACATCAGCTGTGATTTTGGTGGAGCGAAGAGTGAGCTGCAAAGCGACAGTAAGAGTTCTCATTCAAATCGACTGAAGACAAGTGGAAGAGTCTGCACCCTCAGTGGAGCTGAAGCCTTTCAATCTGAAGACCAGTTTCAAGGTAAGTGTCTCTTTAAAAGGACTCCTTCTTTTGTGTTGTTTAGTTTGGATGCGTTGTTTTTCCTTTGTTCCCATGTCTGTGTTAGAAACCTTAAGCTGTTTGTTCCCTATCTTGAGTATGATCTAGTTGTTATTATACCCACAAGTAAACATGTTATCATCTCCCATGTTTTGTAAAGGTCATTCTATTATCATTGATAATAGTAACTTCATTGCATGTGTTTACCTCTTAAACAGATAGATGGTATGGACTAGTTGTTTGGCAACCAAGTCTAAGCTTGTAGAAGTTTCGAGGACGAGATTTTTATAAGGGGGTGGAATTGTAACACCCCAGTTTTTGCATACTTGTTATAAAGTGTTATGTGTTATCTATAGTTGTTACGCTTGTCATAGATGTCTAGTTTCATGATTGGGTAGTTTAACCTTTAGAAATGGTCAATCTATTCGAGTCCAAGAAACTTGTTTTATGGTTTTGGTCGTATCTTGAGTTATAGATGTTTGATTGAGGCGATCTTGGATGCATTGGAAACTTAGAGAATTATCTACCAGACCTATTTCAGGTGTCAGGGCCAAATTTGGCTTCTATCAGTTTGCCTCGCGAATCTGGCAGACAACTTTTGGAGCTCTTTGGTTCGCCTCGCGAAAATTGAGTCACCTCATGAATCGGCGCAAAGCAAAAACGTGTTTTTGGGCTTCTAATCAGCCCATAATGACCCTAACTCATATTTATACTATAAGACTCGACATAAACCTATATTCTAAGTCAAAATACTCTTAGAAACTACCTCTCTCTCTCTAAACAAGAATTCCTAAACCCTTTCCAAGGATTCTTGAAGGAGATTGCACCTTTGTTCATCGTTCTTTGTTGCCTTCGCTTGAAGATCTCGCTGCCGTCACAAACCCTCTTCCTTGCTGCTGCCCTTGAACCTTTTGGGGCTATGATCATGAAATCAAGCGTCGTGAGATCGAGCATTCGTGAGACGCAACCTTTCCAGACCTTCTTCTCTTCCTTTATCCATTGAGATCATCATACCAAGTATGGGGGAGAGGTCAATATGAATATATAGGTTTTGGGGTAGCATAAGATGAAAGGTTAACCTATAACCCTAGTTGTATGTTGTTACATGACGTATCTAATGTTTGAATCCTGACTGGCATGTTTGTATGTTATCACATGATGTATTTGACATTTGAATCCTTGTTGGCATGTTCGTATGTTCATCTATATGTGTATATCTTATTGTATAAACTTGATGTTGAATGATTGATTGTTGGTTAAATGTCATAATTTGTTTTGATGTACCATGATATATTGTGACGAGATATGTTGATGATAATATAGTATATGCTATGATGATGATGATGTGTGTTAATTGGCTATGTTAATCAAAGACATAGTGATGTTAGCATTGAACCTAAAACTAGGATTGGTTAATTGATGTTCATAAAAAATGAAGATATTAATGAGGGGTGAGATTGTAGCCCAATGGATTAGTCAAGGAACCTAAGGATTGATTTGAGTGTTTAGTCACATAATATAAGAAAGAACCAGATATGTAAGGCCCTGCTATGATATGTAAGGCCGCGCTTAAAATATGTAAGGCCTCGCTTAAAATATGTAATGCCACGCTTAAGATATGTAAGGTCGTGCGCAGAACCAGCACGCCCGTGCTCATGTTCCTATAATCGCGTATGACCATGCAGACAACATACAAGTCGTGCCCACAATGTGCACGCCTGTGCTCAGGCCGTGAACAACCCTGCACCTGGGCAAATCTGAGAGCACTTCTCATACTTAGTTAAAAAAAGTTTAAATAACCTTTTGGCATAATAATATGGTAAATAGGAGTATAGATTGTGGCCTTGAGGATAGTTAATGGAACTAAGGTAATGTTTTAAATAAAGACTTGAGGCTTAGATATAAGATTAAATCTAACGCTTAATGAAGATGAAGATGTTAATAAAGAAGCTTAAGGATGAAGATGAAGATGTTAGTGGTAACGATGTGTTGCTAGCGTTGATGTTGTTAATGAGTTGATGATCAAGTTATATTGATAATGATCATCGTTGATGGTCAAGGTTTAATAATCATTGTTAATGGTTATGATGGTGGATGGTTGGACATATGTTTGCATGTTTCTTGAACATTGCATGCATCATTGCATAGAGTTGATAGTTTGGGCGGAAAGCAAACGATGAATCGCGATGGTGGAGGCCACGATAGGTGTTATCCCGGCCTTGATGGTAGAGTTGGGTAAGAAGGTTCCAATATGGCATGGACTTGCAAACCGTAGCCAGAGTGTCCTTTCGACAACCTGACTACCCTGACGAGCCACAGTATGTTATCAGGATTAGTGTGAGAGTATCCACGGACGTCACCCATGGTTTGGTGAGTGTTCCTGTAACGCCTCGATTTTCACGTTTTCTAATTCTTCAGTATTTTAACGTCTTTATTTTATTCGAGGTCTTAGGAATAGAAATAAAATATTCCGAGACCAGAGTCATGCTCGACGATATCGTAGGAAGCTACGATTAAGTTTTGAGTCAAAAACTCAAACGGAGTCCGGTCTGCGTTTTTACACTGACAGTATGATTTTACTGCTCAGAAGACCTCAGATGGACCCATGAACGAGACAATAAGTCTTAGAATTCGATTCTCTACGTTTTGGCTAAATTTCGTAAAAATTTCAGAAAAATAACTTCCTGACCTTTGTTCGGGCGGAATCCTCAATCGGGTGACGAAAGAAGCCACATATGGATTTACCGAGACTCGCCAACAAATAATCTTGATATCACATCATCCCAGGACACTTGGGAGAGTATGCCAGAGTCGTCATGACGATCGGGAAAATCTTGACGCGAATGACCAAAATGCCCCTAACCTTAGTCTTTTGCACTTTTACCATTTTACCCTTTTGGCAAATGACCATTTTGCCCTTAAGTGACTTGTTTTAAGGCTGAACTCAGCCCCTCACTCTCTCATTTTCGCACAGCCCTCTCAAAAAAAGAAGAACACCATAGTTGCTCTTGAAGAAACACCATTGTTGCTCTTGAAGCTCCTTGATTTCTTGTTGGAATCATTTGATTCCTTGAGCAATCTTCCTTCATTTTAGGGTAAGATCACTTCTATGATCTCTTAGCTTCTTGAATATCTCTTTATTTCAAGATCAAGATCCATTTTCATGAAAATCATTTCTTAGATCCAAAACTTTGAAAATCCATAGGAAATTGTAGAAAAATCATTTTGATGTGAGACCAATTTCTTTGAACTCACCTCATCATTCTCTACCTAAACCCAAGAGCTTATCATTCAACTCTCATCATAGCTCAAAAATCACATTAGGGCCGAACCCTTTTGATGATGATGAATAGTGTTTTTCATCAATTTTTGATTTCTAACACTTGATTTCATCCTTAGCTTTCCTATGCCTTTGAATCCATTGGAAAACCAAGATCAATTCCTAGCTTTATTCTCTTTAGTGTGGCCGAAACCCTCTTTGTGAGAATTGTTGAGTTTGGTTTGATTGTTGTTTAATGTTTGATTGTTTGGTTGTTTGTAGTTGGTGACAACTATCAGGAGGTTCACAAACCGATCAACCGATTTTGCTCCGGGAATCTGCTCTTCAATAGGTATGGGGGGTCAACCTCATCACACCAAGATGGTGGTGGTGAAGATGGTTGTTTAAGTTTATGTGTGGGTGAAACCCTTTAGTTTGGGTTCACTTTTAATTGTTTAGTTTTGTTAAGTTCTCTTCAAGAACAAGGTTGTCTTGATGAGTGTATGCTTTAGTATGTTGTGGTGTGTTTTAGCATATGTTGATGATGAGATGATTGAATGAAAATCATTTTCATGTATGTTGAAAAACCTACTTTGATCACTAGATCAAGTATGGACTTTTATGCTTGGTGATGAGACCATGATGTGTGATGGACTTGTATGTTTTGGTTATGATGTAATAAGGTGTAATTGTGGTTTGTCATAATTGGTGTGAGCTTTTGAGCTATATTTGCTTTGTTGGTGAAGCAAAGTCTCCATTTTTCATTGGAGTAGGCTTGTGGCCTTAGTAAGAGGAAAATATAAGAACATGTGTTGTTCTTGATCTAGCAAGGTTTTGATGTAACAAAACATGATTTCATAACCTATGTTTTCAAGGAGAAACAAAAGTGATTTTGATCCAAAGATCAAATGAAGTTTTAACCTTTTAAGTGTGTCACCAAAGTGGAAAATGTCTTTTCTTTAGCTATAGGTTTGTTAATCAAACTAATTGTTTCAGTAAGAGAATTAATGAAGAAGTTAAGGAAAAGTGAAAACAGGGCACTCGCCCAGCGAACCCTATCTCGCCCCGCGAGACAGAGGGAAAACAAGGCATTCGCCCGGCTAACCTTGCCTCGCCTCGCGAGACAGTGGGCTAGTCCGAGCAGCAAAGATGCAGCTTCTCGGCCTCGCGTAGCGAAGTAGTTCTCGCCCCGCGAACCGCCTAAGCAGTGAAGAAATACAGTTCTCTGCCTCGCGACGCGAGACAATTACCGCCTCGCGATGCAGAAGGTCGGTTTGAAATACAGTTCTCTGCCTCGTGACGCGAGACAATGTTCGCCTCGCGATACAGAGGATCTGTGTAAGGAGCAAATACAGCTCTTAGCCTCGCGACGCGAAACTTCTGTTCGCCCCGCGAGAAAGGAATTTCAAATGGGGTATCACTGCCTTAATTTAGCTAAGCGAATGTACTCTCGCTAAGCAGATTAAACCTTTTAGAAAATGCTAGAAATGAAGTAATTAGTTCAAATGTTGTTTCAAATCAAATGAGTTTTTAATTGTAAAAGTTGTTTGGTTTACAAAAGGAGTTTTCTAACTCAATTGTAAAGTTTTGCGCGAGAAAACCCTGAGTTAAGTAATTAACTTAGAGTTGAAGACAAGGGTTAATTAAGTATGGTATGTGGTGGAGCATGACCATGTACTATACCATTGATGACTTAGTACATCAATGAGTTCATAAGACTTAAGTGAAATCAACACTTGTTTCCTTAATTGAAAAACAAGGGATTAATATCTTAGAAAGGCTTAAAGACTTATCTAAGAGGATTCTCAATCCTTATTCATAATGCTTAGGACTTGAGACATAATTCATAAGATGTAAACACAAACACGAAACGTTTTGGCTTTTGAAACAGTAGTTCGACGACGGACCGATGATTCGGATCCAGGTTAATCGTTCAATTGTTTCCATCTTGTGATAACTGGAATGAGAGAGAATCCTGAGACTGTGCAGGTATGGGACTGTACAGTGGAAGGAATACTGAGGCTATGCAGGTATGGGACTGTATAGTTAAGGGAAGGCATATAAGAATTGATTGGTACTACCTATACCAACAAGATTTATCTTCTTTTCGGGAACTTAGAACATAAGAACTTTATAGTTAAGCGTGCTTGACTTAGAGTAATTATGGGATAGGTGACCTTCTGGGAAGTTTCCTAGAAAGCGTGTGAGTGAGGACAAAACACGCTGAAAAGACTTGTGTTGGTTTGTGGGGACAGTCGGTGATTCTGAAAGCAGTCTGGATCATTCCAAAGGAATCACGAGATATTTATCCGATGGATAAATGATTTATCCGAAGGATAACTGTTTTATAAAACAAAGATGTGTGTAGTTTCTAAGGAAGAGAACCTTAGTGAACCTTGAGGTCTATCCAATGGATAGACATTGCTTTATCGCATCTGCTTTGTGTAAGCATTGGCATTTCATGTGCATAGTTGTAACGCCTTGAGCGTAGGAGTTAAGCTTACACCTTGATGCGGGTGCGAATCTTACGGTGACGATCTTCAATTGTCTTTTTGGAGGTATCAGGGTTGGAAAGGCTAACATGTGACCAGTTGGTGATTCTTCTGTGTCGTGGCGAATCCGTGCAATACACTGATATCCTATACTAGATGCCGTACTTTTCATGTTTGGTGGAGAGTGTTACCGTAAAGCCAGATACGTGCACGTTACGAATGTTGTAGCATCTTGCTCATGGCTGGCAGAAACCGGAACATGTCCTCCCATTCATTCTCTCCGAATGTTTTGTTAGCTCCATGGAGTAGAGGTCAGAGTAGTACCCAGTGACATTGACATTGAGTCATATACATTTCATTGCATTGCATGGCTATTGATGTCTACATTTACTGTTATACATCGCTATATTGTTAAGAATACCTTATATTATGCTGTTAAATGTTTAGCATGATATTATGTTGTTGACTGCTTAACATGATTTATATTGTGAACCTTTGTAAGCATGTTGGGTACGTTGTTACCCGGTGAGTCGTCCCGTTTTTACTACTGCTGTTTTGTTGTGTTGATGAACGGGAATCTCACCCATATCTATATGTTTTCTGCTGGTACTTGCTGTTGCTGCTTGAACAGATGGACGCGATGATGGTTCCGTTCCGCAGTCCCTTTGAGTTCGGAGGTGGACTCTTTTGCTGTTTTAGTTTTGTTGTCGGCCAGACTATGTCAGTTTTTGTAGTACCTTTTGGGAGCTATGACTCCTAGTACTTATTGTATTTTCTTATGTCAGTCATACATAGACTTATGTCTGTATATAGTAATGTTGTTATTTCTGTTTCTGTTTTCTGTTTTCTGTATTATAATATTGTATGTATGTCCTAGTAATGCATGGTGAACCTAAGTTCACTTATTAGTAATATTTATTACCTTTACTAATCCCATTACATCTTTATGAAAAGAAAAGAAAAAGAAAAATCATATTTTCAGCATTAATAAATATTTTCGGCCTTATAAACGTTCGGGAATGTGACACTCGGGAAAGGGTGTTGCAGTTCCAACGTTGATGCAGGATGGTCAACATGGATCTGTACTCTTAATCGTCTTTCCAGAGTTAAAGTTGATGGATCCGCACGTGCATGGAGTACTGATGTTGCATTGCATTGCATGCATTCTTTAACATGATATAATATGTGTTGTATGATTGTGTGCTATATGCTCATCTTATTACCTATTCCGTTACCATTTTATACTCATATATACGATTTCTTACCCTCTGTCTTTGTTGTTCCTATGCATATACCTTTTTCTATGCAAAGGAGGGTGAGCCAGTTGTTTAGGAGTGATCCTGAAGAAAACGCTTACTCGCAGTTAAGTTGTTAGTTTATGTTTAAGTTATTATCTAATGTGATATTGGTATTTTTCTATACTAGCTCTGATATGTGACATCGGGCTTTGGGTTTTGTTTTCTTTATGTTTTTCTGTAGTTGTTATGCTATGTTTTAAACGTTTGGATCATGTGGTACTTGCTATCTTTTATGTTAAGTGTTATTTAACTTGCATGTTTTATTTTATTATATATTATATGCGGGGTAGTGGGTGTCACATTTAGTGGTATCAGAGCGGGTCTATCCCACAAGCCGGGTATGTGTGTGTAATGTGTTCTACTGTGTACTCTTATATGATTATTTATGCTAGCATGGATGATGATATAGGATTTTAGGAACCTTAATTTCTATCCTTGCTTAACTTTCTATGTTAAGTGGTTTGCTTTTGACGATATAGGAAGTTATGGCTGGTAGGAACGATCGGGCGATCGCTAACGCTCTGGCACTGTTAGCTAATGCCATTGCTCAGAACAACAATCAGAATCAGAATCATCATGGTGGAGCTATTGATTTTCGAGGTTTGGATAAATTTAGAGGAACAACCCGCGTTCGTTCAAAGGAGCTTACGACCTTGAATGTGCCCAGTCTTGGATCCACGAGCTTGAGAATATCTTTCGGGCTATTGCATGTACGAATACGTAGAAGGTGACCTATGCTACCTTCACTCTAATCCTTTTTATACCTTCATTGCTCGACCTAAAACACACAGTCGTTATCCTTAACATTAGAAACAACCGTCATCACCCTTTTTCTGGGGTTCCCATTGAATCCCTTGAGCGTTCTTCAATCTCCAATCCTTGTTTTGGGTGTTCTTCGTCAAGAACAGAACCCTTTGGTGTTTTCTGTTCCGATTGCGGATAAGCCGCTTGTTTAGTGTTACTCTGAGGTAAGGTAACCAACCTTGTCCATTCTTTCCCTTCAATCCTTTAAGTTAAGTGTTGAAACGTTCTCTCTGTATCGAACCAGACTTCGTTGATCTTGTGCCAACGCTGTGAACGGCAACCTAGCAGATTTGTTTCCCAAGATATAATCGAGGAATATTTGTAACCCTAGTATTAATTCCCTTTCCTTTCTTTGTTTAGGAATTAAATAGCATTTTCTTGACGTTCTTAGGCAAAGATTGCTGAACCAGTTGAACCCGTTCGAAGTTGCTCTAATTGCCTCATAGGCTCGAATCGTCACGCCTGGTATGGGGAGAAGGAATTAGTATGAACATATAGGTTCTGGGGTAGCGTAAGATGAGGGTTAACCCATGACCCCATTTATGTGCTATATGCCTATTTGTTGATGTATGTATGAGGATAATTGTTATTGTATATTTTATATGATTTTGCCATGATATATGTGATGTTGTTGATGATGATTAATTGCATGCCATGAGTTATATGAGTTGATGATGCTAAGATGTTGAAACTGCTGTTATTAAACTGTTAATCAAAGACATGGGGATGTTACTATTGAACCTAAAACTAGAATTAATCTAATGGATGTTCGTAGAATGTAAAGATGTTGATGAGGGGTGAGATTAATGTCAATGGATTAGTCAAGAACCTTAGGATTGATTTTGAGTGTTGAAAAACTAGAGAAAAACTCTAAAGTTCAGAACTGAGAACGCTGTAATGGCGTTGAGCACGTCCGTGCTCCTGTGCTCAGTACTCAGCGAAACCAGCATGCCCGTGCTCTAACGCAACACGCCCGTGTCGAAAAACGGATAAGTTTGACGCTAAGGGGCATGCCCGTGCTCATAGGAGCACGCCCGTGTTGGAGAAACGAGAAAAAGTGACACTGATGAGCACGCACGTGGTCAGACCGTGCACGACCCTACCACTAGGCAGATTTGAGGAAACTTCATAGATTCAAATAAAAAGAGTGATTTAACAACCTTTTGGGATAAAAATATGACATATAAGATTATAAGATGTGACCTTGAGGACAATTAATAAACTAGGATAATGATAAGGTAAAAGTTATTAAAGACCCTTGTTAATGTTGGTTAAGACGATAACAATGAGTTATCACATGTTGATGTTGTTGCGATTGCTTCGATGCTTGTTGGTCAAAGTTGACAGCCATTATTAACAATGTTGATGGAGGTGGTTATCATGTTGTTTGTATGTTAGCATTGCATGCATCATGACATGGTGTTGTTAGTGGGGGGAAGTTACGGTGGCTGGGGAGTTCGTCCGAGAGTATGGCGAACTTGTCGTCCGCAGTGATTTATCCGAGAGTTAGATGAATCAAGCGCATCCGTGGTGGTCCATCCGAGAGTAAGGTGGATCGGCTATCCTAGGGGTTCATCCGAGAGTTTGGTGAACTGCCGGCGTTGGTGCTTATTGGCCAATGTGGATATGTAACTCCAAAATCGCCTTCCTGAGTTATTTATTGGATCCACATTGCATATGGAGTAGTGGAGTAGCTCTGCATCACATAACATGTTTAACAATGTGATATGATATGATATGGTATGATGTAATCTGTTATATGAGGTATTATATGCTGTGCGATCATCTTGCTAACTACTCTATTACCGTTTTTGTTTATACGTACAGTTTCTTACTCCCTATTGTTGTTGTTTTCTTGCATGTACCTTTGGTTTATGTAGAGGATGGTGAGCAGCTAGTTGGGGAGTGAACCCAAGGAGATCGCTTACTCTTAGTATAGGTTTCAGTTTATGTTAGTTTGTTTTTTGATGTATTATCGGTAATGGCTACCAGCACTGATATGTGACATCGGGATTTGGGTTTGTTTTATGTATATTTTTCGCAGTTATTACTTATGGTTTTATATGTTTCGGATCATGTGATACTTGCTACCATTGATTTTAATTTATAACTTCTTTTATATGATTTATTTTTTTATATGCGGGGTAGTGGGTGTCACATTTAGTGGTATCAGAGCCGGTCTGTCCTATAGCCGGGGTATGTGTATGTTGTGTTGTCTTCTGTGTACTCTTATATGATTATATATGCTCAGTGTAGATGATGATATAGGATTCTAGGTATCTAGTTCTCATTTTGGCTCGACGCAATCTGAAGACCTGATTCAAGGTAAGTGCCTCATTGATGGAACTCCTTTAGTTGTGTTGTTTGATTCGGGTGCAACACATTCCTTTATATCGCATGATTATGTCGAAAACCTTAGATTGTTTGCGATCCTTCTTGATTATGATTTGATTGTTGCCACACCTACAAATAAACTTGTCCTTACTTCTCATGTTTGCAAAAGGTGCCCCATTAGCATTGATGATAGGGACTTTGTAGTTGACCCTGTGTGTTTACCTCTTAAACAACTTGATGTTATTCTTAGTGTGGATTGTTTGTCTTTCAACCATGTTCTCTTGAACTGCTTTGATGAAACCATTATTTTTGGAACTCCTGTTAAGTCTAAGGATCTGAGGTTTCTTTCTACCAACCAAGTTAAGGCTTCTAGGAAAGAAGAGGCCCATGTTTACATGATGTTAACTTCCCTGGAAGTAGAGAGAAGATCTAGTGTTAAGGATGTGCCTATAGTGAAGAGTTTCCTAAAGTTTTCCTCAAGGATGTTTATAGTTTACCACCTGAGAGAGATGTTGAGTTCTCTAGAGCTAGCAGAGTCGAAGAAACATTTAGAAGAGTTGATCCAGAAACAGTTTGTTAGGCCTAGTGTGTCCCCGTGGGGAGTGCCTGTGTTGACTATCGACAGCTCAACAAGGTGACCATTAAGGATAGGTACCCTCTCCCTAGGATCGATGACCTTATGGACCAGTTGATAGGTGCTTATGTCTTTTATAAGATAGATTTGGGGTCAGGGTATCATCAGATTCGGGTCAAGTCTGAGGACATTTTGGAGATTGCGTTCCGAACGCATTATGGTCACTACGAGTACATGGTTATGCCTTTTGGTGTGACTAATGCTCCTACTATGTTCATGGACTACATGCACAAGATCTTTCAAACTTACTTGGATAAGTTTGTGGTAGTCTTCATAGATGACATCTTAGTATACTCTAAGACTAGAGAAGAGCATGAGGAACATTTGAGGATAGTTTTGCAGACCCTTAAGGAGAAACAGTTGTATGCTAAGTTGTCTATGTGTGAGTTTTGGTTAGAGGAGGTGGGTTTCTTAGGACACATCATCTCTAAAGGAGGGACAGTCGTAGACCCAGCTAAGGTTGAGACCATGCTCCACTGGGAAGCACCTAAGTCAATGATCGAGATTAGGAGTTTTCGGGTTTAGCAGTGTACTATAGGAGGTTTATAGAGGGTTCTCTAAGATAGCTTTGGATTTGACCCACCTTACTAAGAAAGGTCAGATCTTTGTGTGGGACTCTAAGTGTGAGGAAAGTTTTTAGACGATGAACGATAGGTTGACATCTGCACCTGTGTTAGTATTACCCAACCCTAGTTAACCTTTTGTAGTGTACTGTGATGCTTCGAGCAAGGTTTAGGTGGTGTGTTGATGCAGAATGGTCAGGCAGTAGCTCTTGCTTCTAGGTAGTTGAAGATCCATGAGAAGAACTACCCTACCCATGACTTGAAGCTAGGAGCCGTAGTGTTTGCCTTGAAGATTTGGAGGCATTATTTTTATGGAGCTAGATTTGAGGTTTTTAGTGATCATAAGAGTTTGAAATACATATTTGATCAGAAGGAGTTGAATATAAGGCAGCGTGGGTGGATGGAGTTTCTTAAGGATTATGATTTTGAGCTGAGTTACCACCCAGGAAAAGCCAACGTAGTCGCTGATGCTTTGAGTAGGAAAACCTTACACGTTTCAGTCTTGATGGTTAGAGAGATGGACTTGATAGAAGAGTTTAGAGAATTGAGCTTAGCTTGAGAAGTTACCCCTAAGAGTATTAGGCTTGGAACGTTGAAGATCACTAATAGTTTGATGGATCAGATTAGAGAAGGTCAGAAGATAGATGTTTACTTTTTAGACCAGAGGAAGCTGCTTGCTCAGGGTAGAACCCTTAGTTTTAAGGAAGTAGCTGATAGAGTTTTGACTTTTCAGGATAGAGTTTGTATACCTGATGTTCCGGAGCTTGGGAAGTTGATCTTGAAGAAGACCATAGGAGTGGTTTGAGTGTTCACCCAAGAGCCACGAAGATGTACCAGGATCTGAAGCGTATGTTTTGGTGGCCCAAGATGAAGAAAGATGTGGCCGAGTTTGTTTATGCTTGCTTAGTATGTCAGAAGGCTAAGATAGAACATCAGAAATCTTCAGGTAAGATACAACCCTTGAGTATCCCGGAGTGGAAGTGGGATAGTATCTTTATGGATATCATGTCTGGAGTCCCTAGGACTCCAGCTAGTTGTGATGCCATATGGGTTGTTGTGGACAGATTGACTAAATCTGCCAATTTCATTCCTATGAACATGGAATATCCACTACAGAAGTTTACCAGGTTGTATATCAAAGAGATAGTTAGACTGCATGGTGTACCCTCTAGCATAGTGTCAGATAGAGAACCTAGATTTACCTCTAGGTTTTGGAATAGTTTGCGGGAGACCTTAGGGACCAAGCTTAGACTGAGTTCAGCTTACCACCCGCAGACCGACGGTCAGTCTGAGAGGACCATCCAATCCTTAGAGGATCTTCTGAGAGCTTGTGTGTCAGAGTAGTCGAGTAGTTGGGATAAGTTCTTACCCCTTATAAAGTTCACCTACAATAATAGTTTCCATTCCAGTATTGGGATGGCACCCTATGAAGCTTTGTATGGGAGGAGATGTAGGACACCCTTGTGTTGGAACGACCCTAGTGAGAATGTTGTGTTAGGACCTGAGATAGTGCAAGACACTACAGAGAAAGTGAGGATGATCCAGGATAACATGAGAATGGCACAAAGTAGGAAGAAGAGTTATCATGATAAGAGAAGAAAAACTCTCGAATTCCAGGAAGGTGATCATGTGTTCTTGCGAGTTACTCCAACGACTGGGGTTGGTAGAGTAATGAAAGCCCGGAAACTTACTCCTAGATTCATTGGCCCTTACCAGATACTAAAAAGAGTCAGTGAAGTTGCCTACCAAATAGCCTTACCATCTTTCTTGGAAAACCTTCACAATGTGTTCCATGTGTCTCAGCTTCAAAAGTATATTCATGACCCTAGCCATGTGATAACACCCGATACGTTTCCACTAAAGGAGATCTTGACTTTTGAGGTACTACCGCTTCCAATTAAGGATTGAAGGACTAAGCAGCTGAGAGGGAAGGAAATTCCCTTGGTCAGAGTTGTTTGGAGTGGAGCTACAAAAGAAAGTGCTACGTGGGAGTTGGAAAGCAAAATGAAGGAGTCATGCCTGCAGTTGTTTGTTGAAGGTGAGTAGAAATTTTGAGGATGAAATTTTTATAAAGGGGTGGAATTGTAACTACAACATCCCGATTTTTCCTGTAACGCTAATCGAGATGGTTAATCTCGATTAGGGCTTTGATTGCTTGAGTGAATTGTTTTGCGATATTTTAAGACCTAGTTGGAAGCTTAGGAATAAGGTTGAATATTGTTGGAAGTGCCTAAGGTGTAACACGAGAAACTGGGGAAGTCAAAGGTCTGGAAGACTCTTCCCAGCTGAGCAGCACACTCAAGTGTGGGAAGGTAGCACGCCCTAGTGTGCCAATGCTCAAACGTTGGCATGGTGCATGCTCAAGCAAGCTGAGTGCGTTTGCCAGCTGATGTGCCTTCTAACGCGTGTGCGACACGTGTCAGGCCAGGGTGAAGGTGGAGTGGACAAGGTTCCAAGCTCAAGCATGGAAGAAATCCCATGCGCAAGTGTGGGTACGCTTAAGCGTGCAAATCCTCCACCCCAAAACGTGGACAACAGGATGGTTTAAGTGAATTTCCATCACTTTCTTCTCCACTCCATCATTTCTCCATCTTCAAGCATGAAGCTACAGAGAGAGTAGAGAGAGGTTAGAGCTCCTAGCGAGATAAACTCAGGTTTCAAGGCAATCGAGGAGTCGGAACGAGATTCTGACTACACAGTTGTGATCGTGACGAAGTTTTCTACAACTTCGACGGATTAATCTCTCGATTTGCCTAAGGTAAACTCGTATCCCTAACACGCGCTCTTCGTGTTTCTTCAAGTTTCTACCTTTTCTCCTTGGTTTTGGGACTGCCTTAGGGCTAACACTATTGTATATGTGTTGTGCTTGTAATTAGGGCAAAGTTCGCATTCATGATCACTCGTGGATTGGAGCTCGATGTTGCGGCTAGGGAGGCTGCCTTGGAGTTGTTCTTCGTATTCTTGGCTGCGATCTTGGTGAACCGGTGTTCGTGTTGAGATTCACGTCAATTGTTCAAGTGGGGAGAAAGAGTACTGCTGTTGTCGGGAAGGCAAGAGTAGCGTAGTTGTGTTTTCTGCAATGTGTAGGGAAGCCCTAGCCTTACTAAAGGTTGAGCCTCGATAAAGTACCTAAACCCTAGGTTTAGCATACTTTGGGCTATCACCATTAAGTTTAAACCCTAGGTTAGACAACTGTTGATCGAGGATGAGTTTCTTCGTATGACTATTATTGTGATGTGATGTGTTAACTGCTATCTGTATACGTGCCTATATGCTACCTGGTATATGATATGCTATGCTTGTATGTTGTACTGTTATCGTTGTTATCATCGTTGCATTGGCTATTGTGATGATGTTATGGCGGTGTGCCTAAGTTAGATGCTAAGTGGTTGTGAGCCATGTTTGTATGAGTTGATACCGTGGATGGATTGTTGCTGCGATGTGTTGAACAAGTGAGAGCTGTGGCTCGTGTTGATACGTGGCATCATGTGCTGATTGCCGATTCAACGCTTAGGCGTAAGGGTCCGATATCATATTGTTGAGGTTCTTTGCTGCATATCATCAATTGCCAAGTGGCTAGGTCGTATGATAGGTAGGCTGCAACGTCATGCGAGGTTATTTGTACCTAAGTACAGGTACGGAGAGCAGAAGGGGCGGCCAAGTGAGTGGCCTTGGAGATGTTGCCGGTCTCGAGAATAGTTTCTTGTAACGGATGAGGTAGCTCCTATCCTGTCGTGATGCCCGATCCAGTCTGGTTTGCCCGACTAATCCCTGAGCTTTCTGCGTTCTAGTCTAACGTCTCGAGGCAACCAAGACACCTCGGTTCTGGGTTACAAAAAGGGGATGCACTCTTATTGGTGACGGAGAGCAGTTTGGTTTCTTGGACAAGCTAACTCCTGTCCCGGTGTGAAACCAGTGTTGTGAGATTCGGCTGACATGCTGCATGGGGTTAGTATCCCGGCCTAGAGGATTGATCTGAGGGTGAGATGTTATGGAGATGGATGCTTGATGCATGAGTTGACTTGAGAGAAGTTTGAATATGTGGAATATCTGTTATACCTACTGTACATGCTAATTGTTATATTTGTTACTGCACTACTGTTATCATTCCGATATTTATGCATTGTATTCTTATCTCCTTGCTGTTGTTTTCTTGTCGGTCATTTTGCTCTTGGTTTACGTGAAGAGTAGGAGCCAATAGCTACAGACGATGGACCCGAGGGCGCACCCTTTTATCACATCAGCACCGAGGATGCCGGTGCTAAGGCTGATCGAGATCATCTACCATGATGATAGAGGGTGGCGCATGGATCCTTCTACATTCCTGACGATCTATACGGGACCGGTGAGCATTCTGTTTAGAGAAGGGGCTTCACACATAGAGGATCTTTTGGGGTCATTCAGAGTCGTCCAATTTCTACCTTTTGCATAGCTGTGGCAGTTGCTGATGCATCATAAGCGGGAATACACTTGGGCTGAGCCAGCGACATCTCACGTGTCTAGCAAGAGAGGTTTTGTTTACAGAGGTCGGTGGTGGAGTACAGAGTAGTACCTGAGGACCGACCGCAAGCGTAGGGTTGTGGTGTCAAGTTCGTCGTCTGAGTATGAGCCTTTAGTGACTTACATGCGTACTCATGGCGAGGGCCAGGATAGTTCAGGGCATCCGTATCACTGATGGTGGGAGCCTGCGAGTGCGTCTATGCAGTGAGCTGAGCGCCTTTTCATGTATTTTTGAGAGATGGACGGGTAGTGCTGGCGAGTCATGAGGGCTTTTTCTTTTGACTATTTGATGTATTTGTGTTACCTTTCTATTTTATGCAAAGACGTTTGTATATATATAGTATGTACAGTGCCCTACTGATGGGGCTATGGTTATGCATGGTTCACAGGTATACGACGAAAATTTCGGGGACAAAATTTTCTGTAAGGAAGGTGGTAATGTAACATCCCGGTTTTTCTGTGAACTCTAATCGAGTTGGTTAATCTCGATTGGAGCTTTGGATGATTGTGTGGATTATTGTATGTTAGTTTTAGACCTAGTTTGAAGCTTAGGAATAGGCTTGAACAAGGTTGGAGGTGCTTAAGGCGTTAAACGAGTAACTGTGGAAGCTAGATGTTTGGAAGGCTTTTCCTAGCTGAACGCGACGCTCAAGCATTGGTAACACGGAAGCTCAAGCGTTCTGAGTGCGTTTGCCAGCTGGTGTGTTTTTTACCCGTGTGCTACGCGTGTCAAGCCAGGTGTAACACCCGTCTCGCGGGTGGTACATACTCGGACTCTAACGCGGAAATAAATCAAGAAAATAAAAAGCTGGTTGCTTTGGGAAAATACTTTAATTAATTAGCTATGTTCGAAAACGCGGTTCTAAAAATTTTCTGCATGTATAGGCAATACAAACTCAAGATGAAGGAATAAACTTCATATCACACGTTGATATTCACTGTTCATAAAACATAAACATAACATAAAACCTGATCTAATATATAACATATTGCAGACTTAGAAATAATTTCAACATATGTGCAGTAATATAATATAAGACTGCTCAAAATAAAAGACTCCTAAGCTGATCTACTAAAGTAGCCATTGGGATACAACCCAACGTCAACTTCATCAGAACGCTCCATCATCCGAGTCCTCACGTCTCCGCGGGGACCTATGAACAACATCTGTACATGTGTTCCAAAAACACAACAGGGTGTCCAACATGTACAGGCAAAGGTGAGATACTCATATAAAGTTTATCACGATAGCCGCACAGGCGACAAACAGCAGTATAAACATCTACACATAATTACAGATATATGAGCAGTTATCTATATAAAACCATATAACATCTCAAACACTATCATGAGTTATAATAATGCATGAGACTTCAATATCATCTTTCTAATTCATGTACTTCAGAGATTCTAACTTCCCAACATCGAGCGATAGGCCGTAGTGACACCCGTAACACAATTGTCCTCATGAGTTGGCCTCTCTATTTAGGTCCGAACGCCAATTGTTCCAGGGTACCACGTGATAACCATATCCTGAATAGTTCAGTCCCTGATCGAGTTCATTCGTGCTGGGTAGTCGACTCACCACGGCACGGGGTCGCGAGGCCACCGGCCACTTGTGGAGTCTCGACACACAGAATGCCCCTACAGACCTAGTGGTCTTAACCGGTTCCATTCTCAACTACTAGAGTTGTAGCTCAGTTTCAAATGGCACGTCTGCCGGTTCATGCATGTACACAGAAAGTTTTCTGTTTACTTTGCGTTCATTCTTTAAAATGTCGAGACAAAAAGTCCAAGACTCGTTTCAAAAAGGCATTAAGCCCACTCAAATCAAAAACACAGGACACGAAGCTCCACAAAACACTAGCCCCGACGTCTCGGCCACTAGGTTTGGGTTCATCTCAAAGGTTCATCATTTTCCTTTTAGGTCAAACTTTCTCAAAACAACTTTGGAAAACAAAATACACTCTTGTTTCTTGAAATAAAACATTTCCTGATTAAAGAGAACATTTTTCGGGAAAAACACCTTTCTTGAAAACAAAACCGTTTTCTAAAATTTCACTCCCTTTTTTTTAACACTTTACAGAATAAAACACATTTGGGCGACTTTTCACAAAACAACTTTTTACTTTTCAAAAGGACATACTTTTCAAAAAAACATACTTTTCAAAAGAGAACTTAACTTTTCTTGAAAAGCAACACGTTTTTCCAAAAACCACTTTTTGATTTCCAAAACATGGTTTTCAAAACTTTGATTTCGATTTCGAGTCTTTTAAAAATTATCGAGACATAGCCAGTCCTATGCTCATCCTGGATATAAATATATGTATAGATATATATATATATATATATATATATATCAATAGTTCAATATCACAATAAGATATCATCCAAGTCATCCATACCACAGTTATATCAAATAACCAGCTATGCACAACACTTAACATCCAATTAATCCAAGACATAAGTATACATATACATCAATCAATCCTATGCCATGAGGCTACCAAACTCAAAATGAAATACCTCCCTTTACCTCACAAAGGAAGTTCAATGCAAACTCGATCGGTTCTCGGCTCCGGCTCCGGTTCCGTTCGCGTTTCCTAAAACAATCAAACACAATTCAATTCAAACAACAAAGCAACATCAATCTATAACATCAAAACATAAGTTTTCTTCCCCAAGAAGGTGTAGGGTTCGGCCATGAAAGGATAAAAAGGCTAGGGATCTCATTTGGTTCCAAACCTTTGGATGGTTGGTCCTTAAGCATGATTAACACTAAATCAAGTCCTATGACCCAAAAATTTAAGACAAAACTCATGGTTCTACACCCTATATGTTTCGGCCATAAAGAGGAGAAATAGGTTAGGAGCTTTGGTTGATGTTTTGCTCTTGGGTTTAGGGTTGAAAGACATCAAGTAAGCTAGAACAAGTGTTATATAGCCAAAAATTGCAACAAAACCCATCCTTTCATCATGATTAGGATTCAGCCCTCCCATGGAAGAATAGGGAGAAAATTTCTTTTGGGTTCATGCTTCTAGACACTCAAAGTACACATCATGAAGGGTTCATAGAAATTGGTTTCATGATCATATGATTGTTCTACAATTTTCTATGGATTTCCAAAGTTCTAGATCTAAACTTGGATCTTCATGAATCAAGTGATTCAAGAGATGAAATAGAGAGATTGAGAGAGTTAAGTTGAGGATCATACCTCCTAGGGTCAAAGATTAGTGAAGAAGAAACAAGTTTTTACTCAAAAACATCAACTTTTGAAGATCAAACTAGGGTTTTTGTGAAGAACTTTTGATGAACACTCAAGAACTAAAGAAGAACATGAAGAACAAGTGAGAGAAGATGAAAAACAAGAGAGAGAAGAGAGAGAAAGAGTGATGGCCGAAATGGCCAAGAGTGAGAAACAGAGAAATATATATATTGATGTCATGGCAAACTTGTAAATAACCAAAAGGGTAATTTGGTAATTCCTTCAAAGACTAGGGGCGTAAATGTCATTTCCCTTATAAATATCTAGATATTTCTAGAAAGGTAATGATGACATGGTGAGTCACAGGGTCAGAATGGTTATTCCATAAATTCTCAGGGGCAAAACGGTCTTTTCATTCAAGGGCAAATGGTAATTATGAAAAGGGTCAAGGGCATTTTAGTCATTTCACGTCCAGATATTTTCTAAACGTAATCATTACACTGATGAGTCACTCATGAGTCATAGCATACCATGTGACTTCAACCTTATCCGTAGCAGGTCACTGAAATCTCGTATTCAGCTCCGTTCTTCACCCGATTTAGGTTTTCGCCCAAGAAAGTCGTATGACGACTTATTTATTTTTGAATATTTTCAAAAAACCAAATATCGTTGGAAATAAAATATAAAACCTAACTGTTTCATTAACGAGTCAGAATTAGGTCTCGATAGTAGAAAAAGACCGCTATTCGTGAAAAACGCAGACCGGGCTTCGTTTGAGCTTTCGCCCGAAACTTAACCATGGCTTCCTATGGTTGTGTAGGGCATTCCTAGCTGGTCAGAATATTTTATTGCCATTTCTAATGCCTCTAATAAAATATCAGTTCATAAATACTGATTAATTAGGAAAACTTGAAAAATCGGGGTGTTACACCAGGGTTGAGGCGGAGCGGACAAGGTTCGACGCTCAAGCTTGAGGAAGGAGGAGCGAGTCGGTGATTGCCTAGATTCGCGTGATGACAGTTCAGGTGGGGAGAAAGAGTACTGCTGCCGTCGGGAAGGCAAGAGTAGTGTAGTATGTTTCTGCGATGTGTAGGGCCTAAACCCTAGGTTTAGCTTACTTTGGGCTATCGCCGTTAAGTTTGGAAACACTAGGCTAGCGAACTGTTAATTGAGGATGGTTGGTTTTGTATGACTGTATGCTGCTGCTTGTTGTTATTGCTATCTGTCTAAGTGCCTATATGCTGCTTGGTTTGTGATATGCTGCTATATGTTGTAGTTGATGTTATTGCTGTTGTTATTAAGCTGTATGTTGTACTTTTGAGCGTTGTGGCAGAATGCCATAGCATTAAGTTTGGCTGTTTGCTGTGTTGCTGTCGGGTTAATACCGTGGATGGTGCCGTTGCTATGATGCTGACTTCTTGAGGCTGTGGCCGTGACTGTTTGAGCTGTGGCTATATAGTGGCATCGTTTTGTTTCTGGTTGAGAGCTTAGGCGTGAGATCCAGTATCAAGCCCGTTGAGGATGTTTGCTGCATATCATCATCAGCTGCCAAGTGGCGAGGCCGTATGACAGGTAGTATGGGCTGCCAGCGTCATACAAGGTTAGCAGTACCTGAGTGCGGGTACGGAAAGTAGATGGGGCGGTCAAGTGAGTGGCCTTGGGGATGTTGCCAGTCTCGGGAATAGTTTACAGTGACGGATGAGGTAGCTCCTATCCTGTCATGACCCCCGATCCAGTCCGGTTTGCCCTACTAATCCAAGAGCTTTCCAGTTGTTCCATGCTAACGTTCCGAGGCGACCGAGATACCCCGGTTCCGGTGTGGAAGGGGGATGCACTCTTACTGGTCACGGCGAGCGGTTCGTTTCTTGGACAAGCTAACTCCTTTCCGACACAGAACCTGTTCCGGTGTGGACTTGTTTGGGTGTGGACCCGTTCCAGTTGGGAACATGCAGAAGTGCATTTTTCGGCCGACATGCTGCACGAGATTAGTATCCCGGTCTAGAGGATTGATCTGAGTGTGAGACTCATGGGATGGATGTCTGTTGGATATGTTGTCTCCAGACATGTGTGCTGAAATGCAGTTAATGTTATAAATGGAATATCTATTATATGCTACCTGTTATGTGTTTACTGCATTACTGCTGTTTTCCGACTTTATGATGCACTGTATTTCTTATCTCCCTTCTGTTCTTCTTTGTTGTCTGTTATGGGATCACTTGAAGACGACGAGCCAGCGGAGATTCAGCATGGACCCGAGACTTCACCCGTTCCTCATGGGGGCACCGCGAATGCCGGTACTGGGCGATATTAACATCGTGTACCATGATGAGAGGATATGGCGGGTAGACCCCTCTACCTTTTTGGTGGTGTACAAAGGACCTGTTAGTCTGATCTTTCGGAACAGCACGCCTCCTTATGTGGATATCATCGGCCCCTACCGTGTGTACCAGTTTCTACCTTTCCCGAGGATATGGCGACCTCCGAGGCAGAGGGAGCGAGACTACACGTGGGTACCACCCCAGTCTTCGGTAGTGACCAGCAGGAGAGGTTATGTCTACCGAGGCCAGCGTAGGAGGATCGAGGAGTACCTGAGGACCTACTGTAGGAGGAGGATCGTGGTCTCCAATTCTTCGTCAGAGTATGAGCCTATTGTGTGATACAGGCGTACTCATGGCGAGGGTCAGGGTAGCTCAGGGCATCCTTACCACTGATGGTTAGAGCCTACCAGTGCGTCCTAGGGAGTGAGCCGAGAGTTTTTGATGTATCTTTTGAGAAGGGACGGGGGTTTGCTGGTGAGCTCCAAGAGTTTTATTTTTCTTTTGGTGTATTTTGGTTTTACCTTCAGGATGTATATATTGCTGGTGCCCTACTGATGGGCTAACTTATGGATGTTATTGTACAGTTATGTATATATTGCGCTTTTACTCTGATCACTTTTCTATGCTTACCGTTTTGTTTGCTTTCTTCTGCATCGCTGTTTGTATACCACGCTATCGCTTTATATATGGCTAGGCATACATAATAATAATAAGGGGTTGGGACTAATGGGAAGGCTTCATACGTATGGGGTCGTCTCACTGTTCATGGAAGTACCTTCCATAACAGGTTGACTCCCGCTTGGCATGCCTTGACATGCCATATCTGTTGTAGGATCTTTCCTCTAACACGGCTAAGTGCTCAACATAGAGGCTAAGCTTTGATACTAATTGAAGGAACCTATTTGAAACACAAAAAAGGGGTTGAATTGCGTTTCTTAGGTTTCTAAAATCTTTTTCGCAAGCAGATATATTTTCACAAAGGGTTGGACGCAAATATGTTAACGGACGCAGAGAGCGTGTACAAGCAAAGGTTGGACACTTGCTGTGAATGTTTTCTTTTAAAGAAAGGCGCTTTAAGAAAACAATTCAATCCCAAGGATTTAGTTATAAGCAAACTAAACCAGATATAAGGTAAAGAAGAAACACACAAAGATATTATCATGGTTCACTCTTCACCAAGGAGCTACGTCCAGTCCCCTCTACATGAGAGCTTTTTCCACTATAACAAAAAGTTTATTACAAGTATTCAACACCTTTTCAGACAACTCTAAGTATTCTTTTACAGACAAGCCTCTTCAGGCTCAACCAACAATGGATTGAAAAGAGTTTAAAGTTCAACTAACTCACTATATGTGAGAGTATGAAACTTAAGAACGGAACTCTGAAACTATAACTCTACGCAAAGAGTGGTATGAAGATTAAGATTAGAGTAAGCTTGTAAAATTTTGTTTGCTTTTGATAGCTTGTTTGCTCGTATGAAAGATCGTGCGTTGATGTGTAACTTTGCTTCTTCAAAGTTGAAGGTATTTATAGCCTTCAAGTCTTGAGCAACCTTCAGTCTTCAACAGATGGCAAAATAGCCATTCTGATTGAGCATTAAATACATTTTCCCGTTGAGTCTCATAACTTGTGTGAGGACTTCTGAAAAGCAAAGTAGACTATCAGGTTGATAGCTTAGAGTGGTACTAACATCTTTTTCTTGTAGCCGAAAGTTGCTTTTTGTCTTTCCTTTTGGAGATAGTCAAATCTTTGTGTCAGGAACAGATTGGCTTTAGCACATTTTTTGGTACGAAGATTACAAGGAATATTTGTCTAAAGGATATAAGACTTTTACGTGAAAAATAATAAATTCAAACTGTTATAAATACAAGTTCACGCTATTTTAAAGTCTAGATTGTAAAAATTGATGGACTATTACATTGGACTATGTAAAAGAAACTTTTATTGAAAAGAGTCTTTGGATTCAGTTAAAAGGTTAAAGCTTTTAGTCCATCGTGAGCAAGAGACTAGGCTTTGGACGAACTATAAGTCTTTGGACTTAGAAATTCTAGCACACTTAAGATAAACGCATTAGTCCATAACAAATCTTTGTTAACTTAAATTAGCCTTTTGTTAGCATTAAAATCTTTAGGAGTTTATGGACCATAACCACATTGGTTCCAACAGAAGAGTCTTCACCCTCAGTGGAGCTGAAGCCTCTCAATCTGAAGACCTGTTTCAAGGTAAATGTCTCTTTAAAGGTACCCCTTCTTTTGTGTTGTTTGGTTCAGATGCGTTGTTTTTCCTTTGTTCACATGTCTGTGTTAGAAACCTTAAGTTATTTGTTCCCTATGTTGAGTATGAGCTAGTTGATGTTATACCCACAAGTAAACCTGTTATCATCTCCCATGTTTTGTAAAGGTCGTTCTACTATAATTGATAATAGTAACTTAGCAGTTGATCTTGCGTGTGTTTACCTATTAAACAGTTAGATGTTATGGACTGGTTGTCTGCCAACCAAGTCCAAGCTTGTAGAAATTTCGAGGACGAAATTTTTATAAGGGGGTGGAATTGTAGCACCCTAGTTTTTGCTTGTTTGTTATAAAGTGGTGTTATGTGCTATCTATAGTTGTTACGCTTGTTATAGATGTCTAGTTTCATGTTTGGGTAGTTTAGCCTTTAGAAATAGTCAATCCATTCGAGTCCAAGAAACTTGTTTTACGGTTTTGGCCCTATCTTGAGTTCTAGACGTCTGATTGAGGCGATTTTGGATGCGTTTGAAAATTAGAGAATTATCTACAAGTCTTGTTTCAGGTGTCAGGTCCAAATTCGGCTTCTATTGATTCACCTCGTGAATTCAAATTCACCTCGCAAATCTGGCAAACAACTTTTTGGAGCTCTCTGGTTCGACTTGCGAAAATTGATTCACCTCGCGAATTGGCGCGCAGCAGAAACGTGTTTTTGGGCTTCTAATAAGCCCATAATGGTCTTAACTCATATTTATACTATATGACTCGCCCTAAACCTATATCCTAATTCGAAATACTCTTAGAAACTACCTCTCTCTCTCTCCAAACAATGGTTCCTAAACCCTTTCCAAGGATTCTTGAAGGAGATTGCACCTTTGTTCATCGTTCTTCGTTGTCTTCAGTTGAAGATCATTACTACTGTCACAAACCCTCTTCCTCGCTGCTGCCCTTGAACTTTTTGGGACTGTGATCGTGAAATCAAGCGTTGTGAGATTGAGCATTCGTGAGACGCAACCTTTCCGGACCTTCATCTCTTACTTTGTTCATTGAGATCGTCATACCAGGTATGGGGGGAGAGGTCAATATGAATATATAGGTTTTGGGGTAGCATAAGATGAAGGGTTAACCCATGACCCTAGTTGTATGTTGTTACCTGATGTATCTAATGTTTGAATCGTGAATGGCATTTTGTATGTTATCACATGATATATTTGATATTTGAATCTTGATTGGCATATTCATATGTGCATCAATATGTGTATATCTTATTGTATAAACATGAGATGTTGAACGATTGATTGTTGGTTAAATGTGATAATCTGTTTTGATGCACCATGATATATTGTGATGAGATATGTTGATGATAATATAGTATACACTATGATGATGATGATGATGATGTGTGTGTTAATTGGCTATGTTAATCAAAGACATAGTGATGTTAGCTTTGAACCTAAAACTAGGATTGGTTAATTGATGTTCATAAAACATGAAGATATTGATGAGGGGTGAGATTGTAGCCTGATGGATTAGTCAAGGAACCATGGGATTCGTTTGAGTGTTTAGTCATGTAATATGAGAAAGAACCAGTTATGTAAGGCCCTGCTAAGATATGTAAGGTCGCGCTTAAAATATGTAAGGCCATGCTTAAAATATGTAACACCACGCTTAAGATATGTAAGGCTGTGCTCAAAGCAAGCACTTCCGTGCTCAGAACCAACATGCCCGTGCTCATGTTCTCGTAAGCGAGTATGACCATGCAGACAACATGCACGTCGTGCTCACAGTGTGCACGCCCATGCTCAGGTCGTGCATGACCGTGCACCTGGGGCACTTCTCATAGTTAGTTAAAAGAAGTTTAAATAACCTTTTGGCGTAATAATATGATAAATAGGAGTATAGATTTTGACCTTGAGGATAGTTAATGGAACTAGGTAATGTTTTAAATAAAGACTTGAGGCTTAAATATAAGATTAAATCTAAAGCTTAATGAAGATAATGATAAGTTAAGACTGAATAATAAAGAAGCTTAATGATGAAGATGAAGATGTTAGTAGTAACGATGTGTTGCTAGCATTGATGATGTTAATGATCATCGTTGATGGTCAAGTTATGTTGATAATGATCATCGTTGATGGTCAAGTTATGTTGATAATGATCATCATTGATGGTCAAGGTTTAATAATCATTGTTAATGGTTATGATAGTGGATGGTTGGACATATTTTTGCATGTTTGTTGAACATTGCATGCATCATTGCATAGAGTTGATATTTTTGCGAAAACCAAATGATGAATCGTGACGGTGGAGGTCACGATGGGTGTTATCCCGACCTTGAGGGTAGATTTGGGTAAGGAGGTTCCAATATGGCATGGACTTGCAACCGGTGGCCGAAGTGTCCTATCGACAACCTGACTATCTTGACGAGCCACAATACTTTATTAGGATTAGTGTGAGAGTATCGACGGATGTCACCCATGGTTTAGTGAGTGTTCCAACGTTGATGCAGGATGGTCAACATGGATATGTACTCCTAATCGTCTTTGCAGAGTTAGAGTTGATGGATCCACATGTGTGTGGAGTAGTGATGTTGAATTGCATTGCATGCATTCTTTAACATGTTATAATATGTGTTGTATGATTGTGTGTTGTATGCTCATCTTAGTAACTATTTCGTTGCCTTTTTATATTCATATGTACGATTTCTTACCCCTATCTTTGTTGTTTCTATGCATGTACCTTTGTTTATGCTGAGGAAGGTGAGTCAGCTATTGAGGAGTGATCCCAAGGAGATCACTTACTCGTAGTTAGGTTGTTAGTTTATGTTTAGGTTATTATCTGATGTGTTATCGATATTTTTGTACACCAACTCTCATATGTGACATCGAGTTTTGGGTTTTGTTTTCTTTATGTTTTTCCGCAGTTGTTACATTATGTTTTAAACGTTTGGATCATATGGTACTTGCTACCTTTTGTGTTAAGTTTTATTTAACTTGCATATTTATTTTATTATATATTATATGCGGGGTAGCAGCTGTCACAGAACTTGATTTAAAAGCTAGTTATTGAGTGAAAACCCTTTGTGATTGACCTTTGGGACTGGACGTAGGCTACTGGGGTGTTAGGTAGCCGAACCAAGATAAAAATGCGTGTCTTATTCTTTTCCTTATCTTTTATTATCATAGTTTACTTTACGTCTTTTATAATCTGTAGTTTATTTTATTGCAATTTTTTTTATTGCGCTTTAATTTTAATCTTTCAAGTGCTTTATTGTGTACAAGTTTTCAAAAATTCACATTACACACAATTCACCGCCTCTTCTGTTTTGAGTCACTTGTCAACATCACATACTTTTTCTTAAGACTTATGAACTTGTTGACAATGTAAGTAGATTCCTTAAGTAGTTCATCATAGGCATCATGTAGATCCTCAAGTTCAGAATTTACCTCGTTTTCTTCAAATTCATCATCGGAGGACATATCTCCCAAAAGACACGTATTGGATGTAGTGTGAATTCTTTCTCTGTAGAGAACATCCAGCATATCCAACATTTCTTTTTCAGATTCAAATTGAATTACCATTTCTTCTTGCCTTCTTTCTAGAGCACAGATAAGACACCATCTGGCTTTTCTATTTTATTGAGCTCTTCTTCTATCTTCTTGATTCCAATCTTCTCTAGGCTTTGGCATAGCAACTCCATCATCAGAAAGAATAGTTGGATTGTATGGTTCATCGATGAACACATCCTAGTGGTCAAATTCCTTTTGAGCTCTTACATAGTTCAAACAAGTATCTCCAATTAGAGTAGTTTTCTCCACTAAAGACAGGTGGTCTCTTCATAGAAGTGCCCAACATCGTTCTATGAACTATTTCTTCCTCTTCTTCTGTAGGAGAATCATCATGTTGTTCTACAGACCAATGCCAAAAAATTCATCTTCTTTCGTTTCTTTTCCTTCCTCGGGTATATCAAGATCTTCCCAGGTGATCATTCTCTTCTTTAGAACCGATCATCTTGAGTCAAGAAGAGTGATTTTCGCGGCAATCCTTCTGATATTGATTCTTTTTTGAAATCCTTCCATCTTCTGAGTGGCCTCAAGAGTTTCTTCATCAGATTCCTCAGGAATCAGTAAGGATATTGTTTCATGAGTAGCAGGGCCATCAGGCATATTTTTCACTTCTTCAACAGAGGTTTCCTTTGCCTTGGATTCTTCCTCATATAACTCCTCAAGTTTTTTCCATATGTCTTTAGCCATCTCACAACTATAGACTTTATCATATATAGTTCTGTTAAGAGTACAGATTAGAAGATATTTTGCTTTGCTTCAGACTGAAACAAATTACTTTGTTAAGCTGACTGCTTGATAGAGGACGTTGATGTTCCATTTTCATTTGTGGGAATAGTAGATTCATGAAAGATCAATTCCCATAGATCTGCATCAGTAGACTGAACAAACAACATCATTTTGTTTTTCCAGTATTTGTAATCTTTCCCTTTGAACCTTGGAGGATCGTTGAAGAGTGTTCCTTGGATGTAAATGTTGTTGCTTGAGCTTGCTTCACTTGCCGTTGTGGTGACCAGAATCTTTTCTTCTGCACAGTGAGGTGCTCAACCTAGAGGTTGAGCTCTAATACCAACTGAATGTACCACAAATAAACACTAAGAAGGGGGTTGAATTGTGTTTATCTAAACTCAAGTGAAAAACGCAAGTTTTAAAACAAGGTTTTGATATTAAGAAATAACTTAATAGATTTTAAAGCATAACACAGAAACAGCTAATATGAACAGTCTAATTTTACCCAAAGCTGGAAATGTTGTTTAACAAAAAAAATTTTCTCAAAAGATAATATTTAGATATGCACACTTTTAATCCTCACTATAAGTTAAAGAAATATAATTAGGAAAATATATTACAGATAGATATTATAAATAACAGAGAGAGAGAGAGAGACAAGATTTATCCTGGTTCACCCCAAACTTGGGTTACGTCCTGTCCTTGGCTCAACCAAGTTTTCACCATAACTGGTCAAATTACCAGGCTCAAGTATTGCTTGCACATCTAGCCTCTTCGGGCTCGATCAACGAGTATTAAATAAGAATTGTATTCTTTGATATGAAGAACATTCAGATGCTTAGAAGAAGTGCTTGCTTTTATCTTCGTCATATAGACGCCTGCGCTTGTTTTTTATGATTCTTTATCATATGACCAAAAGGATTCTTGAGATAGATTAGATAAGACCCTTATAATTTGCACACGCAAGTAGATCATCAGCAATACTCACATAGTTCATAGAAATCATTTAATCGAAATGTTTGGATACATCAAAACACAGGGAACAGACGCTTATGCGCATAGTCATTACAGACGTTTGGAGACTTAATAATTTTTGCAAAAAATAGGCCCATATCACTTACTTGTTTGGCAAATTTAGCAAACCCTTCAGTCTATGGTATCAAGATTGTACACGAACTATGTTAGAACACTTGATGAAAACTTGAAGGTTAGAGGTTGCTTGATGGTGTCCATGTGCAGTCTATGCTGTAAAGTAGAGGAAACCTCACAACACTTATTCCTAGATTGTGACTTTGCTTCTCAGATCTGGTCTTGGATTGGCTATAAGCTGTAGTGCAATTTTGATTTATCTTCCATTCAAGCTTCCATATCTGTCTTGAAGCAAAATTGGAGTGCTCAAGTGAAGGATGTTGTGCTCTCGGGTTTGACCAATATTATTTGAACAATTTGGTTTCTTATGAATCAAGTCAGATTTAAGGACAAAGTTGTTTCTGTTAGGCAAGCTCTTTCTTTAATCAGTTTCTATGTTAGGTAACTTTTCTGTTGGTAAAATGAGTTCTTTTATTGGTGAGTTTTATTCTCAAGTCTTTTGGTGTGAGCTGCCATCCATCTAAGGCCTCAAAAATAATCCAAGTCAGCTGGTATCCTCCAAAAGTTGGGTGGATAAAGTGCAACTCTGATGGAGCCTTCCTTGGTAATCTGGGTTATGCTTCTTGTGGTGGTCTTTTTAGGGATAGCAATGGTTTTTTCATTGGCTACTTTTCCAATTATGTTGGTGTCTCCTTGGCTCTACATGCTGAACTTTTGGGAGTAATGATATCAATTGAAGTAGCTGTTGAAAATAATTGGAAGAAGCTTTGGTTGGAGTGTGATTCAAGCCTTGTGGTCCAAGCTTTTAGTAATTGGAAGATTGTTCCTTGGAATCTCATAAATAGATGGTCTAATTGTATGCATTTATGTAAACAAATGTTTTTCATGTATCTCACATTTATAGGGAAGGCAATGCTTGTGCTGACAAGTTTGCAACTTATGGTGCTAATAACCATTCTTTTTGTTGGTGGGATTCCACTCCTAGTTTTATTTGGGATGATTTCAATCGAAATAGGATTGGTCCTAAACTATAGGTTTAGTTGATTTCTTTGCATGGGTTTGGTTCCCCCCCCCCCATGTTTTGTTTTGTATTTTTTTCTTTTTTTCTTTTTAATAATATAAGGGCACTCTTTTTCCTTCATGATATTTTTATTCCTAAGGAGGATTTTGCATCATAAGGTTTTAATTAGGCCCATTTTTGGTTTAAAAAAAAATGTTAGAACACTTGAATTCGCGTTCTAAGGTCTAAAAAAAATTTCCATACTTTCCATGTGCATTTATTATACCTTTCACACCATTGAATAGTTTTTATTTTTCATGGTCATCACATACACCAAAGGATAACTGAAGAATAATAATTTTATTGCTAAACACAGAATCACACACAATACAACAATAACTTGTTGTTCCAGAGACTAAGTCTCCTCCAGAGAATCTTCTCTGTCCCAAAGTACAAAATAACAACAACTTCCTTACATATTTTTTGAACCTACTATCATATCTATAATAATAAATAACGACATTAGTTTTTTTCTACTCATAACTGTCTAATAACTTCCTAATAACTGTCATAAACATGTTGTCATTAATTATTTCCTAATCATAACTGCCATCAGGAAGTTATCATATTGTTTTCTCCCATCAGGTTTGAACCTATGACCTCATGCAAATTAGCCAAACCCCTAACCTAGAGGTGTAAATAAGCTGAGCTATTCGTGATATATTCGGGCTTGGCTCGTTAAATGCTCAATCAAACTCGTTTGTTTAATTAAATAAACAAACCCAAGCTTGGAATTGGGCTCGATTATTTAAATGAGTCAAGTCCATGCCTTACAGACTCTACATTAACGGCTTGTGAGTAAGTTATATATATATATATATATATATATAGAAAAATTTAAATTATATGTATCCTACTTTTTGTATCATCGGTAAATTTTTTATGAACAATATTTTTTATTTGTGAGTAAGAACGTGTGGTTATAAATTTTTTTTTAAAATAAATAATAAATAATAAAGTAAAAAACTAGTGTTTCAATTGTTTTCAATTTTCCACTCATTTTTTCTTTTCCTCTGCCTCGCAACTCGTAACGGTTCTTTCATTCCAAAATCAAGATTACATCTTCAAAGTTATTTTCCCAATAGCAAGTTTGTAACACCCTTTACCGAGTGTCACATTCCTGAACAATTATAAGGCCGAAAATAAAATTAATGCGGAAAATACGGGATTTCTTTTTTTGTCTTTTCGTAATGATGATGAAATGAGATTTGTCAAATGAGTACTAATAAATAAACTTAGGTTCATCATGTATTTCTAAATTCATACCGAAGTAAAGTGCAGAAATAGAAAAGTACGGAATACAGACATAGGTTCAAGCCTAACTGGAAAATTAAATACATAAATAAGTACTAGGAGTCACAGCTCCTCAAAAGTTACAACTGACAACTGGACACAGCCTGGCCAAAACAACACAACAAAGGGAGTCCCTCTCCAGACTCAAAGTTCACATTGAGTTGAGTCGTCGTGAAGCACATCTTCTCAAGCAGAAATAGAAATACAAGGAGAGAAGTTTACAGATATGGGTGAGAATCTTGATCATCAACACAGAAAAACAACAGAAGTAAAAACGGGACGACACACCAAGTAACATTATACCCATCATGTATACCAAACATCTCAATATATCGTATTAATCATTAATCAATTAACAACATAAGACATCTCCAAAAACAGGATAATGATATATAACAGTGAAATGTAATCATCAACAATAATGCAATGCGATGTACATGACTCAATGCCATATGCCACAAGGGTAAAACTCTGACCCCTACTCCATGTGTAACACCCCGATTTTTCAAGCTTTCTAAGGTCAATAAACTGTGTAAATGAGTTTATATTTTTATATGAATTTTAGAAAAAATAAATAAAATAAACTAAGACCATAGTCACGCTCTACACTATCGTAAGGAGTTACGGTTGAATTTTGGGTCTAAAACTCAGACGGAGCCCGGTCTGCATTTTTCACTAACAGTATGATTTTACTGCTCAGAAGACCTAATTTTGACTCGTGAACGAAACAGTTAGTCTTAGAATTGAATTTCCTACATTTTGGCTAAAATTGGGTTTTCGCACTAAAAAGCGGAATAATATAAGTTATTCGGTCGAAATCTCAAACCGGGTGACGAACGGAGCTGGATAGGGATTTACCAGGACCCGTTAACGGATAATCTTGAAGTCACATCAGGACACATCACCCAGGAAAGCGTGCCAGTGTCATGATGACGTTAGAAAATATCTGGACGTGAAAAGACCAAAATACCCCTAACCTTTTTCATAATTACCATTTAACCTTGTGTGAAAAGACCATTTTGCCCCTTAAGTGAAATTTTTTGGACACCCTTGCCCTCACCTGCATCTCACACGCCCCACCTTCATCAAACCTCACCATTCACTCCTTTTCCTTCATAACACATTTCTCCTCACACTTTCTGACCTTTTCTCTCATTTTCATTAAGAAACTTCAAGTGATTTTGTGAAACAAGTTGATAAACTTGATCATCTTCATCTTGTAAGAGGTATGAACTCTTCCTTTGATCTCTCAATCTTCATTCTCTTCCATTGAAACTTCATTTTCAAGCTATGTTTAAGTTTGAAGCTTAAACTTCATAAAACCATGAAAAATTGTAGAAAAATCCTTTTAATGTCAAACCAATTTTTATGAGCTAGTTTCATTTCCCTCTCTCATAATTCAAGAGATTGTAACCAAAATAGTTCTCTAACCCATATGGGTATGATGAGGCCGAACCATATATATTGAAAAAGCTTGAGTTTTTTATTCAAGTTTTGAGTAATGAGACTTGTTTTAGTGTTATGTATATCTAAGGATCATTCATCCAAGAGATAGGAAATTTTAGACATCTCTAGCTAATTTTTGAGCCCTACGGCCAAACCCTAAGTCTAAGGGAATAGGGAAAATTGGTGTTGTTGTATATTGATGTTTGATTGGATTGTGTGATGTAGTTGGTATTGAACATTCGGGCGAATAATCGGGAGATTCGCGAACCGGTCAGACGACTTTTCAATCGGAGGATTACTTCACCAAAGGCATGGGGAGTGAACCTCATCACACCAAAATTGGTGGAAGATGAAAATGGTTGTTTATGCTTTGTTTCGGTGAAACCCTTTTGTTTGGGTTCACTACTTTATTGATGAAGTTCTCTTTGAGAACATGATTCTAATAATGGCTCTATTCTTAGTATGTGTTTATGATGATGTATGCTTGGATGAAAAAATATTTTCATGTATGTTGGAAACTAGACTTTGATCTCTAGATCAAGTAAGAATTTTTATGCTTGATTATGATTGAATGATGCATGATTATTGTTCATCATAATATTGTGAGCATTTTGAGATATTACTTGACAAGTTAGTGAAGCAAAATCTTCACATCCGAGAATTCCACCATGACTAGAAGAAAAGGAAGCACATGAGTTGTTTTTGAACATTCAATGTTTTTGAAAGTTAGAAAGTGTTTTAGTAACTTATATTTCAAAACAAAACAACAAGCGATTTTGATCCAAAGATCAAATAGAGTTTTGACCTTCAAGTGTTTTTACTAAGGTCAAAATGTATTTTTACTTTAAATCATAGTTTATCCAATTAACTAAGTGTTTTAAAAGTAAAATGATGAAAGCGATTTCATGGAAGAAAAAGTAATAGGAAGTTACCTTAAGTTTTAATGGGATATCACCTTCATTTTAAAACTAAGTTAACATTCAATCCAGAAAGTATAAAGAGGACCTTGTCCTTAAGTTTGAACTAATTGAATCATAGTTTGAAAACTAAATGAAATTCTATTTTATTTTACACTAGCTTAGATCATGGTTTTACACTAAGTTAGTGAGAAAAAACCCTTTTCAAATTAGTTAAGGTACTTTCCTTTAGCAAGTAACAAAGTTATTTCAAATCAAATGAGTTTTTACTTAAAAAGGTTTTGCTTTACAAAGTCTCAAGTCGAGAGTTTTCAACTCTAAATCATAAGGTTTCACGCATGAAAACCTAAATTAAGTAATTAACTTAGAGCAAAAGAAAAAAGATAATATGTAACACCCAGCTTTTCGTTAAATATATTTTATTTAAGTTTGTTTGATTTTAATTATAATTGTTGGTTAAGGACTAAGTGAGATTTTTGGTTTAAAAGTCCCTTTCTGGAACATTGGCATGCCCGTGCTGATTTCCAGCACGCCCGTGCTGTTTAGCGTGTCTTGTGACAGCTGAGTCACAAGCACGGCCATGCTGCCGTTGCGCTTCGGCACGCCCGTGCCATTATTCAGCATGCCTGTGCCGATTGTGCGGACCGCGTCTCGCTGACGCTAGGGTCAGCACGCCGATGCCGAAATAGAGCACGGTCGTGCCATGTGCGTAGATTATATTATCGCACAGAAATCGATGGTTAGCAATTTTAACCCTCATTTGAAAGCGACTGCTACCCTAGTACGGCCAGAGTATCTTGTTTCCGATCTCCATCAACCTTGGTGTGTTCTTGGAGTTTTGGAGACCTTTGGTAAGCCCCTGGTACGCATGTGCTAGCCCTGTAGGTAACGTTCTTGTCCTTTCTTAGTTTCTTTTCATGTTTTGGATTAGAAACTGATTGGTGGATTGTTTTAGTTGACCAAGGCTTGAGTACGGACTGAGCTACTTGGGAGGACGTGACCGGATTGTGTTTGGGGCTATCATTGCTGCAACCTTCAAACCAGATATGGGGAGAAGGATAGTTTAATCACTGGGCAGTGGGAGTAGTGTAAGATGAGAGGTTCCCATGACCCCGAGGTTAATTGTATGCTATCTGTTAATATGCCAATTGCTATAATTGGTTGCTGCTATTATATGCATTGTTGTTGAATCGATGTTTGATGGTATGTGAATAGCATAATTGTTGTTAAATTGTTGTTTGATATGAGCCTGCTGCTATGTCCCTTAAATTGGTTAATTTGGATTTTAATTGGTTAAATAATAAAGGGACTGTTGTTCCCCAAAAATATTTCATAAGACATGAATTAATAAAGAGTGATTTTTATGTTAATGGATTAGCCATGAGCCTAGGGATGATATTTGAGAGTGTTAGCGATCTTTGGATTAATTGGTTAATCTGTTCTTTGCTGCCAAGAACAGCAATGTCGCGCGATCAGCACGACCGTGCTGAATAGGGAGCACGCTTGTGCTCCCAGTTGAATTCTGGAAAATGGCCGCGCTTTGAGCATGACCGTGCAGCATAAGAGCATGGCCGTGCAGAAGTGCACGACCGTGCGTAATAGAGAGCACGCCCATGCCATTATGCAGCACGCCTATGCCATATATGCAGCACGCCCGTGTTACACGTAGGAGGGAGCACGCCTATGCCATCGTGCAGCACGGCCATGCCACCCCTCTGGTCAGAATCAGTGACTTACGATTTTATGGGGTTTTAACCCCAATGTTCCCAATAATGATAGCATAACACAACAAACAAATGATAATGATAGATAACTTAATTTTATAATAATTAAGATGATGATTAGGTTAAGTCGGTGCCTCGGGGTTACCGCACGTTGATATAATTGTATGCCTTTAGTGGTCTAATGTTGAGTAGATATAATTGGGTGCCTTTACGGCCCAATTGCGTTGATATAATTGGGTGCCTTTAGTGGCCCAATGATGAGGATGTTATTCTTGGGTGCCTTTAGTGGCCCAAGCGGAGGTGGTGGTTGTTGTTGTTTGTTGATAACGTTCATGCATAGCATTGGAGATGTTAGTTGGAGGAAGTTCAACATAGGGGAGGTCGTCCTAGAGTACGGCGATCTGGCCATCCACGGTTGGTTCACCCAAGGTTTGGTGAACTATGGCCCCCCGTGATGAGGCATCCATGATTTGATGCGTTGGCTATCCAAGGGGTTCGCCTATGGTTTGGTGAACTGCTAGCATTGGTGCCTTTAGTGGCCAATGTCGATACATAACTCCAAAGTTGTTCTTCCTGAGTTAGTAGGATCCACATGCATTGATGGAGTAGTGGAGTAGAGTTGCATTGCATCATATAGCATACTAGTTGATTATTTATGCTGAGATGATATTTATGTATGTAAGTGTATGCTTATGACTGTTGCCATGCCATGATGTATGTTCATCTTATTTCTATCTCCATGCCGTTGTGATCACAGGTTTCCTTACTCCCCTTTCTTTGTTTTCTTGTTTGGCATGTATAGTTCATGCAGAGGATAACGAGCAGCCCGAAGAGGAGTGACTCTGAGTTTTAAATTAAAAAGGTTTTGGCTTACAAAGTCTCAAGTCAAGAGTTTTCTACTCTAAATCATAAGGTTTCACACATGAAAACCTAAGTAAAGTAATTAACTTAGAGTAAAAGAGAAGTGATAATCAATTATAGTATATGGTGGAACAAGACCATGCACTATACCATTGATGACTTAGTTTATCAATGACTTCATAAGACTTAAGGGAATCAATACTTATTTCACTATTGGAAATCCAAGGAATTAATATAATAGAAAACAACAAAGACTTATCTAAGAGGATTATCAATCCTTATTCAAAACACTTAGGACTTGAGATGTAATTCATAAGACAAAAACACAAACATGAAACGTTTTGGGTTTTGGAACAACAGTTCAATGACGGATCGGTGATTCAGATAGAGAATAATCGTTCAATTGTTTCAGTCTTGTGATGACTCGATCCCGGAGAGGTCACGAGATTTATCCGGTGGATAAAAGTTTTATAATACAAAGACGCGTATAGTTCCTAAGGAAGAGAACCTTAGCGAACCTTGAGGTTTATCCGCTGGATAGACATTGCCCTTTCACATCTACTTTGTGTAAGCATTGGCATTTCATTGCATGAGTTGTAAGGCCTTGAGCCTAGGAGTTGAGCTTACACCTTGATGCGGGTGCGAATCTTAAGGTGACGTTTTGAATAGTCTTGGAGGTATCAGAGTTGGAAAGGCTGACATGTGACCAGTTGGTAGCTCTTCTGTGTCATGGCGACTCCGGGCAATATACTAATATCCTCGACTAGATGCTGTACTTTTCATGTTTGGTGCAGAGTGTTTCCGTAAAGCCAGATACGTGCACGTTACGAATGTTGTAGCATCTTACCCAAGGCGGCGTACTCGGAATATGTCCTCCAATTCACTCTCTCCGACACTTTGTTAGCTCCATGGAGTAGGGGTCAGAGTTTACCCTTGTTGCATATGGCATTGAGTCATGTACATTGCATTGCATTGCATGGCTGTTGATGATTACATTTACATGTTGTACATCACTATTCTGTTTTCGGTGATGCCTTATATTATGCTGCTAATTGATTAACATGATATATTGAGATTTATGGTATGCACGTTAAGTAAGTTATTACTTGGTGCGTCGTCCCATTTTTACTTCTTCTATTTTGGTGTGTTGATGATTGGGAATCTCACCCATATCTATATATCTTCTCTGCTGGTATTGTTGTTTCTGCTCAAGAAGATGGGCGCGACGATGATTCAATTTAGCATATTCTTGGAGTCCAGAAGGGGGACTCCCTTTACTGTTTTGTTTTGGCCAGGCTGTGTCCAAGTATTAGTTGTACCTTTTGGGGAGCTGTAACTCCTAGTACTTAATTATATACTTATTATCTGTTAGGCTTGGACCTATGTCTGTATATAGTATTGTTTCTATTTTCGTACTTTAATTCTGTATGACTTCTAGAAATGCATGGTGAACCTAAGTTCATTAATTATTACTTACTTTACTAATCCTATTATATCATTGCGAAAAGAAAAAAAAAATCGTATTTTCCGCATTAATATTATTTTCGACCTTATAATCGTTCGGGAATGTGACACTCGGGAAAGGATGCTGCACCATGGAGCTAACAAAACATCAGAGAGAGTGAATGGGAGGACATGTTCCGTGTAGGCCAACCTTAGGTAAGATGCTACAACATTCGTACCGTGCACGTATGTGGCTTTTACGGAAACATTCTACACCAAACATGAAAAGTACGACATCAAGTCGAGGATATCAGTGTATTGCTCGGAGTCACCATGACACAGAAGAGCTACCAATTGGTCACATGTCAGCCTTTTCCACCCTGATACCTATAAGACTATTTAAAATGTCACCGTAAGATTCGCACTCGCATCAAGGTGTAAGCTCAACTCCTAGGCTCAAGGCCTTACAAACTCATGCAATGAAATGCCAATGCTTACACAAAGTAGATGCGATAAAGCAATGTCTATCCACCGGATAGACCTCAAGTTTCACCAAGGTTCTCTTCCTTAGGAACTACACGTCTTTGTATTATAAAAGTTTTATCCACCGGATAAATCTCGTGATCCCTCCGGGATCGAGTCGTCACAAGACTGAAACAATTGAACGAATTTCTTGAATTCGAATCACCGGTTCGTCATCGAACTACTGTTTTAAATCCCAAAATGTTTCGTGTTTGCGTTTGTGTCTTATGAATTACATCTCAAGTCCTAAGTGTTATGAAGATGGAATGAGAATCTTCTTAGATAAGTCTTTGATCCTTTCTAAGGTATTAATTCCTTGAGTTTCAAGTAAGGAAATGAGTCTTGATTCACTAAAGTCTTACGAAGTCATTGATGAACTAAGTCACCAATGGTATAGTGTATGGTCTTGTTCCACCATATGCTATACTTAATTATCTCTTTTCTTTTGCTCTAATTTAATTACTTAACTTAGGTTAACTTAGGTTTTCATGCGTAAAACTTTACGATTTGAGTTGAAAACTCTCGATTTAAGACTTTGTAAACCAAAAACCTTTCTAATTGAAAACTAATTTGATTTAAAAGAACTTAGTTACTTGATCGAAGTAAAGTACATTAACTAATTTGAAATGGTTTTTCCTCACTAACTTAATGTAAAACCGTGATCTAAGTTAGCGTAAAAGAAATGGAATTTCATTTAGTTTTCAAACTATGATTCAATTAAATCAAAACCCTAGGACAAGGTCCTCATTATACTTTGAAGATTGAATGTTAACTTAGTTTTGAAATGAATGTGTCATCATATTAATCCTAAGGTAACTTCTTATTACTTTTACTTTCATGAATTACTTTATCCTTTTATTTGAAAACACTTATTTAATTGATTAAACTATGACTAAAGTAAAAGACACTTTCACCTTAGTTAAAACACTTAAGGGCCGAAACCCTAGTTGATCTTTGGATCTAAATCACTTCTTGTTTGTTTTCGAAATACAAGTTACTAGAACACTTATTTTCTTTCAAAAACATTGAAGTTCAAGAACAAACTCATATTCTTTCTTTTGTATGGTTAAAGGCCGAATGCTATACATCCAAGGATGTGAAGATTTTGCTTCACTAACTTGTTAAGTAATAGCTCAAAACGATCACAATAATATGATGAACAATAATCATACTTCATTCAACCATAAACAAGCATAAAAATCATTACTTGATCTAGAGATCAAAGTATGGTTTTCAACATACATGAAAACATTTTTTCATCCAAGCATATATCATCATAAACATATTGAGACGACCCGCCTTCCCATCAGTAGAACCTAAGATATTAACTAACCTTAATCGCATAATAAACGTTAGTGCGCCTTATTAATATGAAGCGAAGCGGAAAATTGAGCGCGGAAGCAATCAAATACATGGCACGCAACGCTTCAGAGTACCCAGCATTAAAATATAAATAAATATATCATATACATCATTGCCCCATCAGTAGGGCTACAATATTAACGTAATACATACACAGTATCTTAGTACAAAGCAAAATAAAAGTATGAAAAGTAGGCCGAGAGATAACCCTCCGGCTAACCATGATCATTGCCCGACCTCTCGAGACTAGGGTCCGTGGCACGTCCTCCGGCATTAGGCTCGTAAGGAATGTCGCCCAGCTCCTCAGCCACTGGTTCCTCCTCGGGGTCTTCCCATAGAATAAAAGTAACACATACAGGAAAATAATGTGGGAGATAAGAAACACATATCATCAAATATGGGAGAGGGGCATCAGTACAGCATATATATATATCTACATCACGCAACACGATTTAATCATACGACACAACCTCATCCATCTCTTAAATCACCCATCACAACCATCTCAAAAGTCATTCTCTTGGATAATCCAATAAGAGGGATACTAATCCCTGTGTATATGCTGACTTCCCTATATGCATGTCGGCCGATACATCACGTCCCCAGTTGGACATTCTCGTCGGGATTACATCACATCACGTCCCCCATTGGACATCCCGCCTCGGGATTTAAAGTAACGTCCCCAATTGGACATCCCCCTTTGGGACAAAATGCTATGGTATGAAATGATATGAAAATTCAACAAACATCTATCGCAGGTTGATATCGGGACCTCATGCCTAAGCACTCATCCACAACCACGACACATCGCATCACATCAACATCAACATCAATCATCAACATCAACCTCACATGATCATCAATATCAACATCAACATAACATCAACATCAACATCAGTATCACGACGCCTTGCATCTACGAGCCACAGCTCCACGGTCGAGACCACAATGATATTAACCCGAACAACGTCATCACTCACCATATTCTCATCAACACCCAATCACCAATCAAATTACAATAACATTACAATTGTAATTCATTCCAGTGCAGATATCCTCATAAAGTCGAATAACAGTAAATCACACAAACAGTTCAATTTTCAATACAATAAAACCAACAGATAATCAAATAAACAATTCATCACATCAACCTCAATCAATTGCAATATCCATATTATAAACTTAGTGGTGATAGCCCAGAAGTACCTACACCCAGGGTTCAGGCACTTTATCCAGGGCTCAACCTCTAGTAGGGTTTAAGGGTTCCCCCCCCCCCCCACACACACACATACACATACATACATACATATATATATATATATATATATATATATATATATATATATATATATATTCTATACTAAGCTTGCCTTCCCGACAATATTAGTTCTTTCTCCCCACCTTAGTAATGATCACGCGTAGCTCCGGCTACGACTCTACAACGGTCAGTCGGGTGCGCGGTCGGATGTTTGAGTCCTGTCCGATTCTATACAACAAAATACAAATAGAAATCAGTACAGTTCAACCAAAAACTCCCCTAACCTTAAAACAAGGCTGCTGCCCCTATTTTCAAAATAGGCTAGAGATGTCTAAAAATTCCTGACTCTTGGATCAATGATCCTTAAGTATACACAACACCTAATCCATGACCAATTTCAAAGATTTGAACCAAAACCCCTTAGACCAACAAAATAGGGTTTCGGCCATCACCATGAAAAATAGGTGAAAGTTTGATTTGGCTTCCTAATCACTTGAATTACATGATTAAGGAATGAAATAGGTGTAATCAAGAACATTGAACAAAACCCATTCCCCCCCCCCCCCCAAAACTTCATATATTCGGTCCCTAAAAGATAAATAGGCTAGAGAGCTTATTGGATTTCAAGCTCTTGGATTATGACAGTAGAGGATGATACTAGCTCATAGAAATTGGTTTGCCATTAAAATGATTTTTCTATAATTTTCTAGAGATTTTTGAAGTTTGGATTTTAAAACTTAAAACTATGAAAATCCATGGAGAAAAATGAAGATTGAGAGCTCAAGGATGAAATCTATACCTCCTAGGTGATAGAGGAAGATGAGAGGAGCAACTTTGCTTAACAAACTTTCTTGAAAAAGATTGAGGAAGTTGAAGAAAAATCGAGGTGAAGGTGAAGGAAGAAAAAAGAAATGGAGGAAGGAGAAGGAAATAAGAAGAAGAAGAAGAAGAAGAAGAAGAAGAAGAAGAAGAAGAAGAAAGTGAAGATGATGAGGGGGAGAGAGAGAGAGAGTCAGCGAGTGGATGAGAGAAAGGGTGAAGATATTTTCATTTGGTAACTTAATGAGTGAGAAAGGTAGAAAGGGTAAAAAGTTATTTTATTAAAAAAGACCAAGGGCATTTTGGTCATTTCGCGTCCCGATATTTTGAAATTATCATGACACTGGGCTTCATAAAACCCTTACTCGGCTCGAATCATCTCCTACAACGATTATAGACCCGAATATAAAATATTATTTTCATTTTCGAACGTCAAGATGAATTTTTTCGAAAATATAGGAAACATGATTCTAAGACTAACTATCTCGTTCATGAGTCCAAATAAGGTCTTGATAGTAGTAAAACACTACTGTCAGTGAAAATCGCAAACCAGGCTCCGTCTGAGTTTTCGACCAAAATTTAACCATAGCTTCCTACGATAGCGTAGAGCGTGACTATAGTCTCGAAATAATTTATTTCGCTCTCTAGACCCTTCAATAAAATACAACACACAATTACTGATTAATTAAGAAAATCTAGAAAATCAGGGCGTTACATTACTAACCCCCTTAAAAGAATTTCGTCCTCGAAATAGACGAAATTCGTTGTACCTTAGAATAGATGTGGATATTGCTTCTGCATATCCTCTTCACGTTCCCAGGTGGCGTCTCCTGTTGTAGCATCCCATATGACTTTGACTAAGGGAATCCGTTTCCCACGGAATTCTTTCACCCTTATGTCTTCAATCCGTACAGGCAACGCTTCGTATTCGAAGTTCGCCCTTACCTGGATTGATTCGGGCTCTATCACGTGTGATGGATCGGGATGGTATTTTTTGAGTTGGGATACATGGAATACATTATGAATGTTGGATAGGTTGGGAAGTAAAGCAATTTGGTAGGCAACTGGACCAATTCGGCGAAGAATTTGAAATGGTCCAATGAATCTAGGGGTAAGCTTTCTGGATTTGATTGCCCTGCTGATTCCAGTTCTTGGAGTGACTCTCATAAAGACATGATCACCTTCTTGGAACTCCAAAGGTCTCCTCCTCTTGTCACTGTAGCTCTTTTGTCGATCCCGTGAGACTTTCATCTTTTCCCGAATTTCCTTAACTTGCTCCGTCATTCGCTGCACCATCTTTGGGCCTATCAACTGATTCTCCCCGGTCTTATACCAACAGAGTGGTGTTCTGCGTTTTCGTCCATACAGTGCCTCGTATGGTGACTCGAGTGGAAACTATTGTTGTATGTGAACTCAATCAGTGGAAGGAACTTGTCCCAACTTCCTGTGTTTTCCAAAACACAAGCCCTTAAAAGATCCTCCAAAGATTGAATCGTCCTTTCAGACTGACCATCCGTCTGCGGATGATAAGCTGAACTCAATCTGAGCTTAGCTCCCAAAGCACCATTTAAGCTCTGCCAAAACCTAGAAGTAAATCTCGAATCCCTGTCCGAAATTATACTCGAAGGTACTCCATGTAATCTTACCACTTCTCTGATGTAAATCTGGGTTAATCTCTCCAAAGAATACCTTTGGCTGATCGGCAAGAAATGAGCACACTTCATGAGCCTGTCAACGATTACCCAAATTGCATCGCACTTCCTTTGCGTCCTTGGTAGTCCAGAAACGAAATCCATTGCAATGCTATCCCACTTCCATTATGGGATGTCCAGTGATTGCAACAACCCTGCTGGTTTCTGGTGTTCAATCTTTGCCTTTTGACACACCAGATAGGATTGGACATATTCTGCTACTTCCTTCTTCATCCCAGGCCACCAAAACATTCCCTTTAGGTCCCGGTACATCTTTGTAGATACGGATGAAAACTCAGCTTGCTCTTGTGTGCTTCTTCTAAGATCATGTTCGTAACTTCGCTATCCTTAGGCACACATATCCAATCTCCATACTTCAAGATTCCATCAATACGTTTCTTGAACTCTGAAGTCTTTCCTTTTTCTACCATCTGGTTCTTTTTTTGTAGTTACTGATCTTCTGCTTGCTTCTTCTACATCAAGTTCAAAAAATCACTAGTGATAGTGACCATTCCTAAACTTATCTTATCTCTAGATAACTTCACGTCGAGATTCAGATTCCTGAACTATTCCAGCAGTTCCAGTTCCTTCACCATCATAGCGGACATATGCAAAGATTTCCGACTCAATACATCTGCTACCACGTTGGCCTTTCCTGGGTGGTACCGTAGATCAAATTCATAATCCTTTATGAATTCCATCCATCTCCTCTGCCGCATGTTCAACTCATTTTGGTCGAACAGATTCTTTAAACTCTTATGGTCGCTAAACACACTAAATTTAGCGCCATAGAGATAGTGTCACCATATCTTCAATGAAAACACTATTACAGCAAACTCTAGGTCATGGGTTGGGTAATTCCGTTCGTGCACTTTCAGCTGTCTGGAAGCATAGGCTACCACTTTCCTCTCTTGCATGAGTACGCAACCCAAACCTTGATAGGATGCGTCACAGTACACATCGAACGAAGTTGATGGATCTGGCAAGACCAGTACCGGAGATGTGATTAGCCTCATTTTCAGCTCTTGGAAACTAGCCTCACACTCTTCTGTCCATTCATATGCTTTTCCTTTTCTCGTTAATTGCGTCAGAGGTAATGAAATCTTCGAGAATCCCTCGATAAACCTCCTATAGTACACTGCTAGCCCGAGAAAGCTTCCGATCTCGCTTACCGTCTTAAGGCTTTCCCAATTAACCACAGCTTCTACTTTTGCAGGATCCACTGCTATACCATCCTTGTCGATCACATGTCCAAGGAATTGTTCCTCCTCCAGCCAAAACTCGCACTTCGACAACTTGGCATAGAGTTGTCTATCCTTAAGAACTTGAAGTACAACCCTCAAATGCTCTTGATGTTCTTCCTTGTCTATGGAGTAGATAAGGATGTCATCGATAAAAACAACGACAAACTTATCAAGTTACGGTCTGAAGATCCTATTCATATTGTAAGACCCTGCTTTTCACTTCTATGTCTATATGTGTTAATAATTAATTATACATGTTTGCGTATGTTGTTTATGCCTGTTTTTGATGCATAAGTTCATAGTTGTAGTAGTTCAGCCTTTAGGATAATCGATCCATTCGAGCTCAAATAACCTGTTTCACGGTTTTGGTCATATCTTGAGTTCTAGACATCCAATTAGGGTGATCTTGGATGCGTTGGAAAGCTTAGATAATTATCTACAAGTCTTATTCAGGTGTTGTGGCCAAAAACACGATTTTTTAAGGGGAAATCGATTTGAGAAATCGATTTCCAAATGAAGAAATCGATTTCCAGAAAGTGGAAATTGATTGCTTAAGGGGAAAAATCGATTTCTTTGATAAGAAAATCGATTTGGCCAATGGAAAATCGATTTCCATGGTTGTGGAATCGATTCCCATGCATGTCAGAGCTTGTGTACGTGTTTGGGTTATCGGGCTATGCTGTGTACGGCCCATTCGTCCCTAACAGTTATATATACATAGCGTATGACCTAAACCTAGTTTCTAAACCTGATTACACTCACAAGTTGCCTCTTCTCATCCCTAAGAGCTCTCACTGATCTCTTTCTCTAGAAAACCCAAAAGGACGAATCCTGCTTTGGTGTTCTTCGTCAAGAACACGCCGTTGTTTGGCTAGTCTATCCCTGCTGCTAGAGTTAATCTCCTAAGTTTGAAACCAAGGTGAGTTTCTAATCCTAGATTTGTTTTCCCTTTCAATCCTTAACTTAAAGATCAACTCTGCTTTCCAGTGTTGCTATCGTGATCAAGTGCTGAACCCGTAAGAAGGAACCGTAGCAGAACTTGGCTCTGTTCTCTTTCCCTTAGGCTGTGAATCGTCATACCAGGTCTGGGGGGAGAAAATTGGTCATGAATATGTGGGTTTTGGGATAGGTTAAGATGAAGGGGTTAACCCATGACCCCTATGTATGCCAGCGTATTCTTATGAATGTTGTTATGTTGTTTTCTGGCTATATGAGTATTGATTGATGAATAATTCGATGTTATAACATGTTTATAACTATGAGTTCATGATTTATATGATTGTTGATGAATTGATGATGATGAACATGTTATTTATGCCATGATATGGTGTTTTGTTAACCTTATGCTATCAGAACATAGTTATAGGGAGAAAATAAATAGGCAATGTGAGATTGATGACCAAGGATTATTTTGAGAACCCTTAGGTTATGATTTATGAGTGTTGGACTAATCAAATTGGTGATAAATAGCTTAGGCTCGAATGATATGTCAATTACAGAACATAGACTGGTCGAATAGCGGAGAAAACCCTCTACTGCATGATCTGACACCCGGAAATTGATTTCCAGCACATGGAAATCGATTTGAATCGACCAAGAATCGATTTCCAAGGTGTGGAAATCGGTTTGGCCTTGTAGAAATCGATTTCCAGAATCGATCTTCCTTGTTCAAAAATCGATTGGGGAAATCGATTTGAACATGTTGAAATCGATTTCCATGTAATGGAAATCGATTTGAGGACTTGAGAAATCGATTCCAGAGATTGGAAATCGATTCTCACATGCCCAGGAGCAGTTTTGACCCCTTATGCTTGATGGATATGTTATGTAGGTTTGTTATGATCTAAGGATTTTAAGTTACCCTTAGGAGCATAAGAATACTTGATCATTGATCTTACTTAACACTAGGATGTAACCTCATTGTTTGAAATAGAATGAGTTAGAGAAGAACGTCATGAAATAATAAAGATAATAACGAAGATGCTGTTAATAATGATAACGATGAGTTATTATTAGTGGTGTTGTTGATGGCCATCGTGGATGGTCATAGTTAATTATTAATGTGAATGATTATGGTGGTGAATGGTTGGCATATGTTTGCATATTGATGAACATTGCACGCATCATACGTTGAAGTTGATCTGTTGGGTGGAAAGCAAACGATAAATCGCGATAGCAGAGGCCACGATGGGTGTTTTCCCGGCCTTGAGGGTACATTGGGTATGGAAGTTCCACGTGACATGGGCTAGCTACCTATTGTCGGAGTTACCTAATGAATAAGCTTGAGTACCTTGACTAGCCACTATACGTTATCAGGATTGGTGAGAGTGTTCGGGGATGGCCCATGGTCTGCCATATCATCCACGTTGATAACCGGACATGTACTCCTAATCGTCTTTCCAGAGTTAGAGTTGTTGGCCACATGCATGCGGAGTAGAGATGTTGCATTCGCATTGACATGCATCTTTGATATATTCGCATAGAAGTGACAAGCAGGGTGTTACAATTCCACCCGCTTATAAAAATTTTGTCCTCGAAATTTCTACTCACCTTGAGTAAACAGATGCAGGTATGACTCCTTCATCTTGCTCTCCAACTCCCACATAGCACTTTCTTCTATAGCTCCACTCCAAATGACCTTGACCAAGGGAATTTCCTTCCCTCTCAGCTGCTTGACCCTTCGATCTTCAACCCGAAGTGGTAACACCTCAAAGGTCAAGTTCTCCTTTAGTGGAATAACATCGGGTACTATCACCTGGCTTGGATCATGAACATACTTTCGAAGTTGAAACACATTATGAAGGTTTGACAAGAACGGGGGTAAGGCTATCTGGTAGGCGACTTCACCGACTCTTTTTAGAATTTGGTAAGGACCAATGAATATAGGAGTAAGTTTCCTCGCTTTCATTACTCTGCCAACCCCAGTTGTTGGAGTAACTCGCAAGAACACATAATCCCCCTCCTGGAATTCGAGAGTTTTTCTTCTCTTATCATGGTAACTCTTTTGCCTACTCTGTGCCACTCTCATCTTATCTTGTATCATCCTCACTTTCTCTGTAGTCTCCTGCACTACCTCAGGTCCTAACACAACATTCTCTCCAGGCTCATTCCAACACAAAGGCGTCCTACACCTCCTCCCATACAAAGCCTCATAAGGTTCCATACCAATACTGGAATGGAAGCTATTGTTGTAGGTGAACTCTACAAGGGGTAAAAACTTATCCCAACTACTAGAATGCTCTAGCACACACGCCCTCAACAAGTCTTCTAAGGATTGGATTATTCTCTCAGACTGACGATCGGTCTGTGGGTGATAAGCTGAACTCAATCTAAGCTTAGTTCCTAAGGCCTCATGCAAACTATTCCAAAATCTAGAGGTAAATCTAGGATCTCTATCTGAAACTATGCTAGAGGGTACACCGTGCAATCTAACTATTTCTCTGATATACAACCCCGTCAACTTCTCTAATGGATATTCCATGTTCATAGGAATGAAATGGGAAGATTTGGTTAACCTGTCCACAACAACCCATATGGCATCACAACCGGCTGGAGTCTTAGGGAGTCCAGACACAAAATCCAATACTGGAATGGAAGCTATTGTTGTAGGTGAACTCTACAAGGGGTAAAAACTTATCCCAACTACTAGAATGCTCTAGCACACACGCCCTCAACAAGTCTTCTAAGGATTGGATTATTCTCTCAGACTGACGATCGGTCTGTGGGTGATAAGCTGAACTCAATCTAAGCTTAGTTCCTAAGGCCTCATGCAAACTATTCCAAAATCTAGAGGTAAATCTAGGATCTCTATCTGAAACTATGCTAGAGGGTACACCGTGCAATCTAACTATTTCTCTGATATACAACCCCGTCAACTTCTCTAATGGATATTCCATGTTCATAGGAATGAAATGGGAAGATTTGGTTAACCTGTCCACAACAACCCATATGGCATCACAACCGGCTGGAGTCTTAGGGAGTCCAGACACAAAATCCATAGAGATACTATCCCACTTCCACTCAGGAATACTCAAAGGTTGCAACTTACCCGAAGGTTTCTGGTGCTCTATCTTAGCCTTCTGACACACTAGGCAAGCATAAACAAACTCAGCCACATCCTTTTTCATCCTAGGCCACCAAAACATCCGTTTCAGATCCTGATACATCTTTGTGGCTCCTGGGTGAACACTCAAACCACTCTTATGTCCTTCCTCAAGGATCAACTTCCTAAGCTCTGGAGCATCAAGTATACAAACTCTATCCTGGAACCTCAAAATTTCATCAGTCCCTTCCTTAAAATTGAGATTTCTACCCTGAGCAATCAACTCTCTCTGGTCTAAAAGGTATATATTTATCTTCTGCCCTTCTCTGATTTGATCCATCAAACTGCTAGTGATTTTCAACATTCCTAGCCTAATGCTCGTAGGGTTAACTTCCCAAGCTAAACTCAAATCTGTTAACTCCTCTATCAAATCCATCTCTCTAACCATCAAGGTTGAAATATGTAAGGTTTTTCTACTCAAAGCATTAGCCACTACATTGGCCTTACCTGGGTGGTAACTCAACTCAAACTCATAATCCTTAAGAAATTCCATCCACCTACGCTGTCTTATATTTAGCTCCTTTTAGTCAAATAGGTATTTCAAACTCTTATGATCACTAAAGACCTCAAATCTAGCTCCATAAAGATAATGCCTCCAAATTTTTAAGGCAAACACTACATCTCCTAACTCCAAGTCATGAGTAGGGTAGTTCTTCTCATGGATCTTAAGCTGCCTAGAAGCATAAGCTACTACCTGACCATTCTGCATCAATACACCACCTAAACCTTGCTTCGAAGCATCACAGTACACTACAAAAGGTTCATTAGGATTGGGTAACACTAACACAGGTGCAGATGTCAACCTATTCTTCAACTCCTGAAAACCTTCCTTACACTTAGAGTCCCACGCAAAGATCTGACCTGTCTTAGTAAGGTAGGTCATAGGCAAAGCTATCTTAGAGAACCCTTCTATAAACCTCCTATAGTACCCGACTAAACCCAAGAAACTCCTAACCTCGGTCACCGACTTAGGTGCTTCGCACTGGAGCACGGTTTCTACCTTAGCTGGGTCCACGGCTATCCCTCCTTTAGAGATGATGTGTCCTAAGAAACTCACCTCTTCTAACCAAAACTCACACTTAGACAACTTGGCATACAACTGTTTTTCCTTAAGGGTTTCCAAGACTATCCTCAAGTGTTCCTCATGTTCCTCCTTAGTTTTAGAGTATACTAGGATATCATCTATGAAGACAACTACAAACCTATCCAGGTATGGATGAAAGATCTTGTTCATGTAGTCCAAAAACACGACAGGGCATTAGTCACACCAAAAGGCATAACTAGATACTCGTAATAGCCATAGCGTGTTCTGAACGCAGTCTTTGGAATGTCCTCAGACTTGACCCGAATTTGGTGATAGCCTGATCTCAAATCTATCTTAGAAAACACACAAGCTCCAATCAGCTGGTCCATAAGGTCATCTATCCTACAAAGAGGATACCTATTCTTAATAGTCACCTTGTTAAGCTGTCGGTAATCGACACACAACCTCATACTGCCATCTTTCTTCTTCACCAAGAACACTGGCGCTCCCCACGGAGACACACTAGGCCTAACAAACAGCTTCTGGAGCAATTCCTCTAACTGTTTCTTCAACTCAACTAGCTCTAGAGGGGACATCCTGTACGGTGCTATGGATATAGGTCCTATACCTGGCACTAAGTCTATGCTAAACTCAACCTCTCTCTCAGGTGGCAAACTATAAATATCCTCTCGAAAAACTTTTGGGAACTCTCTCACAACTGGCACATCCTTAACCTCAGCCTCTCTCTACTTTCAGGGAAGATAAGATCATGTATACTTGGGCTTCTTCTCTAATAGAAGCCTTGACTTGGTTGGGAGTCAGAAAACTCGGATCCTTAGGATCGACAGCAGTTCCAAAAACATTTTTATCAAAGCAATTTAAAAGGACATGATTGGCAGATAATCAGTCCATACCAAGAATAACATCAAGTTGTTTAAGGGGGAAGCCTATAAGATCAACTGTGAAATTTCTATCACCAATGACAATGGAACAACCTTTACAAATATGTGAGGTAACAACAGGCTTATTGGTAGGGGTAGCAACAACTAGATCATATTCAAGTTGGGCAACAGGTAATCTAAGGTACTCAACACAGTCATGTGATATAAAGGAATGCGACGCACCCGAATCAAACAACACTATTAAAGGAGTCCCTTTGATGAGGCACTTACCTTGAATCAGATCTTCAGATTCTAAGGCTTCATCTCCACTGAGAGTGAAGACTCTTCCACTTGTCCTCGGTCGATCGGCTTGAGAACTCTTGCTGGCACTCTGTGGCTCCATCTTTGCTCCACTACAATCCTTACTGATATGACCAGGCTTCCCACACTTGAAGTAGAGGATGTCTGTCTCCTTGCAGTCACAAGTAAAGTGCTCCTTACCACACTTGCCACACCTGATTGGCCTAGAAGAGGCAAATCCTCCAGCCACTGGCTGGTCCCGATGTATACTACGGTTTCTTGCCGGCGTACTTGAACCCATGACCAATTGGTGCCAACTGTTGTTTTCCTTTATCCTGTTGGGTCGTCCTCTTGCTACCTTGGGGACCAGAACTCTTGAACTGAGCAACTCTGGACTTGTAGTCTTCTTTAAAGATTCTGCATTTATTCACCAAGGTGGGGAAAACACGGATCTCCTGGTAGCTGATGGCTTGCTTAATCTCTGGACGCAAACCATTCTCGAACTTCACACATTTGGAGCGATCATCATTACAATACTGGTAGAGTGGATAGTAACGTGACAACTCCTAAAACTTAGCGGCATAATCCCCAACGGATATGTTTCCCTGTGTCAAAGCCAGAAACTCCATCTCCTTCTTGTCGCGTATATCAGCAGGGAAATACTTCCCCAAGAATCTCTCCTTGAAGGCATCCCAAGTAACAGCAATGCCTTCAGCTTTCAAACGTTGGTGGCAATTCTCCCACCAATGTTCAGCTTCTTCTACCAACATGAAGGTAGCAAAGTAACCTTCTGAGCATCGGTGTATGCCATGGCCTGAAAGATATTCTCAAGCTCTCGGATCCATGTCTGCGTACCTTCAGGGTCATAAGCTCCCTTGAAGGATGGCGGATTATTCCTCTGGAACTTATCCAAACCCTGAAATTCAGCAGGTCCACCTCCTTTGTGACTCTGATTCTGCCCTATGGCATTACCAAATGCTTCCAGGGCATCAGCAATTGCACGATCATTTCTACCCGCCAAAACTGCCTGCATCATTCAAGCAAACTGCTCAATATCGGAAGTTAAGCAAAACAAAACTAAACACTTAATACTCTATACCATCGTCATAGACAATCATAGAAGAGTACACAGAAGAGAACACAACAGACACATACCCCGGCCTGTAGGACAGACCGGCTCTGATACCACTAAATGTGACACCCACTACCCCGCATATAATAAATTATATAAATAAAATCATACATGTCTTTAAAAAATAATATAACAATTAAAATAAAAACATTTTCTCAAGGGCTTGTGCATCACATCATCTATAACTTAAACGTAGGAATTTGAACTAATCAAATCCTTCAAAACAAACTGCGGAAAACATAAATAATAAACATAACCCAAATCTCGATGTCACATATCAGAGTTGGTATACATATACCGATAATACATCGGAATAAAACTAAACAACTGAACGTAAATCCTAACTACTACTACTAAGAGAGATCTCCACGGGATCACTCCTCGTCAGCATGCTCACCCTCCTCTGCGCATGCAACATCATATGCACAAGAACAACAAAAGATAGGGGTGAGAAATATGATCATAAATATAAGTAAACAGAATGGAATAGTAATTAAGATGGCATACAACATACATCAATCAACACACGTATAATCAATATATATATCAAAGATGCATGTCAATGTGATTGCAACATCACTACTCCGTATGCATGTGGCCAACAACTCTAACTCTAACTCTGGAAAGACGATTAGGAGTACATGTCCGGTTATCAACGTGGATGATATGCCAGACCATGGGCCATCCCTAAACACTTTTACCAATCCTGATAACGTATAGTGGCTAGTCAGGGTACTCAAGCTTATTCATTAGGTCACTCCGATAATAGGTAGCTAGCCCATGTCACCTGGAACTTCCATACCCAATGTACCCTGAAGGCCGGGATAACACCCATCGTGGCCTCCACTATCGCGATTCATGGTTTGCTTTCCACCCAACATATCAACTTCAACGTATGATGCATGCAATGTTCATCAATATGCAAACACATGCCAACCATTCACCACCATAATCAATCACATTGATTATTAAATATGACCATCCACGATGGCCATCAACAACATCACTAATAATAACTCATCGTTATCATTAATAACAGCATCTTCGTTATTATCTTTATTTTTTCATGATGTTCTTCTCTAACTCATTCTCTTTCAAACTAGGGGGTTACATCCTAGTGTTAAGTAAGATCAAAGATCAAGTATTCTTAAGCTCCTAAGGGTAACTTAAAATCCTTCGATCATAACAAACCTACATAACACTATCCATCAAGCATAAGGGGTCAAGACTGCTCCTGGGCACGTGAGAATCGATTTCCAACCTCTGGAATCGATCTCTCAAGTCCTCAAATCGATTTCCATTACATGGAAATCGATTTCAACATGTTCAAATCGATTTCCCCAATCGATTTTTGAACAAGGAGAATCGATTCTAGAAATCGATTTCTACAAGGCCAAACCGATTTCCACACCTTGAAAATTGATTCTTGGTCGATTCCAATCGAGTTCCATGTGCTGGAAATCGATTTCCGGGTGTCAGATCATGCAGTAGCGGGTTTTCTTAGCTATCGGACTAGTCTATGTTCTCTAATTGACATATCATTCGAGCCTAAGCTATTTATGACCAATTTGATTAGTCCAACACTCATAAATCATAACCTAAGGGTATCAAACTAATCCTTGGTCATCAATCTCACATTGCTATTTATTTTCTCCCTATAACTATGTTCTGATAGCATAAGGTTAACAAAACACCATATCATGGCATAAACAACATGTTCATCATCATCAATTCATCAACAATCATATAAATCATGAACTCATAGTTATAAACATGTTATAACATCGAATTATCCATCAATTAATACTCATATAGCCAGAAAACAACATAACAACATTCATAAGCATACGCAGGCATACATACGGGTCATGGGTTAACCCCTTCATCTTAACCTATCCCAAAACCCACATATTCATGACCAATTTTCTCCCCCCATACCTGGTAGATGATTCACAGCCTAAGGGAAAGAGAACAGAGCCAAGTTCTGCTACGGTTCCTTCTCACGGGTTCAGCACTTGATCACGATTGCAACACTGGAAAGAATAGTCGATCTTTAATTTAAGGATTGAAAGGGAAAACAAATCTAGGATTAGAAACTCACCTCGGTTTCTCACTTAGGAGATTAACTCTAGCAGCAGGGATAGACTAGCCAAACAACGGCGTGTTCTTGATGAAGAACACCAAAGCAGGATTCGTCCTTTTGGGTTTTCTAGAGCAAGAGATCAATGAGAGCTCTTAGGGATGAGAAGAGGCAACTTGTGAGTGTAATCAGGTTTAGAAACTAGGTTTAGGCCATACGCTATGTATATATAACTGTTAGGGACGTTTTAGGACGAATGGGCCGTACACAGCACAGCCCGATAACCCAAACGCGTACACAAGCTCTGACACGCATGGGAATCGATTCCACAACCATGTCAATGCGATTTTCCATTGGCCAAATAAATTTTCTTATCAAATAAATCGAATTTTTCGCTTAAGCAATCGATTTCCACTTTCTGGAAATCGATTTCTTCATTTGGAAATCGATTTCTCAAATCAATTTCCCCTTCAAAAAGCGTGTTTTTGGCCTCGACACCTGAATAAGACTTGTAGATAATTATCTAAGCTTTCCAACGCATCCAAGATCACCCTAATCGGATGTCTAGAACTCAAGATATGGCCAAAACCGTGAAACAGATTATTTGAGCTCGAATGGATCGATTATCCTAAAGGCTGATCTACTACTACTATGAACTTATGCACCAAAAACAGGCATAAACAACATACACAAACATCTATAATTAAGTATTAACACATACAGACATAGAAGTGAAAAGTAGGGTGTTAGACTGGTCATATCAGTAAGGATTGTAGTGGAGCAAAGATGGAGCCATAGAGTGCCAGCAAGAGTTCTCAAGCCGATCGACCGAGGACAAGTGGAAGAGTCTTCACTCTCAGTTGAGCTGAAGCCTCAGAATCTGAAGACCCGATCAAGGTAAATGCCTCATCAAAGGGACTCCTTCAATAGTGTTGTTAGATTCGGGTGAGTCGCATTCCTTTATATCACATGAATGTGTTGAGTCGCATTACCTTTTTCCCAACTTGAATATGATCTAGTTGTTGCTACCCCTACCAATAAGCCTGTTGTTACCTTACATATTTGTAAAGGTTGTTCCATTGTCGTTGGTGATAGAAATTTCACAGTTGATCTTATATGCTTACCCCTTAAACAACTTGATGTTATTCTTGGCATGGGCTGGTTATCTGCCAATCATGTCCTTTTAAATTGCTTTGATAAAACTGTTCTTTTTGGAACTGCTGTCGATCCAAAGGATCCGAGTTTTCTGACTACCAACCAGGTCAAGGCTTCTATTAGAGAAGAAGCCCAAGTATACATGATCTTATCTTCCCTGGAAGTAGAGAGAAAGGCTGAGGTTAAGGATGTGCCAGTTGTGAGAGAGTTCCCAGAAAATGTGTTGGTGAGGATAAAGCATGCTGAAAAGACCTGTGTTGGTTTGTGGGGACAATCGGTAATCCTGAAAGCAGTCCAGGCCGTTACACATATAGTCCATGAACACTGTAGGAGCATTAGTCACACCAAAAGGCATAACTAGATACTCGTAGTGCTCGTACCGACTCCTGAAAGCAGTCTTCGGTATATCATCTTCCTTCACCCTTATCTGATGATAACTGGATCTCAGATCAATCTTAGAGAATACCGTTGCTCCCCTCAACTGGTCCATAAGATTGTCAATCCTTGGCAACGGGTATTTATTCTTGATCGTCACCTTGTTGAGTTGTTTGTAGTCCACACACAACCTTGAACTGCCGTCCTTCTTCTTAACGAACAGCACAGGTGCTCCCCATGGTGAAACACTCGATCTGATAAACTACTTCTGCAGCATGTCGTCTAGTTGCTTCTTCAGCTCTGCCAACTCTGTTAAGCACATTCGATAGGGTGCTATCGAAACCGGCCCGGCTCTGAGGGTAAGATAGGTTGCGAACTCTACCTCCCTCTTGGGTGGCAATCTTGGCACATCATCCGGGAAAATATCTGGAAAGTCACGCACCACTGGCAAAGCATCCAGACTCGGAGTCTCCTCGGCTTCCAAAGAAAACAGCACCATGCACCCTTCTGATTGTACACCTCCCGACACACCATCATCGGCAGGCAGTGATCCAGATTGCTCGGAAAAGCAGAGTGTTTTATTTGAACGGTCTAGTACTACATGGTTGGCCGAAAGCCAGTCCATGCCTAAGATAATATCGATCTGTTGCATAGGCAGACAGATTAGGTCCACAAGAAAAGTTCGGTTTTCTAACACAACCGGGCATTTTAAGCAGACAAATAAAATTGTCAGGGAATCACCTTGTAGGTGTAGAAATAGTCAAATCATATGGTAAGGCTGAGATAGGTGAATTCAAATGGTCCATACACACCAAAGAAATAAAGGAATGTGTAGCCCTCGAATCAAATAAAACAGATAAGAGTCCCCCCGCAACTAGGCACTTACCTTGTATCAGATCGGGACATTGAGAGGCTTCAGAACCTCTCACGACGAAAACTCTTCCCGTCGTCTGCGGCCTGTTCTGCTGGCCCACCACTAGTTGTCCAGTTCCAGTATTCTGAGCTCGTCCGGCTTGCTGTTGAACTTGGCCCTTACCAGCATCCCCCATTCGACACTCGTTAACATAGTGGCCCCACGTGCCACAACGGAAGCAAGTGATGTTCGGTGCCTGAGCACAATCTTTCACTTGATGCGATTTGCCGCATCGAAAGCACTTGGAGAACCCTGGTTGCCCTTGACTGGCATTCCCCTTTCCATAACTCGCTGGTTGTTGATTCGCGCGACTATAAGGTTTCGCCCTCGGTTGGAACTTTCCTCCTCGGCCTTTCTGACCAAAGCTCCTGGCTGGTCCACCGCTTGTTGCTGGAGTTTGTGTAACTCTCTCTTGGTAGTGTCCTTCCAGTACGGTACATTTCTCTACCAGTTCGGGAAATGATCGAATGCTCAATGGTAGCATAGCTCTCTTCAGTTCGGGCCTCAGTCCGTCTTCGAACCTTCTGCACACCCAGTCTTCATCCGGATACACTTGGTAAAACTAGGAGAATTTCAGTTGCGCCTCGAACCTCATGGCGTATTCTCCCACCGACTTCTGTTCCTGCTTCAGGTTCAGGAATTCTTTCTCTTTCTCTTGGCGGACACTCCTTGGAAAATATTTCTCCAAGAAGCTCTCACGGAACACTTCCCAGGTCAGCAGTCTTCCTTCAGTCTCTAGCAGTCTCTGCTTGTTCCTCCACCATGCTTCAGCTGCCCCGACTAGCATGAAGGCAGCGTAAGTGACTTTCCTATCCTCTCTGCATTGGATAGCGACGAAGACTTTCTCGATCTCTTGTAGCCATAGCTCGGCAGCTTCTGGATTATATTCTCCATGGAATTGAGGAGGATTTCCCTTCATGAAAGCATTCAGTCCAATGTTTACCACTTCACCTCCTCCTGCCGGTTGCTGTTGTTGGCTAGCATCCCTTTCTTCCTGTCGCTACATGAACTAAGCATTTTGCTGTGTTTGTTGCAGCATTGCAGCGGCCAAATCCCTCATGGCCCTCATCGCTTCGTTTTGATCTCAGCTATTCCCAATTCCCGAGGTATCCCCACTACTGTCGGGGCTCTCGGTTCCAACTAGTGCTCCCCTTCCTCTACCGCATCCTCTGGCCATTCTTTCCTGGTAAAGGAAGTGTTAGTTTAAATCCATAAGTCATATCTAGTTTGTTAGTAAAACAAGAGAAAAGGCAAAAAATAAAGCACTCGCCTCGCGACACTATTCTCGCCATGCGAGACAAAAAGCCTTTCGGCTTCGCGACGCGAAAACAATGCTCGACTCGCGATCCAGAAGGTCAGACTGATCAGTAAAGAATAGCCTTTTTGCCTTGCGACGCCAACCTTTTCTCACTGCCCGAGCCAGAAGGCTAGACTGATCAGCAAAGAACACCTTCTCGGTCTCATGACGCGAAGATATTCTTGCCACGCGAGCCAGAAGGCTTGCCTGATCAGTAAGGTATAGTTTTTCGGTCTCGTGACACGAAACAGAATCTCGCCTCGCGAGCCAGACAGAAGCACATGCAATATTCATCAACCAATATATGTATATCGCATGCCTTGTGAACAAAATAGTTATCACACTCGATAACTTGTGCATCGGATGCTCTACCCTTTTTCTAACACAGTTGGTATCCAATGTGGATCCAACTTATCAAGTTGTACACTTCCTAAACCTCACAATCCGATATTAGAATCGAACTGCTCTGATACCAATAAATGAAACGACCCGCCGTCCCATCAGTAGAACCTAAGATATTAACTAACCTTAATCGCATAATAAACGTTAGCGCGCCTTATTAATATGAAGCGAAGCAGAAAATTAAGCGCGAAAGCAATCAAATACACGGCACGCAACGCTTCAGAGTACCCAGCTTTAAAATATAAATAAATATATCATATACATCATTGCCCCATAAGTAGGGCTACAGTATTAACGTAATACATACACAGTATCTTATTACAAACCAAAATAAAAGTATGAAAAGTAGGCCGAGAGATAACCCTCCAGCTAACCACAATCATTGCCCGACCTCTCGAGACTAGGGTCCATTGCACGTCCTCCAGCGTCAGGCTCGTAAGGAATGCCGTCCAGCTCCTCAGCCACTGGTTCCTCCTCGGGGTCTTCCCATACAATGAAAGTAACACATACAGGAAAATAATGCGGGAGATAGAGAGGTGCAGCAGTATAGCATATATATATATATATATATATATATACATACATCACGCAACACGATGTAATCATACGACACAACCTCATCCATCTCTTAAATCACCCCATCACAATCATCTCAAACATCATTCTCTCGGATAATCCAATAAGAGGTATACTAATCCCTATGTATATGCTGACTTCCCTATATGCATGTCGGCCGATACATCACGTCCCCAGTTCGACATTCCCATCGGGATTACATAACATCATGTCCCCCATTGGACATCTCGCCTCAGGATTTAAAGTAACGTCCCCAATTGGACATCCCCCTTTGGGACAAAATTCTGTGGTATGAAATGATATGAAAATGCAACAAACATCTATCGCAGGTTAATAACGGGACCTCACGCCTAAGCACTCGTTCACGACCACGACACATCGCATCACATCATCATCAACATCAACATCAGCATTTGTATCACAACGCCTTGCGTCTACGAGCCGCAGCTTCACGGTCGGGACCATAACGATATTAACCTGAGCAACCTAATCACTCACCATACTCTCATCAACACCCAATCACCAGTCAAATTACAACAACATTACAACAGTAATTCATTCCAGTGCAGATATCCTCATAAAGTCGAATAACGGTAAATCACACAACCAATAAAATAAAACCAACAGATAATGAAATAAACTATTCATCACATCCAAGGCTCAACCTCTAGTAGGGTTTAAGGGTTCCCCTGCACAGAATAGGATATATATATATATATATATATTCGATACTAAGCTTGCCTTCTCGATGATATAAGTTCTTTCTCCCCACCTTAGTAATGATCACGTGCAGCTCCGGCTATGACTCTGCAACGATATGTTGGGTGTGCGGTCGGATGTTCGAGTACTATCCGATTCTATACAACAAAACACAAACAGAAATCAGTACAGTTCAACCAAAAACTCCCCTAACCTTAGGACTAGGCTGTTGCCCCTATTTTCAAAATACGCTAGAGATGTCTAAAAATTCCTGACTCTTGGATCAATGATCCTTAAGTATACACAACACCTAATCCATGACCAATTTCAAAGATTTGAACCAAAACCCCTTAGACCAACAAAATAGGGTTCCAGCCATCACCATGAAAAATAGGTGAAAGTTTGATTTGGCTTCCTAATCACTTTGATTACATGATTAAGGAAGGAAATAGGTGAAATCAAGAACACTGAACAAAAACCCATTTTCCCCCCAAAACTTAATATATTCGGTCCCTAAAAGATAAAAAGGCTAGAGAGGTTATTTGATTTCAAGCTCTTGGATTATGATAGTAGAGGATGATACTAGCTCATAGAAATTGGTTTGGCATTAAATTGATTTTTCTACAATTTTCTAGAGATTTTTGAAGTTTGGATCTTAAAACTTAAAAGAAAATCAATGGAGAAAAATGAAGATTGAGAGCTCAAGGATGAAATCTATACCTCCTAGGTGATAGAGGAGGATGAGAGGAGCAACTTTGCTTCACAAACTTTCTTGAAAAAGCTTGAGGAAGTTGAAGACAAATGGAGGTGAAGGTGAAGGAAGAAAAGAGAAATGGAGGAAGGAGAAGGAAAGAAGAAGAAGAAGAAGAAAGTGAAGATGATGAGGGAGAGAGAGAGAGTCAGCGAGTGGATGAGAGAGAGAGGGTGAAGATATTTTCACTTGGTGACTTAATGAGTAAGAAAGGTAAAAAGGGTAAAAAGGTTATTTAGTAAAAAAGACTAAGGGCAATTTGGTCATTTCGTGTCCCGATATTTTGAAATTATCACAACATTGGTATGAGTCCCTAGATGACCTAATACAGCCTTGACATGAAAATTATCCGATCATGGGCTTCATAAAACCCTTACGCGGCTCGAATCGTCTCCTAGAACGATTATCGACCCGAATATAATATATTATTTTCATTTTCGAAAGTCAGGACGAACTTTTTCGAAAATATAGGAAACATGATTCTAAGACTAACTGTCTCGTTCACGAGTCCAAATAAGGTCTTGATAGTAGTAAAGCACTGCTGTTAGTGAAAATCGCAGACTGGGCTCTGTTTGAGTTTTCGACCAAAATTTAACCATAGCCTCCTTCGATAGCGTAGAGCGTGACTATGGTCTCGGAATAATTTATTTCACTCTCCAGACCCTTCAATAAAATACAAACACACAATTACTGATTAATTACGAAAATCTAGAAAATCGGGGCGTTACACATATACTAAGCATAGAAACATTATTACAACCATGTTCTCAAAGAGAAGTTCACCAACAAAGTAGTGAACCCAAGTTAGGGTTTAACCCAAATAAAACATAAACAACCATTTTTATCCTCCACTAATTTTGGTGTGATGAGGTTCACTCCCACATACCTTTAGTGAAGAGGTTTAAATGAAAGGAAACTCCAAGCTCCTTAAAAGAAAAGATGGTCGAACCCTATAACAGAGAAAAGGTGAGATCTTGCACTTGTTTTCATGAAAATGAAGAACTAGAAGATGATTACTCAAGGTAATAAGTAAGGAAATGAAAAGAAAAAGGATTTAGAAGCTCATCAACACAAGAACAACTTCAAGGTTTGGATGATATTCTTGAGGATGAAGAACAAACTTCTCCAAATCATGAAAATTCCTTCACCAAAGTTGATCCTTAGACCAAGACAAGGTGAAGTATGATCTTTGAATTGAAGAAAGAGATTTGGTTAGTGATTTAGGGGTGATGGCCGAATATATGATTAAGAGAGAGAAGAGAGGATTTTTCAAAAACTTAAGAAATGGTGTGTTTGATCCTTTGGATGAGTAAAATGAAAATGGTTAGTTGTTGTTAAAGCTTGATGGCCGAATGGCCTTGGTTTAGTTTAACCAAAATTTTGGTTAAAGTTGATGGAAATTGGTGTAAGAAAACGAAGGGCCAAGATTGATGAAAGTACTTAGATGTTGGCAACATATTGAAAGTTGTAGAGATTAACCAAATGTAAACAGTTTAGCTTTTTCCATAAAAGGAAAGGTTGACAAAGGTGAAAGGATGTCATGAATTGACAAAAAAGTGACATCTCCTCGTGAAAGGTGATAAGCAGATATAAACTTCTCCCGACTTTAGGCCAGAGTAACCTTCCGGCCCCGGGTCCGATTACTCCCCGGCCCTGGCCCGATTAACAAGGTAAAGCGTTCCCGATTAAAATAATAATATTTTGACCGGTTCCCACTCAAAACAACATAACAGGCTAACAACATCTTATGATCATTAAGCTCATAATTGAAATTCAAATGTGAATTTTCAATTATTAACTATTTTTACGATTATCTTTAATCAGATTGTGCTCTCAGTCAAATTATTCACACAAACAGTTAAAAGACAGATACAGGAATTTTGGGATGTTACAAAGTTTCTACTCTTAAAGGTTTTGCTTGCTACCAACATGTAGTTGGTTTGAGTAGTATGGGAATCGGGCACCTTAAGCAAGTGGTTACAGATTCGAATTCTGACTCTTGTGTATGGAGAAAAATCTGGTTGGGAAGGGAGAACCCACCAGGTTCCCTGACAGAGATTAGTCACTATTAACGATGGTGGATATTCCGTACGTATAACATAATTATAAAAAAACGTTTTGTTTTCTACGGGACCACTCTCACATCCATTCTCTGGCTTCAAATTCATTTTTTTACTCATTGTTTCACATTCAAGTACGACGTGCCACTCTCGTTCGAGACCACATGTTAAGCACCTATTTCTATTGGTATATTTATAGATTAATCATATAATATTAAAATCTGCATTAAATATTGAATTGATAAACTTAAAAAATAATTAAGGAAAATTTTGATAGATGAAAAAGTAATTAAGTTATAAATGAGTTAAACAAGTCAAGCTCAAGCTTTACTCTTTTTTAACTAGCCCAACTCAAGTTTTTGGTTAAGCTCGTTTAAATAAATGAGTCAAGATTGAGCAACCAATTTGTTTCACAAGTCAAGCTCAAACTTCAAGTGCTCGGCTCAGCTCGACTCGTTTACACCCCTACCCTCACCATTAGCCCAATCCTAGTGGCTTAATTAATATACTTTTTTATTCTATTTATTTATTATACTGGATTTCTTTATTCTTTTTTATTAGATTGAGTTCCGAATGTGTTTTACATAGTTTTTGGTTGGAGGAGAATGGAGGGGAGGGAAGGGATTTTTTTAAACACTTGTTGTTTGGTTCATTTTTTAGGAGGGGAGCAAAATCCCTCCTTGCCTAATTTTGGCTCCCCTCCAAAAGTGAGGGGATTTGGAGGGGAGGGATTTTAAAACTTTTTGAATAAAATGACTAAAATAACCCTACTTATGTATTTTAAAATTTAAAATTATAAGGGTATATAAGTAAGTAAGTAAGTAAGTTAGTTTTAAAATCTCTCTCCTTCCCTTTTGAATCAAACACAAATAGTGTTACTTTCCCTCCCCCCTCTCAACCAAACACAATAGCTAATTAAAATCTCTCCCTTCCCCTCCCCTCCCCTCCATTAAAATTCCTCCCCTTTCCTCCCCCATTTGAACCAAACACATCCTTAAGGTTTTTTTGGGGTCTTCAAATTCCTAATGATTGAGTGAAACAAAGAAACACAAGGTTAGGTCACTCACCCGGGCCATATAGAGGATAAGCCTCATGTCTGAAATACGTCCACTTAAATGAGCCGAAATAAAAGCCCATAGCTGCATTGAGTCACTCCTCGCATCGCCACCATCACAGGCAGCAACAAGGGTTTCCTCTCTTTCCCTCCATTTTCCTTCCTTGCTGAGCTGTTGGTGTTCAGTCAGGCTTATTTGTTTCTGATGACTGTCGAATGCTTCGTGTTTCCAACATACTATGACATCCGTTATGTTGTGTTTCTAGTAATTTCTATGATGTATTATATCATGTAATTGCTTTGCTTATAATGTTTATCTACTTATATTTTGGCAGTAATAAGGTGCATAACTGACCATGTATCTTCAGTTTTATGGAAGTGAGAATGGCGACAAAGTCTACACCACTAAGGTCAGCTATTTACGTATTTATCTCTATGGAAATAGAACCTTAATAAAGGATTGCAACATTTATTTGCATTTCTCTATTTTCGTATTCACTTAACTGCAGATATTGGGCACTATTATTCATTTATTAAAGAACACTTGGTGTAGGAATCATAGTGATAGACAGGCAGCCGACTATGCTTTGTTATGAGGCAAACTTGGTTCTTTTTACTTTTCCACTTTACTGGATAGAAGCATCTCAATTTTGCTATTTTTTTTTCCTTAATATATCTCTAAAATGGAAAAGTTTTGCCCTTCCTAATTTGTTGCAATTTCATTTCCACCAATGGGAAAAATAAAAGAAAATGCTTTATAGCAAGTAGCATGGCATAATTCGTTAAGTGTTATAGTTTATAATTTGTTAAATGTTTGTTGTTTCAACCGAGGGATGTCGGATGCAGATGCTGCTGAACTAATTGTTTCAATTACGTGGTTTGCTCAACAGGACATGTTGCTAAAGCTATAAAAAACATAGCTGCTTGAATGGATAGAATATGATTGATTGAAACTCAGAAGCTACCGATAGGGAAAGTTATTGTACATGAAAAGGAGGAATCTTTTAGTGAAACTTTTGGAAAGTTGCTGCAGTAAGATATCAATTGCACAGTTGCACTCATAGTGTTTGAAAGTTGGACTTGCCCATGATAGTTTCATTGCGACCAAGCTTAATGCTCTTTATGCAAGATATGCATCAATTAGTCATGCATATAAGCTATTTGAGGAAACACCTTACAAATCTGTCTATCTATGGAATGCTCTGCTTAGGAGCTATTGTTCGAAAGGAGAATGGGTAGAAACATTATGTCTATTCCGTCAAATGAATGCCACTGCTGTATCCACTGAGGAAAAACCTGACAATTACACAGTATCAGTGGCTTTGAAATCATGTGCAGGTTTACAGAGGCTTGAGTTGGGTAGAATGATTCACGGATTTCTCAAGAAGAAGTATGATAATGACATGTTTGTGGGGTCTGCTTTGATTGAGTTGTATTCAAAATGTGGTCAAATGAATTATGCTTTTGATGTGTTTATGGAGTATCCAAAACCAGATGTGGTTTTATGGACTTCAATGGTTACTGGTTATGAGCAGAGTGGCAGTCCTGAACTTGCACTTGCATTCTTCTCCTGAATGGTTGTGTCAGAGTATGTCAGTCCTGATCCTATGACACTTATTAGTGCTGCTTCTGCTTGTGCCCAGTTATCTGATTTTAAGCGTGGAAGAATTGTACAAGGATTTGAAAAAAGAAGGGGTTTTGATACTAAGTTATGCTTGGCCAACTCAGTCCTAAATTTACATGGAAAGACTGGTTCTGTCAAGAGTGCAGGATATATATATATATATATATATATATATATATATATATATATATATATATATATATATATATATATATATATCAATCTCAACTCAACATCACTAATATATTTCATCCAAGGCATCAATGCCACAATTCATATTCAAATATCCAAGTATATACTTCATCAAGTAAATCAAGTACATACATGACACATAACACTCATCAAAGGACCAATCAAAACACCAACAACACATCTAACAACCAAACATCATGAGGCTACCAACAAACTTATTATGAAATACCTCACTTTACCTCTTTAGGGTCCTAATTTAGCTCCCGAACAGTTTTCGGTTCCGGTTCCGTTTTCCTCTGCGTCGCCTAGAACAATCAATATCAATTCAATTCTCAACACAATCAGTACAAAAATAACAACATTAATAACATAAATTTATTCACCCTAATAGGTCTAAGGTTCGGCCACAACTTGAAAAAATGGCTAGGGGTTTCATTTGGTTCCAATCTTTTGGATGAAGGATTATTAAGCATACTTAAAACTAGATCAAGTCCTATTACTCAAAAATTTGAAACATAACCCATGGTTCATCACACTCTAGGTCTCGGTCATCAAGAGTAAAAAGATTGCTAGGAATTGATTTGGTTTTTCAATCACTTGGATTCAATGATCATAGGAAAGGAAAGGATGGAATCAAGTGTCATAGAGCAAAAATTGAAGAAACTCATTTTTTCCTCAATTTTTCTAGGGTTCGGCCACTTCCAATAAATAGGCTAGGCTTAATGTTTGATCTCATAATCTTGGATGGTGGTAGAAGGTGATGAAACTAGCTTAAAGAAATTGGTTTCACATTAAAAGGATTTTTCTACAATTTTCTAGAAATTTTTGAAGTTTGGCTCATGAAATTGAAACTCTTGTAATCAAGCTTTTCAATCATGAAATAGGAAGAGATTCATGAGGTTTATGGATCAAAGAAGTGATTTTACGTCTTGAATGGTGAAGAATGGACAAGAATCACACTTTTTCTTCATAAAACTCAAGCTTTCTCTTAAGGAAAATGGAAGAAAAACCAAGGAAGAAAATGAAGTGAAGAAATAAATGGTTGAAGTCCTCTTGGAGCTGACCTTATGTGTGGGAATGGTGGGACAAGAGCATTTTGGTGTTTTCCTTTAGGGACTAAAATGTCCTGAAGGAAAAAGGTTAGGGGTATTTTGGTCTTTTCACGTCCAGATATTTTCAAACGTCATCATGACACTGGCATGCTTTCCTATGTAATATGACTTGATGTGACTTCAACATTATCTGTTAGCAGGTCCCGGTAAATCCATATTCGGCTCCGTTCGTCACCCGATTTGTGATTTCGCCCAAATAAAGCGTAGGAACTGATTTTTTTTTCAAATTTATCGAAAATGTTGGAAATTCGGTTCTAAGATTAACTGTTTCGTTCACGGGTCAAAATTAGGTCTCCTGATCAGTAAAATCTTACTGTCAGTGAAAAAATGCAAACCGAGCTCCGTCTGAGTTTTCGACCCAAAATTTAACCGTAGCTTTCTACGATAGCGTAGAGTGTGAATATGGTCTTGGTTTATTTTATTTCATTTTCTAAAACCTCGAATAAAATATAAACTTAATTATATAACTTATTGATATTAAACGCAGTGAGAAATCGGGGTGTTACATAACTACCCCTCTAAAAAAAAAAATTCGTCCTCGAAATTACGTACCTGGAAAAATATCGGGATATTGCAATCTCATCTTGTCCTCTAGTTCCCACGTTGTGCAACACTCTTTCCCGAGTGTCACATTCCCGAACGTTTATAAGGCCGAAAATAATATTAATGCGGAAAATACGGTTTTTTTTTTCTTTTCACAATGATGTAATGGGATTAGTAAAGGTAAATAGTAATAAATGAACTTAGGTTCACCATGCATTTCTAGAAGTCATACTGAATTAAAATACAGAAACAGAATTAGTACTGTATACAGACATATATTCAGTACATAACTGGCAACAGAATATAATAAATACTAGGAGTCACAGCTCCCAAAAAGGTACTACAGACACTGACACAGTTTGGCCAAAAACTAATAGCAAAAGGAGTCCCCCTCGGGACTCAAAGCAAACTCTAGACAGAACCGTTGTCGCATCCATCTGCTCAAGCAGAAACCGCAATACCAGCAAAAAACATATACAAAATATGGGTGAGATCCCGATCATCAACACAACAAAGTAGCAGAAGTAAAAATGGAACGACTCACCAGGTAACGACGTACCCAACATGCTTATCATATATCTCAATATAAATCATGTTAAACAATTGGCAGCATAAAATAAGGCATTCTCAAAAACAGAACAACGATGTACAATCAGCAAATGTAATCATCAACAGCCATGCAATGCAGTGCAATGTACATGACTCAATGCCACAGGGTAAAACTCCGACCCCTACTCCATGGAGCTAACAAAACATCGGAGAGAGTGAATAGGAGGACATGTTCCGTGTACGCTAGCCTTGGGCAAGATGCTACAACATTCGTAACGTGCACGTATCTGGCTTTACAAAAACACTCTACTCCAAACATGAAAGTACGACATCTAGTCGAGGATATCAGTGTATTACTCGGATTCGCCACGACATAGAAGAGCTATCAACTGGTCACATGTTAGCCCTTCCAACCCTGATACCTCCAAGAACATTCCAATCGTCACTGTAAGATTTGCACATGCACCATGGTGTAAGCTCAACTCCTAGGCTCAAGGCCTTATGACTCATGCAAATGAAATACCAATGCTTACACAAAGCAGATGCGATAAAGCAATGTCTATCCACCGGATAAACCTCAAGGTTCACTAAGGTTCTCTTCCTTAGGAACTATACATGTTTTCGTATTTCAAAACTTTTATCCACCGGATAAATCTTGTGATCCCTCCGGGATCGAGTCATCACAAGACTGAAACAATTGAACGATTGACCTAGATCCGAATCACCGGTCCGTCATCGAACTACTGTTTCAAAACCCAAAACGTTTCATGTTTGTGTTTATGTCTTATGAATTATGTCTCAAGTCATAAGCATTATGAATAAGGATTGAGAATCCTCTTAGATAAGTCTTTGAGCCTTTCTAAGATATTACTCCTTAGTTTTCAATTAAGGAAATAAGTGTTGATTCACTTAAGTCTTATGAAATCATTGATGTACTAAGTCATCAATGGTATAGTATATGGTCTTGTTCCACTACATACTATACTTAATTATCCCTTGTCTTCAACTCTAAGTTAATTACTTAACTTAGTTCTTCACACGTAAAACTTTACGATTTGAGTTGAAAAACTCTTTTTGTAAACCAAAATAGTGCTAATTGATAACTCATTTGATTTTATAGAACTTTGGTACATGATTAAGGTAAAGTACCTTAACAACTTTAGAAATATTTTTCCTTACTAACCTATTGTAAAACCATGTTCTAAGTTAATGGAAAGGAAATGTAATCTCATCTAATCTTCTAACTATAATTCATTTTAATCAACTTAAGGATAAAGGTCTCCATTATGTTTGAAAAAGGAACATTATCTTTGTTCTAAGGTAAAGGTAATGTCCTATGAAACTATGTTAACTTTCATGAGGACATTTCTTTATTTCACTTTTAAAACACTTGGTTAATTAGATGAACTAAGGTTAAAGTAAAAACATGTTTCACTTTGGTGAAAACACTTAAAGGTTAAAGCTTCATTTGATCTTTGGATCATATCATTTATTGTTTTCCTGAAATGTGAATTTTGCTCAGTGAGATTCCATTCGCTTAGCAAAAGTGAGGCAGTGATGCATAACTTGAAATTCCTCTATATCGCTTAGCGAGATCCAATTCACTTAGCGAGATTCCATTAAAACACTTTTCTTGCTTCAAAAACTTTGATAGATCAAGAACAACACATGTTCTTATGTTTCTTCTCACTAAGGCCACAAGCCTACTCAAATGAAAAGTGAAGATTTGCTTCACCAACTGAGCAAGTTATAGCTCAAAATGCTCACACAATTATGACAAACAACAATCACAAATCATTGCATCATAATCAAGCATAAAAATCCTTACTTGATCTAGAGATCAAAGTAGGTTTTCAACATACATGAAAATGATTTTCATCCAATCAACATCATCATAAACATATGCTAGAGCACACTAAAGCATAAACTAATTATTACAACTTTGTTCTCCAAGAGAACTTAACAAATGAAAGTGGTGAACCCAAACCAAAGGGTTTCACCAACACATAAACTTAACCAACCATTTTCACCACCACCAACTTTGGTGTGATGAGGTTCACCCCCCCCATACTTGTTGATAAAATAATCCTTCGGATGAAAGTCGGTCGATCGATTGCAAACCTTCCGATTACTCTTCCGAATACTCATCACCAACTACAAACAACACAACCAACAATCATTAACATCAAACGTCACCAAACTTTCCTATCCTTAGCAACTTAGGGTTCGGCCCCTATATAGGAAAATAAGCTAGAGATGTTCAAAATTTCTCATCTTTTGGATGGATGATACTTAGATATACCTAACACTAAAACAAGTCTTATTACTCAAAACCTGGATAAAAAACTCAACCTTTTACTACATGAAGGTTTTGTCCTCTTTAAGAAGAAAATGGTAGAAAAATTATTTGGTTTCATGCTCTTGGATTATGAAACAGAATGATGAAACTAGATCATAGAAATTGATTTGGTATTAAAAGGATTTTTCTACACTTTCTCTGAATTTTCAAAGTTTTGGATCTAAACTTGGATCTTCATGAATCAAGAGATGAAATAGAGAGATTAAGAGAGTTAAGGTGAAGATCATACCTCTTAGAATCAAAGACTAATGAGAAAGAAACAAGTTTTCACCAAACTTCAACTTTCATGAAGATCAAAGATGGTTTTTTTGAAGAACTTGTGAAGAACAATGAATAACAAATGAAGAACTCTATGAACTTGGAAGAAGAGGGAAGAACAAGTGAGAGAGAGTAGAGAGAGAGTATGGCCGAGAGGTCTAGTGAGAGAGTGAGAGAGATATTTATATTTTCACCCTATGGCAAACTTGTAAATAACTCAAAGGACAATTTGGTCATTTCCTTAAAAGTTCAGGGGTATTTCGGTCGTTTCACGTCCAGATATTTTGTAATGCCATCATGAATGCTAGCCACGAAATTCACTTGATGGGACACCAAAATTATCCATTCGTGGGTCTCGTTAAATCCTTCATAGCTCCAAATGTCTCCCAGTTCGAGTATACGCCCGAATATAATATATTATTTTCAGTTTTGGACGTCAGGACGGATTTTAACAAATATGTAGAGAATTAAATCCTGAGACTTAATGTCTTGTTCACGAGTCAAAATTAGGTCTTGATAGTAGAAAAACATTACTATCCATGAAAAATGCAGACGGGGCTCCGTTTGAGTTTTTGACCAAAACTTAACCATAGCTTCCTATGATAGCGTAGAGCATGACTATGGTCTTAGAATATTTTATTTTACTCTCTAGACCCTCCAATAAAATACAAATGTTTAAATATTGGATAATTATAAAACTTGAAAATCGGGGCGTTACACGTTGTATCTCCAGTCGCTTCGTTCCACACAACCTTGACTAAGGAGATTTGTTTTCCCCTGAGTTGCTTGATCCTCTTATCATCGATTCGTACAGGTGATGTCTCATAAGACAAGTTTTCTCGTAAATGTACTACGTCGGGTTCGATTACATGGGAAGAATCAGGAATATAGTTCCTAAGTTGTGAGACACGGAAAACATTATGAATATTTGAGAGAAAAGGGGGTAAGGCAATCTGGTAAGCTATTGGACCAATAGGACAAAGAGTTTGGTAAGGTCAATGAATTTGGGAGTGAGTTTTTCTGGACTTTATAGCTCTACCTACCTCAGTCATGGGTGTGACTCTCAGGAACACGTGTTCTCCTTCTTGAAATTCGAGGGGTCGCCTCCGTCTGTCGGAGTAGCTCTTCTGTCTGCTCTGTGCCGTCTTCATATTTTCACGGATTTGCTTAACCTTTTCTGTAGTCTGCTGCACAAGGTCGGGGCCTAAAATCGTACTTTCTCCATCCTGGTACCAACACAATGGTGTCTTGCACTTTCGTCCATATAGAGCCTCATAGGGTGCCATCCCTATACTAGAATGAAAACTATTGTTGTATGTAAATTCGATAAGAGGCAAAAGATCATCCCAGTTTCCACTAGGGTCTAGAACACAAGCCCTCATCAAATCTTCCAAAGATTGTATCGTTCTCTTTGTCTGTCCATCTGTTTGATGGTGATATGTTGAACTTAACCTCAACTTTGTTCCTAATGCTTGCTGTAGACTTTGCCCAAAACATGAAGTAAATTTTGGATCTCTATCTGAAACAATACTTGATGGTACTCCATATAGTCTGATCACTTCCTTAATATACAGCTCGGTTAACTTCTCCACTGTGTAGTTGATCTTAATAGGTAAGAAGTGCGCTGACTTTGTTAGCCTATCAACGATCACCCAAATCGAATCGAAACTCTTAGAAGTCCTTGGTAAACCTACCACAAAATCCATTGAGATGCTCTCCCATTTCCATTCGAGTATATCCAAGGATTGAAGCATTCCACCAGGTCGTTGATGTTCTACTTTTGCTTCCTGGCAAGTCAGACATGATGCTACGTATCCAGAATCATTTTTCTTATCTTTGGGTTGCTAGGTACACAAACCCGTCCATTGTATCTCAAGACGTCATCTATTCCCAAGCTGAACTCTGCAGCCTTCTCTTGGCCAAGTAACTCCTTTTTCTTTTGAAGGTACTCATCAGATATTTGTGGTTCGCGGATCGTTTCCATCAGTCCACTATATACCTTTGATCATTCCCAAACTAATCTTCACATTGTTCACTTCCATGACTAGATTAAGATCACGAAACTGCTCAATCAGCTCTAACTCTTTAACCATCATTGTAGAGATATGCAGGGTCTTCCAACTCAGAGCGTCTACAATGACATTTGCTTTTCCAGGGTGGTATAGCAAAGTGAAATCGTAGTCCTTGAGAAACTCCATCCATCGTCTCTGCCTCATGTTAAGCTCCTTCTGGTCAAATAGGGATTTCAAACTTTTGTGGTCACTAAAGACATCAAACTTGGATCCATACAAGTGGTGTCTCCAGATCTTCAGTGCAAAAACCACAGCAGCTAACTCTAAGCATAGGCTACAACCTTCTGATGTTGCACAAGCACACATCCTAAACCCTGATGTGAAGCATCACAATATACTTCATATGGGTCATCCGGTTTGGGTAACACTAACACTGGTGAGGTTGTCAAACGTTCCTTCATCGTCTGGAAACTTTCCTCACATTTCTCAATCCAAGCAAAAGGGTTGGTCCTTCCTCGTAAGTTAAGTCAACGGCGCATCAATCTTTGAAAATCATTCGATGAATCTTCTGTAATAACGGGCCAATCCAACGAAACTACGGATTTCTGTCACAATCTTGGGTCTTTCCCATAAAAGTACTGCTTCTACTTTTGTAGGGTCAATGGCAATTCCTTCCTTCTTAATCACGTGCCCCAAAAACTTGACTTCATCCAACCAAAACACGCAATTAGACAGCTTTGCGTACAACTTCTCCTTGTGAATAATCTGTAAAACTTGTCGCTGGTGTTCCTCATGCTCCTCATGACTCTTCGAGTAGATGAGAATATCATCGATGAATACGACAACGAACTGATCTAGAAACGGGTGGAAAATCCGGTTCATATAGTCCATGAAGATAGCAGGTGCGTTCGTCACACCAAAAAGCATCACAAGGTACTCATAGTGACCATAACAAGTCCTAAATGCGGTCTTAAGTATATCCTCAGCCCTCATTCTAGTTTGGCGATAACCAGATCGCAGGTCAATCTTTGAAAAGGCAGCTGCTCCTCGGAGTTGATCCATCAGATCGTCTATGCGCGGTAGCGGGTACTTGTTCTTGATCATCACCTTGTTGAGTTGACGGTAATCCACGGAGAGTCTTGAACCTCCATCTTCCTTCCTTATTAACAACACTGGTGCTCCCCATGGGGACACACTCGGCCTCACAAACTGTTTAGATAACAGATCCTCTAATTGAGCTTTCAGCTCGGCTAACTCCGTAGGTGACATCCTATACAAAGTGATAGAAATCGAACCGGATCCCGGAACTAAGTCAATCGAAACTCGATATCTCTCATAGGTGGTAAACCTGGAACATCCTCGGGAAATACTTCCGAAAAATCTTTCACAACCGACACATCGCCCAGAACAACGTCCCTCTCGACTTCTAAACAGGATAAAAGCATGTTTCCTTGAGCTCCTGCTTTCAAAGAAGCTCTTATTTGGTTAGCAGTTAAAAATCCAGAAATCTCAGGTCAGGAAAAACTAAGGTTTTATGTGCACAATCTAAAAGGATATCGTTGGAAGATAACCAATCCATGCCTAGGATCACATCCAATTGTATCAAAGGCAAACATATCAAATCAACAAGAAATTTCCTATCATGGATAACAATAGGACAGCTCAAACATACTGAATTTATAGTAACAGGTTTAGCAGTTGGAGAAGAAACAATTAAATCAAACGATAGCGAAGAAGCAGGCAAGTTCAAAAGAGTCACACAATCCAAAGAGATAAACGAATGTGTAGCCCGAATCAAATAGCACAGTTAGGAGATTACCATCTATGTCGTAACTACCTTGTATGAGATCATCCGACTTTGAAACATCAGCACCACTCATGGTGTAAACTCTTCCCCTTGCCGTCGGTTTAGCAGCTCGTACATTGTTGATGACTGACTTGGACTTCGGTGCAATACATTCCCTTGCGAAGTGTCCTATCTTCCCACATTGGAAACATAGAACTCCTTTCAGCACGCAGTTCTCGGTCGTATGGCCTTGTTTTCCACGCTTGAAGCATCTCTGGGCTTGTCCTTGATTCTGGTCGTTTCCACTCCCACCACCGTAGGCAGAAGCAACAGGGCGATTGGATTGTTGTCTCTGACTATTCTCTTGGGGTCGGTAATACGGCTTCTTCTGGGACTGCTTCCCTTTCTGGTTCTGGTACTGGTTCGGGTTCCTAAAGCTAGACGGTCCTCCCACACCTAGACGGTCCTCCCACATTGCTCGTGTTTTCCCTTCCTCTTCTCATCTTCTCAACTTTTCTACACTTTTCCACCAAGGCTTGAAAGTTGCGAATCTGAAGTGGTAGCACAGACTTTTTGATCTCGAAACGCAGGCCTCCTTCAAACCTCTCGCACTTCCAGTCCTCATCAGGTTGGGCTTGGAAAAAGTGGAAATATTTGGCGAGTGATTCAAACTTCGCCGCATATTCTCCAATAGTCATGTCCCAATGTTGTAGCCTCAGGAATTCTTGCTCTTTCTCGGTTCTGGCACTCTGGGGAAAGTACTTGTCCAGAAACTTGGTGCGAAATACTCTGCAAGTGACCTCTTGATTGTTGGCTTCCCGCAGTTGTTTGGTTCCTCCCCACCAATATTCTGCATCATCCAAAAACAAGAAGGTAGCATAAGTAACCTTCACTTCCTCGGGGCAGCGCAGAAAACCAAAAATCTTTTCCACTTCTTGCAGCCATAAGTCAGACTTCTCCGGATCAGAATCCCCATGAAACTGCGGAGGATCATGACGCCAAAAGTCGACTAAACCTCTGGCATTAGTAGCAAGATTAGCCCTGTATTGGTCCTGTTGAGCCATAGTAGCCGTTTGTTGAGCAACAGCTGCCACCATATTAGCCATGGCCTAGATAGCCCGATTGATGTTATCATCAGCATTGGTGTCAACAGTACCGCAACCATCACCATCATTGGTGTTGCCACGACCTCCACCACGACTGCCTCTAAGATTCATGTCTTTCATATAAGTCAAACCAAATATATCCCAATAAGGAACCATGTACTCGTGTGTCGGATGCTCGTGCGTCAACACACATTGCTTCAATAGAGAAACAATTCAACCAAGGTTCAAACAGAGATCACACAACACAAACATAACAGACCTACTCCCAAGGATTCCCGAAAGACTCGACCAGCTCTGATACCACTAATGTAACACCCCCCTAGGGTGCTACGTCTCAAAACTTGATGCGGAAAACATAATCAAATAAAAACGCTGGTTGCTTTCGGAAAATTAATTAATAATTAAGTTCGAAAACGAGGATTTAGAAGCATTTCTTTGCACATATAATAATCCAAACATAGGATAGGTGGGATAAACCACATAACAGATATTGATACTAAACATCCATAACAAAATAACCGTAAGGTTTTAAATGTCGAAGCATACAAGTTTTCTAGAAAACGGAGTTTAACAAGTAGTAGAAGTTCTAGTCTATCATTACAGATTACAGACCTCAAAATAGTAAATCAACATAACTATAGCAAATAAGATAGGACTACTCCAAAAAGAAACTAGACTCCAATGCTGGTCGGGCTAAAAGTAGCCATTGGGGAAAAACCCAAAAGTCAGCTCCGATTCTCGAAGGAATTCGGAGGGATCCTCCTTCTCTTCATCTTCAAAAGACTCCATCAACAGGGTCCTCAGGTGTCCGTCGGGACCTCTGGACAGCATCTGTACATGTATTCTAAAAACACAATAGGGTGTCCAACATGTACAGGCAAATATGAGATACTCATTTTATAGTTTATCACGATAGCCGCACAAGCGGCAAACAGCATATACATCCACATATAAATACAGTTACATTAACAGATATTCATACAACATAATATCTCAGACACTATCATGAGTTATAATAATCCATGAGACTTCAATATCCTCTTTCTAATTCATGTTCTCCGGAGATTCCTAACTTCCCTTCATCGAGCGATAGGCTGCGAATACTCCCATAACACAATTGTTCTCATAAACTGGCCTCTCAATTTAGGTCCGAACTCCAATTGTTCAGGGGTGTCACGTCTCAACCATATCATGAACAGTCCAATCTCTGATCGAGTTCATCCGTGTTTGGAAACCGATTACCACGGCACAGGGTTGCAATGTGGACTCTTGAACACAGGATGCCCCTATTGACCTAATGGTCTTAACTGGCCCATATTCTCAACCACTTGGATTGTAGCTCGGTTCAAATGGTACGTCGGCCGATTCATGTATGTACATAGAAAGTTTCTGTTTTCTTTTTTGTTCATTCTTTCTTGTCGAGGCATATAGCTCATGACTCGTTTTAAAGGACATTTAGCTCGTTCATCCAAACATATAGGACACAAAGTTCGAGTGCTCAACTCGCAAAACACTAGCCCGACATCTCGGTCACTAGGTTTGCATACTTCTTAAAGTGAAAAAGGAAATCACCACTTTTCTCCCGAGTCTTACTTTCATAAAACAGTTTTGGAAAACAAAACTCAACTTCATTATCATGATCATTTTCCTCCGAGAAAATGATCATGATAATGAAAACTCTTTTTCTTTGCAAATCTGTTTTTCAAAAGATTCCGTCTCTTTTAAAAACATTTTCTAAATGAAATTTCATTTTGAGTGAACTTTCCTTAAATGAATTTTTTTTCTTTCAAAATGATCTAACATTTTCGAAAAGAAGTTTTATTCCTTGATAGAGCAAAACATTTCTCAAGAGCTTTCTTTGATTTTGAAAATACGTTTTCAAAATTTGATTTCGGTTTTTAAACATATATATATATATATATATATATCAATCTCAACTCAACATCACTAATATATCTCATCCAAGGCATCAATGCCACAATTCATATTCAAATGTCCAAGTATATACTTCATCAAGTAAATAGTACATACACAACACATAACACTCATCAAAGCACCAATCATAACACCAACAACGCATCTAACAACCAAACATCATAAGGCTACCAAACTTATTATGAAATACCTCCCTCCTTTTACCTCTTTAGGGTCCTAAGTTAGATTCCAAATAGATTTCGGTTCCGGTTCCGTTTTCCTCCGCGTCGCCTAGAACAATCAATCACAATTCAATTCTCAACAAAATCAATACAAAAATAACAACATTAATAGCATAAATTTCTTCCCCCTAACAGATCTAAGGTTCGGCAATAACGGGGGTTTCATTTGGTTCCAATCTTTTGGATGAAAGATTATTAAGCATACTTAACACTTGATCAAGTCCTATTACTCAAAAATTTGAAACATAACCCATGGTTCATCACAGTCTAGGTCTCGGTCATCAAGAAGAAAAAAATGGCTAGGAATTGATTTGGTTTTTCAATCACTTGGATTCAATTATCATAGGAAATGAAAGGATGGAATCAAGTGTCATAGAATAAAAATTGAAGAAACTCACTTTTTCCTCAATTTTTCTAGGGTTTGGCCACTTCCAATAAAATAGGATAGGCTTAATGTTTGATCTGATACTCTTGGATAGTGGTAGAAGGTGATGAAACTAGCTTAAAGAAATTGGTTTCAGATTAAAAGGATTTTTCTACAATTTTCTAGAAATTTTTGAAGTTTAGTTCATAAAGTTGAAACTCATGGAATCAAGCTTTTCAATCATGAAATAGGAAGAGATTCATGAGGTTTAAGGATCAAAGAAGTGATCTTACCTCTTGAATGGTGAAGAATGGACAAGAATCACACTTTTTCTTTACAAAACTCAAGCTTTCTCTTAAGGAAAATGGAAGAAAAACCAAGGAAGAAGATGAAGTGAAGAAAGAAATGGTTGAAGCCCTCTTGGAGCTGACCTTATGCGTGGGAATGGTGGGACAAAAGTGTCCAAAAGTTGGTCACTTAAGGGCATTTTGGGCTTTTGCTTTAGGGACTAAAATGTCCTTAAGGAAAAAGGTTAGGGGTATTTTGGTCTTTTCACGTCCAGATATTTTTAAACGTCATCATGACACTGGTACGCTTCCTATGTGATGTGACTTGATGTGACTTTAAGATTATCTGTTAGTGGGTCCCTGTAAATCCATATTCGGCTATGTTCGTCACCCGATTTGAGATTTCGCCCGAATAAAGCGTAAGAATTGATTTTTTTCAAATTTATCGAAAATGTTGGAAATTCGATTCTAAGACTAACTGTTTCGTTCACGGGTCAAAATTATGTCTCCTGATCAGTAAATCACGAGTCAAAATTAGGTCTCCTGATCAGTAAAATCTTAATGTCACCGAAAAAACGCAGACCAGGCTCCGTCTGAGCTTTCGACCCAAAATTTAATCATAGCTTTCTACGATAGCGTAGAGTTTGAATATAGTCTGCAACTGATTCCTCCACAGGATCTTCCCATAAAATAAAAGGAACACACAGAGAAAAAGACAGGGAGATAAGAAACATGCATCATCAAACATGGGAGAAGGGCAATAGTATAGCATATATATACATATAGCACACAACACATAAAAAACATACAACACACCAACAACCATCTATCGAGTCATACAACACAACCATCTCAAAAGTCATTTTCTCAAATCAAACCTCTACGAGGGATACCAATTCGTATATGCATGTCGGCATCCCAATATACATGTCGGTCGATTTCATCACGTCCCCAGTTGGACATCCCCGTTGGGATCAATAACATCACATCCCCAATTGGACATCCCGCCTCGGGATCTGCGGTACACATCTCGCCCCCATTTGGGCATTCCCCATTGGGATCAAATATGCTATGATATGCAATGCTATGATATGCAACAAACATCCATCATAGGTTGATACCGAAACCTCACACCTAAGCACTCGGCCACAACCACGATGCATTGCATCCACATCGACATCAACATCACGACGCCTTGCGTCCACAAGTCACAACTCCATGGTTAGGACCACGATGGTATCAACCTGAACTACACCACAATCTCACCATACTCTCATCAACAATCATCCAGCCAATCACAAGAATAAAATATCACAACAATAAGTATGCCAATATAGGTACCATCACGTTGACAAATAAACAGATAATCACATACATAATTCAACATAACAGATCAACAGATAATCACATAGGCAGTTCAACATATCGGATAAAGAGATAATCACATAGGCAATTCAACATATCAACCTCAACAATCACATCGTCTAGCCTAGAATATAATCTTAGCGGTGATAGCCCCAAAGATACCTACACCTAGGGTTCAAGTACTTTGTCCAGGGCTCAACCTCTAGTAGGGTTTAAGGTTCCCCTACACATGTATACATTCTATAATACGCTTGTCTTCCCGACGATAGCAGTTCTTTCTCCCCACCTGAAATTGCTACGAATTGCTACATGCGCGCCTTCCCGTATAAGCTTCCGAACACAGCTCCGTTTTTTCACCCGATTTAAGATTTCACCCGAATAACATATATTATTTCACTTTTTAGTGCAAAAATTTCAAAATTACCAAAGTTGTTGGAATTTCGATTTAAAACCTAACTGTTTCGTGCATGAGTCAAAATTAGGTTTTCTGATCAGTAAAATGTTGGACAAGATCAAGAACCAAGAAGGCTCAAGAAGCCTTGCACAAAGAAGTCAACTATTTTCTATTTCTCAAGCCATTTCTAGAAGAGACAAGGCCCAATATGGTAGCATGATTTAATTTTATTAAGTATTTTAAAAAATTCTTAATTTTTAGTTTAGTTTTCTTGGAATATTTTTTGTAATAAAGCCCCACCTTAGGCGCATAGCAACCTCCTCTTTTGGGCTTGCCCGTATCCAAGCATAGATTAAGGTTAGCTAGATGCTTCTTAGTGGCTATAAAAAGAGTAACACCCCCCTTGGGAATTACATATTGAATACATGCGGAATTAAATTTAAAGGAGAATTGTTGGTTGCTTTCGTAAAATAATAATTTACTTTAAGTCAGAAAACTCGGATGTAAAAATCTTCAACGTAATACTTCGGAAAAGTGATATGCACACATCACAATAATAAAATCACCTTATAGTGGACGACTCACATAAACTGGGTTTATTCATAAATCATTTCACCATCACATATAAACCTTCTTGCAATTCTTTTTCATTCTGAAGTTCCAAACTATACAAAGGTTTTCAAAACCACCTATACCGAGTTTCTCAAATTAAACATTGAAAATCCTAAGAGCTGATCGAATAAAAAAACTTTAAGGACAATAGAGCATACTACCTAGCATACGTCGTACAAATGAGACTAGGCCTCGTCGTCAATAGTTCACACATCTTCGTCGTCGACATTAAGAAACTCAAGCTATAGGGTTCCAAAGTGACCCAAATGACCATTGAGAAGCATTTGTATACATATCCAAAAACACAACAGGGTGTCCAACATGTAAAGGCACGGGTGAGTAACCAATATATGGATTTAAATACAATAACTACATGCACGACACACAAAACAGCATATGAACATATGTAGTATCAACACAACACGATAACGGAAGTAACATGAGAGGAGATACCTGGTAACAACATGCCCAACATGCATACCATAAATCGCAACATATCATGTTAATTAATTAGCAGCATAAGAAATCTTCGAAAGCAGAACAATGATGTACAATAAGCAAATATATTCATCAACAACCATGCAATGCAATGCGATATACATGACTCAATGCCATATGCCACAAGGGTAAAACTCTAACCCCTACTCTATGGAGATAACAAAACGTCTGAGAGAGTGAATGGGAGGACATGTTCCGTGTATGCCAGCCATCAGCAAGATGCTACAACATTCGTAACGTGCATGTATCTGGCTTTTATGGAAACACTCTACACCAAACATGAAAAGTATGACATCTAGTAAAGGATATCAGTGTATTGCTTGGATTGGCCATGACACAGAAGAATCACCAACTTGTCTCATGTCAGCTCTTCCAACCCTGATACCTCCAAGAGCATTTAAGATCATCACCGTAAGATTCGCACCAACATCTAGGTGTAAGCTCAATCTCCTAGGCTCAAGGCCTTACAAACTCATGCATTGAAATGTCAATGCTTACACAAGGCAGATGCGATAAAGCAATGTCCATCCACCGGATAAACCTCAAGGTTCACTAAGGTTCTTTTCCCTAGGAACTGTACGCGTCTTCGTATTATAAAACTTTTATCCACCGGATAAATCTCGTGATCCCTTCGGGATCAAGTCATCACAACACTGAAACGATTGAATGACTTTTCTGGGATTTGGACCACCGGTCCGTTATCGAACTACTGTTTGAAAACCCAAAACGTTTCATGTTTGTGTTTGTTTCTTATGAATTACATCTCAAGTCCTAAGTGTTATGAAGAAGGATTGAGAATCCTCATAGATAAGTCTTTGATCCTTTCTAAGATATTAATTCCTTGAGTTTCAAGTAATGAAAAGAGTATTGATTCACTTAAGGCTTATGAAGTCATTGATGAACTAAGTCATCAATGGTATAGTGCATGGTCTTGTTCCAGCATATACTATACTTAATTATCTCTTTTCTTTTGCACTAATTTAATTACTTAACTTGGGTTTCCATACGTAAAACTTTACGACTTGAGTTGAAAACTCTTGGCCTCAAGACTTTGTAAGCCAAAACCTTTCTAATTGAAAACTCATTTGATTTAAGAGAATTTTGTTACTTGCTTGAATAAAGTACCTTAACTAATTTGAAAAGGGTTTTTCCTTACTAACTTAGTGTAAAACCGTTATCTAAGTTAGCATAAAGAAATGGAATTTTATATCGTTTTCAAAGTGTGATTCAATTAAATCAAAGCTTTAGGACAAAGGCCTCTTTATACTTTGAAGGTTGAATGTTAACTTAGTTTTTTTTTTAAAATGATTGTGACATCCCATTAAACCTAAGGTAACTTCATATTAATTTTACTTTCATGAAATCACTTTCATCATTTTATTATTAAAACACTTATTTAATTGAATAACTATAACTAAAGTGAAACATAATTTCACCTTAGTTAAAGCACCTAAGGGTCAAAACCCTAGTTGAACTTTGGATCAAGATCAATTGTTGTTCGTTTTTGAAATACAAGTCACTAAAACACTTATTTGCTATCAAAAGCATTGAAGTTCAAGAACTAGCTCATGTTCTTCCTTTTGTAACCATTATGGCCGAATGCTATACCATGCGGAATGTGAAGATTTTGCTTTGCTAACTTGTCAAGTAATAGCTCAAAATGACCACAATATTATGATGAACAATAATCATACATCATTCAACCATAAACAAGCATAAAATCTTTACTTGATCTAGAGATCAAGGTATGGTTTTCAACATACATCAAAACATTTTTCCATCCAAGCATACACCATCATAACATATATACTTAGCGTAGGACATTATTACAACTACAACGAAGCTCAAACACAACTACACAGATCAATCAGGGATAACATATAGTTATCTGGAAAATCTCTCAGGCAAATTCCCCTTACCTCTTGAAGTTAAGTAAGGTTCTTTCCCTTTGATCTTTCAACACTTCCTTCTACACCACAAATCACCAACTCCATCAAATCAAGTGAAGCTACCAAGTGGTGTTCATGGTCTTTGGTCTGAAACGATCCTCCGAAATTCAGCATATTCCACGAATCACCAAACTACAACTACTCAACAAATCCTTCACCAAATAACATAGCATAAGTTGAACTTTGAGAACACTTGTTAATCCACTATGAAGTAGGTTCAGCCTTCATTAATTAATTAGGTTAAGGATGTTGAAATTTTACTAACTTTTGGATTAATGATCCTTAAGTATGATGAAGACATAATCACTAATCATTTGTCAAAGATTTGAATCAAAACTCACCCAACCAACAAGGTTAGGGTTTTAGCCATTCTTGAAGAAATAAGGAGGAAATTTCTTTTTGGTTTATGCTTCTAGATGATCAATATATACATCGTAATGAGTTCATAGAAATTGGTTTCATTATCATAGGATTTTTCTATGATTTCCTAGAGATTTTTGAATAAAGTTTCATGAAAGTGGATGATGATGATTCATTGCATAATCTTACAAAGTGAATGAAGAAAAGCATATGATTAATCAATTAGAGAAGAGATTACAAGGAATCAAGCAAGTTATGCTTCACAAATTTGCGCATGGATCATTTGGGAAAATAAAATACATAGATGTCAAGGCAATGAAGAAAGGAACAAGTTTAATAACTCGAGTCAAGAGAGTTACCTTTTGATTAGTGGGAAAATGGAGAGAAAGTGAAGAACACTCAAGAACACCAAGAACTTGAAGAACACTTGAGAGAAAACCTAAAGTCAAGTTTTTGATCTTAAAAACTCTAGACAAAGTAACATTTTTGTGTTGGTAGCCAAAGTGAGCGTCATATAGGCGTGAGTAATGAGGGATATGAAGGTCCAAGCTTTGTTCATTTAGGGACAAAAGGGTAAATTCAATTAGGGACAAAATTATCATTTAAACAAAAGACTAAGGACATAAACGTCATTTCATCTCTAACGCCATAAACATCTAGATATTTTTCTAGAGGCAATGATGACAGGTGGTGAGTCATAGGGCCAAAAATGTATTTTCATAAATTCCCAGAGGCAAAAGAGTCATTTCACCTGGGGACAAAATTGGAATTTCCTAAAATGGTTAAGGACATAATGGTCCTTTTACCTTCTCATCATTTATGACCTTGGTGAGTCACTTGCATGACTCACCTAGGTGAGTTGTCATTGAAGTGACTTCATGTTTATCTGTTAGCGGGTCCCGAAAATCCTGTATTCAGCTCCATTGTTCACCCGATTTAAGTTTTACGCCCGAATAAAGTGTAATAACTTATTTATTTTGAAAAGTTTCACAATAACCAATATTGTTGGAAATTCGATTTAAAACCTAACCATTTCGTTCACGAGTCCAAATTAGGTTTTCCGATTAGTAAAATCTTACTGTCAGTGAAAATGCAGACCTGGCTCCGTCTGAATTTTCAACCCAAAATTTAACTGTAACTCTCTACGATAATGTAGAGTAAGAATATGATTTTGGTTTATCCAAAATCATTTTCTAAAAATCGGATAAAATATAAACTTATTTATATAAATTACCAATTTTAGAAAGCAGTGAGAATCGGGGTGTTACATTCCTATCCCAATTAAAAAAATTTCGTCCTTGATATTTCGTGACTCAAAATCAAACAAGATTTCGTAATCCCCATGTTCCACATCGTACACTCCGTATGTAATTCTCCCTTAGGTAATATTGGTAACCTAATAACAAACTTCATACTTATTCTCCGTTCGATTTACCATTAGAATCAAATCATTTATCCTCTATCCATACTCCTCCTTAATACCTTACCTTAATCTCGCACATGTGAGAGATATAATTAAAACTTAACCACTTTTCCTTCAATACTAAACCATCAGGAAATCTTCCTCCGACATCTTTAACTCTTATTGTTAATACCAAGATTTAAACTACGATACACACTCCTTTTACAACACATCCATCAGTTCCGACCCAAGGTATCCAATCTTAGTCTTAGTTCCTTTTGAACATAGTCCACCTCTCCAATTTACACCATAATCACGCATCACAACCTTAAAGAACATGTTTGCACCTCTTAATGCAGCTATAACCAAAAAGAAATCGCATCGGTTAGAATTATCCAAATTCACAAATCTTGAATTTTTCTAACAACTTAGTTTTACTTAAGAACTCTTCCTTTATGTTTATATTCAGCTTAGGTAAAATTACTAAGAACACTTTCTTATAAATCGTCAAACTCATACAACCAATCTTAACTACAAACATTGATCATTACCCTAGGTTCTCCAACGATTATCCTGCCTTGATCAATATTTGATTTATAATAATTGTCTTACTTACTGAGATTGATCTTAACGGTTCACATCTTATCAATCACAACTATACTTCAACAAAACTCCCATCACTTCTTGTCTATCCTACTAAAAGGGTGATTGTAGCTAGATAATACACGTACTCCCAACCAACCTTACAAAGATCAAATCATTTTTCTTGCTCATTCACTTGAGTTGAGAGTGATCAGTTAAACTCAGTCTGTACTCGGTCCTTGATGATTAAGGAAAGAAATTTTCAACAAAGGAAATTTTCCTGGTCTTACTCTCATAAGAAAGTATATAGAAGAATTTTACCACTCTGAAAAGAATGCAGGAATATCCAGTATGTAAAAAGATTCTTCAGTAGGTTTGTGAGTGTAAAAATGCATAGTTAATACATATTTGTAACCATGACTCTAATAAAGTTCCTTCTCTCACAAAAATCTTCCAGCGGATTAGGGAATCAAAAGATGAACAGTTCCGAACCCCAAAAGGATTCATTTTTAATACAGGGAATTCACAAAACGACAATTTCAAAAGTAGGATAGTCTAGCCAAAAATCAAACAGGATCACATTTACCAAATGTAAAAGTTATTAGACTAAGTTTCATCAAGTAACTTCCAATATCAAGAAGTCGTTTGTGTTACAACTCAAGAAATAGTCATAATAAACCTTTCAATGAAGTAATATAAAAATGTCCAGACCAATGGATACTATTAAACCAATCCACTCAAATGTCTAATACACTGAGGATTATGTAAGAGTGTTAGTACAAATGCTCCTTTGGGATCAGGCAACACTAACACAGGTGAAATAGTCAACCTTCTCTTTAATCCTTGAAAACTTTCCTCGCATGCTTCAATCCAAGTAAACGCTTGGTCCTCACGAGTTAGTTAGGTAAGAGGTCCTACTATTTTGGAGAAATAAAATTAACTTTAGAAGCTTAACATCAACCTTTTGCTTATCCATCAACTATTGGGAAAAGTCATTCCCTATTTTACTTACATGCTAGTCCATCATTCTCTACTACTAATCCTTCACTAAAGATTTACTTCTATTCTTACTTCTAAGAATTACTTCAGTGATCAAACACTTACGTTAATTTCCATTATTTTGTCAAACGCTTAAACTAATTCCCATTCCGTTGCTACATGTCCCAATCTCATCAACAAACTCCAATGCAATTTAAATCTCAATAAGTTCACTTAAGAATTCTAATATCTAAATGAAAATCCAAACTTAATATCAAACTTAGTCCAAGTCCTCGAAAATTGAAAGTATCCAAACAAAGAGTCAACAATATCTTCAGATAGTTGTCGTTGCAAGCGAGTCCAAACTTATCTGTCTTACTTATCTACACCGGTCACTGTCTTAAATTCTCTTAACGAGATACTATTACTATCTTTATAGGATACATCGTAATTCTTTCGCCTACGGATACCAGTCCTAAGGACATCCATTCTATATCCAAAATTCATACTTCCATTTTTGTTCACTTAGTCTCTGATAATTCGTAATATTCCGAAAAAGTTGTACTTAGGTATTGTACGTACTCTTCACCATAATCAGCTTAGATTATAAGTCCACTTATAATGCATAACCCTCAATCTGTCCTAGTGGAAACAAATGCCCCATCCATCAAATTCACAAACAACGGAGGTTCTAATCATTTCTTAAAAATACAATCAGAAGAAACTTCACGTGATTACCACACTTCGAGGGAAATCATTGCTGAATTATTATCAGGCTCCTAAGCTTTTTCTCAACATGATAGGATTATTTATCCTTTCAAACAAAGATCCTCATCAGGTATAACTAACTCTAGAAAGTCCAATAATATCAGCCTATTCAAGTCATTACAGCTCCTTCTATTGTCAACAAGCTATTGGGTGGTCAGTGTGACAACTTATCATCGAGTATTCGGAAAACTATCACTATTGTATAGGCTAACTTAAATCATATGATTAAACCAACATCGAATCATCACAACACAGTTATACAAATTCTCATTTTTCAAATCATCAAGTCTTCATTCTTATATTCTATCCCCATGACTTAAGCGGTCGTCTAACAATATGAAGAATTTAGTAATTTCTTAGTGCTTTTTCTAACAGATTTTTGCGTTTGAGTATGCTCGAGTTCATATTCATAGTCATAACTTTACTCGATGTCCACTATGGTCTTACTACACTTCCAATGCTCTACCTGGATTCTATTCTAGTCTCTCAGCTCTATTAGCGAGTATGTCGTTATCTTGCCATTCCTTTAGTCTCTTACTAGCTACCTATGCATCTACTTTAAAAGCCTTTGGTATTCTTCTACCTGTCTAAGGAACACTCGTTCAAATGTCTGACACAATCCCAAAAGGATAAACGATGTGTCAACATGAATATAGGTACTATTTACTAAACATGAGTTCTTACAAGGCCTCAACCCGATTTGAACCCATCAAAACATATATACTTGTGTGACAACACACATTGTTTCGACAAGGAAACAATTCAACAAGGTACAACCAGAGATCACACAACAAAACCACAACAGACCTATTCCCCAAGGTTCCCGAGAGACTCAACCAGCTCTGATACCAACTAATGTAACACCCCCCTTGGGCATTACATATTGAACACATGCGGAATTAAATTTAAAAGAGAATTGCTGGTTTCTTTCGGAAATAATAATTTACTTTAAGTCAGAAAACTCAAGTGTAAAAATCTTCTATGTAATACTTCGGAAAAGTGATGCACACATCACAATAATAAAATCACCTTATACTTGACGACTCACATAAACTCGGTTTATTCATAAATCATTTCACCATCACATATAAGCCTTCCTGAAATTGTTTTTCATTCTGAAGTTCCAAACTATACTAAGGTTTTCAAAACCACCTATACTAACTTTCTCAACTTAAACATTGAAAATCCTAAGAGCTGGTCTAATAAGAGAACTCTAAGGACAATAGAGCATACTACCTAGCATACGTCGTACAAATGAGACTAGGCTTCGTCGTCAACAGTTCACACATCTTCGTCATCAACATCAAGAAACTCAAGCTACAAGGTCCCAAAGTGACCCAAATGACTGTTGAGAAGCATCTGTACATGTATCCAAAAACACAACAGGGTGTACACGTATCCAAAAACACAACAAGGTGTCCAACATGTACAGGCAATGGTGAGTAACCAATATATGGATTTGAACACGATAGCTACATGCACGACACACAAAACAGCATATGAACATATGTAGTATCAACATAGCACGATAGCAGAAGTAACACGGGATCGAGGACACACCAGGTAACAACATGCCCAACATGCATACCATAAATCGCAACATATCATGTTAATTAATTAGCAGCATAAGACATCTTTGAAAGTAGAAGTAACACGGGAGGACACACGAGGTAACAACATGCCCAACATGCATACCATAAATCGCAACATATCATGTTAAATAATTAACAGCATAAGACATCTTTGAAAGCAGAATAGTGATGTACAAAAAGCAAATGTATTCATCAGCAGCCATGCAATGCAATGCGATATACATGACTCAATGCCATATGCCATAAGGGTAAAACTCTGACCCCTACTCCATGGACCTAACAAAACGTCGGAGATAGTGAATTGGAGGACATGTTCCGTCTATGCCAGCCATGGGCAAGATGCTACAACATTCATAACATGCACGTATATGGCTTTTACGGAAACACTCTACATCAAACATGAAAAGTACGACATCTAGAAGAGGATATTAGTGTATTGCTCGGATTCGCCACGACACAGAAGAATCACCAACTAGTCTCATATCAGCCCTTCCAATCCTGATACCTCCAAGACCATTGAAGATCGTCACCGTATGATTCACACCTGCATCTTGGTGTAAGTTCAATCTCCTAGGCTTACGGCCTTACAAACTCATTCAATGAAATGTTAATGCTTACACAAGGCAGATGCGATAAAGCAATGTCTGGATCAAGTCATCACAAGACTGAAACGATTGAATGACTTTTCTTGGATCCGGACCACCGGTCCGTTATCAAACTACTGTTTCAAAACCCAAAACGTTTCATGTTTGTGTTTGTCTCTTATGAATTACATCTCAAGTCCTAAGTGTTATGAAGAAGGATTGAGAACACTCATAGATAAGTCTTCGATCCTTTCTAAGATATTAATTCCTTGAGTTTCAAGTAATGAAAAGAGGATTGATTCACATAAGGCTTATGAAGTTGTTGATGAACTAAGTCATCAATGGTATAGTGCATGGTCTTGTTCCACCATATACTATACTTAATTATCTCTTTTCTTTTGCACTAAGTTAATTACTTGACTTAGGTTTCCATACGTAAAACTTTACGACCTAAGTTGAAAACTCTTGGTTTTAAGACTTTGTAAGCTAAAACCTTTCTAATTGAAAACTCATTTGATTTAAAATAATTTTGTTACTTGCTTGAAGTAAAGTACCTTAACTAATTTGAAAAGAGTTTTTCCTTACTAACTTAGTGGAAAACCGTGATCTAAGTTAGCATAAAGAAATGGAATTTTATTTCGTTTTCAAACTATGATTCAATTAAATCAAAATTTTAGGACAAAGTCCTCTTTATACTTTGAAGGTTGAATGTTAACTTAGTTTTTTTTTTTTTAATGATTGTGACATCCCATTAAAACTAAGGTAACTTCATATTAATTTTACTTTCATGAAATCACGTTCATCATTTTATTTTTAAAACACTTATTTAATTGAATAACTATGACTAAAGTGAAACATAATTTCACCTTAGTTAAAACACCTAAGGGTCCAAACCCTTGTTGAACTTTGGATCAAGATCACTTCTTGTTCGTTTTTGAAATACAAGTCATTTAAACACTTATTTGCTTTCAAAAGCATTGGAGTTCAAGAACAAGCTCATGTTCTTCCATTTGTAACCATTATGGCCGAATGCTATACCATGTGGAATGTGATGATTTTGCTTCACTAACTTGTCAGGTAATAGCTCAAAATGACAACAATATTATGATGAACAATAATAATACATCATTCAACCATAAACAAGCATAAAAATCCTTACTTGATCTAGAGATCAAAGTATGGTTTTCAACATACATGAAAACATTTTTTCGTCCAAGCATACATCATCACAAAGTATACAAAGCGTAGGACATTATTACAACTACAACGAAGCTCAAACAGAACTACACAGATCAATCACGGATAACATATAGTTATTGGTAAAATCCCTTAGGCAAACACCCCTTACCTCTTGAAGTCAAGTAAGGTTCTTTCCTTTCTATCTTTCAACACTTCCCTCTGCACCACAAATCACCAACTCCATAAAATCAAGTGAAGCTATCAAGTGGTGTTCATGGTCTTTGGTCTGAAATGATCCTCTGAAATTCAGCGTATTCCACGAATCACCAAACTACAACTACTCAACAAATCCTTCACCAAACAACATAGCACAAGTTAATCTTTGAAAAGACTTGTTAATCCACTATGAAGTAGGTTCGGCCTTCATTAATTAATTAGGCTAAGGATGTTGAAGTTTTACTAACTCTTGGATTAATGATCCTTAAGTATGATGAAGACATAATCACTAATCATTTGTCAAAGATTTGAGTCAAAACTCACCCAACCAACAAGGTTATGGTTTCGGCCATTCTTGAAGAAGTAGGGAGGAAATTTCTTTTGGGTTTATGCTTCTAGATGATCAATATATTCATCATGATGAGTTCATAGAAATTGGTTTCTTGATCATAGGATGTTTCTATGATTTCCTAGAGATTTTTGAAGAAAGTTTCATGAAAGTGGATGATGATGATTCATTACATAATCTTACAAAATGAATGAAGAAGAGCATTTGATTGATCATGGAGAGAAGAGATTACCTCTTGAATGATGAAAAATTGTAAGGAATCAAGCAAGTTGTGCTTCACAAATTTGCTCATGGATCAATTGAGAAAATAAAATACATAGATGTCAAGATAATGAAGAAAGGAACAAGTTTACTAACCTTAGTCACAATATTTTACCTCTTGATTAATGGGAAAATTGAGAGAAAGTGAAGAACACTCAAGAACACCAAGAACTTGAAGAACACTTGAGAGAAAACCAAAAGTCAAGTTTTTGATCTTTAAAACTCTAGACAAAGTCACATTTTTGTGTTGGTAGCCAAAGTGTGGGTCATTTAGGCGTGAGTAATGCGGGATAAGAAGGTCCAAGCTTTGTTCATTTAGGGACAAAAGGGTAAATTCACTTAGGGACAAAATTATCATTTAAACAAAAGACTAAGGACATTAACGTCATTTCATCTCTAACGGCATAAATATCTAGATATTTTTCTAGAGGAAATGATGATGGATGTAGAGTCAAAGGGCCAAAAATGTATTTTCATAAATTCCCAAGGGCAAAAGAGTCATTTCACCTAGGGACAAAATTGGAATTTCATCAAATGGTTAAGGACATAATGGTCCTTTCACATTCTCATCATTTATGACCTTGGTGATTCACCTGCATGACTCACCTAGGTGAGTTGTCATTGAAGTGACTTCATGTTTATCCTTTAGCGGGTCCCGGAAATCCCGTATTCAGCTCCGTTGTTAACATGATTTAGGTTTTACGCTCGAATAAAGTGTAATAACTTATTTATTTTGAAAATTTTCAAAATAACTAATATTTTTGGAAATTCGATTTAAAACCTAACCATTTCGTTCCTAAGTCCAAATTAGATTTTCTGATCAGTAAAATCTTACTGTCAGTGAAAACGTAGACTGGGCTCCATATGAATTTTCAACCCAAATTTTAACCGTAACTCTCTAAGATAATGTAGAGTATGAATATGATTTTGGATACCAAAATCATTTCTAAATCTCGGATAAAATATAAACTTGTTTATATAAATTACCGATTTTAGAAAGCAGTGAAAATCAGGGTGTTACAAATAGCCTTGTCTTATCCTTGTTTCCCACTTTTGAATTGATATTATAATTTACACTTCTTTGTGAGTTTTGGAGAGCTTGTTCTCTTAGGTTCTTGGGTGAACCATCTTTGATTCTTATCAAGAGCTTCCTTTCTCTTGTGGTGAATCTTCATTGGACTTATTAATCTTAAGAGGGTGTGGCGTCTTCATCTCTTTCTTCTTCCATCTTTTCTTTGTTTAATCCTTGTTTTTTATATTCTTTATTTAGGCGCTTCAGTAATAAAGTTAACACCTTTATGAGTCTCAATCTTCTTGTTTCTTATTAATTGTATGTGCGCCATTGATAACAAGGTACAAAGCTTGTCTTTGTGTCCCTACTTCTTCAAAAAGAAGTTGCGCCACTTTTGGGTATTCAAGAAGCGTTCTGTAAGTTTTAATTTTTTTATTATTTCTTGTTTTCATAACAAGAATTCAATTCGAGGATGATCCGTTAAGAAAACATTATGAACACAACTTGGCTCATAACATAAGGTATCTAGCGCCCGGATCCTAGAATTGACAAAGTTCTTTTTTTTGTGTGTTGTTCTTATTGCTTTCCAACACCAAGCACAGTTGCTTGACTGCCATATTTGTATACATCCTTGATCATCTTGGTCATTGCCACTCCAAAAGAGTTCGTCACATTCCTTACTTTCTGCCTTTCGTTTCTAGTTATTTATTTTTCTGTCATTTTATTTCTGTTGTTTATCTTTTGTGCAATATTTACAGCTTTGATTTTATCAAATCCATATTCTGTGCTTTTTATGTTTTTTAGCACCTTGTTTTGAAAGCAAAGTTGCTAAATAAACAATTGGGCATAACATTTGAAACTGAAATTTTAAGAACCGATTTTTTTAAGTGCAAAAGAGAACAAGGGTGTAGAAACAAAAGAAATCTGTTCCTGAAGAATAGATGAAAAAAAAAATTGTTGCTTGAAGAATAAAAAATCTATTCCTGATGAATAGAAGAGAAAAGAAATCTATTGCTGAAAAATAGAAGAAAAGAGATTGCCCCTTATCAGACGACCCCACTTATGTAGGGTAATCCCATTAACCCCACTTGCAGTATTAACTATAACTTCACAATGTAATTACGCGCTTATTAAAACGGATGAGACAAAGCGATAAAACATACAATATAAGCATGTATTTAAAAGCATACATCAGAGTAAAAAGCAACATGGAAAGGTAATCAAGTGATTAATGAAGCTTAGATATGTGTTATCATATGGTTAAAAGAAGGTTTGAATAGGGCTTTGATTGGTGCAGAAGTTGGAAGAAATCAGGAAAAAAAAATATCTCAGCAGTAGGGTACGTGGGGAAATGCAGAAGAAAACACTTTGGCGTATCGACGGGGCAACACGCGGTGTCATGTGTCGCGACACCTAGCATGACACCTAATATTCCACCAACTCATCCTATGCTCACTAACTTGACACCCTCCCACTATCACCAAGCCTATGCCATCAAATGACATCTAGCATTCCACTACGTCACATAAAATCCATCTAATTTCATCTAAATTATTCTAATGCAAAGAGAAACAAAATAACTGCATCTTCTTCTCATCTTCATTGTTGTGGGTTTGGAATCTTGGTTGGAGTGGCACAGTGGAATCGTCTCTAAAACTTCATCAACCGTTAGATCGTGCTAAAGTTTGGTGAGAAGGTCTTGGACGTGTTACTCTTCATCTTCACTGTTCGGATTGTCGAGGAAATCTCCAGAGTGTGATATATTCAGCTCTCACCGTGGGCCTAGGGTGTAAGATATGTTGGGGTACCCTAGTGGCCAATCTATTTTGAATAGATAATCATTTGTATCATGACTTTAATCATATATTTGATATATGTATAAGGAATTTATTTATTATGTTTTATTTTATGATCATATTTATAGCATAATAAAGACTTTAGAATAAGTATTTCATTTAATGGAACGTCAAGTATGACTTGACCGTGAGATGCCATTAAATTATAGAACATTATTCTTAAATATCCATAGTCAAGTATTATTATTAATAAGAACAATAATAATACATTGAGACTATTACGTGAGTGTACTGATGACCATATTTCACGGGTCATAGATATAAGATATCAAGTCTTCACATATGTAATACCCCGATTTTCATGCTTTCTAAGACCGATAAACTATATAAATAAGTTTATATTTTTATTTGAGGTTTAGAAAATGAAATTAAATAAATGAAGACCACATTCACGCTCTACGCTATCGTAGGGAGTTACGGTTAAATTTTGGGTCGAAAGCTCAGACAGAACCCGGTTTGCATTTTCACTGACAGTAAGAATTTACTGCTCAGAAGACCTAATTTTGACTCGTGAACGAAACAGTTAGGCTTAGAATCGAATTACTAACAATTTCGATAAAATTGCTTTTTCGCAACAAAAAGTGAAATAATATAAGTTATTCGGACGAAATCTTGAATCGGGTGACGAACGGAGCTGAATAGGGATTTACCGGGACCAGCTAACGAATAAACATGAAGTCACATCAGGTCACATCACCCAGGAAAGTGTGCCAGTGTCATGATGACTTTAGAAAATATCTGGACGTGAAAAGACCAAAATACCCCTGACCTTTTTCACAATTACCATTTTACCCTTATGTGAAAAGACCATTTTGCCCTTAAGTGAAATTTTTTGGACCTTCCTACCCTTGCCTTCATACCCCACGCCCCCCTCCTTCATGAAAACTCCACCAACTTCATTTTTCCTAAAGCTCATTTCTTCCTTACTTTCTCTCTTTTTCCTAAGAAATTCTCAGGTGATTTTGTGAAGCAAAGTTGATCATCTAGCTCATCGTCATCCTCTAATAGGTATGGACTTCTTCTTTGATCTCTTAATCTTCATATTCTTCCATTGAAACCATGTTTTTCAAGCTATGTTCAAGTTTGAACTTCAAACTTCATAAATCCATAAAAAAGTGTAGAAAATCCTTTTAATGTAAAACCAATTTCTATGAGCTAGTTTCATCACCCTCTTTCATTGTCCAAGAGCATATAATCAAAAGATGTCCCTAGCCCATATGGGTATGGAGAGGACGAAACCTATAGGTTAGGAAAGTTTGAGTTTTTGATTCAAGTTTTGAATAATGAGACTTGATCTAGTGTTATGTATGCTTAAGGATCATTGATCCAGGAGTTAGGAACTTTTAGACATCTCTAACCTATTTTTCTCAATGATGGGCGAACCTAGCTTGTGTGAGAACTATGAGTTTTGCTTCAAGTTTTTGTGTAATAAAACTTACTCTAGTGTTGTGTATACTTGAGGATCATTTATCAAAGAGTTAGAAATTTTTAGACATCTCTAGCTATTTTAAACCTTGATGGCCGAACCTAGGTCCTAGGAGACAAAGAGATGTACTTGTTAATGTTAAAGTTGTGATTTGTTGTGAAGGATCAGACTATGTTCGATCGCCCTAAAGCATGCTAAAGTGTCGGCTGTAGAGCTGTGTTCAGGAGCTTGTGCGGGAAGGCGAGCGTGTGTAGCAGTTTGAGGTGGGGAGAAAGAACTAGTATCATTGGTAAGGCAAGGTTAGTATAGATTATATACATGTGTAGGGAAACCTTAAGCCCTAATAGAGGTTGAGCCTTGAATAAAGTACTTGGACCCTAGGTGTAGGTACTTTTGGGCTATCACCACTAAGATGATAATCTGGAAGATTTGACTAATTGAGGTTGATATGTTGAACTGCGTACATGCTTACCTATTGATCTGCTATGTTGAACTGCATATGTGATTAGCTGCTTATCTGTCATCGTGATGATATCTGTATTGGCATATTTATTGTTGTGATATTTTATTATTGCGATTGGCTGGATGATTGTTGATGAGAGTATGGTGAGATTGCGTTGTTGTTCGGATTGATACCATCGTGTTCCTGATCGACCATGGAGCCATGGCTCGTGGATGCAAGGCGTTGTGATGTTGATGTTGATGTCGATGTGGATGAAGTGCATCGTGGCTGTGGCCGAGTGCTTATGTGTGAGGTTCCGGTATCAATCTGTGATGGATGTCTGTTGCATATCATAGCATTTCATACCATAGCATATTTGGTCCCAATGGGGGATGTCCAATTGGGGACGTGATGTTTTTTAATCCCAAGGCAAGATGTCCAATTGGGGACGTGATGTTATTAATCCTGACGGGGATGTCCAACTGGGGACGTGATGAAATCGGCCGACATGCATATAGGAATGATGACATGCATATAGGGATTAGTATCCTTCGTAGAGGTTTGATCTGAGATAGTGTGTTTTGAGATGGTTGTGTTGTATGACCCAAGAGATGGTTGTTGGCTTGTTATATATTTTCTATGTGTTGTGTGCTACCTGTTTATATGTTGTACTATTGCCCCTCTCCCATGTTTGATGATGCATGTTTCTTATCTCCCTGTCTTTTTCTCTGTGTGTTTTTTTTATTCTATGGGAAGATCCTGTGGAGGAACCAGTTGCTGAGGAGTTGGATGACACTCCTTACGAGCCTGATGCGAGTGGACGAGCCACGAACCCCAGCCGCGAGAGGTTGGGTGGTGAGCGCTGTTAGCCTGAGACTTTTCTCTTTGTCTTTTGATGTATTTTGCTTATAGTTTATACCGATGTACTCTGTATGTACACATTACTACTGTAGCCTTACTGACGGGGCAACCGATGCATGTATGTATCCTTTATGTTTGAACTGCGTTACTCTGATGTATGTGTGCTTTGGCAAATGTGCATCCCGAGGGGTTTTGAGTTTCGTACCAGATGTATGGCTAGCTGAGAGTCTCCTCTCTATCTTTTGACGTTTTTATTTTGCTTATAGTCTGTACTGATGTACTCTATATGTATACATTACTACTGTAGCCTTACTGACGGGGCAACCAACGCATATATATATATATATATATATATATATATATATATATATATATATATATATATATATCTTATATTTCATATCTGTGTACTTTGATATGCAGCGTGCCTTAATTTAATTTCATTTTCGCGTTTAATCTTTCTGCTTTGCTTCATAATAATAAGGCGCGCTAACGTTTATAATACGGTTAAGGATAGTTAAATATCTTAGGTTCTTCAATGGGACGGCGAGTAGTCTCATTTAGTGGTATCAGAGCAGCTTGGTTCTACAACGGGCCTTGAGGGTCGTTGAGACTACGCAGTCCAAGTTGGAGCCGGAAATAGTGGAGTCTGGAACCATTACTGTAGGTCTAGGAAGTGTGCTGCCTTTGACAGTTGGATCCACATTGGATACCAACTGTGTTAGAAAAAGGGGTAGAGCGTCCGATGCGCAAGTTATCAAGTGTGATAATTGTTTTATTCATAAGGCATATGATACGTATATCTGTTGATTGATATTGTATGTCTTATGGATCGAAGCTAATGTTTCCTTTGCCAGTAAGGAATAGCTAGAGGACGTGGCAGAGGAAAGGGAACACTAGTTGGAACCGGGGACTTCAACCATAATGATGATACCTCGGGAACCGGAGGTGGCGGAGATCAGAACGAAGCGATAAGAGCCATGAGGGATTTAGCCGCTGCAATGCTGCAACAAACGCAGCAGAATGCCCAGCTTATGCAGCGACAGGAGGAGAGGGACGCTAGACAACAACAGCATCCGGTAAGAGGAGGTGAAGTGGTAAACACCGGATTGAATGCTTTTATGAAGGGAATTCCTCCCCAATTCCATGGAGAATACAATCCGGAAGCTGCTGAGCTATTACTGCAAGAGATCGAGAAGGTCTTTGTCGCTATCCAATGCAGAGAGGATAGGAAAGTCACTTATGCTGCTTTCATTCTAGTTGGAGCGGCAGAAGCATGGTGGAAGAACAAGCAGAGACTGCTAGAGACGGAGGGGAGATTGCTGACCTGGGAAGTGTTCCGTGAGAGCTTCTTGGAATAATATTTCCCAATGAGTGTCTGTCAAGAGAAAGAAAAAGAGTTCCTGAACCTAAAGCAAGAATAGAGGTCAGTGGGAGAATACACCATGACGTTCAAGGCGCTGCTGAAATTCTCTCAGTTCTACCATGTGTACCCGGATATAGACTGGGTGTGCAAAAGGTTCGAAGACGGGTTGAGGCCTAAGCTGAAGAGGGCTATGCTACCATTGAGCATCCGATTATTCCCAGAGTTGATAGAGAAATGCACAATCTAGACGGACACGATCAAGAGGGAGTTACACAATCTCAAGTGAAGTGGTAGACTAGTCAGGAGTTTTGGTCAGAAAGGTCGCAGAGGGAAGTTCCAATCAAGGGAGAAACCTTACAGTCGTCCAGGTCAACAAACGACAGTTTCTGGAAGGGGGAATACCAGTCAAGGGCAACCAGGGTTTTCCAAGTGTTTTCGATGCGGCGGACCACATCTAGTGAAGGATTGTCCTCAGGCACCGAATGTCAACTGTTTTTGTTGTGGCAAGTGGGGTCACCATGCCAACGAGCGTCGACCAAGAGATACTGGCAGAAGAATTCAAGATGCGGCGACAAAACAACCCGTGGTGGGCAAGCAGGACAGGCCACAGACAACGGGAAGAGTGTTCGCCGTGAGAGGATTCGAAGCTTCTCAATGTGCCGATCTGATACAAGGTAAGTACCTAGTTGCAGGGGGACTCTTATATGTTTTATTTGATTCAGGGGCTACACACTCTTTTATATAATTAGCGTGTATGGATCATTTGAATTTGCCTGTTTCATCCTTACCATAAGATTTGACTGTTTCTACACTTATGGGTGATTCCCTGACAACCATATTTATCTGTTTACAATGCCCGGTTGTTATAGAGAACCGATGTTTTCTCGTAGACCTAGTCTATCTGCCTATGCAGTAGATTGATCTTATCCTAGGCATGGACTGGCTTTCGGCCAACCATGTGGTACTAGACTGTTCAAATAAAACCCTTTGCTTTTCCGAGCAATCTAGAGCATTGCCTGCCAATGATGGTATGTTGGGAGGTGTACAATCAGGAGAGTGCATGGTGTTTTTTTCTTTGGAAGCCGAGGAGACTCCGAGTCTAGATGCTTTGCCGGTAGTATGTGAGTTTCCAGATGTTTTCTCGGATGATGTGCAAGGATTGCCACCCAAGAAGGAGTTAGAGTTCGCAAACGATCTTGTACCTGGAGCCGGGCCGATTTCAATAGCACCCTATCGAATGTCGCCAACGGAGTTGGCAAAGCTGAAGAAGCAATTGGACGACATGTTGAAGAAGCAGTTTATGAGACCAAGTGTTTCCCCATGGGGAGCACCTGTATTGTTCGTCAAGAAGAAGGACGGTAGTTCAAGGTTGTGTGTGGACTACCGACAGCTCAACAAAGTGTTGATTAAGAATAAATACCCGTTGCTAAGGATTGACTATCATCAAATAAGAGTGAAGGAAGATGATACACCGAAGACAACTTTCAGGAGTTGGTACGGACACTACGAGTATCTAGTTATGTCTTTTGGTGTGACTAATGCTCCTGCAGTGTTCATGGACTATATGAATAGAATCTTCAGACTGTACCTTGATAAGTTTGTCGTTGTTTTTGACGATGACGTCCTTATCTACTCCTTAGACAAGGAAGAGCATCAAGAGCATTTAGGGGTTGTACTTCAAGTTCTTCAGGACATACAACTCTATGCCAAGTTGTCGAACTGCGAGTTCTGGCTGGAGGAGGTACAATTCCTTGGACATGTGATCGACAAGGATGGTATAGCAATAGATCCTGCAAAAGTAGAAGTTGTGGTTAAGTGGGAAAGCCCTAAGATGGTAAGTGAAATCAGAAGTTTTCTCAGGCTAGCAGAATACTACAGGAGGTTTATCGAGGGGTTCTCGAAGATTGCGTTACCTCTAATGCAATTAACGAGGAAAGGAAAAGCGTATGAATGGATAGAAGAGTGTGAGGCTAGTTTCCAAGAGCTGAAAAGGAGGCTAACTACATCTCCGGTACTAGTCTTACCAGAACCATCAACGTCATTCGATGTGTACTGTGACGCATCGTATCAAGGTTTGGGTTGCATACTCATGCAAGAGAGGAAAATGGTAGCCTACGTCTCCAGACAACTGAAAGTGCATGAACGGAATTACCCAACCCACGATCTAGAGTTGGCCGCAATAGTGCCTGCATTGAAGATATGAAGACACTATCTTTATGGCACTAAACTCAGTGTGCTTAGCGACCATAAAAGTTTAAAGTATCTGTTCGACTAAAAGGAGTTGAACATGTGGCAGAGGAGATGGATGGAATTCATAAAGGATTATGAATTCGATCTATAGTACCACCCAGGAAAGGCCAAAGTGGTAGCAGATGCATTGAGTCTAAAATCTTTGCATATGTCGGCTCTGATGGTGAAAGAGTTGGAGTTGATATAGCAGTTCAGAGATCTAAACTTGGTCATGGAGTGGTGTAAGGATAAGATAAGTTTAGGAATGGTCACTATCACTAGTGTAACACCCCACTTTAGGGGTCACGATTATTTAACACGAGACAAAAGAAATGCGGAAACATATTAAAATATAGAGAGCTTACCGAAAATATGGGTTTTTTTTCTTCTTTATACTCAAGTTTCGAAAACAGATAAGTGTGCTTGTACTCATAAAAATAAATACACATAAACATAACAGTCATTGAAACAAATAAAAACTTCCCTAATACATATATATAAAACTCACCGTTTTCAACATCTGACTACAAAAGAAAGTAACCAACATAAAGATAACTCAACCTACACTACTCGGAGACGCAGCTCCACAACATAAAGGGGAAAGGGGTACATCATAAAAGTACAGACACTGGGAAAAAACACTAGAGACTGGCAAAAAGACACCGCACTACTCGTCGGAGTAGTACTCCTCCGGGTCCTCCTCCTCCTCCTCTTCCATGGCCTCCTCCTCCTCGTCCTCATCCTCGAAGGCCTGCATGTCATATCCACTCATAATCTGACGTGATCATGAATTCATTAAGCATGTGGAAAGAAGCATATTCGGATCCGGTTCATGTTTCCTTTGGTCTAGTAACCAAAGCTCGCTTGAAGGATAACCAATGGGTTACTTTTCTTCAATTTGATGAAGATGCTTTGAGTCCATCTTGAAGACAACACAATGCAAAGCCTAATTCACATGACAAGAAACATTCATGGGTTGATTAGTGGACTATTCATTATTAGTGGGTTTATTAGATAATAATTAAGCCCAATTTTTATCATTTTATTTTTAATTTTCGTACTATTTTTTAGGCTAAATTTTATGATGACCTTTTGCATCCTCCTAGCCTCTCTAAATGCTTCTTAGTAGTGCTCTAAGTCATTATAGTGGCTAGTGGGGATTTATCATCATATTTATGCTTACTTTCTAGGTAAATGCATGGTAGTGGGAATTTATTCCTAGTATCTCAAGAGTTTAAGCTTAGCCTATAAATAGGGAACTCATGTACTACTCAAACCAGTTTTGGATAATGAAATTTGAAGAGTTTTCTCTATTGTGAGAGCTTCCCTTGGGTTCTTGGGTAAAAGAATTAAATCCGATCTTATCAAGGCAACTTGTGGTGATCAAACACATGACTTATCACTCACCTTCTCACCTACATCTTGAGTGTGGCGTCAATATCCATTCATTTTCCTGAAACTTCAAGGCGGTCCGGATTAGGATCATATCATAATCTGTTCCGCATGCCAGAGCATCTCTTCATCAGTCCTCATCCACCACGCATCCTGACTCGTGTTGGCAGGGGCTACCTCAGGAACATCCTCCGGCACATATTCGGGCGCTTCCTATTCCTCCTTCTCCTCCATTTCCTCATCGTCAGATAAGAGGATAACGAGGGGAGTAGAAAAGGATACCCTGGTATGAGCCAGTATGCTCTTGCGAGCAGTCATCCTCCAATTCGCCTGCTGACGAGGAATCTGAGGATCTAGCTCGAAAGGCTCATAGGTAGGCCTTGGGGTGGGACAACAGGAACAGAAGGGCCGGCAGCAGATACTAGTACGACAGAAGTAGATGGTGCAGTAGGTGGAGGTGACATGGAAGCAAGGTCGACGTACACGTCTATGGACTCCTCCCAGTGAACTGCAGGTTGGGCACTAGGCAGTCGCGGATGATTAGCAAGTGGTGGTGGTGGTGGTGGTGGTTAGGTAACCCCTGAGCTACCCTCACTACTAATCCGTAAAGTGCAAACCCTCTCAGACAGGCTCGTCATGGAGAAAGGTAACTCCCTCCTGCTCGTGAGACTCACTGCTCCAGTGTAGGCGCGATGTCTGTCAAGATGGATCGTCCAAGCGTCCGCTCCATCGTGAAGTGTCAAGTCCAAGGTCAAATAGGAAGTTGGATTGCTCACTATATCTACTCACCACAGCAAGATGAAAACCACGCAAGCAGCATGACAACAAAAGTAATGAAGCGAGATTCTGCATATCGCACAACCAGAACAGCAGTGATAAAAGTCACACAGGCACCCAATCGGCATAAAGCGCATAGGCATTCACAGCATAGCAATTTAACACATGGTATCACAGTTGATATATCAATAACAGCAATATGGTCAAATGTCAACTCAAGTATGCAATGACAATGCAACATGACTCAGATCCCTACTCCATGGTGTGAACCATATTGCCATATAGATTTTGATGTTGACAAATAGAGTATAAATGAGAGAAAACATTTTGATGTTGACAAATAGTATATCAAGGGGAGAACACATTTAGATGTTGTCAAATAATATATCATTGTACTAAGCTTGAATGGATTATATACATGTGTTATATGATTAATATGATTTATTAGAAAATACACATGTGACAAATACTTGATATATGTATTTGATTAAATGGCATAGAAATTAAATTTGACATTATTTTTAAATGCCTAAGGAACATTGAATGTTGAGAAGTAATGTGAGTATCAATTAAGCATAAATGAGAAATATATTATTGATGTTATTTGATCACATTTAAATAAAGACATAAGAAATATTAATTGGAATATTATCTTACAATATGTCTTTATATGATATATGGCTTTATGCATGAATTTAAATGAGAAATATACTACATATATTGAACTAATGTGTTTCATGAGAAATATCTTTAGAAAAGTTCAGGTAAAAGCAAAAGCCAAGAGAATCAAGCTCAACATCAATCAAGATCACGAAGATTGATAAAAGATATGTCAAGAGATTGAAGAGCCAAATTTATTAAAGACATAAATGGAATGTCCAGAATTGAAAAGCAAATATCTGAAGGACATCCAAGACAGATCTCAAGGAGATCAAGTTATTCAAGACTGGGTTATGGGAAAGTTTCTTTCTTGTAATATGTTTTTTTAGGATCTCTTTGTAAATGGTAGTAAAGCTCTCTCAATCTAAAATCAATCACACACACATAAAATAAACTTAATAGGCTTCAAGCATTCTAACTGGATAAAATCAATTAATAGCCATTAAGTTTAAAATCAGTTGGTTTAATTAGTAAAATCAATTATAGGATTTCTAATAATCGACTACCATCTATATGAAAAACTAATATCAGAAACAGAAGAGCAATAATCGATTGGCATAATCGATTATGAACATATGTGTGTTAATTGAGCTAAAATCAGAAAAAGATAATCGATTACATAATCGATTATAATCATACACGTGTAAAAGGATCCTTAAACAGAAAGGTCCTAACCGATTGGAGTAATCGATTATAAGGCTACTGATTCCCAGCGCCTTTTGTACTTAAGTGAGATAATCAATGATGACCTTGTGTATAATCGATTATGATGTGAGGAAAATTAGTTTTTCTATTTTGGGCTTAACTTAATTCCTATGGGCTTATTTTCTTTTTCTATAAATAGGATGCCTTGGGGGAGTGTTTCATATAGAACACCACTCACTAATCCTAGTTGCGCTAAAACTCTGTTTTGATTCTCTTATCACTCTCACTACTCTATACACTTTGAATATATTTATATTGAGAGAGAGCTTATACTCCATATAGTTTGAGATTGTATTGTTCTTCAATTTGTTCTTTATCTGCACTATTAAGAGTGCTATATTGTGGTAAGAGTCAAACGACTCAAACCATCTTTTGGTTAAAAAATTGACAAGAGAGGTGATATCTCTTGGGTTGGTTGAGGCTCTTTCACTGGGGGAGGTTATATCCCTGGTATGTGAGGAGTGCTCTGAAGGTTACCAGCACCTGTTAAGCGTGGTTGAGGTTCTTTCACTGGGGGAGGTGATATCCCTAGTTTGTGAGGATTGCTCTATTTTGTGAAGGTTTCTAGCTGAACCTGATTTAAAAGCTAGTTATTGAGTGAAAACCCTTGATGATTGACCTTGGGGACTGGACGGAGGCTACTGGGGTAGTTGGTAGCCGAACCAGGATAAATCTGCTTGTTCTCTCCTTCCCAATCCTTTTTTTTATCTCATTTTATTATTGCTCTTTATCTTAAAGCAATTTAATTATAGTGCTCTTCATTTAGTCATTTTATTTAACGCCGTTGTAATTTATTTTATTCCACTGCTATCTCTGTTTTAGTTTTAAAAAGGCGTTTTGATTGCACAAAAAGTTTTTCAATTACACGATCACCCAATTCACCCCCCTCTTGGTTAATGGTTGCCTGGGCCAACACATGGAGCTAAACATAACAAGAGTGAGTGATTGGGAGAACATTGTCTCTGTTATCTCAGCCCACAGTGTCACATCCAATAATTGCAATCATCATAACAGCTCACGCCAGACGTTCTTTACCCAAATTGGGACTTGCCCGGTGTTTCAGTCAGGACGTCAGTGTTTTTTGATGGATATCCACGATACAGAGGAGCTACTCTCTGGCCACATATGTCTTCCCCAACCCCCGACGTCCCAAGATCCTCATGATCGACACCTCAGACAATCGCATCTGCACCAAGGTGTAACCTCAACTCTCGGGCACCACGCCCAACTCATGTACAGATGCGTATGCATGTCAAGAAAATGCCACAACACAGCATATACTACTCAATCACTGTAGTACCACGTTTTTCACTTGATAAACCACAGAGCGCCCCTACGGGACCCACTTTCACACGACTTGCCATCAGTCGCTCATCCTTGCTTCCGTTCCTTGCAATCACGTACCACCTCGTCGTTTGTAACACGATGTTCATGTCTTATGACATATATTAGTCCGTAACCTAGACGTATTATGGAGGATAGGATCCACAAGGATCCTCTTCATCAATCTTCTCACTTGTCTAAGAAAGGGACATTACTTACTATTTATAAGTAACTCTTAGTGATTAAACATTATGGATTCCTTAGATGATCTAAATCATCAAGGGTGGGGTCCATGATTTTGTCATGACCACTAGATATTAGTAGATATGTTTTACTAAATCTTTGTGAGTCCATTTTGGAGCTCATTGGATACTTCTTAGGAGATAACCGGCGTTTATACTATTATAGTAAAAAGCTTCAAAGTATTATACTTAGTGTAAAGGAATATACTTTATTAAGTATAGTTTGAAAAACTCTATTCAAGTGCCCATAAGACGTCTCATTTAGTGTAAAACTCTTTGAATTGGTTTTCCCTAGTTCTATTACTTAGTGTAAAGGAATATACTTCTTATTTGAAGTCACCATTTTGTTTTCAAATGAAATATAACTTATATAATATTGGAAAGTTCAAAGGGTAGTAGTATACAACTCTTGTTTTTAAAGAAAAGCTTTGTAAGAATCCTATCTTCTCAAAGAAGACTAACTAACCAAAAATCCTTTAAAACCATCTTGACTAGCTAAGAAATTCTTGGTTCTTGAAAATATGTTCTTCAAAAACAACTTATTAAAATAAGTGGTTGATCAACATCAAACCAACATATTGTTAAAGCAATTTTCACATGAAGTTAAAAACACTTATTTTACAACACATGGTTCTTTGGAACCAAAACTTGATTTCTTTGGAAACCTTTTCAATTTTGTGACTCTTATACTATGATATGAACATATAAAACCCCTTAACGTCAACATTTTAAAATCCTAACCCTACTATCTATGTCAAGGCCGAATGCCCTCTAGAAGTAGGATAGGTTTTCTATGTTTTATATTGACTTCTTGGAACCATATTAAGTTCATTATACCATCACTTAAACATAGAAGCTCGGCTTCCCTCCTCAACACCATAAGGCCGAACCTCACTTATCCATGACCAACCAAAAGAAGATCATTCAACAACATCCAAAGTAGCTCGAAAATCATACCAATATATAAGCATGTTATCAAGGCAACATAGAACATAAAACAAGTTCAACATCCAAAAATCCTATCCATAGGTCTTTGGACCTAAGAATTGTTTTTCACCATGCTAAAATAATTTTATTCTAGCATATACAAACACCCTCATCATATAAACCAACAAAATAACATAATATGACAACAAAGTAAAGAACTTTATAAGGAAACCTAGGGTTTTCCTTCAACAACACTAGGAGGCCTTTAGCACCACCATTTAAGGTGTGATATGGTTCACTCCCCCATTACCTTTGTGAAGCTTCCTTAAAAGAAAATGAAGAGAACTTGGTCACCAAAATCAAGCTCAAAACCGTGACCTATAGAGAAGGAAAACAAGACCATGAACTTTGATTTTTCAACATCATAAACAAGGTAACACAAAGATACTTTTAAAGAGTAATAATTTAGGAGAACTAGAGGCAAAAAATTACTCTTATGAAAATTTTGAGCCAACTTCAAGAAGCTTGAAACCTCCTTGAATGATTCTTGAATAACTTTGAGTAAACAACTTCAAATGAAGAAATTCCAAAGATGAAAGTTGTTTAGATGAAAGAGATGAACAAGAACATGAAGTTAAAATGATGAAATAAGATGGGTAAGGTCACTTACCAAGGCTGGCCGAATGCTAGAGGAGAGGTGAGAGAAGAGAGAACTTGAACTTTGGTGTTTCAGTGAGAAATGAATGGAATAGTGATTTTTGGTGTTTTAATAACCATATGGCCGAATTCCCCTCTCCTTGTGGACTCCAAAACTTCATTCAATCTTGGTCATAAAGAATAGAGGGCCAAGATGTAAGTAGGTAGGTGTGTTGTTGCTTATGGAGGGCTTAAAGACAAGATTAACCAAAAATGGCTAAGATACTTTTCCATTAATGGTTAGTGTCATAAACTTTCTTGGATATGATAATAGGAAGATCTTGGCTCTTCCCCAAGCATCAAAGCCGAATGGCCCTAACCAATGTAACTAGGATAGTTACATTTCCATTTGGTTAGGAATAAGGTGATTAGGGTTTTTACCAAAAATGGATAATTGGTTTTTACTACTTTTGGTAAAATTTTGGATTTTAAGAAAGCTAATTCTCTTCACTAGGAATAATCAACAAGGTAATGGTAAATGTAATTCAACATTAAATTCCACTCAATTCCCCGCTTCCCGGCCTCCAGCACGTAAAACGAGAAATTACCCGATACCGATCAAAATAGAAGTTTTATCGGTTTTCGTCTCATAACGACAAAAGAAACTTCACCACAACATAACCATGGATATAAACCATCATATATATATATATATATATATATATATATATATATATATATATATGTGAAGTCATGTCAAACATAAGGTAGCAACCACAATGTAATGGTGATCATAACCGGTTACAGGAAAACGGGGGTGTTACCACACTCCCCAACAAAAAAAAAGTTTCGTCCTCGAAACTTAAGGACGTCAAAACAATTGTGGATACTGCTACTTCATCTTCTCTTCTAGTTCCCATGTTGCCACTCCTGACGCTTCATTCCATATGACTTTTACCAGACCAATATCCTTTCCTCTAAGCTGCTTAATTCTTCGGTCCCCGGTCCTGACAGGAGAAGTTTCAAAAGTTAGGTTATCCTTTAATTGTATTGTATCAAGTTCTATAACATGTGTGGGATTAGGGATATACTTTCGCAATTGAGGAACATGAAACACATTATGAAGATTTGAAAGAAAAGGGGGTAAGGCGATTTGATATGCCACTGGGCCAACTCTACGAAGGATTTGATAGGGTCCAATGAATTTTGGTGTGAGTTTCCTGGATTTTATTACTCTAGCTATCCCAGTCATGGGCGTGACTCTCAAAAATACATGAAAAGGACTACTATCCATGAAAAACGTAGACCGGGCTCCGTTTGGGCTTTCGCCCGAAACTTAACCGTGGCTTCCTATGGTTGTGTAGAGTATTCCTATCTTCTCAGAATATTTTATTTCACTCTCTAGACCATCCAATAAAATACAAACGTTAAAATACTGAAGAATTAGAAAACGTGAAAATTGGGGCGTTACATTACTACCCCTCTTAAAAGAATTTCGTCCTTGAAATTTCGTGACTTAAAACTAAACATGATTTCTTAATCCTCATGTTCCACATTGTACCCCGTACGTAAACCTTCCCTAGGTAACACTGTAACCTAATGACAACCACATACATTGATCCTTATCCTAGGTCCTCCATCTACCATTCCGCCTTGACCAATACTCGGCTCATAGTAATTGTCTCACTTTCTCAGATTGATCTTAAAGATTCACATCTTATCAATCACAACTATATCTTCAACAAAACTTCCATCACTTCTTGTCTATCTTGCTGAAAGGATGTTCGCAGTTAGCTACTATACTTACTCCTAACAATCCTCCCAAAGATCAAAACGTCCTTCTTGCTCGTCCACTTGAGTTAAGGATGATCAGTTGAACTCGGTTTCTACTCGGTCACTGAAGATTAAGGAAAGAAATTTTCAACAAAAGAAATTTTTCTTGGTCTTGGTCTCATGAGAAAGTATACAGAAGAATTTTACCAATCTGGAATGAATGTAGGAATATCCGGTATGCAAAAAGATTCTTCAGTAGGTTCGTGAGTGTAAAACTGCATAGCTAATACATGTTTACATCCATGACTCTATTAAAGTCCCTTCTCTCATAAGAACCTTCCAATAGATTTGGGAATCAAAAGATAAACAGTCTGGCCAAAAATCAGACTGGATCACCTTTACCAAAGGTAAAAGTGATTATACTAAGTTTCATCAAGAAACTTCCAGTATCAAGAAATTGTTTATGTTATAACTCAAGAAATAGTCATAACAAATCTTTCAGAATAATATGAAAATGTCCAAACCAATGGACACCATTTTACCAATTCACTGAATTTCTTAATACACTGAGGAATATGTAGGAATGTGAACACAAATGTTCCCTTGAGATCAGGTAGCACTAACACAGGTGAAGTTGTCAACGTTCTCTTTAATCCCTAAAAACTTTCCTCGCAGGCTTCAGTCCATTCAAACGTTTTATCTTTCCTCGTCAATTGGGTAAGAGGTCCTACAATCTTAGAAAATCCCTTGATGAACCTCCGATAATACCCAATCAAACCCACAAAACTGCGCATCTTAGTCACTGTGGTTGGTCTTTCCCACTAAAGAACTGCTTCAACTTTCGACGGATCTACAACAATTCCTTCCTGGTCTCGCGAATAGATGAGTATGTCGTCTATGAAGACAACGACAAACTTATCCAGGTGTGGACCAAAGATCCTATTCATATAATCCATGAATATAGCGGAGTATTTGCCACCCCAAACGGCATTACAAGGTACTCATAGTGCCCATAGCGTGTTTGAAACGCGGTTCTTGGTACATCCTCTGCCTTCACACGAATCTGGTGATAACCCGATCGCAAATCAATCTTGGAGAAACTGCCGCTCCCCTCAATTGATCCATCAAGTCATCTATCCTCGGAAGAAGATACTTGTTCTTAACGGTAACCTTATTTAATTGGCGATAATCGACACATAGGCGAGATGTTCCGTCTTTTTTTCTCACCAACAGCACAAGTGTTCCCTACGGCGACACACTAGGTCTAACGAACTATTTTCCCAATAAGTCCACCAACTGTTCCTTCAAGGTTTCCAACTCTGCAGGTGCCATACGATACGGTGCCACAGACACTGGTCCTGTTCCTGGCACAGGATCGATCACAAAATCGATGTCCCGAACTGGCGGTAAACCTGGTACGTCTTCAGGAAAGACTTCCGGAAACTCGTTCACGATAGATACGCGCTCTAAGACTAGCTCACTCTTGACCACCAAAGAAGATAGTAACATTTATTCCTTGAGCTCCTTCTCTCAAAGAAGCGATTACTTGGTTGGCAGTCCAAAAATCCAGAATTCCCAAACTAGGAAAGACTAAGGTTTTGTTTGCACCGTCTAATAGGATATGGTTACAAGATAACCAATCCATCCCTATGATCACATCCATTTGCGAAAGAGGCAAACAGATCAAATCGATCAAAAACGTTCTATCTTTTACAGAAATAGAATAGATCAAACAAACTTTCGCAGTTATAACAGGCTTTGCAGTAAGTGTAGAAATTACCAAATCAAAAGGTAAAGAAAATACGGATAATCTCAGAAGGTTCATGCAGTCATATGCGATAAAGGAATACGTTGCGCCTGAATCAAACAGCACAATTAAGGTTTTACCTTCTGTGCCATGCTGACCGTGAATCAAATCTTCATTTTGAGAAGTCTCAGCACCATCCCTAGTATAAACTCTACTCATTACCTTAGGCTTCACTGCTTGCACATCGTTGACCGAATCTCCAACTCTTGATTGCACACAGTTGCGTGAAATATGCCGAGGCTTCCCACACCTGAAGCATATGATCCCCTTGATTAAGCATTCTCTGGTGACATGATTATTCTTGCCACACTTCATACACATCTTTGGGGCATTTCCAGACTGACTAATACCCCAACTGCTTCCTCCTATAGAACGCTATTGTTGACCTCGCTGTTTTGAATATGGTTTCCATTGAGACCTATTATCACGACCATTGGTGCCTTTATGGAACCTAGTTGGTCCAGAGTGACGTTGCCTTACTTCACGATGCTTCATCAGATCTTCGATTAGGAAGCATTCATCTATCAACACTGAGAACTCTTTGACCTCGAGAGGTAGCACCGCTCCTCGAATCTCGTCCCTTAAACTCTCTTCAAACTTTGTATACTTCCACTCCTCATCGGGATGAAGATGGAAATACCTTGAAGACTTCAGCAAGGACTCAAAACGATCAACATATTCTTTGACAGACATTTCTCCTTGACGTAGCTGCAGGAACTCCATGTCTTTCAACTCGTCTTGCACCCGTCGGAAAAATACTCGTTTTGAAGAACTCGACGAGTGACAACTTACAAGAAAGCAAAAGCATCATTATCCTGCCCAACATCATTCCTCTTCAGAAACAATAATGCAGAGAATAACAAACAATTGTTGTCTTCCTTACAGAAACACAACACAAGGAACAAACAACACAAAAGGATAGACCTAAGTCATCATCCTCTCCAACAGTGTTTTCTCTCAGAAACAATAGCACAGAAAAACAATCAGAGACAACACAACATAAACAAGACAGACCATAACCTACAAACCCCAAAAAGACTCGGCCAGCTCTGATACCAAATAATGCAACACCTTTTCCCAAGCGTCACATTCCCGAACGTTTAGAAGGTCGAAAATATTTATTAATACGGAAAATAAGGTTTTTTTTTCTTTTTTCTTTTCACAAAGGTGTAATGGGATTAGTAAAGGTAAATAATACTAATAAATGAACTTAGGTTCACCATGCATTTCTAGAATATACTGTAAGATAAATACAGAAACAGAAAAAAGAAAACAGAAATGGAAAAAATACTGCATACAGACATAGGTCTAATGTATAACTGACATAAAAATAAAATAAGTACTAGGAGTCGTAGCTTCTAAAAGGTACTACAGATACCGACGCAGTCTGGCCCAGACAAAATAAAACAGCAAAAGGATTCCACCTCCGGACTCAAAGGAACTACTGAACCGAACTGTCGTAGCGTCCATCTGTTCAAGTAGCAACAGCAATACCCGCAGGCAAATATACAGATATGGGTGAGATTCTCGTTCATCAACACAACAAAAAAGCAGCAGTAAAAACTGGACGACTCACCAGGTAACAGCGTACCCAACATGCTTACTAGAATTCTCAATATAAATCATGTTAAGCAGTTAACAGCATAATATCATGTTAAACAGTAAACAGCGTAATATAAGGCATTCTTAAAATAGAACAACAATGTATAACAGTAAATGACATCATCAACAGCCAGACAATGCAGTGCAATGTACACGACTCAATGCCATATGCCACAAAGTAAAAACTCTGACCCCTGCTCCATGGAGCTAACAAAACGTCGGAGAGAGTGAATGGGAGAACATGTTCCGGTTATTGCCAGCCACGAGCAAGATGCTACAACATTCGTAACGTGCACGTATCTGGCTTTACGGTAACACTCTCGACCAAACATGAAAAGTATCGCATCTAGTAGAGATATCAGTGTATTGCACGGATTTGCCATGACACAGAAGAATCACCAACTGGTCTCATGTCAGCCCTTCCCACCCTGATAACTCCAAAGACCATTTAAGATCGTCACCGTAAGATTCGCACCCGCATCAAGGTGTAAGCTCCAGTCCTAGGCTCAAGGCCTTACAACTATGCACATGAAATGCCAATGCTTACACAAAGCATATGCGATAAAGCAATGTCTATCCATTGGATAAACCTCAAGGTTCACTAAGGTTCTATTTCTTATTAACTATACGTGTCTTTGTTTTATAAAGCATTTATCCATCGGATAAAACATTTATCCATCGGATAAATATCTCGTGATTCCTTTGGAATGATCCAGAGTACTTTTAGAATCGTCGACTGTCCCCACAAAACAACACGAGTCTTTTCAGCGTGTTTTGTCCTCACTCACACGCTTTCTAGGAAACGTCCCAGAAGGTCACCCATCCCATAATTAATCCAAGTCAAACACGCTTAACCATGGAGTTCTTATGTTCTAGGCTCCCGAAAAGAAGATAATTCTTGTCAGTATGGGTAGCACTAATCAATTCTTATATGTCTTCCCTCAGCTATACAGTCCCATACCTGCATAGCCTCATGATTCCTTCCACTGTACAGTCCCATTACTGCACAACCTTAGGATCTCTCTCTCATTCCGGTTATCACAAGACTGAAACAATTGAACGATTAACCTGGATCCGAATCACCGGTCTGTCATCGAACTACTGTTCCAAAACCCAAAACGTTTCATGTTTGTGTTTGCGTCTTATGAATTATGTCTCAAGTCCTAAGCATTATGAATAAGGATTGAGAATCCTCTTAGATAAGTCTTTAATCCTTTCTAAGATATTACTCCTTGATTTTTAATTAAGGAAATAAGTGTTGATTCACTTAAGTCTTATGAAGTCATTGATATAATAAGTCATCAATGGTATAGCACATGGTCTTGTTCCACCACATACCATACTTAAATATCCCTTGTCTTCAACTCTAAGTTAATTACTTAACTTAGGTTTTTATACGTAAAACTTTATAATTTGAGTTGAAAAACACTTTTTATAAACAAAACTTTTTCTCGTAAGGCGAATACAGGTTTCGCGACACGAGGCTGAGAGACTATTCTCACTTCTTTAAACATCGCTTCTGCTTCGCGAGGCGATAATGTCTTCCCGTCACGAGGCCGAGAAGCTATATCTTTACTGCTTAGATAGTCCTTCTGGTTCGCGAGGCGATAATGTCTTTGCGTCGCGAGGCCGGGAAGTTGTATCTTTGCTGCTCGGGCTAGCCCTCTGTCTCGCGTGGCGAGACATGGTTAGCCAAGCGAATACCTTGTTTTCACTTTTTCTTAACTTCTTCATTAATTCTCTTTTGAAATACTTAGTTTAATTAAATGACCTATGGCTAAATTAAAAGACATTTTCCACTTTTGTGATACACTTTAAAGGTTGAGACTTCATTTGATCTTTGGATCAAAATCACTTTTTGTTTTTCATTTGATCTTTAGATCAAAATCACTTTTTATTTTCCTTTCAAACATAGGTTTATGAAAATACTTTTCTTACTTCAAGACTTTGATAGATCAAGAACAAAACATGTTCTTATGTTTCTTCTTACTAAGGCCACAAGCCTACTCCAATGAAAAGTGGAGACTTTGCTTCCTCAACTAAGCAAATTATAGCTTAAAATGCTCACATAATTGTGACAAACAAAATCACACATCATTGCATCATAATCAAGCATAAAATCCATACTTGATCTAGAGATCAAAGCAGGTTTTTCAACATGCATGAAAATGTTTTCTCATCTAAACAACATCTTCAAAACACATGATAATGCATACAAAGCATAAACTACAATTATTACACTTTGTTCTCCAAGAGAACCAAATTAAATGGTGAACCCAAACCAAAGGGTTTCACCCACACATAAAGTAAACAACCATTTTCACCACCACCATTTGGGAGTGATGAGGTTCACCCCCATACCTGTTGATGAGCAGATATCCGGATCAAAGTCGGTTGATCGGTTTGTGAACCTCCTGATACTCGTCACCAACTACAAACAACACAACAATCAAACATTAAACAACAAACAACACAAATCTCAACTATTTTTAACCAGAGAGGTTTCGGCCACTATGTGGAAAAAAAGGCTAGGAATTGATTTGGTTTTCCATTACTTGGATTCAAAGACAATAGGAAAGCTAAGGATGGAATCAAGATTTAGAAATCAAAAATTTGATCAAAAACACTATTCATCATCCTTGTCTAGGGTTCGGCCATCTTGGGGATTAAGAGCTAGGATAAGAATTGAATCATGAGCTCTAGGGTGTAGGTAGAGAATGATGAAGTGAGTTCAAAGAAATTGGTTTCCCATTAAAGGGATTTTTCTACAATTTCCTATGAGTTTTCAAAGTTTTGGATCTAAGAATGGATTTTCATGAAAATGGGTTTTGATCATGAGATTGAGAGAGATTCAAGAAGCTAGGAGATCATAGAAGTGATCTTACCTAAGAATAGATGAAGATTGATCAAAGAATCAAGGTTTTCTAACAAGGTTTCAAGGATTTTCAAGAAAAACAGTGGAGTTTTCTCTAGGTTGAAGGTGAAGTGTTCTTGGCTCTATTTTTAGGGCTGTTGTGCGTGAATGGGGCTGATTTCAACCTTTAAAAAACTGACTTAAGGGCAAAATGGTCATTTGCTTCGAGGGTAAAATGGTAAAAGTGTAAAAAACTATGGTTTGGGGCGTTTTGGTAATTTCGCGTCCAGATTTTTTCGACCGTCATGACGACTCTGGCATACTCTCCCAAGTGTCCTGGCATGATGTGGTATCAAGCCTATCCGTTGTCGGGTCTCATTGAATCCCTTTACGACTCCAAACGCCTTCCGGTTCGAGTGTACAGCCTAATATAATGTATTATTATTATTTTTCGGACTTTGGGATGGATTTTAACAAAGATGTAGAGAATTAAATCCTGAGACTTATTATCTCGTTCATGAGTCCAAATTAGGTCTTGATAGTAGAATAGGACTACTATCCGTGAAAAATAGACCGGTTTCCGTTTGAGCTTTCGCCTAAAACTTAACCATGGCTTCCTATGGTTGTGTAGAGTATTCCTATCTTCTCAGAATATTTTATTTCACTCTCTAGACCCTCTAATAAAATACAAACGTTAAAACACGAAAGAATTAGAAAACGTGAAAATCGTGACGTTACACCTTGTCTGGAAACACTGTGGAACTACATCTAGATGATGAAGATGTCAACTCTTCTGCAGCTGAAGAAGCCCGCCTTGCTCAAGTTTCGGCTCCCTCTCTACCTCCTAGTCTGTCTCCTGAAGTTGCTGACTTCTTGGTAGATCGGATCTCAGCAAGGGTCACTCAAGAGTTGGATCGAAAGATGGATCAGATGTTCTCCTACCTTCATTGCATCTTTCCTGACTTTCCTCCTCCATCTCCTTAGAATCTTTTCATTTCTTTTCTGATGACAATGATGTGCATCGATGACAAACAGGGGGAGAAAATATGAAATGAAACATGTAAAGCTGTTTTGAATATATGAAATGAAAGTAGAATTTGAAAGTTTGGTTATATGTCTTGTTTTTATGCTTTCATAAACCTTATGTTCTGAATTATGTCTTCAATATGCAAAATGCATAATCTTAGGGAGAGTTTTTATAAATAAGAAATACTATTTATACTGCTTCAAAAACATGCTTCATAATAATGTTTGTCGTCATAAAAAAGGGGGAGATTGTTAGAACCAAAACAGTAATGGCTAATGACCCATACAAGTTTTAATGATTAAAAAAATTATTATATGATTGTTGAATTTACTCGAAGTCAAGTTTATGCTAATCCATAAGGTCAAAAGACCTTTGTATGTTTCTGACTTCAGATAGTTCTCCAAAACCAAAGTTTCACCTAGCTCTTAAAGGACAAAAAGCTCACTGCAATATCTTCGTCCAAAGAAACTACATGGTTCGTCCAAATAATCGGTTAGACTATAGTGGTAAAGGTTTACGTACAAAACATGATCATATAGTATTGTGCGTCTAATTGTCTATATTGTGCGTCCAATTGTTTACATTATTTTTGCGTCCAACTGTTTATACATATTGTTTGTCCAATTGTCTATATTGTGCGTCCAATTGTCTACACTACTTGTGCATCCAACTGTCTATATAAATTGTGCGTCCAACTTTTTATATATATGCCTGTGCGTCCACTAACTTCATTTTGCAGATGACGTGGCTCTCTCTTATTCAAAAGTCTTAATTGGTTATAAGGAAATATCTTTTTTCACATAAGACAAAAGAAGGTACGAACATCATACAAAGCAAACCACGTAGAGCAAAGAATCACGTAGAGCAAAACGCTTCTCGGCCATAAAAGGAAAATCAGTCTGCTACCATTCAAACTGCTCCTACCTCCTCATTCTGAAAGGACAAATACACAACAGAGAACAACTGGCAAATGATTCTGTGCCTAACGGATATTTGAATGTGTCTAAATGGAAAAGTTTTCCCACTGTTTTAAAATCACAAGGTCAAGACAAAGTTATAAGAAGACCCTCCTCTGAAGAAGCAAAATAGAGAACACATAAGCAAGTAAATATTCAAGAGAATTCATTGTGCAAACAAAAACCTCAAAGCTTTCACTCTCTAGAAATTGATCTGTAAACCTTCTCATTCTTTCATTGTAAAGTTGCAAACAGATTGTTAAAGAGCTATATCGTGTAAAACTCTCACTGTAGTGAGTTTGTCAAAAGCTCAGAAAAAACCCTCTCCATTCTTAGAATTTGTTGAGCCTGAAGAGGCTTGTCTGTAAAAGAATACTTGTAGCCTGGAGAGGTGTAGAATACTTGGAGTTGTAGTCTTGGAGAGACTTGGAAACAGCTTGTGAAAAGTGCTAAGAGTTTTAGTGGAAAAACCTTCTGAAGGAAGGGACTGGACGTAGCTCTTTTATTTGAAAGAGTGAACCAGGATATATCTTTGTGTGAATCTCTCTATCCTTATCTTGTTACATTTTTATTTATTACAAACTTGGGGATTGAAAACAAGGTATCTTAAATGCTTATAATCGTTTTGGTGTGTTCTTTCATCTTACTTGCCTTAAACGTTTGCTTGAAAAAGGTTTTCGAAAATCGGTTAAGAAATACAGTTCAACCCCCCTTCTTGTGTTTCCCTATTTCACTTTCAATATACTTATTATCGGTTAGGCTTGGACCTATGTCTGTATACAATATTGTTTCTATTCTTGTACGTAATTATGTATGACTTCTAGAAATGCTAGGTGAACCTAAGTTCATTTATTATTACTTACTTTACTAATCCCATTATATCTGCGAAAAGAAAAGAAAACGAAAACCATTTTTTCCGCATTAATATTGTATTCGACCTTATAATCGTTCGGGAATGTGAAACTCGGGAAAATTTCGGAAGGATTATGCAAATTTACAGATGTGTCCTAAGTGTAATGCCTCACGGTATAAGAAGAAAGAATCGACTCCAGAGAATATTCTGTGGTATTTTCCCATAATTCCCAGATTTAGGCACATGTACCTTAGCTCGAAAGATGTGAAGCACTTGACATGGCATGAGTTATGAAAGGACTAGAGATGGCAAGTTACGGTACCCGACAAATTCTCCTCAATGGAAAAGAATTGATCATGATTATCCTCATTTCGGGCAAGAACCAAGAAACCTAAGGCTTGCATTGTCCACTGACGGTAACCCGCATGGTATTCAAAGTAGCTCTTACAGTTTATGGCCTGTGATTTTGGTGATCTACAACCAACCCCCATGGGTATACATGAAACTTAAATATATGATTTTGGCCGCTCATACACTAGCTAGAAAAGAGAAATTGCTCTTTGTAAGTTTCTTCATGGATTAATTAAGGTACTAGAGGGGCACTCTTCAAACTTTAGGAACCTCGTGGATATGAAAGATTTGAAGTTACATGGTCTAAAGTCCCATTGACTGCCATGTCCTCTTGGAGAATTTGCCACCTATCGGTATACAGTCAATTTTACCTAACAAAGTGCGGGAGACCTTGACTAAACTCTGTTTCTTCTTCAAGGCAATTTGCAGTAAGGTGATTGATCCTAGGAAGTTGCCGACGTTGCAGAAAGAGATTGTTGTGACTTTGTGTGAACTTAAAATGTATTTCCCGCCTACATTTTTTGATATAATGGTTCATTTAACCGTTCACCTAGTTAGAGAGACACAATTGTGTGGCCATGCTTATATGAGATGGATGTAGTCTGTTGAGCATTACATGAAGATACTGAAACGGTATATGAAAAACCGATCACGACCAGAGGGTTGTATTGTTGAACGTTACATAGTCGAAGAAGTTGTTGAGTTTTGTACCGAGTACCTCACTGATGTTGATTCCATAGGGTTGACAAAGTCTCGTCGCACAGGGAGAACGATGGGTCAAGGTATTACTAGAACTGAACTAGTGACTATACAGCGGACAGAATGGGAGCAAGTACACTTGTATGTTCTGCACAATGCCGATGAGGTTGAGTCATATGTTGAAAAACACAAGCACATAATTCAGGGTTTGTATCCCAATAAGAGTCAGAATTGATTGACAAGAGAACACAAACGGTGTTTCATACCATGGCTAAAGATCACATTTCTGCAGAGTTTGCTATAAATCCTACATCGGTTTTAGAAAGGTTGAGATGGTTAGCGAGAGGTCCAACAATACATGTCTTCTCTCACACCGGTTATCTAATGAACTGGTTAACATTTTATACAAAAAAAAAAAACAAGATGATCAGAGTAAAATGCAAAATAGTGAGGTCACTCTTGTAGCTCACGCCATGCATATCGTAAGTGCCAAAGACAGAAACCCCATATACGCGAATATGTCATATTTCGGGATAATTGAACGTATATGGGAGTTGGATTACACGATGTTTCGGGTGCCTGTGTTCCAATGTAAGTGGGTTGACAATAATAACGGTGTACAGATGGATGAGTTGGGGTTGTTGTGTGTGGATTTCAATAAGGTGGGGTATAAAGACGAGCCCTTTATTTTAGCATCGTAAGCTCAATAAGTGTACTATGTCATCGATCCAGCTGATACAAAGTGGTCCATCATTCTATTGACTAACAAAACGAATGTTAGTGGGATTAATGATCAAGCACATGAAGATGCTAATATTGAGGATGATCTTTTCTTCGGGACATCGCAATCACTTCAGTCCAATCCAACTATAGATGAGGGTTTGTACATTAGAAATGATCATGACAAGGGTCTTTGGGTCAATCCATTGTTTCATAACAATAAGGGACACATAAGTCTAAATCCAACGAGGAAGAGGAAAAGATTTACTTAAACATGTAAGCAGATTTTGTTTTTTTAATTTCTTCATTAACTTAAATTTATATTCATCGTTTTTACTTAAACATGTAGCATCATGATTTTGTTTTGTTTTTTTTTTTTTTTAATTTCTTCACCAATTAAATTTACTTAAACATGTTTTTCTAATTTATATTGTGATCTGACGTTTTTACTTGTGTTGCAGATCATGACTTCATCCAATGATCATGATGGCAGTTCGGATTCTAGCCTAGAGGCACCCGAAACACAAATGAGGCGTCGTGGATCGACGTTCAAGAAGAATACGATCCTTAAGAGGAATAGTGGTTTTGAGATTACAGGTATATAAGATCATTATTAATTAAGTATTTCGTTTTATTAATTAAGTGTTTCATTATTTTATTAATCAAATATTTCATTTTATCAGATTGCCTGGAATACAAAAGGCAAACCCATTGGTGACAATGGGAAGGAGCTAAAGAGTTACATTGGGGCAATAGTCCGGCAAACGGTCCCAATTACATGCAAGACGTGGAAGGATAAAACATTGAACGAGGCCAAATCAAACATCTGGGGCGATATACAGGTAAATAAGTAATAATTAATTAACATTTGTTTCTTAATTAGCATGTATACTTTTAAACTTACACCTTTATTGTTTCCGCAGACTATTTTTGACATTGATGAGTCTCGAAGGAAAATAGTATTCTAGATTGTCGGAAAATGTCACCGGACATTCCGAACAAAGTTGAGGAACAAGTATGTAAAAGATAAGGGTGGGAATGTCAAACATGAGCCTCTAGCAAAGTACGCAGACATGATAAAGGTGGACAACTGGAGAGCTTTTGTAATGACACGCACAGAAAATGAGGCATTTAAGGTATGTACAATATAACCCTGTTTCTTAACTTAATTTATATATATTAAATCATGCATTGATATATACTTCCGTGTCTATGTAGAAAACAAGTAAAGCAAATCGGGTTAGAGCGTCAAACCCTCCATACCCTTACAAAGTACGGCGTACAGGTTATGATGGTCTCGAGGAACAAATTGGAAGTACAATATATATCCTTATAACTTGTTGATTAACCCACTTATGATTTCTTCCTTAGCATTGATAATTTTTATGTAATTTGTGTGTTCAAATGTATAGCTGAAGAATGTGGGAGGGGATCCTACCACCGAGGCATTTGAGCGGGGTACTTTATGGATGACAGCCCGCATGGGCCATGATGGCCAGATTTTGCACCCCACCACTAAGAAAGTGACTGACAAAATTGTAAGTATACGCCCTCATTAATTAACTTAATTCATTTGTAATTTTCTTATTATAATTATGTGTAACATCTTATTAATTTGTTCGTTAATATTTGTGTCACAGATGTCCTTATCAGAGTCTGTATCACAGGTGGAGATTGAGACGACCCCATATACATGAAATCATCCCATTAGGTGCAAAACGTTCTCAACGCTCTAATACCACGAAAATGAGGCGATCCTCCATTCTCCAAAGGATAATCCCATTAGTCCCAAGCTCCTATTATTAACTATGCTTAACCGTATTATAGCGATAGCGTGGTATTCAAGTAGCGTAGCGGAAAAGAGCGCATAAAAGCATTTAATCATACGGAAAGCATGGAAAACACATCAGAGTAGACGCAAATAAAGTAACTATACAAATACCATGCATAACCTAGCCCCATCAAGAGGGCACTGTACATACATATAGAAACTATTGGGGTAAGCCCTAGTGGCCAATCTATTTTGAATAGATAATCATTTGTATCATGACTTTGATCATATATTTGATATATGTATAAGACATTTATTTATTATGTTATATTTGATGATCATATTTATAGCATAATAAAGTCCTTAGAATAGGTAGTTCATTTAATGGAACGTCAAGTATGCCTTGACCGTGAGATGCCATTAAGTCTTAGAACACTATTCTTAAATATCCATAGTCAAGTATTATTATTAATAAGGACAATAATAATACATTGAGACTATTATGTGAGTGTACTGATGACCACATCTCACGAGTCATATATATAAGATATCAAGTCTTCACATAGGTATAAATATTAATGGAATATTTATACTGGAATGACCCGCTATGAAAACGTTGCATAATAGTTATGTAAGTGTCATAAGCGATTCTCATGGTGACTATAGTGAAGTAGTCCTATGACTTGAAGTCACTACGATTCCTAACATATGTAGTTGTAGGCTTTAATACTATTAAATGTTGTCTGTAACAGGACAACTATAAATATAGTTATTGGGCCTGCAATGAAACATGTTAAGGAATGTGAGTGATGTAGATAGGATTCGTCCCTCCTACATAGCAGGAGTAATGTCTATAGGCCTCTTGATGGTATGCGACGTAGAAATGCATGGCTATGCTAAGGTGGGACAATATGAGATATTGGGCCCACATGATCGTACGTTAATTACTATATCAAGAAATAAATAATTGGACTTAACAAGAATGACACATTTATGCCTTGTGTTCAATTAAGACATTGAGACGAAAGGACGTTGACTGCACATTATATATGGTTACAATATAGTTTTATTGTATCACCAATATTCTAATTAATTGGGTAGCAATGATGTATTGCTAGATGCCGCTCATTGTTTATAATATTAATTAATTATTAGTGTGATTAATAATAATTAATATTAATGCCAATTAATTGAGAACCTATAGGGTCACACGCATAGATCAAATGTTCAGAGAATTAATTTAATTGATTAATTAAATATAATTTAATTAATAATTAAACATTGGGCCTGTAGCGTACAGTAGCCCAACTGGGTTAGGTTAAGTGAGTGACAGCTATTAGTAAGTTGTGCACATCACATAAGATACACACAACACAGAGCACTCATAACGGCCGTTGTACACCCTTGACAGACACGCCCTCTTTTCTCTCTCTTTGTGCTATGCTTCTCCCAATCCAGATAGCTAGCACTACGCTATCTCTGACGTTGGTTTGCTCGCGTGGACTTAGTAGAGGTACTGCTACTTTACAATACTGGTGATAGAGAATAACCTCTCCCTTTGTGGTGATAGGAGCAGCGTTCCTCGGATCTGCTACACTGTAGCTGTGTAGATCAAATTGTCATTCACACCATAGCAGTGTTTGTGATTTACCAGTGTTGCTGACGTGCTCGTAATGTTCGTGGTAAAGCTATACTTCAAGAGGTAAACACAATATCCTTGTGATTCATGTGCAATATGTGGTCCTTTAGTAAAGAGGTTTTTTCCGCTCAAGAGGTTTTTATAAATTGTTTTTTAAAAATTATCCCTCTTGAAACCCCAACAGTGGTATCAGTGCGTCTGGTCGTAGTTTGCCATGTATCCTAGGATTGTTTGCCATTGTATGATAACATGTTTATTGCTTTTAAATATGATTTCTATGTTTAAAAGCATGTTTGTATGATTTGTATGTGATATAAATCTCTTTGAACAGTTTTGTGTGCTTGGTTCTGCTCCTGACATTAACAAGGATTCGCTTCTGGAATCCTGCTGTGTTATTTGGCACGGCCCTGCTCCCTGTAGCACGACCGTGCACGTTTAAGTTAGCGTTAGTGAACGCGTAGCACGGTCGTGCACCGTTTGGCACGATCGTGCCACTTTTGAACAGCATCAGAGAGTTTTCAGCATGGCTGTGCCCTGTTTGGCACAGTCGTGCACATGTTGAACAGCGTTAGCGAGTTTTCAGCACGGTCGTGCACCGTTTGGCACAACCATGCTGATGGACAGAATGTGATTTTGTCCCCTTTTGCATATTTATAAATTGTTTGTTACATGTGCGGTATATGGTCATGGCCCTAGTTTTGGTGTTTTATTTCATTTGGTAAATACGACCTGAGTGTCGTGATTTATTATATTTATTTTATAAATATGGCATGCGTATCGTGATATTTACTTTATTTATTTATTTTAAATTTTGTAAATTGCTCGAGATGACATGGAGGCAACACCAAATCATGACGCCAGTGGGAGGAACTTTGGAAGTTTGCTCGAGGGTCAAAGATTGTAATAATTAGTTTTAGTTATTGCACATTAGGAGACCATAACAATAATACCTTTTATAAGTCTTGTATGTTTATGTATGTGATGCATGAAATGTATGAGATGTATGATTTAAATTTGGAATTTAAATTGTATGATAGCATGGATGTCATTATATGCTTAATATGTTTTGAATGTATGTAAGCTAGAATGCCATGTATGCTATGAGAGACGTTTATATGATAAACAAGCCGGTGAGATCATTTAATAATTAAATTCCCTCAATAAATTAAGTTATTAAATGCCTCTTGATGTAACGCCCTTCGTTACATTAGTAACCCAAAATAATTAATTTAAATAAAAGAAGGTAAATAAAATTTTTTTTAAATAAATATTGAATAAATACTTAATATAATAATAATCCAAAATAATTGTTTACATTAATTCAAAAAGCAAAATATCATAGGTTTCAGAACCTCAAAACCGGGCGTCTATAACATCTCGCACAAGAGAATAATTAAAAGATAATAAAGGTCCTCCTAGCATATGTCATACAATACTAACCAAGCTAAACTACTAGAATAAAATCTTTAAACGTCTGGTTGCTCGACAGAGTCGTCCTCGGACTCTGAAAACAATACTACTAATGAGATATAAAATCCAAGTGAACAGAAATACATTTTAAAAGGTTTTCGCAAAAGCATTGTTCTCAGCCGGTGCGGTAACCGGAAAAACTGTCAATGGTACCCGCTATTTTCAAAATAGTGTATAATAAAATAATATTAATAATAATATAAATTATTATTGACAATAAACAGTCATCATCAATACATCATAATTGAAGTATGCCAAAGTCTCATAGATCAAATAATCACAAATATCCTCAAATGTCATATGACTTCCAAACAGCACATCACAATGGCGTCCCATTGCCGACCTTACTCATGAAGGTATTTCGATGTCACATTCTCTTCAGTGACTTTACTCTTTTCGATACCAACCACTGTACACTGGTGGTATTACTCATTTCGACATCCTGACGTGTGGCGATGTTGCTTTCGATACCCCATTATGACGGTATTTCATATTTCGACACCCGAATTCATTGGCGGTGTTACTTTCGATACCCTTATCATAGGCGGTATTGCAGCAAACAACAATCATCACATTTACAGTTATCGAATCTTGTCATAAACCCTAATATCATCATATAATCAAATACAACATGTCAATCAACCAAATCATGTACAAATCATTCATATCATAGCATCAATCTAAATAATAAACATTTAATTGACAGTAGAAACACCTTAGAAGAAAAATCCCCAAATTTGTAAAAATCAGGATTTGACCAAACGCATGATTATTTTCCAAAAATGCATTTTGAAAACATAACCCAAACCCCAAATCAATTTGCACCATGGAAAAGGGTGAAAAAGAGTATTTCTACTCACCACTTGAAGACCTTCAAGAATCTCCAAGCGTAACCTATGGCGAATCCTAGATGTTGCCTTCCTCAAACTTGAATCTCCTTCTCCTTCTCCTTCTTTTTTCATCTTCTTCTTCTACCTCTTCTTGTTGTTGTGGTTGTTGATGTTGTTGTTGTTCTCCTTCCAAACTCACCGGAACCGGTAATGGATAAGCCTCACGTCGCTTTCACGCCACCTCACCTAGACACCTCACCACCTTATCCATATGTAATTATTACATGGTGACTCATCACCATAGTAATGATGACAAGGGGTGAGTCACATAGGTGACTCACCATAGTCATGATGACCTAATGTAAATTGACAATTTTGCCCCTAAAGGAAATGACCTTTTTGCCCTTAAGTAAGTTTTATCACATCCTTACCTTTCCTATATATAGCCACGCCATTCACCTCATCCATTCCTCTTTCACTTCTCTTTCTTCTTCATGTTCAAAGTCTTCAAGGTTCCTACCTCAATTTCTCTCCATTCTTCAAGAACTTTGAGAAGTAAACTTGACAAGCTTGATCATCTTCATTATCTAGGAGGAAGTAATATAATGGAATGAGAGTGATAAGGAAGTAATATAATGGAATAAGCTTCCATATTTTCGTGAGCTAGAAGAAAGAGAAGGCAAGGTGGAAGCAAAAGTGAAACCATGTTGGAAGCCTTGATGCTTGGTTGAAGCAGTCTCAGTAAGATTGTTGGCACAAGTTCATCAACCGTTGGATCATGTTCAAACTTGGTAAGGAGGTTCCGAACATGTGGTTGTTTAGTTTCACCGTTCGGATTTTCGGTTTAAGGTCTAGAGTGGGAGATATGAAGCTTACATCGTGGTCATAGTGTGTGAGAAACTCATCCCGTATATCACCTAACCTGCGACGGTAAAACCTTTGCCAGAGATTCGTTAACCGTTGGATTGGACTGAAATTTGGGAAGTAAGTTTTGGACACGTTGTTATTTATCTTCACCGTTCAGATTTCCATGAAGAAGTCCTTAACTCGAGATATGGAGTTCAAACCATGTCCATTATTTTGGTACCTTTTCCCTAGACTCTTGGGCTGACTTTTGAATATGCCTTCGCCGAAGTCCAGCTGCTGTTCTCTATCTTTGGAAGTGTTGGCGAGCTACGTGGTGAGCTCGTAGTGGTTGTGGTTGTGGTTGTGCTCGTCGCGTTTGTGAGATCAAGGGTCAAGGCTGTCTGTGAATACAAGAGTGTACGGGAACGGATTACCAGGTGAGAAGGAAGAAACCTCATATATCTGGGAATTGTAAGCGTAGTATATAATTGTTAACATGTGTAGGGATCCTCAGACCCTACTAATGGCTGAGCGCCGATAAAGTACTTAAACCCTAGGTTTGGTTTACTTTGGGCTATCGCCGTTGGATCGATCTATGATATATGTTGATTGATGATGTGCGTTTACTTGTGGTATTTGTGATGATTGATAACATGATTATTTGTGGTGATTGATAACATGCTTAAATGATGTCCTACATGATAACATGCTAGATGAGATGTTTGTGATAATAACTTGTTTGTGGTGATAACCTGCTTAATTGCATTTTGGTATGCTTATACGAATGCTATACTCCATGCTATGACATGTGATGTGTTTGTGACTGATATGATCTTGGTTGATTTTGGAGATGATTGGTATATGGTTAGGATTATAGGAGAATGATTGACTTAGGAGATGATTGGAATGTTGTTAGGGATTATAGGATGACGATTGGAATGTTGTTAGGGATTATCGGATGACGATTGGAATGTTGTTATGGATTATCGGATGACGATTGAAATGTTGTTAAGGATTATAGGATAATGAATGTGGATCTATGTTGTAAGTGGCTCTCATAGTTGGAGAGCGGCATCCTCGCAGTTGGAGGATGTGGGCTTGAGGCATTAGTAAGTTGTTGTTGAAATGATGGATGCATAATCATAACATTTGCAATATTGTGGTGGAAAGTCGCGGGATTTACTGCAACAGCTGTCTGAACAATTATCACACGAGGTGGATTACTTGTGACAATTGCAACAGCAGTTTGAGTGGTTGTCACAAGGGGGCTATATGACTAACTGTAATCATATATGCTGGTACACAACTGCAGCAGCAGTTTGAGTGGTTGTGTATAGGGTTACGTGTGTGTACTTGCCACATCAACTTGCCAGCAGTGATCACGCGAGGTCGGGACTTATGACAATTGCAACAGCAGTTTGAGTGGTTGTCACAAGGAGCTGTATGAATAGCTGCAATAGCAGTTTGAGTGGTTGTGTACAGGGAGCCGTCTGTATGGTCGCAACAGCAGTTTGAGTGACTGTCACATGAGGTCGAGGTGGACGTCCTGGGAACCAGTAACCTGGACTACCGACTCTATGCCCTTATAGTTGGAGGGTGACTTCCTACCTTGGAAAATGATTACTTCACAGTTGATTTGAAGGACAGTATTTCCAAGGGCCAGGAACATAGTTATGCATATAGAATAGGCGATGATCCCTAGATATGATACTTTGAGGTTGATTGTTGTAGAATTGATGGTGATCTCTAGTTGTGATACTTTAGGTCAACTATTGTGATGTGTAGAATAGGCAATGATCCGTAGTTGTGATACTTTGAGGATGACTGTTGTAGACTAGGCGATGATCCATAGTGGTGATACTTTGAGGTTGATTGTTGTGCTGAACTCGAGAGATGGATGTGTTTGCTGATTGTGTGCTATTGTACATGTTGATGTGTTATATGCTACGTGATTTCCCTTTTGTATGATAGTGTAGCGTTTTTTACCTCCTATGCATATTTCTCCATGTTTACATATATGTGGTTGTCCGGATAGTGATCCGAAGACGGAAGTTCCGATTGGTCATCGGAAGTGCTACAGCAGGTGAAGCTGACCCAAGGTGTACTCTATCGTCAGTAACAAGTGTGGCATCAGCGCTTCTCTAATAGATAGAGATCTCAGAGGTATCTTTGAGTCTCTTGTGAGTTGTACCACGGCCAGTGGGGTGTTTATGTTTGTTGTTGTTATTTTTACACCATGGCTTCCAGGCGAAACTCTGATGTGAAATTCTCGAACTGTGATAAGTTCTTATCTGCTTAACTGTTGAAGTGAAATTTTTTTTGCTGTGTTTTAAGGTATTAGAAAGAGTAAGGTTAAGTTTTGAAAGCGTCTAATGGGATTATCCTACGTAAGTGGGGTCGTCTCATTGTTATGGTATCAGAGCAGTTCGGTTGTATCCGGACTGTGTGGTCTAGGAAGTTGTTACTGGCCGTGTCTAGTCGAACCCGCATTTGGTATTGACTATGTTTAGAAACTGGGTAGAGTATTCGATACGCGCGAGTTATCAACAGTGATAACTGTTTCAAGCGTTTGTAAGGCATATAGTGTTGTATGTCTTACAAATATGGGCTGATAATTTCTTTTAAAAAGAAATTACTGGCTTGCGGACGAGGTAGACGACGTGGTAAAAAGGCCACAGAGGGTGCCGTTGAACCCAGAAATGGTAACGGTGAGAGTTCCCACATTGGGAGTGGGATAGAGGCAGAATCCGAGAGGTGAAGCAGAGATGGAAGATGCTGAGTTGTGTACTTTCCTGGAAACGGAAGCCGTCGCAGTTCAACTTTTTGTTCGTTGAGAATATTGGGAATTTCGATTGTCAACCTAGTAATAAATCTCTTGGGAGGAAGGAACTCTATTACAGTTGTGATTGTGATTATGTAGCCGTCCATTCTCACAATCCATACCCTATTGGAAATCCTTTTTGAGGTATTAGATCTCCTATCATATTCTTAATTTGGTCAATTTTCTTTTGATGTGTAACGTGAGACATGTATCTATTTTCATCCTCCTTGTCATTCGTTAATATCTTTCTTTACAACTTTCTCTTCCATTTACGAGATTACGAGAGGCAAGTAGAACGACTTCGGATGATTCCTCAGATCTTGTAAGAAGGATAGTAGTTTGCCAAGTGGGACAAGTGTGAGTTTTGTTTGAGGAAGTTAAGTTGGGACAAGTAGTTGAAGGACAAAATTTTAGTAAGATACGTCGAATTTCGAGGACGAAATTCTTTTTAAGGGGGGTGGTAATGTAACATCCCAATTTTCAGATCGGTAAAGTATCCAAATCTTATCGGAGTCATAGTGGCAAAGTTATAAATATCAAGATATTTTGGAGAAGTAATCATGACTACTATAGACAAGTAATCATGACATGGATGACTCATGATGATGAGTCATGGTAGATTAATCATGATGATGATAAGTCATAGTGATGAACTCATCCATTGACTAACCACATTCAAGAACCACATCTCTCGTCTGGTATTTGATTTTATCCCTACGTATCCACTTTTTGGATACCACACAAATATTGTTTTACTCTACATTACTAGTAGATAATTATGGTTAAGGTTTGGGTTGAAGACTCTAACGAAACCCGGTCTGAATACGAGATCACTGGAACCGGTAATGGATAAGCCTCACGTCGCTTTCACGCCACCTCACCTAGACACCTCACCACCTTATCCATATGTATTTATTACATGGTGACTCATCACCATAGTAATGATGACAAGGGGTGAGTCACATAGGTTACTCACCATAGTCATGACCTAGTGTAAAATTACAATTTTGGCCCTAAAGGAAATGATCTTTTTACCCTTAAGTAAGTTTTATCACATCCTTACCTTTCCTATATATATATATATATAGCCACACCATTCCCCTCATCCATTCCTCTTTCACTTCTCTTTCTTCTTCGTGTTCAAAGTCTTCAAGATTCCTACTTCAATTTCTCTCCATTCTTCAAGAACTTTGAGAAGTAAACTTGACAAGCTTGATCATCTTCATCATCTAGGAGGAAGTAATATAATGGAATGAGAGTGAGAAGGAAGTAATATAATCGAATGAGCTTCCATATTTTCGTGAGCTAGAAGAAAGAGAAGGCAAGGTGGAAGCAAAAGTGAAACCATTGTTGGAAGCCTTGAAGCTTAGTTGAAGCAGTCTCAGTAAGATCGTTGGCATAATTTCATCAACCGTTGAATCATGCTCAAACTTGGTAAGGAGATTTCGAACATGTGGTTATTTATTTTCACTGATCGGATTTTCGGTTCAAGGTCTAGAGTGGGTGATATGCAGCTTACATCGTGGTCCTAGTGTGTGAGAAACTCATCCCGTATATCACCTAACCTGCGACAGTAAAACCCTCTCCAGAGATTCGTTAACCGTTGGATTGGGCTGAAATTTGGGACGTAAGTGTTGGACACGTTGATCTTCATCGTCACCGTTCAGATTTCCATGAAGAAGTCCTTAACTCGAGATATGGAGTTCACACCGTGTCCATTATTTTGGTACTCTTGGGCTGACTTTTGAATATGCCTTCGCCGAAGTCCAACTGCTGTTCTCTATCTTTGTAAGTGTTGGGGAGCTACGTGGTGAGCTCGTAGTGGTTGTGGCTGTGCTCGTCGTGTTCGTGAGATCGAGGGTCAAGGCTGTCTGTGAATACAAGAGTGTACGGGAACGGATTACCAAGTGAGGAGAAAGAAACCTCATATATCTGGGAATCGTAAGCATAGTATATAATTGTTAACATGTGTAGGGATCCTCAAACCCTTCTAATGGCCGAACCCCGATAAAGTACTTAAACCCTAGGTTTGGTTTACTTTGGGCTATCGTCGTAGGATCGATCTATGATATATGTTGATTGAGGATGTGTGTTTACTTGTGGTATTTGTGATGATTGATAACATGATTATTTGTGGTGATTGATAACATGCTTAAATGATGTCCTACATGATAACATGCTAGATGAGATGTTTGTGATAATAACTTGTTTGTGGTGATAACATGCTTAATTGCGTTTTGGTATGCTTATACGAATGCTATACTCCATGCTATGACATGTGATGTGTTTGTGACTGATATGATCTTGGTTGATTTTGGAGATGATTGGTATATGGTTAGGATTATAGGAGAATGATTGACTTTGGAGATGATTGGAATGTTGTTAGGGATTATAGGATGACAATGAAATGTTGTTAGGGATTATAGGATAATGAATGTGGATCTATGTTGTAAGTGGCTCTCATAGTTGGAGAGCGGCATCCTCGCAGTTGGAGGATGTGGGCTTGAGGCATTAGTAAGTTGTTGTTGAAATGATGGATGCATAATCATAACATTTGCAATATTGTGGTGGAAAGTCACGGGATTTACTGCAATAGCTGTCTGAACAGTTATCACACGAGGTGGATTACTTGTGACAATTGTAACAGTAGTTTGAGTGGTTGTCACAAGGGGCTATATGACTAACTGCAATCATATATGCTGGTACACAACTGCAACACTAGTTTGAGTGGTTGTGTATAGGGTTACGTGTGTGTACTTGCCACAGCAGCTTGCCAGTAGTGATCACACGAGGTCGGGACTTGTGACAATTGCAACAACAGTTTGAGTGGTTGTCACAAGGAGCTGTATGCATAGCTGCAACAACAGTTTGAGTGGCTACCATATGAGCTGGTACCTCTATACAGCTGCAACAACAGTTTGAGTGGTCGTGTACAGGGAGCCAAGTGTATGATTGCAAGAGCAGTTTGAGTGACTATCTCACGAGGTCGAGGTGGACGTTCTGGGAGACGTCTTGGGAACCAGTAACCTGGACTACTGACTCTATGCCCTTATAGTTGGAGGGTGACTTCCTACCTTGGAAAATGACTACTTCACAGTTGAGTTGTAGGATAGTATTTCCAAGGGCCAGGAACTTAGTTGCGCATATAGAATAGGCGATGATCCCTTGATATGATACTTTGAGGTTGATTGTTGTAGAATTGATGGTGATCTCTAGTTGTGATATTTTAAGGTCGACTATTATGATGTGTAGAATAGGCGATGATCCATAGTTGTGATATTTTGAGGATGACTGTTGTAGAATAGGCGGTGATCCATAGTGGTGATACTTTGAGGTTAATTGTTGTGCTGAACTCGAGAGATGGATGTGTTTGCTGATTGTGTGCTATTGTACATGTTGATGTGTTATATGCTACGTGATTTCCCTTTTGTATGATAGTGTAGCGTTTCTTACCTCCTATGCATATTTCTTCATGTTTACATATATGTGGTTGTCCGGATCGTGATCTGAAGATGGAAGTTCCGATTGGTCATCGGAAGTGCTACAGCAGGTGAAGCTGACCCAAGGTGTACTCTATCGTCAGTAACAAGTGTGGCATCAGCGCTTCTCAAATAGATAGAGATCTCAGAGGTATCTTTGAGTCTCTTGTGAGTTGTACCACGGCCAGTGGGGTGTTTATGTTTGTTGTTGTTATTTTTACACCATGGCTTCCAAGCGAAACTCTGATGTGAAATTCTTGAATTGTGATAAGTTCTTATCTGCTTAACTGTTGAAGTGAAAATTTTTTTGCTGTGTTTTAAGGTATCAAAGAGAGTGAGGTTAAGTTTTGAAAGCGTCTAATGGGATTATCCTACGTAAGTGGGGTCGTCTCATGCTCGCGATTGGCATGGCCGTTCCAATCAGAGTCAAAGTTTGCATAATTTCCGACACGGGCGTGCTATTAGTTAGCACAACGTAGCTCATACGGTGCTCTATCGGCACGGGTGTGCTAAACTACCTCAACTATTTTCCATTTTCTGACACGGCCGTGCTAATAGTTAGCACGGCACGGCTTAGGCCATTCTTTTTTGGCATGGGCGTGCCAAACGTGAGCACTGGCGTGCTGACGCTACTGTGATAGATTTTCAACTTAAAGCTTCTTCCTTTTATTCTTTTGGTCAATATACCACCCTTAAGGTTCGAAGTCAACAACTCTAAGCCTCCCTAACACTTTAATAATTTTATTTGCTAAGATTAAAGTCTCTTATATCTTTATTTAATTTTTGGGATGTTACATTTTCTCCCCTCCTTTAAGAATTTCGTCCCCGAAGTTAACTTCACCCTCACGTACGAAGCAAATACAAGTAATGTACCTTCAACAACATGGTCTGGGCATCGGCGCACCAAGTCTTCTTCGGGTTCCCAAATAGCCTCTTTTGGAGTTAAATCTTTCCTAAACCAGCTTCACCAAAGGGATTGTCTTGCTCCATAGAGTCTTAGTGCTCTTGTTGATGATCTGACTAGGCCTGAGCTTTTAGATTAAGTTATCCTTCAATTGTATTGACTCAGGAGCTATTAAATGATACACATCTGACACATTTCCGGAGTTGAGAAACAGGAAATACATCATGAAGGTTTGACGACCATGTTGGATGAGCCAATTGGTATGCTACAGGTCTGACTCTCTTAAGGATTTGTAAGGGACTCATAAACAAGGAATTAGTTTTCTGACTGACTTTGACTCCCACATCCCAATCTTAGGAATAACTCTCAAGAATACATGCTCCTCTTCGTAAAATTCTAAAGGCTTTCTTTTCTAGTCGACACAACACTCTTTAACTATTCTGCGCAATGCGCAACTTTCCCCTCTAAAATCTAATTGTGGTCTCTTGGATTAAATCTGGTCATAACAAGATCTCCTCACCTACTATATATTAACATAAAGGGAACCTACATATCCTAATCACCCCATCAATATACATATAATCATTAACTATTTCATCACATATTAAGTGTATAATTCATGACACCTTAAATATAAACATAATTTTAAAGAAAATCAATGATAACATTTACAGACTAAAATCATGCACTTAAGCGTTTTTTTCTGTCCATCATACTAAAATAATAACATCTTTACTTGCATTCCATCATTATAAGCATTCTCAGAAAAGATTCATAACAAACAATTCACAAAAGAAATTAAATTAAAGTATTACACCTTTCATACGTAGATCTTATAGTCCCTTATATATATTCCACACCAAATTTATTATATTATTTACAACACAGAGGAATTTTTTTTAATAAATAAACAAATAAGTAAAACAAGGAAAGAAAAAGAGAAACAATAGAGACATCCACATACTAAGTCTTATCTAGTTCAAGTTGCTAACTTCATAAGTAAAGAAACAGTTTCACTTTCTGTTAAGAGATGATCTTACTAAAACCAAATTTTGGTAACAAAAGGAAAATAAAATTTAATTAACTTGCAATTAAACTGTGCAGTCATTGTACAAATACGACTTTCAAATCAAACTTCTTCAATAAATACCGTAATTTTGATTTTTTAAGTAAGCAAATAAAAATAAGAAATAACATTTTTTTGTCTTTTCGATCTTTGACAAGAAATATAAGTTTATTAAGATTCGACAGACCATTAATCTATATGGGAAATAAATCCAAAGGGTATATTACTTGCGATTAATATCTGGTCACTTAAGAAGTAATCTGAAATTTCAAGCAAAATGATTTTCTAAAAAAGTTATATAACAAAATTACAGCATATATATATATATATATATATATATATATATATATATATATATATATATATATATATATATATATATTCTTTAATACCACATCCATTTTTATTCATAACCCCCAATACATCATCTTTAAATCTTGATACATCATAGTTATTCGTGGATGTATGGGTAACTTTCCTTTATATGCCTCTTCTAACATTTTTTTTTAAGACTCCACTCTTTAGAAACAACGATCCTATTCTTAAACAATAATAGACCATCATCACATAATTCCCTTGATCCTAAAGAGATTGCAATTCTAGTCTAAAACTGCTCTCGGTTAATCTATTTTCTAAGGTCATGATAAATTCCAACCTATTCAATTTCAACCTTAAAGCATTTAAGGTTACATTGAAATTCATGTCCATAAACTCTTCTAAGGTATTCATCCCTAACACTAATATGCAAGGATCTTCTATTTAGAGCCTCTACCACTACATTGGCTTTTCCTAAACTGTATTTCAACTAAAATTCATAGTCCTTAAGAAATTTCATCCACCTTCCTTGCCTCATTTTTAATTCTATTTTTTTTTCTAACAATTATTTAAGGCTCTTATGATCTTTAAAAACTTCGATTTTATTCCATATAAGATATTTTTCTTTCCTAGTCAACTTGATCAGAAATAAGGCTAGCCTAGAGAAATCATTTATAACTTCGTATTATACGCTTTCAATTCTAGGAACTTCTTACACCTGTCACTTCTTAGGCTGCTCTCATCCTATCACTACATCTACTTTACTTGAATCAAACGCCACTCTACTCAAATGATCTAAGGTCATTTATCCTAGGAAAAAGATATCTATTCTCAATGGATATTTTTGTTTGATTATCTAATGTCCACACATAGGTTCATACTCCCATCATTTTTTTTCCACTGTAAGCACTCAAAACTTATCACAAAATTAAACATATTTCTTAACAATAAATAAAGTGGGATTTGATGTACACTATAGTCAAGTAAAAATGAATTAGATTCAAATAATAATAATAATAAAAACAACAGCAATTCTGAATAGATGGTGAAACAATGCAACGGGGAAAGAAAATTTAATTCCAAATCAATATGGTTTTACTTAAAAAAAATAAACACCGACACAAAAGCATATTTCCATTTATAAATTGAAAACTCATTGAAGCAAAAGGAAGTTAAAAACTTGAATTCAAATCAAGTGAGACTTTCTTTGGGAAATTTTGCTATCAAGAAGAATATGCACATAAAATGATAAATTGTAATGCCTTATATTAGCGTCTAGAATCTAACACAAGACATCCACAATTATTTTGATATTCAAACCAATAGTCTTAACACAACGGCCATACATGACCTTACAAATCACAAAATATTACATAGTAGTTTTCGAAATCTTAAAGAGAATAAAAAAAAGAAATCTGGAAACTTCATTAAAACAGTTTATGAAGTCCAGAGGTACATAATAAACGTTCCCAAAATACATATTGAGTCCAGCTTAATTTCCTTCGAATCTTCAATATCCTCCAAGGCACCTAAACCTGCTCATCTGAAATAATAGGGAGCCGAGTGAGAAAATAATTCTCAGCGAGCTTTTGCTTCAAGTAAGAATATATGAATAATCAATACCTTTTAAGCAATAGAAAATGAATTTGAGCATGGGCATTTTAAAACATAAAACATTCACTAGGTAACTTCAAGTGTGAGGGACTTTAAGTACTCTAGTTTAAAAATTTTAGATTTTGATATGACAGTCAGAGCTCTATGACAACATTCAGGCGTCCCTTAATTGCTAATATCATATCCTAGCCTTCAAGAAGATGAAGGACTTACAAAAAACATTTCTCACCCACAATTACTATTGTGGCCATAATGGCTAAATTTAGTTTCGAAACTTTATGTTTCACCAGATATAGACCACTTTAAATTCTTAATGCCATGCTATAATTCGTTTTCTCAAAATTCATATCCATTCACAAAGGGGACAGCAAGTGTCCATGGCAGTAAGCACCAAACCATCATTTATAATTAGCAAAACTATCACAATTTGAAAAGAAAGGTCTATGGTTACCATTCCCACCATTTAATTCACAGCTCAAAACATCCATTCAATAACAATTAGGAGCTATTTAAGACTCAACCAAAACTGAACATGTCAATAAAATACTGATAACAGGTTTAAAAATATCCCTAAACCAAATTCACAAACTTAGGGGATTATCCTTTTCAAAATCTGTCAACAGGAGTTTTCAGCAACTTACAATAGTTTTCAACATCCAAACTGAGTCAAATGTCGAAATTTCAAAGCCTATACTGTCACAAATTTTGTCTATTTTCTAATGGCATAGGAATTAACTCAATCCAATATCATTACAATTTATTACAAATTTAACATCACAACAATATCAATACAGATTTTACTACATTAACAGCAACTTGTATGTCGGTTTTCTCCCTCAATACTTAATGAAATTTATCCATTCCAGAGTCTATTTCGAAGAGAATTAAGTCTAGTTTTCAATGGTACAAGAATTAACTCAATCCAACATTATTACATGATGGAAACAAAGGAGGGGCAAGTGAACTTTGCAACAAGAGGAGGTCAATCCATTCAAGTCCAATTCAAACTCTTTAAGTCCAAGTGATCCTCTTTAATATTTTGAATATATCTTGAGTTATGGATATCCGAATGCAGTGATATATAATGCGTTGGAAATATCACTAAATTATCTATAAATGTTATCTCAAGCATAAAGACCTCATTCGGCGTCTATCATGATGAAAACCGGACTAGAAGTTGGGAACGTTGTTCTGGACGGATTTGACTTAATTAGGCATTTTTAGGCTTGTAATTGGTTTTGGTCTTAAATTATATTTTGGGCTATATGGGCCACGAAATTACTCAGCCACCTTAACCTAGAATGTTCCTTAGCTTCTATAAATAGGACTTGTATGACCTCATTTACATAACTTTGAATGAAATTAGAATTTATCCTATTTGGGTATTTTTGTGAGTTGAGCATTGGCTCCTCCTCTTCAAGTTCTTGGATTAGAACTTGTTTGATTCTTATCAAAGAGTTCTATCTCTTTGTGGCGAATCCTCCTTGGCTTATCAATCTTCCAATTCTTTGGATGATTGTGGCGCCTTCCCCTTCATCTTCTTCCTCTTCCATTTTCTTAATTTATCTTATGTTCTTCTTTACATTTGCGCCATTAACATTCTGTTTTTAGTTGTTGCACTTTCATTCTTATTTGTTTAAGTTTCTTATTTAGTTATTTACACTCCTTGGTGGATTCCTTTTGTTCTTCATATTCGGGTGACAACCGCACCTTTTTCTTCCCCAATTCTTCTCATCATTTTTACATAAGAACTAAGAACAAGCTCTTGGATAGATCCTTCAAATTTGATGATTCTAACTTGGATCATATCAGTACAATTTATAAAAAATTTAACATCACAACGGTATCAGTACAGAGTTTACTACATTAACAGTAACTTGCATGTCGTTTTTCTCCCTCAATACTTAATGACATTTATCCATTTCAGAGTCTATTTCGAAGGGAATTAAGTATAGTTTTCAATGGTACAAGAATCACTTCGAAATAAGCTCGGTGGAGGAAGTTATGGCTGAAATACTGACAGGGGTGCATACGGGTTTAAGAGATTTTTACATCACCCTTATGAATTTTTCATCAAAATCAACCTCTATACAACATGCAACCAAAAATCAGTTCTTCAACATCAATTATGAGTTCAATCATGCATTTTACAGAATTAATTGAAACATTTAACAAGAAATTGGGATTTATGGTTACCCAATGTTACAAACAACAAAACTTACATGATTATGTAATAGAATCAAGGTTGTTAATGTTGGTCTTTCTTGAGTTCCATCCTAAGCTGACCTTTACTCTGCTTTTGTCACCAACTGCAGTGGTTCCTAGCTCTGAATGAAGTTAGATGACAACCTTTCTAGCCCTTTTGAAAATTTCATACTTGTAGGTTGTTAGAGGAAGGATTTTCCTAGCAACACTACCTCTATTTGGCTGAACTCTTTGAGGAGTTTAGAGGTCTGGCATTTCTGCCCTCTGTGCTTGGTTTGAGTGTTTATGAGTGGGTAAGTGTATGGAGTAGGATGTTAGAGAAAGAATGATGTAGGTTTTAAGATGGTGTTAGAAGAAATGAAGAAAGGAAAGTTGTGGTGGTGGGGTGAAGGTTGGCTGAATTTTAGAGAGGATGAGAGGAAGGGGAAAGATTTTTCCTTGACTGTAAAATGAAAAGAAGAAAAGAGATGTTCTGCCCTCTCTCTCTATGGCTAACCAAAAACCTCATCTTGAGGGGGAAGAGATGACTGGTTCACCAATTGGGCAAGATATCCTCAAAAGGTATTGGTCCTTTCATGGATTTTCTAAGGATAGAGATGGATAAAGAGGATTAAAATAAGTGGGTGTGTGTGATTAAAAGGATAAAATTCTAGATTAATAATAACTAACGCAACTTAATTGTATAGAAAAAAATTTCTATTCCCTCTTTAATCAACAAATAATCACTTCATAATTCAATTAATCATTTAAGTGCACAGTTATGAAATATAAAAGTATCCAATCACACCCATGGTAAAAAAATATATAAATATAAATAAATAAATCTGAAATGAAAAGACTAGAATACCCTTGGGGAAGAATATTACATTTCTCTCCCCCTTAAAGGAATTTTGTACTCAAAATTTAGACAACTTACCTACTCAAATAAGTAAGGATATTCTTGGCGTAAGTCATCCTCAAGCTCCCAAGAGTCCTCCTTCGGAGTTGACCCTTCCCAAGTAACTTTCACCAAAGGAATTGTTTTGTTTCTTAGGGTTTTCAAGCTATGGTCAATCACGTGAACCGGCATAGGTTGAAAAGTTAAATCTAATCTTAACTGGTCAAGTTCATGATTGATGGGTTGACAAGGATCAGGAATATACTTTTTGAGTTAAGATACATGAAATACATTGTGTATTCCTGACGAGGTAAGGCAGGTTGGTACACTACTGAACCAATTCGGTGAATAATCTGGAAAGGTCCTATGAAACGAGGACAAAGTTTCTTGGCCCAAAGGGCTCTTCCAATGCCTATTGTGGGGGTTACTCTTAAAAATACATGGCCACCTTCTTCAAATTCTAAGGGTCTCCTTTTGTTGTCGGCATAACTCTTTTGTCAACTCTGCGCAACTTTAAGCTTATCCCTAATGGTTTGGATTTTCTCTGTGGTCTCCTGAATTAACTCAAGCCCTAAAATCGCTTTGTCACCTACTTCATCCCAACAAAGTAGAGTTCTACACTTACAGCCATAAAGTGCTTCATAGGGTGCCATACCTATGCTGAAGTGATGATTGTTATTGTAGGCAAACTCCACTAAGGGTAGGTGATTATTCCAACTCCCTCCATCCTCCAAAATACAGGCTCTAAGCATATCCTCTACGGTTTGGATGGTTCTCTCTGTCTGACCATCTGATTGGGGGTGGTAGGCAGTACTAAGGTTCAACCGAGTACCCAAAGCTTTGTTAAATGCCTTCTAGAACCTAGAAGTGAACTTATGATCTCTATCTGACACAATACTATTTCTCTAATGAATACCTTTGCTAGTTTAGCCATATTATATGAGGTCTTAACAGGTAAGAAATAGGCGGACTTAGTCAATCGGTCCACTATCACCGAAACAGAATCATACCCCGACTGTGTGCGAGGCAAACCTGCAACAAAGTCCATGGATATGCTATCCCATTTCCACTCAGGTATTTTTAAAGGTTGTAGTATGCCTGAGGGTTGTTGATGTTCGATCTTGACCTTTTGGCACACTAAACATTGGGAGACGAACTCGGCAACATCTTTCCTCATTCCTGGCCACCAGTAAATCTTTCTAAGGTCTTGATACATCTTAGAAGAACCAGGATGTACTGAGAAACCACTCTTGTGGGCTTCCTGTAACACTTGACTTTTAATCTCTTCATCATTTGGGACGCACACTCTCTCATGAAAGAGGAGGGTTACATCCCTGGCTTCGGAGAAACCAGGTTGATATTTCCTATCTTGTAGACCCTTGTCCCTAAGTTGAGCTTGTCTAATTTGAGTTCTGAAATCACATGTGATCTCAAAGTGACTCAAATAGATTCTACAGGGACCCATAACAACATTCAGGTTTAAGTTGTGAAAATCCTCCAATAGTTTCATTTCATGTAACATCATGGATGAAACGTGAAGAGACTTCCGGCTTAAAGCATCCGCTACAACATTTGCCTTGCCAGGGTGATAACTTAGCTTAAACTCATAGTCCTTGAGGAATTCCATCCACCTTCTCTGCCTCATGTTGAGTTCCTTCTGATCAAAAAGATATTTCAAGTTCTTATGGTCACTAAACACTTTGAATTTTGCTCCATAACGATAATGTCTCCATATCTTTAGAGCAAAAACGATGGCAGCTAATTCCAAATCGTGGGTAGGGTAGTTTTCTTCATGGGATCTCAACTGACTGGAGGCATAGGCCACTACCTGCCTCTTTTGCATTAAAACACACCCTAAGCCTTTTAATGATGCATCGCTATAAACTTCAATCCTAGGGCTGGGTCAGGAATAGTCAACACAGGAGCAGAGGTCAAATGGGTTTTGAGTTCGAGAAAACTCCTTTCACACTTCTTATCCCACTCAAAAGGATTACCCTTGCGGGTTAGGCGGGTTAAGGGTAGAGCTAACTACGAAAATCCCCTAATAAACCTCCGGTAATAACCTGCCAAACCCAGAAAACTCCTAACTTCAGTGATGTTCTTGGGTCTTTCCCAATTAAGGACAGCATCAATCTTACTGGGGTCTACTACTTCTCCTTCTTGTGAAATTACATGTCCTAAAAACTTCACCTCAGTCAACCAAAATTCACATTTTTCTGGTTTAGCGAACAACCTCTTTTCCCGGAGTATCTGCAGAACAATCCTAAGGTGTTCTTCATGCTCTTGAGGACTCTTTGAATAGATAAGGATATCATCAATGAAAACTACAACAAACTTATCCAAGAAAAGCCGGAAGATGCGGTTCATGTAGTCCATGAATACCGCTAGAGCATTCGTTAAGCCAAAGGGCATAACTAAATACTCGTAATGCCCATAGCGTGTTCTAAACGCCGTCTTGGGTATGTCTTCAGACTTAATCCTTATTTGATGATATCCTGACCTCAAATCAATCTTTGAGAAAACCGAGGCTCCTCCAAGCTGATCTAACAGGTCATCTATTCGGGGTAGTGGATATTTATTCTTAATGGTTATCTTATTAAGCTGTCTATAATCCACACAGAGCCTCATACTCCCATCCTTTTTCTTAACCAATAAGACAGGCGCACCCCAAGGGGATGCACTGGGTTAGATGAACTGCTTAGCTATCAATTCCTCTAATTGAGCTTTAATTTCTTTCAATTCCAAAGGGGACATTCTATAGGGTGCTATGGGTATTGGTCCCATGCCAAGAATTAAATTTATGGAGAATTCAATCTCCCTGCTAGGAGGTAGGGATATTATCTCTTCAGGAAAAACATCTATAAATTCACCCACTACAGGAATAGTTGCTATATCCACATGATCCTTAGAACTTGAAGAAAGTAAACATATGAACATGGGTTCCCCACTATTTAGGCATTGGTTAAACTGCGACACGCTAGCAAACAAGGAAGGACTTACTTCTTTAGGATTTTCTCCCGGAGATAGGAAAATTCTTTTCTGGGCAATTTAGCATAACTTGATTGGCCGATAGCCAATCCATGCCTAAAATGACATCTAGACCTTGTAGGGGCAAACAAATCAAATCAACTAGAAACACCCTATCGGATATTTCCAGTGTACAACTTTCGCAAACAAGGGAAGTCTCAATACTGCCCTCTACAGGAGTAGACACAACTAAAGGGTATGGCAATGAGGTCAAAGTCAATTGTAGGCGTAAAGCACATTCACAAGAGACAAAAGAATGGGTTGCACCCGAATCAAAATGGATAATAACAGATTCCTGGTTTAGAAGACCGGTACCTTTTATCTGACCATCTTTCCCCTTAGCTTTCTTACCACTGAGGGTAAAAACTCTTCCTATGGATTGGTTACCAGAAACGGCAACTCCTTTCCTCTTTAATAGAGGACAAGATGGAGAAGAGTGTCCCGGCTGCTTGCATGAGTAGCACACGTTCTGAACCGCTAAGCACTCTCCACCATGTTTCTTCCCACATTTTGGGCATCCAACAGCTTTAGGAAAGTTAGAGGTCTGCACCTGCTTACCCTTGTCAAAATTCCATTTTGCTTTAAGTTGTTGATGATGTTTACCTTCACTCCTTGTCTTGAGGCATTTTTTCTGATTCTCCACTTCCAGTTCTTGCAAACTTTCTTCAACCACATAAGCCTATTGGACGATGGTGGGGTATTCAGTAAATCTTGTTTGAGCCAAACAGTTCTTGATATCAGCTCTCAAGCCCCACCGAAACTGATCTATCTTCCATTCTTCATTTGGAGCATAACTAGCCTGCGAAGCATGCCTTGCCAAATCTTCAAATTTTACAACATATTGTGCGACTGACATGCTTCCTTGCTTTAGTTCCATGAATTCCCTTTCTTTCTGCTTTCTGAGGTTGAGGGGAATATACTTCTCAAGAAAGACCACTTGGAAATGCTGCCAATCCAAAGGTGTCCCCACAGCTACCATGTGAGCCTTCATACCCTTCCACCAGTTAGCAGCTTCCTTCTTTAGCATATGGGTTGCAAAAGTAAGCTTTTGCTCCTCAGTACACTGTACAACCTCAAAAATATGGTCCAGGGCTTCTATCCAATGTTGAGCATCCAGAGCATGTTTCACCTCAGAAAAGGCAGGAGGGCAAGCTTGCGGAAACGAAAGAAAACACGATTGGTATCGTCCTGGGGTTGGGCTAGTCCTCCAGCCTAAGCCTAGTGGTTGAGAAGATTATTGGTAGCTATGGTCTGATCCCTCACACCTACATGAACTCGTCCAACCACTCAAACCCATGCCCAGGAGGTCCTGGAGCATCTCTTCTAGGTCTCCCACGGCCTCTAGTTTCCCATTCATAATTCTACATACCACATACAAATATCAAGCTGATCAGACTTAATACTTAGTAAGTTAGTATTTAGAAAAATAAATGGTGAAATTAAGCAACAAAGATTCTATGTAAAACTATACATATATCAATTAGATCGAATTGCTCTGATACCATAAATGTAATGCCTTAGATTAGCGTCTAGAATCTAACACAAGACATCCACAATTATTTTGATATTCAAACCAATAGTCTTAACACAACGGCCATACATGACCTTACAAATCACAAAACATTACATATTCGTTTTCGAAATCTTAAAGAGAATAAAAAGAAGAAATCTGGAAACTTCATTAAAATAGCTTATGAAGTTCAGAGGTACATAATAAAGGTTCCCAAAATACATATTGAGTCCAAGGTTAATTTCCTTCGAATCTTCAATATCCTCCAAGGGACATAAACCTGCTTATGTGAAATAATAGGGAGCCGAGTGAGAAAAATAATTCTCAGCGAGCTTTTGCTTCAAGTAAGAATATATGAATAATCAATACCTTTTAAGCAATAGAAAATGAATTTGAGCATGGGCATTTTAAAACATAAAACATTCACTAGGTAACTTCAAGTGTGAGGGACTTTAAGTACTCTAGTTTAAAAAGATTTTGATATGGCAGTCAGAGCTCTATGACAACAATCAGGCATCCCTTAATTGCTAGTACCATATCCTAGCCTTCAAGAAGATGAAGGACTTACAAAAAACATGTCTCACCCACAATTAGTATTGTGGCCATAATGGCTAAATTAAGTTTCGAAACTTTATGTTTCACCAAATATAGACCATTTTAAATTCTTAATGCCATGCTATAATTCATTTTCTCAAAATTCATATCCATTCACAAAGGGGACAGCAAGTGTCCATGGCAGTAAGCACCAAACCATCATTTATAATTAGCAAAACTATCACAATTTTAAAAGAAAGGTCTATGGTTACCATTCCCACCGTTTAATTCACAGCTCAAAACATCCATTCAATAAAAATTAGGAGCTATTTAAGACTTAACCAAAACTGAACATGTTAATAAAATACTGATAACAGGTTTAAAAATATCCCTAAACCAAATTCACATAACTTAGGGGATTATCCTTTTCAAAATCTGTCAATAGGAGTTTTCAGCAACTTACAACAGAGTTTTCAACATCCAAACTGAGTCAAATTTTGAAATTTCAAAGTCTATACTGTCACAAATTTTGTCTATTTTCTAATGGCGTAGGAATTAACTCAATCCAATATCATTACAATTTATTACAAATTTAATATCACAAAAATATCAGCACAGATTTTACTACATTAACAACAACTTGTATGTCAGTTTTCTCCCTCAATACTTTATGAAATTTATCCATTCTAGAGTTTACTTCGAAGGGACTTAAGTCTAGTTTTCAATGGTACAAGAATTAACTCAATCCAGCATCAGTACAATTTATTAAAAATTTAACATCACAACGGTATCAGTACAGAGTTTACTACATTAACAGCAACTTGCATGTCGTTTTTCTCCCTCAATACTCGACGACATTTATCCATTTCAGAGTCTATTTCGAAGGGAATTAAGTATAGTTTTCAATGGTACAAGAATCACTTCGAAATAAGCTCGGTGGAGGAAGTTATAGCTGAAATACTGATAGGGGTGCATACGGGTTTAAGAGATTTTTACATCACCCTTATGAATTTTTCATCAAAATCAACCTCTATACAACATGCAACCAAAAATCAGTTGTTCAACACCAATTATGAGTTCAATCATGCATTTTACAGAATTAATTGAAACATTTAACAAGAAATTGGGATTTATGGTTACCCAATGTTACAAACAACAAAACTTACATGATTATGTAATAGAATCAAGGTTGTTAATGTTGGTCTTTCTTGAGTTCCATCCTAAGCTGACCTTTACTCCGCTTTTGGTCACCAACTGCAGTGGTTCCTAGCTCTCAATGAAGTTAGATGACAACCTTTCTAGCCCTTTTGAAAATTTCATACTTGTAGGTTGTTAGAGGAAGGATTTTCCTAGCAACACTACCTCTATTTGGCTGAACTCTTTGAGGGGTTTAGAGGTCTTGCATTTCTGCCCTCTTTGCTTGGTTTGGGTGTTTATGAGTGGGTAAGTGTATGGAGTAGGATGTTAGAGAAAGATTGATGTAGGTTTTAAGATGGTGTTAGAAGAAATGGAGAAAGGAAAGTTGTGGTGGTGGGGTGAAGGTTGGCTGAATTTTAGAGAGGATGAGAGGAAGGGGTAAGGTTTTTCCTTGACTCTAAAATGAAAAGAAGAATAGAGATTTTCAGCCCTCTCTCCCTATGGCTGACCAAAAACCTCATCTTGAGGGGGAAGAGATGATTGGTTCACCAATTGGGCAAGATTTCCTCAAAAGATATTGGTCTTTTCATGGATTTTCTAAGGATAGAGATGGATAAAGAGAATCAAAATAAGTGGGTGTGAGTGCGTGCGTGATTAAAAGGATAAAATTCTAGATTAATAATAATTAACGCAACTTAATTGTACATTAAAAAATTTCTATTCCCTTTTTAATCAACAAATAATCAATTCATAATTCAATCAATAATTTAAGTGCACAGTTATGAAATATAAAAAAATCCAATCACACCCATGGTAAAAAAAATATAAATAGAAATAAATAAATCTGAAAAGAAAAGACTAGAATACCCTTGGAGAAAGATATTACATAAATGAAAGGTAAAATTATTTCTTTATAAATACAAGGAATATACGTCTACCAAACAAATTCATCATACGACATATTATATATATATATATATATATATATAATGTTAAGAATTAACTCCCATATTGGATGCAAAGTTGGGAGCTCTTCAGGGAACACATCTAGAAACTCACTGACAACAGGTAATGTCGCTACATCACTTTCAACCTCTATCTTAGCAGAAAAGAGAAGTATGTATGCCTGAACACTTATTACGATGGACAATTGATGCCAGAAGGTTCAGAAACAGAGAACTCAAATAGACATAGGTTGTGATCTGATAGAAATAGTTTTATTCGAATAGTTTATGACAACATGATTTCAGATAACCAAAACATACCAAGAATGACATTTATCGCAGATATAGACAACCAGGGAACTGTTTAGACAAACAACAGAGGTACCAATTCCATCATTCGCAAGAGTAGAAATACATAATTCAAAAGGGCTGGCTTTACTGGGCATAGAGAACGGGCGTGCTCAACGCTGTTACAGGGTTCTCAGTTCTAGGAAGCTTAGTATTTTTTCTAGATTTCAACACTCCAAATCAATCCTAAGGTTCTTGACTAATCCATTTTCATTAATCTCACCACTCATCAACATCTTTATGTTTTATGCACATCAATTAGATTAATCCTAGTTTTAGGCTCAGCACTAATATTCCTATGTCTTTTATTAACAGTTTTAACAGCAGTTTCCATCATACCGATTCATACAATCATGGCATATCAACAACATCATTAACAATATCATAAATGTCATGCCAAGGTCATATAAATCAACTAAACAACTAACATCATGTATAAACAACCATAACAACTTCATACATCAACTAAGGCATACAACACACAAATAGGGTCACGAGTTAACCCTCATCTTATGCTACCCTAGAAACTATATGTTTATACTAATCCCTTATCCCCATACCTGGTGTGACGATTCCAGCCTACGAGCTAACAAAAGCGAAGTCAACGCGGGTTTGACATGTTCAGCGGGCTTTGACAGAGAATGCCAAGGAAAAAAGGATAATTTAATTCCCCAAACAAGAAAAAGAAAATGGAATTAACACAAGGGCTATAAATATACCCTGATTAGATTCTTGGGGAACTAATCAGCTAGTTGCCATTCATAGCACTAGCACACGAAGAACGAAGTCTGGTTTAATAGGGAGAAAACAGTTTAACACTAAACTCAAGGATTCAAAGAAAGGATGAACAAGGTTTGTCACCTTACCTCGGAATAACACTAAGCAAGTAGCTTATCCCCAACTGTAACGAAAAACACCACAGGGTTGCATTCTTGACGAAGGACACCCAACAAGGATTGGAGAACGCTCAAGGATTCAATGGGAACCTTAAAGGAACGTCAATGACGGTTGTTTCTAACTCTAGGAATGATGTCTATGAGTTTTAGGTCGAGCAAAAGAGGTATAAAAAGGATTAGGGAGAAACGGGTCAACCTAAAGGCCAAAACGCGTTTCTGGTGTGCCCGTAGAGCACAGGCGTGCTAACCTTTAGCACGGGCGTGCTGACCAACTAGCACGGGCGTGCTGCACAAGAGCACGGGCGTGTTGTCCTCTCAGAATCACTGGCCTGACTGGTTTTAAGGTTACCTACCCTAAAACACGTCCTTAAACATAGCAAGCATAACAACAAGTAACATATATATAAGAATAAATGCTACTTTTTGTCCCCTATCTTTATTTTAGTTTCTGTTTTGGTCCCTCTTGTAATAATTTTTTCAATTTGGTCCCTTATTTTGCAAAGTTATACCAATGTGGTCCCTCTTTTATTTTTTGTTCCGAAATGGTCCCTTATTTTGCGAAAGTTAAATCCATGTGGTCGCTTTTTCTGTTCCGACATTGTCCTTCTTTTACTTCTTTTGTTCCGAAATGGTCCCTTATTTTACACAATTTATACCAATGTGGTCCTCATCATACCACAATTTAAGTCAAAAAAACCACTTTGAAACCTAAAATAAAGATAAGGGACTAAATCGAAAAATTAATAAAAGAGGGGCCAAAACGGAAAATAAAATAAAGATAGGGGACCAAAAGTAGAGTTTAGCCTATATATAATAAACATATACAAGCGTAGAGGTGAAAAGCAGGGTGTTACAATTCCACCCCCTTTGTGTTTCGGCGCCTCATTTGTGTTTCGGGCGACTCCAGGCTAGAATCCGAACTACCATCATGATCACTAGATGAAGACATGATCTGCAACGCAAGTAAAAAAGTCAGATCACAATAGAAATTAGAAAAACATGTTTAAGTAAATTTAATTGATGAAGAATTTAAAAAAAACAAAATCACGATGCTACATGTTTAAGTAAAAACGATGAATATAAATTTAATTGATGAAGAAATTAAAAAAACAAAATCTGCTTACATGTTTAAGTAAATCTTTTCCTCTTCCTCATTGTATTTAAACTTGGGTGTCCCTTATTGGTACAAAACAATGGATTGACCCAAAGACCCTCGCCACGATCATTTCTAATATACAAACCCTCATCTATAGTTGGATTGGACTAAAGTGATTGTGATGTACCGAAGAAAGGATCATCCTCAATATTAGCATCTTCATGTGCTTGATCATCAATCCCATTAACAATCGTTTTGTTAGTCAATAGAACGATGGACCACTTTGTATCAGCTGGATCGATGACATAGTACACTTGTTGAGCTTGCGATGCTAAAATAAAGGATCGTCTTTATACCCTACCTTATTGAAATCCACACGCATGAACCCCAACTCATCCATCTGTACACCGTTATTATAGTCAACCCACTAACATTGGAACACGGGCACCCGAAACATCGTATAATCCAACTCCCATATACGTTCAATTACCCTGAAATATGACATATTCACGTATATGGGGTTTCTGTTTTTGGCACTTGAGATATGCATGGCTTGGGCTACAAGAGTGATCCCATTATTTTGAATTTTACTCTAATCATCTTGTTTTTTTGTATAAAATGTGAACCCGTTCATAAGATAACCACTGTAAGAGAAGACATGTATTGTTGGACCTCTCGCTAACCATCTCAACCTTTCTGAAATCGATGCAGGATTTATAGCAAACTCTGCAGAAATGTGTTCTTTTAGCCAGGGTATGAAACACCGATTGTGTTCTCTTGTCAACCAATTTCAACTCTTATTGGGATACAAACCCTGAATTATGTGCTTGTGTTTTTCAACATATGACTCAACCTCATCGGCATTGTGCAAAACATAGAAGTGTGCTTGCTTCATTCTGTCCACTGTATAGTCACTACTTCAGTTCCAGTAATACCTTGACCCATCGTTCTCCCTATGTGACGAGACTTTGTCAACCCTATGGAATCAACATCAGTGAGGTATTCGGTACAAAACTCAACAGCTTCTTCGACTATGTAACTTTCAACAATACAACCCTCTGGTCGTGATTGGTTTTTTACATACCCTCTCAATATATTCATGTAACGCTCAAAAGGGTACATCCATCTCATATAAGCAAGCCCACACAATTGTGTCTCTCTGACTAGGTGAACGGTTAAATGAACCATTATATCAAAGAATGAAGGCGGGAAATACATTTCAAGTTCACACAAAGTCACAAAAATCTCTTTCTGCAATGTTGGCAACTTCCCAAGGTCAGTCACCTTATTGCAAATTGCCTTGAAGAAGAAGCAGAGTTTAGTCAAGGTCTCCCACACTTTGTTAGGCAAAATTGACCGTATACCGATAAGTAACAAATTCTCCATGAGGACATGGCAGTTATGGGACTTTGACCCTTTAACTTTAGATCTTTCATATCCACTAGGTTCCTAATATTTGAAGAGTACCCCTCTGGAAACTTAACTCCATGAAGAAACTTACAAAGAGAAATTTTCTCTTTTCTAGCTAGAGTATGAGCGGGCGGAGGTAGATATGTACGTGTCCCCTTCTTTATTGGTCCCAGCTCTTGTCTCAATCCCATACTAACCAAGTCCAGGCTTGCATTGATGCCATCTTTAGTCTTACCTGGCACATTAAGTAAGGTACCAATGACACTATCAAAGACATTTTTTTCAACATGCATCACATCAATGAAATGTCTTACGTATAAGGATTCCCAATATGGCAGCTCAAAGAAGATTGACCTTTTCTTACACCCTCTTGTGGCAAGTTGTCGTGCAAAAGGTTTGCCGAATTCAATGTTCAAATCTTGTACCTTTTCAAACATTTGCGCACCTGTCAATGGAGAAGGACATCTATGGTTTTCTGTATTCCCCTTGAATGCCTTTCGCTAGGACCGATAATGATGATCTGGTTGCAAAAATCTACGGTGCCCAAGGAAGACATTCTTCTTACCATTTTCCAATCGTATCCAATCTATATCATCTTTACAAATAGGATATGCACACTGACCTTTGGTACTGTATCCTGACAGATTACTGTATGCCGAAAAATCATTAATTATGCCGAATATCATAGCTCTCAAGGTGAAACTTTCTTCTTTATACCCATCGTAAACCTCTACACACCTCTCCCACATTTGCTTCAAGTCTTCAATTAAAGGAGCCAAATATATGTCAATATCATTTCCTGGTTGTTTGGGCCAAGAAATTAACAAAGACGACATCATATATTTACGTTTCATGCATACCCATGGGGGTAGGTTGTAGTAGATCACCAAAATCACAGGCCATGAACTGTGAGAGCTACTCTGAATACCATGCGGGTGAAATCCATCAGTGGACAATGCAAACCTTAGGTTTCTTGGTTCTTACCCGAAATGAGGATAATCATGATCAATTCTTTTCCATTGAGGAGAATCTGCCGGGTGTCGTAACTTGCCATCTCTTATCCTTTCATCCTCATGCCATATCAAGTGCTTTGCATCTTCCGAGCTACAGTACATGCGCCTAAATCTGGGAATTATGGGAAAATACCACAGAACCTTCTTTGGAGCCGATTATTTCTTCTTATACCATGAGGCATTACACTTAGGACACATCTGTAAATGTGCATAATCCTTTCGAAATAAAATGCAATCGTTAGGGCAAGCATGTATCCTCTCATAGCTCATGCCAATAGAGCATAACATTTTTTTAGCCTCATATGTCCGATTAGGAAGCACGTTATCCTCCGGCAACATATCTTATGCGAGTAATTTCATAAAGCTCTTATCTGTCCATCCGTTGCCCGATTTCAAGTTATACAACCTTAACATCGCCGATAATCTTGTGAATTTAGTACAACCCTCATACAATGGTTTCTCTTGCATCATTTATCAACTTCTTAAACATTTCAGGACAATCACGAAGATCTTCTTCAACCGTGTGTGCCATCTCTTTAAAACAATCGCCCTCATATGTATCTGTACCGGTATCATCCGCCGCATATCTGTCACTAATATTCCCCATATCACGAGATTCAACTCTTGTCTCACCATGCTTTGTCCAATAGGTATAACTTTGATCAATTCCATAGCACACTAAATGTCCTTCCAACTGAGCTACACTAACTCGTCTTGTACAACAACAACTTAAATAGGGACATATGATTCTAGTAGAGTCTTCGGCATGCCGAACTGCAAATCTAATAAAATCTTGCACTCTGTCTCTGTATTCACTCGACAAACGATTGGCAGACATCCACTTCCGATCCATATTTTCCCGATCTACGGCAATTATACTGAGTTTAGAGAGGTTGACGTCTACATTTGATGAGAACTATATGAATGCATGACACACACCTACTTCATACTACAGGGTGAGAATCCTATCCTATCCAAGATTGTAAACTTCGCATTATATTATTGTATGTCCAAATTACTTCTTGTTCTAAGAAAATTTAGGCAGCATTTCCCCTTAGTTCCCCAAGCACACAACTTCATTCAGGTGATATTATGACCCAAATTAAGTGTACGTGTACCCAAAGAACAATGAGAAAATACAAACCAATGAAATTTTCGTAGATCAGAAGTAATATTTAAGGCATACAATAATATGTATTGAATGCAAAGTTTACAATCTTAGACTGTTCACTCTGGACAATTCAAGAACAAGTTGTACAATGTACCATGGCACAATATACAAATTGTTCTTGAACAGGAAATTATGCTTAATGCATGTGCATACCAATAAAAAATAAACATGCCTATTGGTATAAAACACAGAGGAATAACAAATATGTGTACCAGAGAGGTGATGGACAAAGAGGTGATGGACAGAAGTTCCTGAGAGAATCCAAAATCCAAGTTTCATTCACAAGGTCAAGTAGGCTTGATATCATTTCCTGAAATATTAAGGGACAAAATGCATAACACATTGAACAAATAATCAATTCAAAAGTAAAAATAAGAAATAACATGGAACGTGAAAGCTAGTCATAGTAGCTTATTCAAGCTGAGATATGCAGTTTCTTCTAGCTTATTCAAACTGAATTGGAACATGGGTGTTTCATTTTTTTTAAGGGATTTGGTGTTTTATTTAGTTTACAAATTTTGTTGACACCCTGGATTGGTAGTTTATAGTTGAAGGTTCAGTTTAATACTACCATGTCAGTGAAAATGAATGACTTTTTGCTATTGGTATTATTCTTTCCACTTTTCTGCTGATGACAGGATTTTGTATTACAAATTACATGTGGTTTTTGTTTTCAAACTAAAATTAAATTATTGTTTTTGCGTTCTTATGCAGGCTGCAGGCAAATAAAAAATCGTATTATAATAGAATCAATGCTTCTGTTATAGTTCTATTAGCAAATATTGTTTCTTGGGAATTTATTTAAATGCAATTAGCCTCTTATGATTCAAGCTTCTTAAAAAATCCTCAACTTCATAGCTTATATATTTTACTACTTCTACTTTTCTCATCAATGACCAGTTACAATACCATTTCAGAAACATGACTTTCCTGCTATACCTAAATTTCTCATCAACAGACACACTACCACACACCATGCCAGCCAAGTGAACCAGTCCTATACTAACTTCATTTCCATGTTCACACACAAAGTAGAGTTTAAACAATTAATCACACATGGATAGTGTTACACCATGATTTTCACGCCTTCTAAGACCAGTAAACTATATAAATGAGTTTATTTTTTATCCGTGTTTAAGAAAATGATTTTGGGAAAACTAAAATCATATTCATGGTCTATGTGATCGTAGGAAGCTATGGTTAAATTTTGGGTCAAAAACTCAAACAGAGCCCGGTCTACATTTTTCACGGGTAGTAGTGTTTTACTACTATAAAGACCTAATTTTGACTCGTGGACGAGGCAGTTAGTCTTAGAATTTCATTCTCTACAATTTTGCTAAAATCAGTTCTTGACGTTAAAAAGTGAAAATAATATAAACTATTCGGGCGAAAACTCGAACCGGGAGACGATTGGAGCCATAAATGGATTTATCAGGACCCACTAACGGATAAACTCGGTGTCACATCAAGTCACATCATCTAGGAATGCGTGCCAATGTCATGATGAGTTTTCAAAATATCAGGACGCGAAATGACTGAAATGCCCTAGGACTTTTAAGGAAATTACCATTTGGTCCTTATGGAAAAGACCAAACTACCCTTAATGAAAATTTAGGGACATCTTTGCCCACTTATTCCTCCCATTTTCGAGCAGCCCATTTTTTTCATTCTCTCCACCTTTGTTCTTCATTTTCTTCACTTCCTCCATCATTTTCTCTCCATTTCCTTAAGGATTTTTCAAGAAATTTGTGAAAGGAAGATGACAACCTGGATCATATTCATCATCAACAAGGTATAAACTCTCTCCTAGCTCTCCTAATCTCTCCATTCATCTCTTAGCTTTCTTGATTCATGGAGGTTAGGTTTTTGGTTCATGATCTTCAAAAATTCATAAGAAATTGTAGAAAAATCCTTTCAATGTCAAACCACTTTCTTTGAGCTAGGTTCATTGTATTCTTTCATAATCCAAGAGCTTAGAACCAAGAAATTCCTCTAGCTCATACGGGTATTTTGGCCAAACCTACCCCCTTTGGGTATGTAGAGTTTTGGTTGAAATTTTTGTATTCTAAGCTTTGATTTCATCTTACCACACTTAGCTAGAGTAGAATCCAAGAGATGGGAATTTTTGGAACTCCTTAGCTATTTTTAATAGCATATGGCCGAACCTAGATCAAGAGATTTAGGGAAATTTTGTGTGGATTAAAATTGAGGTGTGATTGATTTGTGTGTTTGTAGTTGTGATTGGGAAATTGGGCGAACAATCGGGAGAGTTCGCGGATCGATCGGGAGACTTTTCATCTGGAGGATACTCCGAGAGGTAAGGGGAGATAACCTGAGGAATTCAATTTCCGATGGCTGTATACTGTCTGTGGTGTGTGTTTGGTGGAAATTTACCTAGTGGTGTGTAATATTAATTGTTTTGTGGAATGGTTTATTTATTGCTTAATCATATGTGCTTATGCTTGTTTTTGCTTAAGTATATGTGATTGCATTTTATTATGCTCAAGCATGTTGGATTATGCCTATGCATGCTTAACATGGTATGGTGATTGAATAGTGATTGGTATCACGCTAAGGAACATAACATCGGTTACAGTTCTTTTTTTTTTTTTTTGACAAACAATAGAAGCCTCGTTAAAACCTTATGGTGCAAAACCCTCCTTAGGGAAAAAACACCATTAAGGAAAAAAGAGTACTCCTATTGGCTATATTATTAAAATAAAAGAAGAAATACAAAAGAAACATGGGGGGACCAAACCAAAACCCATGAAGGAATTATTTGAATCTATACATAGGTAAGGCTAGCCTATTTCGAAAGAAATCAACTTTTACAAAATCAGGTAGAACATCCATCCAAACAAGACCATGAATGGTAAAACCATAAGATGCAAGCTTATCAGCAGAAGACATCGGTTAAAGTTTGTAATGGTGTAAAGTTAAAAGCTTCAAAAAGCTTGGAAAGTAAAATAAGAAAATAAAAAGGGTAAAGTTCAAAGGATTTTGAAAACAAAAGGACTTGATGTCTTTTTGGAGAGTAAAGAAGATCAAATATGATTTATTGGGAAAAGAGTTGACATAAAGAGAAAAAGGGAGAAAACCGATTTTAGTTTGAGAAAAGTAAGGCTTGGAAACAAAAGGTGCGTGTTGGAGACATAGACGTTCTTAACACAACAAAGTGATTTCAAGAAATCTCGTTTTGAGATAAATTGTTTTTTTCCAAGAAAAAGGGTTTTACAAACCATATTTCAAGGTTTTGTGTTTTACCGAAATCCTTCGATAAGGAAAAATGTGGTTTTTAACCATGTGACATTTTGTTTTGGAAAACCAATCCCGAAGGCTTTGTGTATAAGCTTCGGAGATTTGGGTCTTGGTTTTGAGTTTTCAAAATAAAAATGTGGTTTTGATTTGGAACCTAGAAACCAAGACGTCGGGGTTCTAGGGTTCTACAGAACACGTGGATCTAGGATCCGTGTTAGTGTGTTGGTCTTGTATGTAACACCTCGATTTTTCACTGCTTTTATATACCAATAAGAGAATAATTAAGTTTATATTTTATTCAAGGATTTAGAAAATGAAATAAAATAAACCGAGACCATATTCATGCTCAACGCTATCGTACGAAGCTACGATTAAATTTTGAGCTGAAAACTCAAACAGAGCTCGGTCTGCATTTTTACACTGACAGTAAGATTTTACTGCTCAGGAGAACTAACTCAGTTTGACCCGTGAACAAGACAGTAAGTCTTAGAATTTAGCTTCCTACATTTTCGTTAAATTTGAAAAAAATCACTTCCTGACCTTCATTCGAGCGAAATCTTCAATCTGGTGGAGAACGGAGCTGCATTTGGATTTACCGGGACCCGCTAACGGATAATCTTGAAGTTACATCACATGGAAAGCATGCCAGCATCATGATGACATTTGAAAATATCTGGACGTGAAAAGACCAAAACACCCTGACTTTTTCTTAAATGACATCTTAGTCCTTAAAGGAAAGGACCAAAATGCCCTTAAGTGACCCAATTTTGGGCCATTTCATCCCACCTTCTCATGCCCCAAACCATCATATGAGAGGCTTCTTCACTTCACCTTCACACTTCATCTTCTTCCTCAAAAACTCTTCCATTTTCACTTAGCGAAAAAGCTTGAATCTTTGAGGGAAAAGTGTGATTCTTCACCATTCTTCTTCATTCAATAGGTAAGATCACTTCTATGATCTCTAAGCTTCATGAATCTCTTCCTATTTCATGGTTTAAGAGTTTGATTTCTTGAGTTCCAACTTCATGAGCAAATTTTCAAAATTTCATAGAAAAGTGTAGAAAAATCCTTTTAATGTGAAACCAATTTCTTTGAGCTAGCTTCATCACCTTGTACCTCTATCCAAGAGTATATGATCAAACTCTCATCCTAGCCTAATTTACTTGAGAGGGATGAACCCTAGAAATTTTAGGGGAAGTGTGGTTTTCTCCAATTTTTGTTCTATGACACTTGATTCCATCCTTTCCTTTCCTTTATCCTTTGAATCCAAGTGATTGGAAAACCAAATCAATTCCTAGCCTAATTTTCTCTACATGGCCGAAACCTACAAGTGTGTAGAACCATGAGTTTTGTTTCAAAATTTTGGGTAATAGGACTTGATTTAGTGTTAAGAATGCTTAAGAACCAACCATCCAAAAGATTGGAACCAAATGAAACCCCTAGCCCTTTTTACACATTTTGGCCGAACCTTAGACCAATTTTGGGGGAGGAAGATTACATTTGGATATTGTTATTTTGTATTGATTGATTATTGTGAATTGAATGGTGCTTAATTGTTTTAGCCGACGCGGGCGAAACCAGAATCGAAGCCGAGAATCGATCGAGAATTGATTAGGAACATGGAGAGGTAAAGGGAGTTACATCATAATGAGTTTGATAGTCTCATGGTGTTTTGATTGTTAGAATTGTTATTTTTTAATTGAGATTGATATATATATATATATATATATATATATATATATATATATATATATATATATGTATGTATGTATTTATATCCTGGACTGGTTAAAGAGTATAGGACTGGCTATGACTCGAGAAAGAAAATGAAAATACTCGAAAATCGAAATCGAAGTTTTGAAAACCAGATTTTGAAATAAAAAAGGAATCTTGGGAATCGTGTTGCTTTATCAAGAAAAGTAGCTTTTCCTTTTTGAAAAGTTAGGTCCTTTTGAAAAAGAAAAAGTGGTTTGAGGAAAGTTAATACAAAGTGTGTTTTGTTTCAGAAAAGTGTTTTAAAAGAGGTGGAACCTTTAGAAAAACGGATTTGTTTACAAAAAAAGAGTTTTCCGGAAAATTTTTTCTTTGAAAGAGAAATGCCTTAGTTCAAGATATGAAATTGAGTTTTGTTTTCCAAAGTTGTTTTGTGAAAATAAGACCGAAAGAAAAATGATGATTCTTTTGAGACGAATGCAAACCTAGTGACCGAGATGTCGGGCTAGTGTTTTGTGGATTGAGCACTTGGACTTCGTGTCCTGTGTTTTGAATAAACAGGCTTAATGTCCTTTAAAACGAGTCATGAGCTATATGCCTCGACAGTAAAGAATGAACGAAAAAGAAAACAGAACTTTCTGTGTACATACATGAAACGGCAGACGTGCCATTTGAAAATGAGCTACAACTCAAGTAGTTGAGAATATGAGCCAGTTAAGACCACTAGGTCTATAGGGGCATCCTGTGTTCGAAACTCCACAAGTGGTCAGAGGCATCGCGACCCCGTGCCGTGGTAAATCGGTTGCCCAACATGGATGAAGTCAATCAGAGACTGGACTATTTAGGATATGGTTATGACGTGGTACCCCGGAACAATTGAGGTTCGGACCTAAATTCAGAGGCCGACTCATGAGAACAATTGTGTTACGGGTGTATTTGCGGCCTATCTCTTGATGAAGGGAAGTAGGAATCTCCGGAGTACATGAATTAGAAAGATGATATTGAAGTCTCATGCATTATTATAACTCATGATAGTATTTGAGATATTATGTTGTATGAATAGCTGCTATTATAACTGTATTTCTATGTAGATATTTATGCTGTTTGTCACTTGTGCGGCTATTGTTATGAACTTATAAAATGAGTATCTCACCTTTGCCTGTACATGTTGGAAACCCTATTGTGTTTTTGGAATACATATACAGATGCTGATCAGAAGTCCCTGCGGACATGTGAGGACTCAGATGACGGAGTCTTTTGAAGGAGTAGAAAAGAGGATCCCTCCGAATTCCTCTGGGAATCGGAGCTGACTTTGGGGATGTATCCCAATGGCTACCTTTAGCCCGACCAGCATAGGAGTCTTACTTTTGAAGCATTTATATTTATCTATTGTGTGTATGTTGAACGTATTTTTAAGTCTGTAATATGATGTACTAGATCTGAACCTATTCTAGTAGTTAAACTATGTTTATAAGGAACTTATCTGCTTCGGCATACTTATGTCATAATTATATTAGTATGAATCTTAAATATTGATCTGTGTTATAAATTTTATTCCTTTTTTTTGAGTTTCGATTACTTGAAGTATGAACATATTTTTTTTAGACCCATGTTTTCGAACGTAGTTAATTAATTAAAGTATTTTCTGAAAGCAACAAGCGTTTTCATTTTGTTTATGTTTTCCGCAATCGAGTTCGAGTATGTGGCGCCGAAGGGGCGTTACATTAGTGGTATTAGAGCTGGTCGAGTCTTTCGGGAATCCTTGGGGAATAGGTCTGTTGTGGTCGTGTTGTGTGATCTCTGTGTGAACTTTGTTTGAATTGTTTCTCTGTTGAAGCAATGTGTGTTGACACACTGTTACTTGACACACTAGTACTTGACACACGAGCTTATGTTTCCTTATTAAGGTATGATTGGTTTGCCTTGCAGGGAAACATGAATCTAAGAGGCGGTCGTGGTGGAGGTCTTGGCAACGCCAATGATTGTGGTGATCACGGCACTGCTGATGACAACATTAATTGGGCTATTCAGGCCATGGCTGATATGGCAGCTGATGTTGCTCAACAAACGGCTACGATGGCTCAACAGAACCAACAGAATCAACAAAGAGCTGATCTTGTTGCTGATGCCAGAGGTTTAGTCGACTTTCGGCGTCATGATCCTCCACAGTTTCATGGAGACTGTGACCCGGAAAAGGCTGACTTATGGCTGCAAGAGGTGGAGAAGATTTTTGCTGTTCTGCACTGCCCCGAGGGAGTGAAGGTGGACTATGCCACATTCCTGTTTCTAGGTGATGCAGAATATTGGTGGGGAGGAACCAGACAACTGCTGGAAGCCAACAACCAAGAGATCACTTGGGGAGTATTTCGCACCAAGTTTCTGGACAAATACTTTCCCCAAAGTGCCAGGACCGAGAAAGAGTTGGAATTTCTGAAGCTGCAGCAGAGGGACATGACTGTTGGGTAATATGCGGCGAAATTTGAATCGCTCGTCAAATATTTCCGCTTGGTCCAAGCTTAACCTGATGAAGATTGGAAATGCGAGAGGTTTGAAGGAGGTCTGGGCTTCGAAATCAAGGAGTATGTGTTACCGCTGGAGATCCGTAACTTTCAAGCCTTGGTGGAGAAGTGCAAAAAAGTCGAGAAAATGAGAAGAGGAAGGGAGAATAAGAGCACTGTGGGAGGACCGTCTAGGTCTAGGAATCCGAACCAATACCAGAACCAGAAGGGGAAGCAGTCTTAGAAGAAGCCGTATTCCTGACCCCAAGGGAATAGTTAGAAACAACAATCTTATCATCCTGTCGCTTCTACCTATGGTGGTGGGAGTGAAAACGACCAGAACCCGAGACAAGTTCAGAGATGTCTCAAGTGTGGGAAACCAGGACATCCAACTGAGAACTGCGAGCTGAAGGGAGTTCTATGTTTCCAATGCGGGAAGATAGGACATTTCGCGAGGGATTGTCCTACACCAAAGTCCGAGCCGACTGTCAACAATGTACGGACTGCGTGAACAATAGTGGGGGGAAGAGTGTATACCATGAGTGGCGATGATGCTTCTAAATCGGATGATCTCATACAAGGTAGTTGCATCATAGCTGGTAATCTCCTAACTGTACTATTTGATTTGGGTGCTACGCATTCGTTTATCTCTTTGGATTGTGTGAGACTGTTGGACTTGCCTGTTTCTTCGTTGCCTTTTGATTTGATTGTCACTACTCCAACTGCTAAACCTGTTATAGTACATACTGTATGCTTGAATTGTCCTATTATTGTTCATAATAGGAACTTTCTTGTTGACTTAATATGTTTGCCTTTGACACAATTGGATGCGATCTTAGGCATGGATTGGTTATCTTCCAACCACATCCTTTTAGACTATGCACATAGAATCTTAGTTTTTCCTGACCCTAAGATTTCTGGATTTTTAACTGCTAACCAAGTAAGAGCTTCTTTGAAAGAAGGAGCTCAAGGATATATGCTTCTATCCTATTTAGAAATCGAGAGGGATGTTGTCTTGAGCGATGTGCCAGTTGTGAAAGATTTTCCGAAAGTTTTTCCCGAGGACATTCCAGGCTTGCCACCTGTGAGAGACATTGAGTTTTCGATCGACTTAGTTCTGGGATCCGGTCCGATCTCTATAGCTCCTTATAGGATGTCACCTATGGAGTTAGCCGAGCTGAAGACCCAACTAGAGGATCTGATGTCTAAGCAGTTTGTGAGGCCGAGTGTGTCCTCGTGGGGAGCACCAGTGTTATTGGTGAAGAAGAAGGACGGGAGTTCGAGACTCTGCGTGGATTACCGTCAACTCAACAGGATAACGATCAAGAACAAGTATCCTCTACCCCGCAGAGATGATTTTATGGATCAACTTCAGGGAGCCGCTATCTTTTCAAAGATTGACCTGAGATCTGGTTGTCACCAGATTAGGGTAAGGAACGAGGACGTACCTAAGACTGCATTCAGGACTCGTTATGGTCACTATGAGTACCTCGTGATGCCTTTTGGAGTGACAAACGCACGTGCTATATTCATGGACTACAAGAACCAGATTTTTCGTCCGTTTCTAGATAGGTTCGTTGTCATGTTAATCGATGATATATTTATCTACTCTAAGAGTCATGAGGAACATGAGAAACACTTGCGACAAGTTGTACAGATTCTTCACAAGCAGGAGTTGTATGCAGAACTGTCTAAGTGTGAATTTTGGCTGGATGAAGTAAAATTCTTGGGGCACGTCATTACGAAGGAAGGGATTGTCGTTGATCCTACGAAAGTGAAGGCAGTACTTCTGTGGGAAAGACCCAAGACCGCGACAGAAATCCGCAGTGTCGTTGGACTAGCTGGTTATTACAGAAGATTTATCGAAGGATTTTCGAAGATTGTTGCGTCGTTGACTCAACTTACGAGGAAGGACCAACCGTTTATGTGGACTGAGAAATGTGAGGAAAGTTTCCAGACGATGAAGGAACATTTGACGACCTTGCCAGTGGCAGTGTTACCCAAACCAGACGAACCATACGAAGTGTACTGTGATGCTTCGCATCAGAGATTAGGATGTGTACTTATGCAGCATCGGACGGTTGTAGCGTATGCTTCGCGCCAGTCGAAGACTCATGAGAAGAATTACCTGACGCATGACCTAGAGTTAGCGGCCGTGGTTTTTACACTGAAGATCTGGAGACATTACTTGTATGGATCCAAGTTTCATGTCTTCAGTGACCAAAAAAGTTTGAAATACCTATTCGACCAGAAAGCACTTAACATGAGGCAGAGACGTTGGATGGAATATCTTAAGGACTACGACTTCACTTTGCTATACCACCCTGGGAAAGAAAATGTCGTCGCAGATGCTCTGAGTCGGAAAACCCTGCACATCTCTGCAATGATGGTTAAGGAGTTAGAATTGATATAGTAGTTTCGTTATCTTTGCGACGACCCTCCTCTCTTTAGAAGGATAATCCCATTAGTCCAAACCTCTTATTATTATTATTAACTATGCCTAGCCGTATATAAAGCGATAGCGTGGTAAAACAAACCGCGTTGCGGAAACAAAACAACGTAAACAAGAATGACAAGCATAGCAAACGATGATCAGAGTATAAAGCGCGGAATAAGCATAACTATATAATAACATGCATAAGTTAGCCCCTTCAGTAGGGCACTGTACATACATATACATACTGTCGGGTAGAAAACCAAAAATACATCAAGAGTCAAAAGAAAAAAAAAAACACTCGAAGCTCACTAGCAACCCCCGTCCCCTCCCAAAATACATGAAAAAGTGCTCAGCTCACTCCCTAGGACGCACTGGCAGGCTCTCACCATCAGTGGTGAGGATGCCCTGAGCTACCCTGACCCTCTCCATGAGTACGCCAGTACCTCACAATCGGCTCATACTCCGACGAAGAACTGGACACTACGATTCTCTGCCTGCGGTAGGTCTTCAAGTAATGCTCGATCCTCCTGCACTGGCCTTGGGAAACGTAACCTCTCCTGCTGGTCACGACCGATGACTGGGGTGCTGCCCAAGTGTAGTCCTGCTCCCTCTGCCTCGGAGTTCGCCACATCCTCGGAAAGGGAAGGAACTGGTAGATACGATAGGGACCGATAATATCTACATATGGAGGTGTACCGCTCCGAAACATCAGGCTGACTGTTCTTGTGCCGACCATCAAAAAGGTAGAGGGGTCAACTCGCCATCCCCTCTCGTCATGGTAGATAATCTCAATATCGCCCAGCACCGGCATCCGCGGTGCCCCCGTGATGAACGGGTGAAGTCTCGGGTCCATACTGAATCTCCACTAGCTCGTCGTCTTCAAGCGATCACCAAACAAACAACAAGTAAAAACAGAATAGATATAAGAAATACAATGCCTTATGAGGTCGGAAAACAACAGTAATGTAGTAAACAAGTATAGCAGATAACATATAGTAGATACAGCAAATATAACATCTACTGCATTCCAACACGCATCTCCCAAGACAGCATATGCAACAAGCATCCATCCCATGAGACTCACACTCAGATCAAACCTCTAGACCGGGATACTAATCCCATGCAGCATGTCTGCCGAAAAATACACTTCTGCAAGTTCCCAAATGGAACGGTTTCACACCCAAACAAGTCCACACCGGAACAGGTTCTGTGTCGGAACGGAGTTAGCTTGCCCAAGAAATCGAACCGCTCGCCGTGACCAATAAGAGTGCATCCCCCTTCCATATCGGAATCGGGGTATCTCAGTCGCCTTGGAATGTTAGCCTGGAACACTGGAAAGCTCTGGGATTAGTCGGGCAAACCAGACTGGATCGGGCGTCACGACAAGATAGGAGCTACCTCATCCGTCACTGTAAACTATTCCTGAGACCGACAACATCCCCAAGGTCACTCACTTGACCGCCCCATCTACTTTTCGTACCCGCACTCAGGTACAACTAACCTTGTATGAAGCTGGCAGCCTGTACTACCTGTCATACGGCCTCGCCACTTGGCAGCTGAAAATGATATGCAGCAAACATCCTCAACGGGATTGATACCGGATCTCACGCCTAAGCTCTCAACCAAATCAAAACATCACGATGCTACTGCATCCACATGGCCATAGCCTCGACGGCTCGCATATTAGGGGTTCAAGTTTACCTGAGGCGAATCGAGAAACTAATCCGCTGGAGTTGTGTAAAACTTCATCGCGATTACAACGGGGTAGTCGGAATTGCGTTCCGGTACTTCGATCGTCTCGAAATTGAGCTCTCTCTCTCTCTCTAGAAATCTCAGAGCTCCTCTCTCTAGCTTGCAGAACACTTAGTGATTTTCGTGCAAAATGAGAAGATGAAAGTGGAAGCTCCACTTATGGTTTCTACTGTCCATGCTTAAGCGTTCTTCACACTGCACGCTTGAGCGTTGGCACGCTCTAGCATTGGATCCATCCACGCTTGAGCATGGGACCTCGTCCACTCCGCCTGCTCCCTGGCCTGACACGTGTGTCACACGCGTCCAAACTCAGAGCAGCTGCTCAACGCACTCAGAACGCTGAGTCGTCCAACTCCTCCCACGCTTAAGCATCTCAACGGTTGAGCGTGGAGTCCTCCCATGCTTGAGTGTCAAGCTCAACGAGAGAAGAACTTCCAGCCTTCCACCATTACTTGTTTAACGTCTTAGGCACCTCCAACTTTGTTCAAGCCTATTCCTAAGCTTCAAACTAGGTCTAAAACTAAAACACAACAAGCCACACAACCATCCAAAGCTCCAATCAAGATTAACTAGCTCCATCAGAGTCACAGAGAAACCGGGATGTTACAATCTCAATATGGTTATGGAAGTGAACCGCGAGAAGATTAGTTTGGGAATGATTAAGGTAACTAGTGGACTGATGGAGACGATCCGCGAACAGCAAGCAACCGATAAGTACCTCCAAGAGAAAAAGGAGTTACTTGGACAAGATAAGGCTGCAGAGTTCAGCTTAGGAACCGATATGGCATCTTAAGATTCAATGGACGGGTTTGTGTGCCTAGCAACCCAGAGATGAGGAAAATGATTTTGGAAGAAAGACATAAGAGCAAGTTGAGCATTCACCTTGGAGCAACCAAAATGTTTCAAGATCTGAAACAGAAGTTTTGGTGGCCAGGAATTAAGAAGCAAGTGGCTGATTAAGTAGCGTCGTGTTTGACCTGTTAGAAAGCAAAGGTAGAACATCAATGACCTGGAGGAATGCTTCAATCCTTGGATGTACCCGAATGGAAATGGGAGAGCATCTCAATAGATTTTGTGGTAGGTTTACCGAGGACTTCTAAGAGTTTTGATTCGATCTGGGTAATCGTTGATAGGTTAACGAAGTCAGCGCACTTCTTACCTGTTAAGATCAACTACTCAGTAGAAAAGTTTACTGAGCTGTACATTAGAGAAGTAATCAAACTACATGGAGTGCCGTCAAGCATAGTCTCTGATAGAGACCCAAAGTTTACTTCATGTTTTTGGCAAAGTCTACATTAAGCTTTAGGAACAAGGGCGAGACTGAGTTCAGCCTATCACCCTCAAACAGATGGACAGATAGAGAGAACGATACAATCTTTGGAAGATTTGTTGAGAGCTTGTGTTCTAGACCATGGTGGAAGTTTAAATGATCTGTTGCCTCTTATCGAATTCACATACAACGATAGCTATCATTCTAGCATAGGGATGGCACCCTATGAAGCCTTGTATGGACGAAAGTGTCAGACACCGTTGGGTTGGTACCAGGATGGAGAAAATATGATTGTGGGACCCGAACTTGTGCAACAAACAACGGAAAAGATAAAGCAAATCCGCAAAAAGATGAGGACGACACAGAGCAGACAAAAGAGCTATTTTGATAAACGAAGACGACCCCTCGAGTTTCAAGAAGGTGAACATGTAACACCCCCGTCGCGAGTGCTACATACTCGGACTCTAATGCGGAAATAAATCAAGAAAATAAAAAGCTGGTTGCTTTCGGAAAATACTTTAATTAAGTAGCTACGTTCGAAAATGCGGTTCTAAAAATCGTCTGCATGCATAGGCAATACAAACTCAAGATGAAGGAATAAGCTCCTTACAGCACATTAGTATTCACTGTTCATAACACATAATCATAATATAAATCCTGGTCTAATATATAAGTTATTTCAAACTTGAAAACATAAGTTCAAAAGCTTGCAGTAATATAATATAAGACTGTTCAAAATAAAAGACTCCTAAGCTGGTCGGCTAAAAGTAGCCATTGGGATACAACCCAACATCAACTTCATCAGAACGCTCCATCATCCGAGTCCTCACGTCTCCGCGGGGACCTATGATCAACATCTGTACATGTGTTCCAAAAACACAACCAGGTGTCCAACATGTACAGGCAAAGGTGAGATACTCATATAATAAGTTTATCATGATAGCCGCACAAGCGACAAACAGCATAAATACAGTCCTATGAACAGTTATCTACACAACACAATATAATATCTCAAACATAATCATGATTTATAATAATGCATGAGACTTCAATATCATCTTTCTAATTCATGTACTTTAGAGATTCTAACTTCCCAACATCGAGCGATAGGCCATAGTAACACCCGTAACACAATTGTCCTCATGAGCCGGCCTCTCTATTTAGGTCCGAACTCCAATTGTTCCAGGGTACCACGTCATAACCATATCCTGAATATTCCAGTACCTGATCGAGTTCATTCGTGCTGGGTAGTCGACTCACCACTGCACGGGGTCGCGAGGCCACCGGCCACTTGTGGAGTCTCGGCACACAGAATGCCCCTACAGACCTAGTGGTCTTAACCGGTTCCATTCTCAACTACTAGAGTTGTAGCTCGGTTTCAAATGGCACGTCTGCCGGTTCATGCATGTACACAGAAAGTTTTCTGCTTTCTTTGTGTTCATTCTTTCAAATGTCGAGACATAAAGTCCACAACTCGTTTCAAAAAGGCATTAAGCCCACTCAAATTAAAAATACAGGACACGAAATTCGAGTGCTCAATCCACATTTATTCTTTCAAATGTCGAGACATAAAGTCCCCGACTCGTTTCAAAAAGGCATTAAGCCCAATTATAATAATGCATGAGACTTCAATATCATCTTTCTAATTCATGTACTCCGGAGATTCTAACTTCCCAACATCAAGCGATAGGCCGTAGTAACACCCGTAACATAATTGTCCTCATGAGCCGGCCTCTCTATTTAGGTCCGAACTCCAATTGTTCCAGGTTACCACGTCATAACCATATCCTGAATAGTCCAGTCCCTGATTGAGTTCATTCGTGCTGGGTAGTCGACTCACCACTGCACGGGGTCGCGAGGCCACCGGCCACTTGTGGAGTCTCGACACGCAGAATGCCCCTACAGATCTAGTGGTCTTAACCGGTTCCATTCTCAACTTGTAGAGTTGTAGCTCAGTTTCAAATGGCACGTCTGCCGGTTCATGCATGTACGTAGAAAGTTTTCTGTTTTCTTTGCGTTCATTCTTTCAAATGTCGAGACATATAGTCCACGACTCGTTTTAAAAAGGCATTAAGCCCACTCAAATCAAAAACATAGGACACGAAGTCCAAGTGCTCAATCCACATTTATTCTTTCAAATGTCGAGACATAAAGTCCACGACTCGTTTCAAAAAGGCATTAAGCCCACTCAAATCAAAAACACGGGACGCGAAGTCCGAGTGCTCAATCCACAAAACACTAGCCCCGACGTCTCGGCCACTAGGTTTGGGTTCGTCTCAAAGGTTCATCAATTTCCTTTTCGGTCAAACTTTCTCAAAACAACTTTGGAACACAAAATACGCTCTTGTTTTCTTGAAATAAACCTTTCTTTATCAAAGGAAACATATTCCGGGAAAACACCTTTCTTGAAAACAAAACCGTTTTCTAAGGTTTCACGTCCTTTTTTAAACACTTTACAGAATAAAACACATTTGCACGACTTTTCACAATACCACTTTTTACTTTTCAAAAGAACATACTTTTCAAAAGAACATACTTTTCAAAAGGGAACTTAACTTTTCTTGAAAAGCAATACGTTTTCCAAAAACCACTTTTTGATTTCCAAAACACGATTTTCAAAACTTTGATTTCGATTCCGAGTCTTTTAACAATTATCGAGACATAGCCAGTCCTATGCTCATCCAGGATATAAATATATGTATAGATATATATATCAACAGTTCAATATCACAATAAGATATCATCCAAGGCATCCATGCCACAGTTATATCCAATAACCAACTATGCACAACACTTAACATCCAATCAATCCAGGACATAAGTATACATATACATCAAGTCTTAATTCAATCATAACACACTAATCAATCATATGCCATACCAAACTCAAAATGAAATACCTCCCTTTACCTCACAAAGGAAGTTCAATGCAAACTCGATCGGTTCTCCGCTCCGGCTCCGGTTCCGTTCGCGTCGCCTAAAACAATCAAACACAATTCAATTCAAACAACAAAGCAACATCAATCTATAACATCAAAACATAAGTTTTCTTCCCCAAGAAGGTATAGGGTTCGGCCATGAAAGGATAAAAAGACTAGGGATCTCATTTGGTTCCAAACGTTTGGATGGTTGGTCCTTAAGCATGATTAACACTAAATCAAGTCCTATGACCCAAAAATTTGAGACAAAACTCATGGTTCTACACCCTATATGTTTCGGCCATAAAGAGGAGAAATAGGTTAGGAGCTTTGGTTGATGTTTTGTTCTTGGGTTTAGGGTTCAAAGACATCAAGTAAGCTAGAACAAGTGTTATATAGCCAAAAATTGCAACAAAACCCATCCTTGCACCATTAATAGGATTCTGCCCTCCCATGGAAGAATAAGGAGAAAATTTCTTTTGGGTTCATGCTTCTAGACACTCAAAGTACACATCATGATGGTTTCATAGAAAGTGAATTCATGATCATAGGATTTTTCTACAATTTTCTATGGATTTTCAAAGTTCTAGATCTAAACTTGGATCTTCATGAATCAAGTGATTCAAGAGATGAAATAGAGAGATTGAGAGAGTTAAGATGAGGATCATACCTCCTAAGATCAAAGATTAGTGAAGAAGAAACAAGTTTTCACTCAAAAACTTCAACTTTTGATGATCAAACTAGGGTTTTTGTGAAGAACTTTTGATGAACACTCAAGAACTCATGAAGAACATGAAGAACAAGTGAGAGAAGATGAAGAACAAGAGAGAGAAGAGAGAGAAAGAGTGATGGCCGAAATGGCCAAGAGAGAGAAAGAGAGAAATATATATATATTGATGTCATGGCAAACTTGTAAATAACCAAAAGGGTAATTTGGTAATTCCTTCAATGACTAGGGGCGTAAATGTCATTTCCCCTATAAATATCTAGATATTTCTAGAAAGGTAATGATGAAATGGTGAGTCACAGGGTCAGAATGGTTATTCCATAAATTCTCAGGGGCAAAACGGTCTTTTCATTCAAGGGCAAATGGTAATTATGAAAAGGGTCAAGGGCATTTTAGTCATTTCACGTCCATATATTTTCTAAACGTAATCATTACACTGATGAGTCACTGATGAGTCATAGCACACCATGTGACTTCAACCTTATCCGTAGCGGTTCACTGAAATCTCGTATTCAGCTCCGTTCTTCACCCGATTTAGGTTTTCGCCCAAGAAAGTCGTAGGACGACTTATTTATTTTGAATATTTTCAAAATAACCAATATTGTTGGAAATAAAATATAAAACCTAACTGTTTCGTTCACGAGTCATAATTAGGTCTTGATAGTAGAAAAAAACTACTATCCGTGAAAAACGCAGACCGAGCGCCGTTTGAGCTTTCGCCCGAAACTTAACCATGGCTTCCTATGGTTGTGTAGGACATTCCTATCTGGTCAGAATATTTTATTGCCATTTCTAAGGCCTCGAATAAAATATAAGTTCATAATTACTGAATAATTAGGAAAACTCGAAAAACGGGGTGTTACAGAACACGTGTTCCTGAGAGTCACACCCACGACTGAGTAGGTAGAGCTATAAAGTCCAGAAAACTCACTACCAAATTCATTGGACCCTACCAAATTCTTCGACATATTGGTCCAGTGGCTTACCAGATTGCCTTACCACCTTTTCTATCCAACATTCATAATTTTTTCCATGTCTCACAACTTAGAAAGTATATTCCTAATTCGTCCTATGTAATCGAACCTGATATAGTACATTTACGAGAAAACTTGTCTTATGAGACATCGCCTGTACGAATCGACGATAAGAGGATCAAGTAAGTCAGGGAAAACATGTTCCCTTGGTCAAGGTTGTTTGGAATGAAGCGACTGGAGACGCGACGTGGGAGCTCGAGGACAAGATGAGATTACAGTATCCCGATCTTTTTCAAGGTACATAATTTCGAGGACGAATTTTTTTTTTTAGAGGGGTAGTAATGTAACACCCTGATTTTTCACTGCTTTCATATATCAATAAGAGAATAATGAAGTTTATATTTTATTCGAGGATTTAGAAAATGAAATAAAATTAACTGAGACCATATTCATGCTCAACGCTATCATACGAAGCTACGATTAAATTTTGACCTGAAAACTCAAATGGAGCCCGGTCTGCGTTTTTACACTGTGAGTAAGATTTTACTACTCAGGAGACCTCAGTTTGACTCGTGAACGAGACAGTAAGTCTTAGAATTTAATTTCCTACGTTTTCGTTAAATTTGAAAAATATCACTTCCTGACCTTCGTTCGAGCGAAATCTTCAATCGGGTGGAGAACGGAGCTGCATTTGGATTTACTGAGACCCGCTAACGAATAATCTTGATGTCACATCAAGTCACTTCACATGATGACGCTTGAAAATATCTGAAGTGAAAAGACGAAAATGGCCTCATCGGGTTTGGCGACTGAGTTTGTGTGCCTGCGGAAAGTGAAGTTAAGAATATGATCTTAGAATAAGCACACAAGAGCAAGTTGAGCTTTCATCCAGGGGCTACCAAGATGTATCAGGATCTGTAGAAGCTGTTCTGGTGGCCGAGGATGAAGAAGGGGATGGCGGGTGGACCCCTCGACCTTTTTGGCAGTATATACAAGACCCATTAGCTTGATCTTCCACAGTGGTACACCACCGTACGTGGACATCATCAGACCCTACCGCGTGTATTAATTTCTTCCCTTTCCTCGAACGTGGGATCCTCCGATGCAGAGAGAGCGAGACTACTTGTGGTTGGCACCCCAGTCCTCGGCAGTATCCAGTAGGAGAGGCTTCGTCTATTGAGGTCAGCGTAGGCGTACAGATCGGTATCTGAGGGTAGCTCAGAGGCGTAGGATTGTCGTGTCAAGTTCCTCTTCCAAGTATGAGCCTATGCGGGCTTATAGGCGCACCCACGGAGAGGGGCTGGGTAGCTCTTGACTCTCACGTCATAGAGGACGTGACGTCGCCAGTGCATCTGTTGAAGGGCGTGAGGTGAGACTATTTTGATGTATTTTGAGCGAGGGTGGGGAGAGCAGGCCAGTATGAGCGTTGGAGTCCCTTTGGATGTATCTATTTTTATTTTCAGCTTCAATTGTTTTCCTGTCTGTATATGTACCTAGCCCTACTGATGGCGCAACCACGTATGTTGCAGTATTGCATGTATATATGTATTATCTTTCCTGCTATGCCTTACTCTGATGCATGTGCGCGTTTATGTTTTGAAAGTTTGTACCCGTTGTTTTAAATAAGCGCGTAATTACATTGCTACGTTATAGTTAATACTGTAAGTGGGGTTCAATGGGATTATCCTACGTAAGTGGGGTCGTCTCACCTGAGCCCGGGACCGGGGTGTCTTGGCTGCCTCCGAACGTTTTCCTGGAACGTGGAAAGCTCAGGGATTAGTCTGGCAAACCATACTTGATCGGGCATCACGACACGATGGGAGCAACCCCACCCATCATTGTAGATTATTCCCGAGTCCGGCAACATCCCCAAGGTCACTTGTAACGTCCTTTTGTTACATTAGTAACCCAAGATTAATATTAAATATGATATGAAGAAATAAATTTTTTTCTTAGTATTGAATAAATACTTAGCGTACTAATATATAGTAATATCAAAATAACGTTTACATCAATAAACCCATAAAATACTGAAATAACATAATCAGTTCAAAAGCCTTAAAATTGGACGTCTAATACAACTCGCATAAATAAAATAAAATACATAACGATGACATAAGTTCTCTTGACATAAGCCATAACATACTAACCAAATACTAAAACTAAGAAGATAATATTCAAGTCTCCGTATGCTCAACTGTGACGTCCTCAAACTCTGAAAATAATACAACTAATGAGATTTATAATCCCCGTGAATAAAAATACAGTTAAAAAGATTTTCTCAAAAGCATTGTTCTCAGCCGGTGCGGCAACTGGAAAAACAATTCATGGTACCTGCTATTTTCCAAAATAATAGCATTATAAATTAATATTATTAATATTAATAATAATATAAATTATTATTGACAATAATCAGTCATGATCAATACATCATAAATCAACTATGTCAAAATCTCATATATCAAATAATTCCATTAAACCACGTGTCATATGACTGTCAAACATCACTCAACAACGGCGTCCCATTGCCTACCTCTACTCAAGAGAGGTATTTCGATGTCACCTTTTCATCAGTGACATTACTCATTTTTTGATACCAACCATGTGCACTGGCGATATTGCTCATTTTTTGACATCCCAATATATGACGATGTTGCTTTCGATATCCCATCCACTGGCGGTATTACATAATTTCGACATCCCAATTCAATGGCGATGTTACTTTCGACACCCCTTTCATAGGTGGTATTTCTCAAACATCATGCCACATGCATAATAATCAATTAAACATGTCAAATCAAATATATATCATCACATAGCTCAAATAAAGCATGTTTGTGACACCCCATCCCGGTGTCACTTTTTGTAACCCAAAGTATCATACCCTTTGTTAAGTAAAACTTTTTCGAAAACAATTTAATACAGTAGTTGCAGAAAACTTGTCAGAATTAACACCGTTGGGAAAAACTTTTTTACAGAAAATCCTTTTCGTTTGAAATTCATTTGTAAACCATCAAATCATCAAAGAAACTTATTTTCCTTTGAAAGTCTTTTTTCGAAACATCAGTTCTTGAAAGAAAGCATTTGAGAGTAAATCATCGTTTCAAGCAAATACTACTATTTTTAAAATACCTTCCATAAACCTTTTCGGAATTAACCATCATTTAGTGTTATCAAAACATTCTGAGTTAAAATTGACTTTTCCTCTTAAATTAATTTTCTCGACATAATAAATAACTTATTTTTTTGAAAACTAACTTTTTCTACTAACTTTATATTTATCCTTAGGATTCCTTTCATAAAACTAGCATCACTAAAAATTTTCAAATGGTTCTCAATCAATATTTGACGTTCTTTACGAAATTTTTTAAGGCTTTTATCTCGTCAATTAGTTGAGCACTGACCACTGTCAGGCTTCTCAATCAACAATTAATCATCAATAAAATTGACATTTCAACGTTATAGCAGATAATACAGCTTATAACATGCATTGAAATACTATAACACATAGTTGCAAATAATCAATCAACAGCAGATAATTATCAACAGATAAAATAAGAGCTGAAAATAACTTAAGCAACCACCACACAATTCAAACTAATTTATACAGACCAAACATTGGTAACATATAGCTATCGAGAAATCCCTCAGGCAATCTCCCCTTACCTCTTGAAGTCTAGTAAGGTTTTGTGCCCTCCTATCTTCCTAGGCTTCCCTCTACTCCATGAATCCCCGACTCCTGTTGTCCAAGCGTACTTGCGAATCACCAAATTACGACTACTCTATAGATCCTTCATCACACAATCATAGCATAAGTTAAGCTTTAAAAAAAACTTATTGATCCTATAGGCATATATTTGGCCTTCTCAATTAGATTAGGGTAGGGATGTTAAAATTTAACCAACTCTTAGGTCAATAATCCCTAAGAATGGTAGAAATATAAACAATATTCCTTAATCAAAAATTTGAACAAAAACCCCTTAAATCAATTAGGTGGAGTTCGGCCAAGGTTGAGAACAAAAGGAAGGAAATTTATTTTGGGTTCATGCTTCTAGATGATCATTGTATACATCATGATAAGTTCATAGAAATTGGTTTCATGTTCATAGGATTTTTCTATAATTTTCTAGAGATTTTTGAATCTAAATCCCTAGAATTGAAACATTAAATTTTGGCCTTGAATCAAGAAAGTATATGAAGAATTTAAAGCTTATAGATCAAGGTGAGTGAAGTTCACCTCCTAGATGATGAAGACTTGCAAGGATTCAAGCTTCTTTTCCACCAATTTGGCCTATGTTCTTATTTGAGAAACTGGGAGACAGAAGAAGTTTAGATGAAGTGAAAAAAAAGAAATGGGTTAAGGTCTTGGAGGGGGAGTCTTAGGTGTGGGATAGGAGACGATTTGGGTGTCCAAAATTGTTTTTTTAAGGGACAAAAGGGTAAATTCACTTAGGGACAAAATTGGAATTTTAAGAAAAGGTTAAGGAGATAATGGTCCTTTCACCTCCAAAGTTACAAAATATCTAGATATTTTCTATAAGTAATGATGAGGGTGAGGGCAAGAATGGGTTTTCATAAATTCCTAGGGGCAAAACGGTCTTTTCCTTTAGGGACAAAAATGTCATTTAGGGAAAATATCAAGGGCATTTTGGTCTTTTCTCAGGGTGAACGCGTTCAGATATTTTAGAACGTCTTCATGACATGGTGAGTCACTGACACGCTTTCTTAGGTGATGTGACCTGACATGACTTCAAGTTTATCAGTTAGCGGGTCTAGGTAAATCCGTATTCAGCTCCATTCATCACCCGATTTAAAATTTCGCCCGTATAGCTTATATTATTTCTCTTTTAGTGCGAAAAACCAATTTTATCAAAATTTTTGGAAATTCGATTCCAACCTAACTGTTTTATTCACGAGTCAAAATTAGGTCTTCTGATCAGTAAAATCTTACTGTAAGTGAAAACGCAGACCGGGATCCGTCTGAATTTTCAACCCAAAATTTAACCGTAGCTCCGTATGATAGCGTAGAGTATGAATATGAGTTTGGTTTAGTCAAAATCATTTTATAAATCTCGGATAAAATATAAGTTTATTTATATTCATTTCCGACATTAGGAAGCAGCGAAAATCTGGGTGTTACATTACTATCCCTCTTAAAAAAATTTCGTCCTCGAAATTTCGTGACTCACAGCTAGACAGAATTTCTTAATCCCTAGGTTTCACATCATACCTCCGTATGTAATTCTTCCCTAGGTAACATTGTAACCTAATGACAACCTCATACTAATCCTCTGTTCGCTTTACCTTTAAAATCAAATCGCCTATCCTCAATCTATACTCCTTCTGCTTAATACCTTACCTTAGCTTCTCACATGTGAGAGGTATAATTAAACTTAACCACTTTCTTTCAATACTAATTCATTCAGGAAATCTTCCTCCGACATCTTTAACTTTTACTATTAACACCAAGATTTTAAACTACGATACTCATTCCTTTTACAACATATCCATCAGTTTCGATCCAAGATATCCAATCTTATTCTTAGTTCCTTTTGAACATAGTCCACCTCCCTAATCTACATCATGCATCTCAACCTTAAAGAACATGATCACACCTCTTAATGCAACTACAACCAAAAAGAATTCATAACGGTAGAATTCTCTAATATCATAAATCTTAAACTTTTCAAACAACTTAGTTTTACTCAAGAACTCCTCTTTTCTGTCTATATTCAACTTAGGTAAAACTACCAAGGATACTTTCCCCTTATTCTCTAAATTCATGCAATCAACCTTAACTACAGACATTGATCATTACCCTAGTTTCTCTAATGGTTATTCTGCCTCGATCAATACTTGATTTATGACAATTGTCCCACTTACTGAGACATATCTTAGGGATTCACATCTTACCAGTCACAGCTATACCTCAGCAAAACTCCCATCACTTCTTGTCTGTCCTACTAAAAGGATTATCATAGTTAGGTACTACACCTACTCCTAATCGACCTCCGAATGATCAAATCGTTTTTCTTGCTTGTCCACTCGAATTGAAGGTGATCAGTTGAACTCAGTCCCTACTCAGTCCTCGAATATTAAGGAGAGAAATTCTCAACAATGGAAATTTTCTTGTTCTTATTCTCATAAGAAAGTATATAGAAGAATTTTACCACTCTGAAACAAATACAGGAATATCCAGTATGTAAAAAGATTCTTCAGTAGGTTCGTGAGTGTAAAAATGCATAGCTAATACACGTTTACAACCATGACTCTAATAAAGTCCCTTCTTTCACAAGAACCTTCCGATGGATTAGGAAATCAAAGAATAAATAGTCTGGCCAAAAAAATCAGACTAGATCACATTTACCAAAAGTAAAAGTGATTAGACTAAGTTTCATCAAGAAACTTCCAGTATCAAGAATTTGTCTATGTTACAACTCAAGAAATAGTCATAACAAATCTTTTGATGAAATGACATGAAAATGTCCAGACCAATGGATACTATAAAATAATTCCACTCAAATGTCTAATACACTGAGGATTGTGTAGGAGTGTGAGAACAAATGCTCGTTTGGGATCGCATGCCCTAAGAATTTCACTACCATCGAGTCAGAATTCGCACTTAACTAACTTCACGATAACTCTTCTTGCATAGGATCCATAATACTTGGCGCAGAGTTTCATCATGCTCCTCATGACTCTTAGAGAACATCGCCAATGATGACGAATTTATCCAGAAACGGACGAAAATTCCTTTTCACGTAGTCCATAAGGACAGCAGGTGTATTCGTTACTCCAAAAGGCATCACGAGATATTCGTAATGTCGGTAACGAGTTCCGAACACAGTCTTAGGTATATCCTCAGTCCTTATGCTAATTTGATGATATCCTGTCATTAAGTCGATTTTCGAGAAAACAGCAGCTCTTCGCAGTTGATCCATCAGATTGTCGATGCGCGGTGAAGGACATTTGTTCTTGATTGTCACTTTATTAAGCTGTCGAAAATCCACGTAAAGTCTCGAACCTCCGTCTTTCTTTCTCACAAGGAGAACTGGTGCCCCTTTCGAAGAAACGCTCGGTCTTATGAACTACTTCGAAAAAAGATCTTCTATTTGGACTTTCAACTTAGCGAGCTATGTAGGTGATATTCTACACAAAGCGATGGAGATCTGACTGAATCTACAAACTAGATCAATCGAAAACTCAATATCCTTCGGAAACACAACTTGGGACATTATGAGAAAATTCTCTTGAAAAATCTTCCACGACAGGCACCTCATTCAAATGTCTAACACAATCCCTAAAGCATAAACGACGTGTCAACATGAGTGCAAGTACCATTTACCAAACATGAGTTCTTACAAGCCCTCAACCCGATTACAACCCGACAAAACATACATACTCGTGTGTCAACACACATTATTTCGACAAGAAACAATTCAACAAGGTCCTACTCTTTTGAAGAAATAAAACTAGCTTTAGAAACTTATCATCAGTCTTCTACTCATCCATCCACCATCGGGAAAAATCATTCCCTCTTTTACTTACCTACCAGTCCATCATTCTCCACTACTAATCCTTCACTACAGACTTAGTGATCAAGTACTTAAGTTGACTTCCATGATTAAGTCAAACACTTAAACTAATTCTCATTTCGTTACTACATGTCTCAATCTCATCCCCAACTCTAATGCACTCTAAATCCCAATAAGTTCACTTAAGAATTCTAACATCTAACTAAAAATCCAAACTTAATATCAAACTTAGTCCAAGTCCTTGAAATTTGAAAGTGTCGAAATAAAGAGTTAACCATATCCTTAGATTGTGGTCGTCACAAGCGAGTCCAAACTCATCTGTCTTACTTATTTAGACCGGTCACTGTCTTAAGTTCTATTAACGAGACAATACTCCCGTCTATATAGGATTCAATGTGATTCTTTCCCCTACTGATACCAGTCCTAAGGACACTCATTCTATAGCCAAAGTCCATACTTCCATTTTTTCCACTCAGTCTCTGATCATTCATAACCTTCGAAAAAGTTATACCTAGGTATTATACGTACTCTTCACCATCACCAGCATGGATCACCAGTCTACCTATAACATGTGACCTTCAATTTGTCCTAATGGAGACAAATGTCTTATCCATCAAATCCACAAACAGCGGAGGCTCTAATCATTTCTTAAAAATACTATCAACAGAAACTTCACGCGATACCATACTTCCATTACTCTGCCGGAATCCCATTCCAGTCTCTCAACTCTATTAGCGAACATGTTGTTATCTTGCTATCCCTTTGGTCACTTACTAGCCACCTATGCATCTACTTTGAAAACTGTTGGTATTCTTCTACCTGTCTAAGGTACACTCATTCCATCGGCAGAGTTTCCCAACCACTGAACTTCCTTTACCTACGAGTCTTTACTTACTTGATAGCTAAGAGCCTAACATCCTTGACTCTTAAAGTAAAGGTCATATTTAACCTATTAACTGGAACTGACTAAGGGGTTGCCTCAATGCTTACCCTACATGTCACCTCTTAATAACTCTAATAAATCTTTTATAAGAGTCGTAACACATCTTAATCATCGGATCCAACCAATCCAATTGGATGTATTCCACAAGGAACAAGTCATAACAGAATGCTCTTACTCTGACTGACCTCTATCAAAACAAAATATAGAGTAAACACAGCAAAAACATCATGAATCCATAACCTAGATCCCAAAAGACATCGACCAACTCTGATACCACTAATGTGACACCCCATCCCGGTGTCACTTTTTGTAACCCAAAGTATCATACCCCTTGTTAAGTAAAACTTTTTCGAAAATAATTCCATATAGTAGTTGCGGAAATCTGATATCAAAGGGAAATTTTTAACAACCAGAGGAAACAAAATGAAACTTATCATATATAAAATAATTCAAGTTTCGCCATTAAGCATACATACTTCCATTCTCTGAATACACAACACTCATAGTCACAGTCGGAAGACTAGACTTACACATTTATAAATCCTAAGAGCTGGTCTAATGAAAGATCTCTAAGGACAAAAGGACTACCTAGCATATGTTGTACCAATGAGACTGGGTCTCGTCTTCAACAATCCACACCTCTTCGTCGTCAACCTCAAGTAGCTCAAGCTACAGGGTTCTGAAGTAACCCAGAGGACTGTTGATAAACATCTGTACACGTATCCAAAAACACAACAGGGTGTCCAACATGTACAGGCAAGGGTGAGAAACCAATATATGGATTTAAACACGATAACTACATGCAGGACACACCAACAACACAAAAGCCTATATAATCATGGTGCATAAGATTCTACTACAAAAACAAGAAGTTTATCATAGGGTTTCATACCCGACAGTCATCGTCATTTATAAAAATGCATGACACTTCAACTTTCAACGTCTATTTCTTTACTTAATCTCCAGAGATCCCAACTTCATGACTATCAAGCTGATCAAGCTCGGCTGCCCAACATTGGACACACCGTATTTCCGTAGCAACAGTGCCCTATGCAAGGCACAGTGATCATCAATATGGCTTTCATTGTCAACCATGGCACAATGATACAATGTAACATGAATATCCTGACCACCAAGATATCATGATTAACCGTAGGCACGTCTGCCAATTAATGCATGTAAAACCTTTGTTTTCGTAAGTTTTTCTGTTTTGTATAATTATTCCCTTGTTGAAGCTCAAGGCTATCAACCACCACAACTTTTAGGCTCTTAAGTCTTTACAATATTTAATCAAAAAGGACACATAGACCAACAGTTATCATAAAGCCTTTAGACACTTAGGTCTTTTTAACATTTAACCAAAAAGGACACACAGTCCAACAGCTCAATCACAAAACCATAGATCGATGCACCAGTCTTAGGTTCGTGGTGAGAGAAAACAACATTCACCTTTAACAATGTTCATCGCAACATAAAGAGGACACACAGTCCATAGGACACAAAGTCCACAACACCATAACACGGATATCAGATCCACGTGCCATTATCACAGCACACTAGTATCCCGACGTCTCGTTTACTAGGTTCACGTTTCAACGTTTTCACCATTTTCGTTCTGTGAAACACAAACCCAAAACAAAATCTCCGCAACTTATCCAAGTTGTCGGAATTAACACCGTTGAAAAAAACTTGTTTACAGAAAATCCTTTCTGTTTGAAATTCATTTGTAAACCATCGAATCACCAATGAAACTTATTTTCCTTTGAAAGTCTTTTTCAAAACATCGATTCTTTAAAGAAAGCATTTGAGAGTAAATCGCCGTTTCAAGCAAATACTGCTATTTTTAAAATACCTTCCATAAGGCTTTTTGGAATTAACCGTCGTTTAGCGTTTTCAAAATGTTCTGAGTTAAAATTGACTTTTCCTCTAAAATTAATTAAGTTTTTTGTCCCTGAAAAGTCAGTCAGTTTTGGTTTTGGTCCCTGTACTTTTTTTTGTTGGTTTTGATCCCTGCAAGTTCCAAAACTTTGGTTTTGGTTCCTATCATCACTATCCATCTGTTAAGCGTTGACGTGACTAACGGACCATCACGTCAATACTGTTATGTATGCTAATTTTATAATATTTAATGTCACGTATGATTAAATATTAAAATTTTTACATTCTTTTGTAATATTTAATGCCACAGAGGTATTCGAAAACCCTATAAATGTTCCTGAATGTTGTCATTTCAGCCTTTCATTCATTTAATAAAAGTATGAAAAACAAATAATAACATTATAATAAAAATAAAGATGTTATAATAACCTACATAGCAGTGCTAACGTGGAAGTACGCTAGCCACGTCAACACTTAACGGATGAATAGTGACGGTAGGGACCAAAACCAAAGTTTTGGAACTTATAGGGACCAAAACCAACGAAAAAAATGTATAGGGACCAAAACCAAAATTGACTCACTTTTCAGGGACTAAAAACTTCGTTAAACCTAAATAACTTATTTTTTTGAAAACTAACTTTTTCTACTAACTTTATATTTATCCTTAGGATTCCTTTCGTAGAACTAGCATCATTGAAAATTTTCAAACTTTTCTCAATCAATATTTGACGTTCCTTACGAAGCTTTTTAAGACTTTTATCTCATCAATTAGTTGAGCATTGACCACTGTCAGGCTTCTCAATCAACAATCAATCAGCAATAAAATTGACATTTCAACATTATAGCAGATAACACATAATTGCAGATAATCAATCAACATCAGATAGTTATCAGCAGACAAAATAACAGCTGAAAATAACATAAGCAACCACCACACAATTCAAACCAATTTATACACACGAAACACTGGTAACATATAGTTATCGAGAAATCCCTCAGGCAATCTCCTCTTACCTCTTGAAGTCTAGTAAGGTTTTGTGCCGTCTGATCTTCCTAGGCTTCCCTCTATTCCGCGAATCTCCGACTCCCGTGGTCCAAGCGTGCTTCGCGAATCACCAAATTACGACTACTCTGTAGATCCTTCATCACACAATCATAGCATAAGTTAAGCTTTAAAAAAAAACTTATTGATCCTATCGGTATAGATTCTGTAACACCCCGATTTTCGTTGTTTTCTAATAACTATAAAAAATATATATCTTTTATATTTTTATTTGAGGTTTAGAAAATGAATTTAAATAAACTAAGACCACATTTATACTCTACGTCATCGTAGAGAGCTACGACTAAATTTTGGGTCGAAAATTTAGACAGAGCCCGGTCTGCGTTTTCTCTGACAGTATGATTTTACTGCTCAGAAGACCTAATTTTGACTCGTTAACGAAATAGTTAGGTTTAGAATTGAATTGCCAACATTTTTGTTAAAATTGGTTTTTCGCACTAAAAAGTGAAAAAATATAAATTATTCGGGCGAAACCTTGAGTCGGGTAAAGAACGAGCTGAATACGGATTTATCGGGACCCGCTAATGGATAAACATGAAGTCACATCAGGTCACATCACCCAGGAAAGCGTGCCAGTGTCATGATGACGTTTGAAAATATCTGGACGCGAAAAGACCAAAATGCCCCTGACCTTTTTCATAATTACCATTTAACCTTGGGTGAAAAGACCAAATTGCCCTTAAGTGAGAAATTTTGGACATCTTTGTCCCTCCTCATCATAAGTTACATGCCCTTCCCCTCTCATGAAAACCACCATTCTTTCCTTTTTCGTCATAACTCCATTTCCACCTTACTTTCTCTCATTTTCTTAAGAAAACTCTTAGGGATTTTTGTGAAGAAACTTTGTGATCTTACTCATCTTCATCCCCTAAGAGGTATGAACTCTTCATTCATCCTTCAATCTTCATGTTCTTCATTAAAAACCTTGTTTTTCATCTTTGTTCAAGTTTGAACCTTAAACTTCATAAATCCATAGAAAGTTGTAGAAAAATCCTTTTAATGTAAAACCAATTTCTATGAGCTAGTTTCATTACCCTCTCTCATAATCCAAGAGCATGTAACCAAAAGAGTTCTCTAACCCATATGGGTATGGTATGGACGAAACCTATATATTGAAAAGGCTTGAGTTTTTGATTCAATTTTTGAGTAATGAGACTTGTTCTAGTGTTAGGTATACTTAAGGGTCATTCATCCAAGAGTTAGGAATTTTTAGACATCCCTAGCTATTTTTGGGAGCATATGGCCAAACCTAGATCAAGGGATTTAGGGAAAATTTATGTTGTTTGATGTTGATGTTTGAAATGATTGTGTGTATGTAGTTGTTGTTGAGTGTTTCAGACAAGTAATCAGAGGATTGCGCACTAATCGGACGACGTTCATTCGAAGGATTACCTTCAAGAGGTAAGGGGAGTTTGCCTGAGGGATTTTTCCGATAACTATATGTTATCCTTGATTGATCTATGTAGCTCTGTTTGAGCTTTATTGTGGTTGTAATAATATTCCATACTATGCTTTAGCATATGTTATGATGATGTATGCTTGGATGGAAAAATGTTTTCGTGTATGTTGAAAACCATACTTTGATCTCTAGATCAAGTAAGGATTTTTTTGCTTGTTTATGGTTAAATGATGTATAATTATTATTCATCATAATATTGTGATCATTTTAAGCTATTACTTGACAAGTTAGTGAATCAAAATCTTCACATCCTTATGGTATAGCATGCGACCATAATGGTTACAGAAGGAATAACATGAGTTTGTTCTTGAACTTCAATGTTTTGAATGTTAGAGAGTGTTTTAGTAACTTGTATTTTCAAAAACAAACAAGAAGTGATTTTGATCCAAAGATCAACTAAGGGTTAGCCCTAAGTGTTTTTACTAAGGTGAAAATATGTTTTACCTTAGTCATAGTTTATCCAATTAACTAAGTGTTTTAAAAATAAAAGGATGAAATTGATTTCATGAAAGTAAAAGTAATATTAAGTTACCTTAGGTTTAGTAGGATGTCACATTCTTTCTAAAAACCAAGTTAACATTCAATCTTCAAAGTATAAAGAGGACTGTGTTCTAAAGTGTAGATTTAAATGAATCAAAGTTCGAAAAGCTAAATGAAATTCCATTTCTTTTACGCTATTTTAGATCATGGTTTTACACTAAGTAAGGAAAAACCCTTTTCAAATTGGATAAGGTACTTTACTTTAAGCAAGTAACAAGTTCTTTTAAATCAAATGAGTTTTCAATTAGAAAGGTTTTGGTTTGCGAAGTGTTAAATCGAGAGTTTTCAATTCAAATCGTAAAGTTTTACGCATAAAAACCTAAGTTAAGTAATTAACTTAGAGAAAAAAGAAAAAAGATAATTAAGTATAGCATATGGTGGAACAAGACCATGCATTATACCATTGATGACTTAGTTCATCAATGAATTCATAAGACGTAAGTGAATCAATACTTATTTCATTACTTGAAACTCAAGGAATTAATATCTTAGAATGGATCAAAGACTTATCTAAGAGGATTCTCAATCCTTCTTCATAACACTTAGAACTTGAGATGTAATTCATAAGACACAAACACAAACATGAAATGTTTTGGGTTTTGAAACAGTAGTTCGATAACGGACCAGTGGTCCGGATCCAAGAAAATTCGTTCAATTTTTTCAGTCTTGCGATGACCGGAACGAGAGGGATCCTGAGCTTATGTAGGTATGGGACTGTACAGTTAAAGGAAGGCTTATAAGAATTGTTTGGTACTACCTATACCAACAAGATGTATATTCTTTCGAGAGCCCAGAACGTAAGAACTCCATAATTAAGCATGCTTGACTTGGAGCACTTGTGGGATGGGTGACCTTCTGGGAGGTTTCCCAAAAACCGTGTGAGTGAGGACAAAACACACTGAAAAGACCCGTGTTGGTTTGTGGGGACAGTCGGCAATTCTGAAAGCAGTCCGGGTCGTTACAAAGGGATCACGAGATTTATCCGGTGGATAAAAGTTTTATAATACAAAGACGCGTATAGTTCCTAAGGAAGAGACCCTTAGCGAACCTTAAGGTTTATCCGGTGGATAGACAATTAATTATCGCATCTGCTTTGTGTAAGCATTGGCATTTCGTTGCATGAGTTGTAAGGCCTTGAGCCTAGGAGTTGAGCTTACACCTAGATGTTGGTGCGAATCTTACGGTGACGACCTTAAATGGTCTTGAGAGATGTCAGGGTTGGAGATTCCACAAGTGACCAGTTGGTGATTCTTCTGTGTCATGGTATTCTGTGCACTGCTGTGACATCTTTGAGTAGTTGCCGTACTTCTCATGTTTGGTCAAGAGTGTGTCCGTAAAGCCAGATACGTGCACGTTACATTTGTTGTAGCATATTGCCCATGGCTGGCATACTCGGAACATGTACTCCCATTCACTCTCTCTGACTTTTTGTTAGCTCCATGGAGCAGGGGTCAAAGTTTTACCCTTGTGGCATATGGCATCGAGTCATGTACATTGCATTGCATTGCATGGCTATAAATGATTAGATTTACTTAATGCAATCACTGTTCTGTTTTCGATGATGTCTTATGCTACTAATTGATTAATATGATATATTGCGATTTATGGTATGCATGTTGGACATGTTGTTACCTGGTGTGTTGTCCCGCGTTACTTCTGCTATTGTGCTGTGTTGATACTACATATGTTCATGCGCTGTTTTGTGGGTCATGCATGTAGTTATCATGTTTAAATCCATATATTGGTTACTCACCCTTGCCTGTACATGTTGGACACCCTGTTATGTTTTTGGATACGTGTACAGATGCTTCTCCACTGTTATTTGGGTCACTTCGGGACTCTGTAGCTTGCGTTTCTTGATGTCGATGATGAAGATGTGTGGACTGTTGACGACAAGGCCCAGTCTCATTGGTACGATGTATACTAGGTAGTAGGCTCTATTGTCCGTAGAGTTCTTTTTATCAAACCAACTTTGAGGATTTTAATGTTTAAAGTTGAGAAAGTCGGTATATGTGGTTTTGAAAACCTCTGTATAGTTTGGAACTTCAGTATGAAAAACAATTTCAGGAAAGCTTGTATGTTATGGTGAAATGGTTTATGAATAAACCCAGTTTATGTGTGTTGTCTATATAATGTGATTTTATTATTGTGATGTGTGTATCACGTTTCTGAAGTATTATGCAAAAAAATTTTACACTCAAGTTTTTTAACTTAAAATAAATTATTATTTTCAGAAAGCATCCAGTAATTCTCTTTTAAATTTAATTCCGCACGTGTTTAAGATATAATGCCCAAGGGGGGTGTTACAGATTCGACCTTCTCAATTGGACTAGGCTAGGGATGTTAAAATTTAACCAACTCTTGGATTAATAATCCCTAAGGATGGTAGAAACATAATCAATATTCCTTAATAAAAAATTTGAACCAAAACCCCTTAAACCAATTAGGTGGGGTTTGGCCAAGCTTGAGAAAAAAAGGAAGGAAATTTCTTTGGGGTTCATGCTTCTAGATGATCATTGTATACATCATGGTAAGTTCATAGAAGGTGGTTTCATGATCATAGGATTTTTCTACAATTTTCTAGAGATTTTTGAATCTAAATCCCTAGAATTGAAACATGTGATTTTGGCATTGAATCAAGAAAGTATATGAAGAACTTAGAGCTTATAGATCAAGGTGAGTGAAGTTCACCTCTTAGATGATGAAGACTTGCAAGGATTCATGCTTCTTTTCCACAAATTTGGCCTATGTTCTTCTTTGAGAAAGTGAGAGAATGAAGAAGTTTGGATGAAGTGAAAAAAAGAAATGGGTGAAGGGCTTGGAGGAGGAGTCTTAGGCATGGGATAGGAGGGGATTTGGGTGTCCAAAATTGTTTGCTTAAGGGACAAAAGGGTAAATTCACTAAGGGACAAAATTGGAGTTTTAACAAAAGGTTAAGGACATAATGGTTCTTTCACCTCCAAAGTTACAAAATATCTAGATATTTTCCAGAGGTAATGATGAGGGTGAGGGCAAGAATGGGTTTTCATAAATTCCTAGGGGCAAAACGGTCTTTTCCTTTAGGGACAAAAATGTCATTTAGGGGAAAGATCAAGGGCGTTTTGGTCTTTTCTCAGTGTGAACGCGTTCAGATATTTTAGAATGTCATCATGACATGGTGAGTCTCTGACATGCTTTCCTAGGTGATGTGACCTGAAGTGACTTCAAGTTTATCCGTTAGCGGGTCCCGATAAATCCGTATTCAGCTCTATTCATCACCCGATTTAAAATTTCGCCCGCATAACTTATTTCACTTTTTAGTGCGAAAAACCAATTTTATCAAAATTGTTGGAAATTTGATTCTAAACCTAACTATTTCATTCACCAATCAAAATTAGGTCTTCTAATCAATAAAATCTTACTATCAATGAAAACGCAGACCGGGCTCCGTCTGAATTTTCAACCCAAAATTTAACAATAGCTCCCTAAGATAGTATAGAGTATGAATATGACCTTGGCTTAGTCAAAATCATTTTCTAAATCTCGGATAAAATATAAGTTTATTTATATTCATTTCCGACCTTAGGAAGCAGTGAAAATCGGGGGTTACAATGTCAATTAACCAATACACATACCAATCATATATCTCATATCATCAATCACAAGGATAAATACTAAATTTAATAAAATTTCATTTTAATTGAAAACCCCCAAATCAATTTAGTGTTCTTGAACCCTAACATAGAAAAACCGAACTTTCTCAAAACATCACCCAAAATACATTAATGGTTTTAAGTCCCAAAACCCCAATTCTTTATACCATGAAAGGGTGTGAAAAAGTATTTTTACTCAACTCTTATAGACCCCCAAAAACTACAAATATTATTATTTAAAGCAAATCCTAGCATTCCACCAAAAATTCTTCCTCCACGCTCTTGAGTAACTGTGGTTCTGTGCTCTTCTTGTCGTTTTATCTTCACTGCTGCGGCGCTAACACTATATGGAATAGGTTTTCTATTTTTATTTTAAAATTAAAACTCATCCTTATCTCCATTTATAAAAGAAGCCTTCACGAGAAAGTCTTCTACTTCACTGTAACTTCTTTCATTCTTTCAAATTAACTTAATACTTGTGGGACCCACTGGATTTTTTAATATAAAGAAACCAATGCTTCTATCATAGTTTTTCACGTGTTGCCCTGGAACCTTGTATTTGGCCAAGCTAATATTTTTCAAAATTGATTCATGAAACTCAATTCATTTCTCGTGGCCCAAGTGCTTGTGTTTTTTTTTTTTTCTTCATTGCCTAAACAAATTTTGGCCTGGAGGTGTAAGTTCCCTTTTCTTTTTATTTTAATCTTTCAAAACAATATTTGTTAGTAGGACTCACGGTTCTTTTTCTAAGAATTCCTAAACACTTATATAACAACTTTCTACACTAAACCACATAATAGCTTAATCTTTTTATTAAAAATTATATTGGAATTTTAGGATGTTACATTTTGTCCCCTCCTTTAAAAATTTCGTCTCCGAAATTAACATCATACTTAAGCAACATAACAACCAAGGGCTAGATGGTATTACTTACCTAAGTCAAGGTGCCCTACTTCTCTACATCCTACCATTGCGATTGTGCCTTTCTCACTGAAGCCCATGTTCTGCTTTACAAATTTTGATCAATCACATCTGATGAAAAACCGTCGTCTTTCAAATACCATAAATTCGCTTACTACCAATGAAACATTGAGTTGACCAAGTTCAATATCCCAAAGCATAGCATGCAGAATTCATGACGACACACAAACAACAATCCTATATGCCCAATTTTTATTTTAAAAGACTCATTACCACAGTCCAATTTAGGATTGAACCATTCTAATACCAAAAATGCCCTTCGTTACATTAGTAATCCAAGATAAATATTAACTATTATATGAAGAAATAAAAAACTTTCTCAAATAATACTAAATAAATACTTAGTGTACTAATATTAATAGTATATCAAAATAATGTTTACATCAATATACCCATAAAATACTGAAATAACATATTCAGTTCAAAAGCCTCAAAATTGGACGTCTAATACAACTCGCATAAATAAAATAAAATACATAACGATGATATTGGTTCTCTTGGCATAAGCCATAACATACTAACGAAATACTAGAACTAAGAAGATAATCTTCAAGTCTCCGTATGCTCAATGGTGACGTTCTCAAACTCGGAAAACAATACAACTAATGAGATTTATAATCCCTGTGAATAAAAATACAGTTACAATTTCACAAAAGCATTGTTCTCAGCCGGTGCGACGACCGAAAAAAAAATTTATGGTACCCTCTATTTTCCAAAATAATAGCACTATAAAATAATATTATTAATATTAATAATAATATAAATTATTATTGACAATAATCAGTCATTATCAATACATCAAAAATCAAGTATTTCAAAATTTCATATATCAAATAATTCCATTAAACCACATGTCATATGACTGTCAAACATAACTCAACAATGGCGTCCCATTGCCTACCTCTACTCAAGAGAGGTATTTCGATGTCATCTTTTCATCAGTGACATTACTCATTTTTCGATACCAACCATGTGCATTGGCGGTATTGCTCATTTTTCGACATCTCAATATATGATGATGTTGCTTTCGATACCCCATCCACTGGCGGTATTACATAATTTCGACATCCTAATTCAATGGCGATGTTACTTTCGATACCTCTTTCATAGGCGATATTTCTCAAACATCATGCCACATGCATAATGATCAATAAAACATGCCAAATCAAATATATATCATCACATAACTCAAATAAAGCATGTCAATCAACCAATACACATACCAATCATACACCTCATATCATCAATCACAAGGATAAATACTAAATTTAATAAACTTTCATTTTAATCGAAAACCCCCAAATCAATTTAGCGTTCTTGAACCCTAATATAGAAAAACCGAATTTTCCCAAAACAATCTCCCAAAATACATTAATGGTTTTAAGATCCAAGACGCCAATTCTTTGTACTAAGAAAGGGTGTGAAAAGGTATTTTTGCTCACCTCTTATAGACCCCCAAAAACTCAAAATATTATTTAAAGCAAATCCTAGTGTTCCACCAAAAATTCTTCTTGGACGTCCTGGAGTAACTGCGGTTCAGTGCTCTTCTTTTCGTTTTATCCTCACTGCTGCGTCGCTAACACTATGTGGAATAGGTTTTCTATTTTTAAAAGTAAAACTCATCCTTATCTCCATTTATAAAAGAAGCCTTCACGTGAAAGACTTCTAGTCTTCTACTTCACTGTAACTTCTTTCATTCTTTCAAATTAACTTAATACTTGAGGGACCCATTGGATTTTTTAATATAAAGAAACTAATGCTTCTATCATATATCTTTCACGTGCTGCCCTGGAACCTTGTATTTGGCCAAGCTAATATTTTGCAAAATTGAATCATGAAACTCAATTCATTTCTCGTGGCCTAAGTGATTGTATTTTTGTTTTCTTCATTGCCTAAACAAATTTTGGCCTGGAGGTGTAAGTTCCCTTTTCTTTTTATTTTAATATTTCAAAACAATATTTGTTAGTAGGACTCACGGTTCTTTTTCTAAGAATTCCAATAAACTCTTATATAACAACTTTCTATACTAAACCTCATAATAGCTTAATCTTTTTATTAAAATAATTATATTGAAATTTTAGGATGTTACATTTTCTTCCCTCCTTTAAGAATTTAGTCCCCGAAATTAACATCATACTTAAGCAACGTAACAACCAAGGGCAAGATGGTATTACGTACCTAAGTAAAGGTGCCCTGCTTCTCTATGTCTTGCCATTGCGATTGAGCCTTTCTCACTGAGCCCATGTTCTGCTTCCCAAACTTTGATCAACCACATCTGACGAGAACCCTTCATCTTTCAAAAGCCATAAATTCGCCTACTACCAATGAAACATTGAGTTGGCAAAGTTCAATATCCCAAAGCATAGCATGCAAAATTCATAATGACACACAAACAACAATCCTATATGCTCAAATTTTGTTTTAAAAGACTCACTACCATAGTCCAATTTAGGACTGAACCGCTCTAATACCAAAAATGTAACGCCCTTCTTTACATTAGTAATCCAAAATAAATATTAAATATGATATGAAGAAATAAAAAAATTTCTTAAATAATACTGAATAAGTACTTAGTGTACTAATATTAATAGTAATATCAAAATAATGTTTATATCAATAAACTCATAAAATAATGAAATAACATAATCGGTTCAAAAGCTACAAAATTGGACATCTAATACAACTCGCATAAATAAAATAAAATACATAACGATGAGATAGGTTCTCTTGGCATAAGCCATAACATACTAATCAAATACTAAAAGTAGGAAGATAATATTCAAGTATCCGTATGCTCAACTGTGCCGTCCTCAAACTCTAAAAACAGTACTACAAGGAGATTTATAATCCCAGTGAATAAAGATATAGTTAAAAATATTTTAGCAAAAGCATTGTTCTCAGCCAGTGCGGCAACCGGAAAAACAATTCTTGGTACCCGCTATTTTCCAAAATAATAGCATTATAAAATAATATTAATGATAATATAAATTATTATTGACAATAATCAGTCATCATCAATACATCATAAATCAAGTATGTCAAAATCTCATATATCAAATAATTCCATTAAACCACATGTCATATGACTATCAAACAGCACTCAACAATGACGTCCTGTTGCCTACATTTACTCAAGAGAGGTATTTCGATGTCACCTTCTCATGATGATTGGGGAGTATGCAGCATGACGAAAGTACGCATGGGGAGTACGCAGCAAGGTTTGAGGCGCTGCTCAAGTTTTCTTTCTGAGCTATCTGGATTGACGCCTGCTAACGAAGGTATTCCAAAGGGTGTACGATCTGAAGAGTACACCTTGGAAGCAAAAGGAACTCCGAGTGTGGAAGCGCTGCCTGTTGTGCGAGAGTTTCCGGAGGTGTTTCCAGATGATGTTCTAGGGTTACCGCCGGAGAGGGAGACCGGGTTCGCAATAGATCTTGTACCGGGAACTGGACCTATTTCGATATCACCTTATTGAATGTCTCCAGTAGAGTTGGCGGAGTTGAAGAAACAGTTTGACGAAATGCTAGGCAAATGGTTCATCAGACCTAACGCGTCGCCATGGGGAGCGTCGGTACTGGTAGTCAAGAAGAAGGACGGAAGTTCAAGGTTATATGTGGACTATCATCAGCTAAACAAGGTGACGATAAAGAACAAGTATCCGTTGCCAAGGATCGACGATTTGATGGACTAGTTGAGGGCAGCAACTGTGTTTTCTAAGATCGATCTGCTATCTGGTTACCATCAAATCAGGGTGAAGAAGAAGGACATACCGAAGACTGCTTTTCGAAGTCGATAAGAGCACTACGAGTATTTGGTTATGCCTTTTGGTGTGACTAATGCTCCAGCCATGTTCATGGACTATATGAACAGGATATTCAAAACGTTCCTGGATAAGTTTGTTGTCATGTTTATCGATGACATCCTTATTTACTCATCGAGTAAAGAGGAACATCAAGAGCATCTTCGAGTGGTGCTGCAGCTGTTGAAGGATAGGCAGTTATATGCGAAGCTATCCAATTGTGAGTTCTGGCTGGAAGAAGTGCAGTTCCTAGGACACATGATCAACAAGGATGGAATCACGATGGATCCTGCTAAGGTTGAGGCGGTGGTTAAGTGGGAAAACCCAAAGTCTGTGAGCGAAGTTCGTAGTTTCCTTGGTTTGGTTGGCTACTACAGGAGGTTTATTGAGGGATTCTCTAAAATTGCGTTGCCTATGACACAATTGATGAGAAAGGGGAGGACGTTTGATTGGACGGAAGCTTGTGAGCAAAGTTTCTTGGAGCTGAAGCGGAGGTTGACCACGTCGTCGATGTTGGTTTTGCCAGATCCGTTAGGACGTTTTGTTGTATACTGTGATGCGTCATATCAAGGATTGGGTTGTGTCCTCATGCAAGAGGGAAGAGTGGTGGCGTATGCCTCCAGGCAGTTAAGAGTGCATGAACGGAACTATCCAACTCATATCTGGAGCTAGCTGCGATAGTGTTTGCATTGAAGATATGGAGACACTACCTATATGGTGCTAAATTCAGCATATTTAGCGACCATAAGAGCCCAAAGTATTTGTTCCACCAAAAGGGGTTGAACATGAGCCAGAGAAGGTGGATGGAATTCATAAAGGACTATGAATTCGACCTGCAATACCATCCAGGCTGGGCGAATGTTGTAGCGGATGTGCTCAGTAGGAAGTCCCTACATGTATCCGCAATGATAGTACGAGAGCTTGAGTTGTTAGAGCAGTTTAGGGATCTGAATCTGGATGTGGAAATCGTTTAGAATAAGATGAATCTTGGGATGATTGAGGTAACCAGTGATTTCTTGAATCTGCTTTGGAGAAGGCAAGCTGAGGATGCGTACCTTAAGGAGGTTAACCGGCTGATCGAGGAGGGTGAGACGTTAGAGTTTAGGAGAGGTCCGGATGGCCTCATCAGGTTTGGCGATCGAGTTTGTGTGCCTGCGGATAGCGAAGTTAAGGATATGATCTTAGAAAAAGCACACAAGAGCAAGTTGAGTTTCCATCCAGGGGCTACCAAGATGTATCAGGATCTGAAGAAGTTGTTTTGGTGGCCGGGGATGAAGAAGGAAGTAGCAGCTTATGTCCTATCCTGCTTGGTGTGTCAAAAGGCGAAGGTTGAACAGCAGAAGCCAACGGGATTGTTGCAGTCACTAGATGTCTCGAAGTGGAAGTGGCACAATATTGCAATTGACTTTGTCTCTGGGTTACCAAGGACTCAGAAGAGGTGTGATGCAATTTGGGTCATCATAGATAGGTTGACGAAATGTGCTCATTTCTTACGTATCAACCAGAAATATTCTCTGGAGAGGTTGACTCAGATTTACATCAGGGAGGTGGTGAAGCTACATGGTGTACCTTCAAGTATTATCTCGGACCGAGACCCAAGGTTTACTTCGAGGTTCTGGAGGAGCTTGAACGGAGCGTTGGGAACTAAGTTAAGGTTAAGTTCTGCTTATCATCCACAGACGGATGGTCAGTCAGAATGGACGATTCAATTGTTGGATGATCTGCTAAGAGAATGTGTGTTGGAACACATAGGAAGTTGCGACGAGTTTATTCCTTTGATTGAGCTTACCTATAAAAATAGTTACCACTCAAGTATCGGGATGGCGCCGTATGAAGCTTTGTATGGGAGGAAGTGCAGGACTACGTTGTGATGGTTTGAGACTTGAGAGAATCAGTTGTTAGGTCCTGAGATAGTGCAACAGACAACTTTTCATCCAGGAAAAGATGAAAACCGCAAGGGATAGGCAGAAAAGCTATGCTGACAGATAGAGGAGACCTTTAGAGTTCCAAGAGGGCGACCATGTATTTGTGAAAGTTACTGCACGGACTGGCGTTGGCAGGGTAATTCAGTCCAGAAAGCTTACACCCAGATTCATAGGACCATTTCAAATTCTTCGTCGAATTGATCCAGTAGCTTACCAGATAGCCTTACCACCTAAATTGTCAAATCTCCATGACATATTTCACGTATCTCAGCTTAGGAAGTATTACCCTGATCCATCGCATGTTTTAGAGCCCGAATCAATCCAGTTAAGAGAGAACCTTGAATACGAAGTTTTACCTGTTCGGATAGTGGATAGAAGGGTCAAGGAGCTTCACGGAAAACAAATTCCCTTGGTAAGTGTCGAGGGGGACCCAATAATCGGAGATTCAACAAGGGAACGAGAGGCACAGATGCGTTAGCAGTACCCGTCGTTGTTTACAGGTATGAACGAGGAATTTCGGGAACAGAATTCTCTTTAAGGGGGTGGTAATGTAACATCCCTGTTTTCTAAACACCGTAATTAAGGTGGATAACCTTGATCGAGTGTTTGTATGATCGTGTGAATGTTTATGTGCTAGTTTGACACCTAGTTAGAAGCTTAGGAATAGGCTTGAATCATGTTGGAAGAGCTTAGGGCATAGCACGAGAAACTGGGGGAGTAAGAAGGCTGGACGTCCCTTCCCAGCTGAGCAGAAGGCTCAAGCATGGGAGAACTCCACACTCAAGCGTGGCAACGCTTGGACGTGGAAAGTTGGCACGCCCAAGCGTGCTGAGTGCGTTATGTTAGCTGTTCTGAGTATGGACGCGTGTGAGACACATGTCAAACCAGGGAGAAGGCCAAGTGGACGAGGTTTGTAACACCCCGAGTTTCACTGCTTTTAATATCAGTAATTTATATAAATGAGTTTATATTTTATCTGAGGTTTTAGAAAGTGAAATTAAATAAACAAAGATCATATTCATACTTTACGGCATCGTAGGGAGTTAGAATTAAATTTTGGGTTGAAAATTCAGATGGAGCCCGGTCTTTTTTTTTTTTTTTTTTTAAACAAAAGACACATTAGAGGCCTCATTAAAACCTTATGATGCAAAACCCTCCTTAGGGATAAAAGCACCAAAAAGGAAAGAGTACCCCTAATGCTACCTCAATTTTATTAAAAAGATAAAATTAGATACAAGGAAAGCATGAGGGGACATAAGACCAAAACTCATGCAAAGAAAGAAAAATTATTTAAACCTATAGGTAGGGAGACCTAACCGATTCCTAAAAAAATCACTGGTATTGGAAAAAGGAAAATTCTCCCACCACCCAAAACCAGAAATTGAGAAGCCCAAATTAGCAAGCTTATCAGCTCAAGCATTGCCCTCTCTATAAATGTGAGACACCCCAAACCAATGAAATCTCCTAGTTAAAGCTCAACAATTGAGCCATCGGTTACTTAACCTCCAAGGAACCAAGCTAGAGTTTTTGAAAGCAGAAACCACCAACTAAGAATCATATTCAAGCCATAACCTTAGCCAACCCTTTTTAAAAGCCAACTCAATGGCTAGCATGGCAGCAATAAGTTCTGCTTGAAAAGCAGTAGACACCCCAAGATTTTCAGCAAAACATCCCATAAGAGCAGCTCTACTATCTCGGAATAAGCCTCCACAAGCAGCAAGACCAGGACATCCTCTTGCAGCTCCATCTATGTTGCATTTGACAGTGTTACAAAGAGGAGGATGCCATTTAACCTCCTTGATGACAGGAGCAGAAGGAGGATGAGGGACAACCTTAAGATTCTTCAAAATCAACAAATCCTGGACTGAATTAGTCATGCAATTAGTAGTATAAGTGCCTGAAAGAGAAACAAAAGAAAAGATTTGGGAGATAGCTACATGGAGACTGCAACCCTTATCTTCAAACCTTAACTTATTCCTACAAGACCATATCATGCATATCGAGTGAACAATGCAAGCAACAACAACATCCAAAAGTTGAGGACTCCAAGATCTTTTGCAGACAGATAGCAGGCTATGAAAGTCAGTAGTATCCAAACTGTAGCCAATGCAAGAGCCCAAACATTGCCAAATTTGTTTAGCAAAGGAACATTCCAAGAACAAGTGTAAAGTAGTTTCTGCCGCACATCCACACAGGCTGCACATAGAGACCATTATGCAACCTCTCCTCCACAATATGTCATCAGTTGGCATTGAGTTATGCAGGATTCTCCAAACAACAAAAGATTTAGAAGGTGGAATGCTTTGTCTCCATAGAAACTTAGACCAGTAAACAGTAGGCCCAGGAGGAGCACGATGCAGATAAGCAGTCTTAAAAGAGTGCAGACTATCACTGCTAGAAGTCTAATTCAGCTGATCCTCAGAAATACTGTCAGTGATGATTATGGAATCAATTTCAGTCCGCAAGGCAGGACAGTGAGCCAGAAGAGCAGCAGGAATGGACCAACAACCATCCACAATGAAATCACTAACTTTTGCATCCAAACAATCATATAGATCCTCAGGAATTGAAAAAAAATCAGCTACAGTTTTAGACAACCATTTATCAGTCCAGAAGTTAATGTTAGCCCCATTGGCCACATTCCAAGTTGAATTATTAATCACCATGGACACACATCCCTTTATACCATGCCAAATAGATTAAACCACATGATAAGAGATAGGCTTTGTCTGTTTAAGATCTCTACTTCTTAAAAGAGTACACCACTGATTGGAGGAAGTGGTAAACTCCCAGGTTAACTTAAGCATACCAGCTTTATTAATATCCTTGATAGACCTTAAACCAAAACCACCTTCGGGCTTAGGTATACAAACCTTATGCCAAGAGACAGTAGCAACCTTATGAGTAGTGACATCACCAGACCAAATAAAATTCCTAATCCACTTATTAAGGTTATTTAGAAGAGAGATAGGCCAAGCATAAATTCTAAAGCTGTAAATTAGCATTCCATAAATGATAGACTGCACCAGCTGAGTTCTGCCCATTATAGATAACAAGGACGCTTTCCAAGAAGACAACTTCAACTTAATCTTGTCAGCAATAGGCATAAGATGAAGAGCTTTAGGTTTACCTTTAAAGATAGGTACACCTAAATAGACAAAAGGGAGCCTAACCTCAGAAAAACCAAGCAAATTGGCTATATGAGTTGTCCTGGCTGCTGAAATGGAGCCAACATAGAATTTCGATTTGTCTTTACTAAAAACCTGACCAGAAGCCTGCTCATAAGCTTCAAAAAGGTTAACAAGACTCTGCATACTTCTGGTAGAGGCCCTACAGAAAAGCATTACAGCATCGGCATACAAGATGTGACTTGGCATAACAACCCCTCTAGGACCTAACATTAATTGAAGCTTACCATCTTGAACAAGTTTGGAAATACCTTGACTCAGAACCTCCTCAGCAAGACAAAAAAGAAGTGGAGACAAGGGGTCTCCTTGCCTAACTCCTCTCTTGCAGTTGAAGTAGCCAACAGCATGACCATTAACAGAAATAGATAATTTTGCAGAATGAAGGATGATTTTGATCCAGTCTCTGAATTTGGAATCAAAGCCAAAAGCAACTAGAACTTTCAGTAAAAAAAATTCCAATCCATGGTATCAAAAGCTTTTTTGATATCAACTTGCCAAATGACCACCAAAAGCTCTCTTGTGGAGCAAGTTAACAGATTCAAAGGCTAAACAGATGCAGTCAGAGATATTCCTACCCTTTATAAATCCTCTTTGATTCTCAGAAATGATTTTAGGAGCCACCATTGCTAACCTGTCTGCAAGGACTTTGGATATAATCTTGAACTGGAAATTGGCCATAGCAATAGGCCTGTACTGATCAATTGAGTTTGTCTCTTTAGTCTTAGGAATTAACACATTAATATTGGAATTAAGATTAGGAGGCAACCAACTATGCTGAAAGAAATGAAGGACTGCATTAAAAACATCCTCAGCAATGATATCCCAATAAGTATGATAAAAGAAACCCCCAAAGCTATCTGGACCAGGAGCATTGTTAGCATTAAGGGAAAAAACAGCATTTCTAACTTCCTCTTGTGAAGGCAGATTTGTAAGCATGCTGTTGTCAGAATTGGATACTAAAGAAGGGATCACAACATCAATAAGAGCAGAATCTATACAATTATTGTCAGAAGCAAACAAGTTCTGATAGTATTGCAGAATATGACCTTCAATATCCGCGGCATTATCAATAAACTGATCACCATTTTTAAGAAAAGCAATTGATTGAGTTTTGGATTTAATCTTGGCCACCTTGTGGAAAAACGCAATATTTCTATCTCCATGGAGATGCCAGTTCAATCTGGATCTTTCAAGCCAGAAATCTTCTTCAGAAAGTAAAGCATGTTGAAGAAGAACTTGAGCATCTTTTTCCTTCTATAACAGTTCATCAGATCTTCCCATATTGCTGATAGCAGTTTGAACAGAATCAACAGTAGCCAATGCCTGCTTGACTTTAAGATGGACATCCCCAAAAACATTCCAATTCCAGTCCTTACGCTTAGCCTTTAGGAGTTTGAGCTTCTGAGAAAGAACAAAAGTAGGATTTCCCAGAACACTATCCTGCCAAACTTCAGAAACAATTTTGCTACAATCGGGATGTCTAGCCCACATTTTCATAAATTTAAAAGAAGAACCATACTGTCTAACCTCTTTCTGAAAATTAACCAACAGAGGAGAGTGATCCGACTTGCTCCTTGTCAAGGTTCAACAAGCAACAGAAGACCAGTAAGTGAGCCAATCCTCATTACAAACAGATCTATCAAGCCGTTTTTCATTAAAATGTTGTCTTTTTCGACCATTAGCCCAAGTAAACTTATTGCCCCTAGTATCAATGTGAATAAATTGATTCAAATCAGTCCAAGTTTGAAAATCTTCACAAGACTGCTTATGAGACAGACATTTACCCCTATGCTCATGAGCTCCCAAAACACTGTTAAAATCACCTATAAAACACCATGGCCCTTGATTATCCTGCTGCAGATGATGTAACTCCAACCATAACTGCCTTCTCACAATATAATCAGTAGAAGCATAGATTGCAGAAATAAAAATATCTTGACCACCCATATTAAGAGCCAATGAAACAGACTGCTTAGAAGAGGCAATAAGTGAAGGAGACAAATGATTAGCACATAGGCACCAGAGGTTAGGCATCGGGTTAGGCCTACTATTCTCAACAAATAACTTTAGATTTAAACTACTTAAAAAGGATTTTGGAAGAGCAGCTGAAGCAATCTAAGGCTCAGCAATAAAAACAAAATCAGGTTTATGCAAATGAACAAATTTCTTTAGGACTAATCTTGAGTCAAGGTTGCCTATGCCTCTGATATTCCAATAAATTACCTTCATTGATGAGATTGTGGTGGTCCTGCTCGAGACCTAGTAATCCTGCCACCATCATTATCATTCAAATTAGCAGCCATAGCAGCTTGTTTTTCTCTTTTCTTTTGTTTTTTTTTTCTAAGACTTAGAGGTAACCTTTGTAAGGCCAGAATTCTGATCATTACCTACAACAGCAGCATCTTCTGCCAGATGACATTGATCATTATCTTGATCCACTTCATCAGCCCACAATCTACCTTTTATTGCATGAAGGTTTCTATTGACAATAGAATTTGAATGAAATGCAGGAGTTTCAAGACCAGAGGAAATAGTCCTCACATCACCAGACTCTAGAGGAGAACCATATTGAGATCCTCTCCTATTAACTTCAATACCAATTCCATCAACTGGAGAACCACCTGGCAGGTTATCAATTTCTTCCAACACATAAGGAACCTCGCTGGACAAGAAAGGTCCACAATTGCCAACAACTTGTTCTCTGTCTTCAGAATCATTGCCATCATGACAATCATCATCATCAATGGACTCACGCAATAAAGAAGCATCATTAATTGCAGGAATATGACCCTCATGAATTTCCTTATCAGAGGTATCAAGACCCGAGACAACAGGATCAAGAAATTTTTCCTTGGAGGCTTCGTGAGAGGCATCCTTGCTCATTTTGTGATTTTCCACATGCTGAGACAGAATAGGAGCTACTGCAACATTGCCATCATTACCAGAACTCGTACTTTCATTAAAAGGAATAGAAACTTCAGGATTCGCTTTAAAAGAATCTTCAATTATGTCTTCCAAAGCCTTTTCCATGCCTTTCCTTTTGGGGACAAATTTCTGGACAGTCTTTATAATTTTATGAGTGCTAATAACATTGGGATCTTTGTGTAAAACAGATGCAGGAGAAGATTTCCTTCGACAATCAACCAATGAATGACCAATGTTTTGACTTAAAGAGCAAAATTCTGGCAAATCCTCATAAGTAACACCAGCAAAAAAGCCGTAACCCTCTCTTTCCACAAGAATTTGGTTAAAAAATTTCCCATTCATATCTATCTCAACAAGAACACGGGCATAATGACCATAAGTTCTATCTTCCATGCACTTGTTCGTAGCAGCATCAAGGCAAACTGGAACACCTAAACTACCAGCAATGCAAAACAAGATTTTAGAACGCCAATATTCTTGAGGCAAACTATCAAGCCTGACCCAACACTGAACATTGGTTTGCCTAGGGAGACTAGGATTAAAATCTGCCATCCACGCAAAAAGCCTCAAGAAACCAGGCTTCATGTTCCATGAACTCAAGGAACGCACTCCACGAAGGTCTTCAATTGAGGAGAAGGAGAACTCATAGTAACCCTTCCATAATAACGATAACTTGGACCGCAAGTCTTGATATTTTAAGGGGGCAACCCCCTTCGTAAGAATCAAACGTCCGTGTAAATGGTGCTTACAACTTTCAAGACCAGCCTTATACTCGTCTTCTGGAATCTTGACCGAGGCTTCATCACCTTTAATGCAGGGTTTAGGAAGATCAGTGTAGGGAATATCACAAGCATTTTTGAGGGCTTGTGCAAAGGTTTTCCTTTAAGAGGACGGTAGAGAAACAGGTTGAGGGGTGATGGGAGATGTAGAAGATGTATCAGAGAGTGGTACCATGAATGGCCATGGACAAACAGAGGAGGAGGAAGTAGCAGCCGCCATTGGACGTGCATGAAAAAACCTAAGGAAACATGCAAACCCTAGCAGAGAGAGTCCTCACCTAAATCTCTATCCGCTCATCCTATAACAAAAAAGTTCCAGGATGGCTGGATCTCAGTCCACCTGTGTGATCTTGTTTGAATTGTTTCTATGTTGAAGAAATGTTGATGGAGCTCGGTCTGCGTTTTCACTGACAGTAAGATATTATTGATCAGAAGACCGAAGTTTGACTCGTGATCGAAACAGTTAGGTTTAGAATGGAATTTCCATCAATTTTGATAAAATTGATTTTCACACTAAAAAGTGAAATAATATAAATTATTCGAGCAAAACCCTAAATCGGGTGAAGAACGGAGCTGAATACGGATTTACCGGGACCCGCTAATGGATAAACTTGAAGTCAAATCAAGTCAAATCACCTGGGAAGGCGTGCCAATGTCATGATGACGTTTGAAAATATATGAACGCATTCACACTATGAAAAGACCAAAATGCCCCTAACCTTTTTCTTAATGACATTTTTGTCCCTAGAAGAAAAGACCATTTTGCCCTTAAGTGAACAATTGGACCACCTTATCCCTCCCTCTCCCTCACGTATAAGCCATCCTCGTGAGCCAATCCATCACTTCGTTCTACAACTTCATAAACTCTTCCATTTTCTCTCATTTTCTTCAAGAAGAACTTAACCATTTTTGGTGAAGAAGTATTGAAGCTTTGCTCATTTCTCATCATCCAAGAGGTATGGCTACTCTCTTGATCCATGAGCTTCAAGTTCTTCTCTTTTTCCTTGTTTTCAACCATGATTCAAAATGGGTTTCAACTTCTTAATCCAATCTTCATAAATTTCTAGAAAATCATAGAAAAATCCTTTTAATGTGAAATCAATTTCTACGATCTAGTCTCATCACCCTCTATCACAATCCAAGAGCATGAAATCAAATGACATTCCTAGCCTATTTTCTAATGAAGTGGCCGAACCCTACACGATGAGAAATCATGGGTTTTGTTTCAAGTTTTTGTTTAATGAAACTTGATCTAGTGTTATGTATGCTTGAGGATCATCCATCCAAGAGATTGAAACCAAATGAAATATCTAGCCTAATTTTCTATATATTCCGAACCCTAACCTAGATTGGGTGGGTGAGTTTTGGTTGATTTTATTAACTTTTTGTTGTGATTGTTGTGAAGGATCAAGCTCTGATTGATTGTTCTAGGCGGTACGAAGGAAATCGCAGTCGGAACTGAAAACCCTTTGAGGACTAACTTGAAATCTTCAAGAGGTAAAAGGAGATTACTTATAAGAGTTTGGTAGTCTCATGAGCTTGGTTGTTAGATGTGTTGTTGTTGTCTTGATTGGAATCATAAGATGATTGGTGCTTTGTGAATTTACTATGTATTGTGTATGTACTTGATTTAATTGGTAAGTATGTGATTGCATGTTTGAAAATGAATTGTGGCATTGTTGCCTTGGATGCGATATACTTATGATGTTGGTTTATGATTAGATGTTTACATATGTATATCCTGGATTGTGATTTTGACTATATTGGTTGAGAGCATAGCACCAACTATAGCTTGATAATGAAGATTAAAACGCTTAAAAGCCTTAATCAAAGTTTTAAAATGTATTTTGAATTCAAATAAAAATCTTGAGAATAGTTTTGCCTTACCAAGGAAAGAAACTTCCTTTTAAAATGTTAGATCCTTTCAAAAGAAAAAAGTCCTTTAATGAAAATCCATTCAAATGCTTTCTTTTTAGAAAAATGTTTTCAGACGACGAAACTTTTAGAAAGTAGATTTACAAAGAAAAGAGTTTTTATTGAAAATGGGTTCCTTTGAGAAAATGTTTTGGTTCATGCCAATGAGTTTTGAGTTTTGTTTTTCAAGTTTTATATACGAAAATAAGACCCGGAAGAAAAATAGTCATTACCCTTTCACTTTGTGAAATCTGTAAACCTAGTGACCGAGACGTTGGGCGATTGTTTTCTGATTTGAGCACTCGGACTATGTGTCCTGTGTTTGGAATGAACGGGCTAAAATTCCTTTAAAACGAGTCATGAGCCGGTGCCTTGACAGAAAGAATGAACGAAAAAGAAAATAGAAAACCTTCTGTGTACATACATGAATTGTCTGACGTGCCACGAAATCGAGGAACAATCCATTGTGGTTGATAATATGAGCCAGTTAAGACCACTTGGTCTATAGGGGCATCCTGTGTTCGAGACTCCACAAGAGGCCGGAGGCATCGCGACCCCGTGCCGTGGTAATCAGTTGCCCAACACGAATGAACTCAATCAGAGACTAGACTATTCATGATATGGTTGAGACTTGATACCCTTGAACAATTGGAGTTCGGACCTAAATTGAGAGGCCCACTCATGAGGACAATTGTGTTATGGGAGTATTTACGGCCTATCACTCAACGAAGGGAAGTTAAGAATTTCAGGAGAACATGAATTAGAAAGATGATATTGGAGTCTCATGCATTGCTATAACTTGTGATGATGTCTGAGATATTATGTTATATGAATATCTGTTAATGCAACTGTATTTGTATGTGGATGTATGTTTTGTTTGTCGCTTGTGCGGCTATCGTGATAAATTTGTGGAATGAGTATCTCACCTTTGCCTGTACAAGTTGGACACCCTGTTGTGTTTTTGGTTACATGTACAGATGCGGCCCAGAGGTCCCCGCGAACACTTGAGGACTCTGATGACGGAGTCCCATGAAGATGAAGAGAAGGAGGATCCCTCCGAGTTCCTCCGGGAATCGGAGCTGACATTGGGTTTTTTTTTTTCCCAATGGCTACTTTTAGCCCGACTAGCATTAGAGTCTTTTTTTTTTTTTTGAAGCAGTCATATCTTATCTGCTAGATTATGTTGACTTAATGTTTTGAAGTCTGGAATCTGTGATAATGGACCAGAATTTCTACTACTAGTTTAAACTCTGTTTCTAGAAAACCTATATGCGTCGGTATTAATACCTTATGTTTATTTTGTCATGGATGTTTAATATTGGTGTATGTTATGAGATTTACTCTATCCTTCCTATACTGTAATTATTATATCGTGAAGAAAGTTTTTAGAATCACGTTTTCGAACATAGTTATTTACTTAAAGTATTTTCCGAAAGCAACCAGCGTTTTTATTTGTTATGTTCTCTGCATCGAGTTTGAGACGTAGCACCGAGGGGGTGTTACAAGGTTCCAAGCTCAAGCATACTGAGAACCCACGCTCTAGTGTGGGAACTCTCATGCGTGCAGATGTTTCACGCTTAAGCGTGGACAACTGATCAAGTTTAGGAGTTTCTTTTCTCTCCTTCACTTTTGCACGAATTTTGGTTGAGTCTTGAAGCTCTGAACTTAGAGAGAGAGAGCAGAGAGTGTTCTAGAGAGAGAGAGAGCTTAGATTGAGGGGCTTCGGAACTTCGGATCAAGATTCCACCAACGCCGTTGTGATCGCGTCAAAGTTTTCTACATCTTTAACGGATTAGTTTCTCTGTTTGTCAACGGTAAACTCGAATCCCTAACACGCGTTCTTCGTGTTCTTCGAGTTTCTACCTTTTCTCTTTGATCTCTAAGCTTACCCTAGGGCTAACACTATTGTCTACGTGTTGTGCTCGTGATTAGGGCAAAAGTTCGTGCTCTTGAATTTGCACGTTTGCGAGGTTGAGGTCACGACTGTCTTGGGGCTGAAATTGGAGGCAGTCTGCGAGCTTGAGGTTGGGGAAGACGTGATCATGTTAGTGTTCACGCTATGACTTTTTAGTTGCGGAGAAAGAGTTACTCACATTGGGGAGGCAAGAGTAGTCTATATAGCCTTGTTGCAAGTTTTATGTTGTGTAGGGGAACCCTAAACCCTACATGAGGTTGAGCTCCGGCAAAGTACCTAAACCCTAGGTTTAGTCTACTTTGGGCTATCACCGCTATGTTTGATACCCTAGGTTAGGAGATTTGTGATGTTTGATGATATGTGTTGCGTGCTGCCGTATGCGTATTTGCTAACTGTGATATTTGCAATATATGAGATATATGCATGATGTGGTAGCATGTTGATATGTTGGGATGTTTACTGTTTTATTGAACATGATGATAACTACTGCATTTGCCTTGAAATACGTGTGTATGAATGAGAACTTAGAGGTTATGTATGATTAGGGCTTTGACCCCGTTGTGGACGTTGGAGCTGATAGTTGAGATTCGAGGTTATAGCTTGAGCTTGGAGCTCGTAAGGTTATGATGGGAGCTTGGAGCTCAGATGGTTATAAGTGGAGCTTGGAGCTCATATGGTTACAGTTGGAGCTTGTAGCTTGTGCTGTTGAGAGCAAGCTTGCATGTGTTGTGATATCAGCTCAAGAGAGATGAATGACATGCATAGCGTAGGCATATGATGCCAAGTGGCAAGCCGTGTGCCATAAGGCATACGAGGTTGGTGAACCGAGTGCGGGTGCGGAAATGGAATGGAAGATCTATGTGACCTCAGGGATATACTGGACACAGGTGTACCCACATGAGACCGGTATGGTTGCTCCTATCATGTCGTGGTGGTCCTGGGTACGTCCTACTATCCCAACTGGACCCCGAGTCTTTCTAGTTGCTGGTGGATCTTTCGAGGAGGCCCAGATAACCCTCTCCGTCTAGGACAGTTGAGCGGCGATGCACTCTTACTGGTCACGGCGAGCGGAACGGATTATCGGAACAAACTAACTTGTGGTTCGATGAGCGGATGTGATGTTGCCTTTAGGAGGGTGTTTAGTACCGGCCGACATGCATAGAAAGAGTATGTGTTTGCTATATATTCTGGATTGCATCATCCTTGTTATAGATGTGCTGTATATCTTATCTCCCTATCTTTTCTTTGTATGTGTATCTGCGATTTGCGAGCAGACGACGAGCCAGCAGAGTTTCAGGATGGACCCCAGACTTCACCCGTTTATCACGGGGGCACCGCGGATGCCAGTGCTAGGGGGCATTGAGATCTTCTATCATGACGAGAGCGGATGACAAGTGGATCCCTCGACCTTTTTGGCAGTATACACAGGACCCGTCAGCTTGATCTTGTGGAGCGAAAAACCACCGTATGTGGACATTATAGGACCCTACCGCGTGTACCAGTTTCTTCCCTTCCCTCGGATGTGGCGTCCACCTAGGCAGAGAGAGCAGGACTACTTGTGGGTGACCCCACAGTCTTCAGCGGCATCTAGTAGGCGAGGCTTTGTCTACGGAGGCCTGTGTAGACACATAGAGCAGTATCTCAGGGCGTGTCAGAGGCGCCAAATTGTTGTGTCGAGTTCCTCGTCCGAGTACGAGCCTATGTGGGTTTATAGGCGTACTCATGGAGAGGGGTAGGGTAGTTCGGGGCATCCTCACCACTGATGGTGATAGCCAGCTAGTGCGTCCCTAGGATCGTGTGGAAAGGTTTTGATGTATATTTTGAGAGGGGGTGGGAGTGCTGGTGAGCGTGCTTTTGAGAGTGCTGGAGGTTCTTGGTGTACTTTCTTTTACCTTCTATCTTTTGTTGTACAGTTGCATGTGTATAGTACAGTAGCCATACTGATGGGGCAACAATGGATATTTTAGGACCGCATGTATATGTACACGTTTATGTTTGGATATTCACTATAGATTGTTTAAATAAGCGCGTAACCTTATCATTAAGTTATAGTTAATAATAATGTTGTAAGTGGGTTCTAATGCTAATGGGGTGACTTCATGTACATGGGGTCGTCTTAGTGGCCAGGAATGAAGAAGGAAGTAGCAACTTATGTCCTATCCTGTTTGGTGTGTCAAAAGGCGAAGGTTGAACACCAAAAGTCAGCAGAATTGTTGCAATCGCTAGAAGTCCCAGAGTGGAAGTGGGATAGCATTGCCATGGATTTTGTTTCTCGGTTACCAAGAACTCAGAAGACATGTGATGCAATTTGGGTCATCATAGATAGGTTTACGAAATGTGCTCATTTCCTACCTATCAACCAAAACTATTTTCTAGAAAGATTGACTCAGATTTACATCAGGGAGGTGGTGCGTTTGTATGGTGTAATTTTTAGTATTATCTCGAACCGAGACCCGAGGTTTACTTCGAGGTTCTGGAAGAGCTTGAATGGAGCGTTGGGAACTAAGTTAAGGTTGAGTTCTGCTGATCATCCACAAATGGGATGTTCAGTCAGAACGGACGATTCAATCGTTGGAAGATTTGCTAAGAACATGCGTATTGGAACACACAGGAAGTTGGGATGAATTTCTTCCTTTGATTGAGTTTACCTATAACAACAGTTACCACTCAAGTATCGGTATGGCGTCGTATGAAGCTTTGTATGGGAGGAAGTGCAGGACTCCGTTGTGTTGGTTTGAGACTGGTGAGAATCAGTTGTTAGGCCTTGAATTGGTGCAACAGACAAGGGAACATGTTAAGTTAATCCGAGAAAAGATGAAGGTCGCAAGGGATAGGCAGAAGAGCTATGCTGATAAATGGTGGGACCTTTAGAGTTCCAAGAGGGAGACCATGTATTTTTTAGAGTACTCCAAGGACTGGCATTGGCAGGGCAATTCAATCCAGAAAGCTTACATCCAGATTCATAGGACCATTTCAGATTTTTCACCAAATTGGTCCAGTAGCTTATCAGACAGCCTTACCACCTAATCTGTCAAGACTCCATGACGTCTTTCACGTATCCCAGCTTAGAAAATATTACCCTGATCCATCACATGTGTTAGAGCCCGAATCAATCCAGTTAAGAGAGAACCTTGAATATGAGGCTTTACCTGTTCAGATAATGGATAGAAGGATCAAGGAGTTTCGAGGCAAGCAAATTCCCTTGGTAAGAGTAAAATGGGACCCAACCACCATATATTAAACATGGTAAAGAGAAGCCCAGATGCGCCAACAATACTCATCGTTGTTTGCAGGTATGAACGAGGAATTTCGGGGACGAAATTCATTTTTTGAGGGGGTGGAGATGTAACATTCTCATTTTCGTCACCTTAAATAATGTATGGATGTATGCTTAGAAGGTATGCTAAGGATAAGGGTGAATTGGACAAGAGAAACATGAAGAACACGTGACTCTAAGCAGAACGCTCAAGCATGGAGTAGGAGAACGCTCAAGCGTGCCAACACTCTAGCGTGGAGAGTTTGGACACTCAAGCGTGGACCTTCTGACCAGTTGACTGGCTATGATGAGAGATAAAAGTGACATGTGTCATTTATGCATCATAGATGGCATGTGAGGAGCGGTGCCGTGGCGGTGAGGAAACGTCAACGCTCAAGTATTGAGGAAGCCAACGCTCAAGTGTTGGAACGCTAAAGCGTGGAGACCCAGAACGCAAAAGTAATGCCAGCAGAGTTTTACCTCTATAAATACTTGTTCATTTTCACCATGCACAAACTTTTGGTGGTATTACTGATACAGAGAGCGTAAGAGGAGATCAGAGGCAGGTTCTTGAGCTTTAATTCAAGTTGTGATCCATTCGTTCGTCTGATTCCAGTTCCGATCGTGTTTTCGTGATCAGCACGACTTCTACTACAACTCTACCGGTTTGCTTTTGTGATTCGTCAAGGGTAATCTGAGGTTTCGTATCTACCTTCATTATGTCTATACAATGTTCTATAATGGTTTAAGCTTCTATTCACGGTTTTAGCTTCGTATTAGGGCTAATGCTATGGTCTGCATGTTGTTTCTGCGATTGGGGCAAATTTGGAAGCTGCGTTCGTGAACCCGTTGGTGAAAAGGACCCGCGGCTGTGAAGGCAAGGAGAGGAGCTAGAAGTGCTCGTTGTGTTCGTCATTATCGCTACATTTGTTATCAGGTGGGGAGAAAGAGTTGCACACGTCGGGGAGGCACGAGTAGTCTATATAGCTTCATTGTGTGTTTTATGTGTGTTGGGAAACCCTAAACCCTATTTGAGATTGAGCCCTAGTAAAGTGCCTAAACCCTAGGTTTAGTCTACTTTGGGCTATCACCGCTATGTTTGATGTAACGGCCCTGGACTGCTTTAAGGATTGCCGACTGTCCCCACAAACTAACACGAGTCTCTTCAGCATGCTTTGTCCTCACTCATACGCTTCCTAGGAAAACTTCCCAGGAGGTCACCCATCCTAGAATTACTCCAAGTCAAGCACGCTTAACTTTGGAGTTCTTAAGTGATGGGCTACCGAAAAGAAGATGCATCTTGTTGGTATAGGTAGTACCAATCAATTCTTATAAGCCTTCCCTCAACTGTGCAGTCCCATACCTACACAGCCTCATGATCCCTCTCATTCTGGTGTGAATCGGTTCATTCATGTATCCCTCCGCCTAGAAGCCTGCCAGGAGCCGCTCCTTGTCCGTGCCTCATGCACCGGCGATCACTCCCCGCCCTCGTCAGCCCCGGGTGTTACATGCCCACCAGCTTCCGCTTGGTTCGTCCCCGAACCACACCGTACTGGGAGAGGTCCGCTCTGATACCATTTGTAACGGCCCTCGACTGCTTTAAGGATTGCCGACTGTCCCCACAAACCAACACGAGTCTCTTCAGCGTGCTTTGTCCTCACTCATACGCTTCCTAGGAAAACTTCCCAGGAGGTCACCCATCCCAGAATTACTCCAAGTCAAGCACGCTTAACTTTGGAGTTCTTAAGTGATGGTGTAACGCCCCGATTTTCACGTTTTCTAATTCTTCAGTATTTTAATGTCTATATTTTATTCGAGGTCTTAGGAATGGAAATAAAATATTCCGAGACCATAGTCATGCTCGACGATATCGTAGGAAGCTACGATTAAGTTTTGAGTCAAAAACTCAAACGGAGTCCGGTCTGCGTTTTTACACTGACAGTATGATTTTACTGCTCATAAGACCTTAGATGGACCCCTGAACGAGACAGTAAGTCTTAGAATTCGATTATCTACGTTTTGGTTAAATTTCGTAAAAATTTCAGAAAAATCACTTCCTGACCTTCGTTCGGGCGGATTTCTCAATCGGGTGACGAACGGAGCCATATATGGACTTACCGAGACTCGCCAACAGATAATCTTGATATCACAACATCCCAGGACACTTGGGAGAGTATGCCAGAGTCGTCATGACGATCGGGAAAATCTAGACGTGAAATGACCAAAATGCCCCTAACCTTAGTCTTTTGCACTTTTACCATTTTACCCTTTTGGCAAATGACCTTTTTGCCCTTAAGTGACTTGTTTTAAAGGCTGAACTCAGCCCTTCCAGCCCCTCATTCACGAAATTTCTGCCCAAAGAAGAACACCATTGTTGTTCTTGAAGAGAAACTCCATTTTTCTTCTTGAAAAGCTTGAATCACTTGTTGGAATCACTTGATTCCTTGAGCAATCTTCCATCATTTTAAGGTAAGATCACTTCTATGATCTCTTAGCTTCTTGAATATCTCTTTATTTCAAGATCAATCTTCATTTCCATGAAAATTATTTCTTAGATCCAAAACATTGAAAATCTATAGGAAATTGTAGAAAAATCCTTTTGAGGTAAGACCAAGTTCTTTGAACTCACCTCATCATTCTCTATCTAAAACCAAGAGCTTATGATTCAACTCTCATCATAGCTCAAAAAGCACATTAGGGCCGAACCCTTCTTGATGATGATGAATAGTGTTTTCATCAATTTTTGATTTTTAACACTTGATTTCATGCTTAGCTTTCCTAATGCCTTTGAATCCATGAAATGGAAAACCAAGATCAATTCCTAGCTTTATTCTCTTTAGGGTGGCCGAAACCCTCTTTGTGAGAATTGTTGAGTTTGGTTTGATTGTTGTTTAATGTTTGATTGTTTGGTTGTTTGTAGTTGGTGTCAATTATCAGAAGGTTCACAAACCGATTAACCGATTTTGATCCGGGAATCTGCTCTTCAACAGGTATGGGGAGAAGAACCTCATCACACCAAGATGGTGGTGGTGAAGATGGTTGTTTACTTTATGTGTGGGTGAAACCCTTTAGTTTGGGTTCACTTTTAATTGTTATGTTTTGTTAAGTTCTCTTCAAGAACAAGGTTGTTTTGATGAGTTTATGCTTGAGTATGTTGTAGTGTGCTTTAGCATATGTTGATGAAGATATGATTGAATGAAAAACCATTTTCATGTATGTTGGAAAACCTACTTTGATCACTAGATCAAGTATGGACTTTTATTGTTGATTATGAGACCATAATGTGTGATGGACTTGGATGTTTGATTATGATGTAGTAATGTGTATTATGGTTATCATGATTGTGTAAGTATTGTGAGCCATACTTTGATTGGTTGATGAAGTAAAACCTCACATTGATTCCTAGTTGGCTATTAGCCATGACCTTGAGGAAAGGAAGGATATGAATAGTTCTTGGACAAGTCAAGTTTTGATGTAAAGAAAGTGTTTTCAATAACTCGTGTTTTTCAAAGAAAAACCCTAAGTGACTTTAAATGGAATTAAATGTCAAAGTGCTTTCACCAAAGTGAAACATGTTTTATACCTTATCCTTAGTTCATCTAGCTAATCAAGTGACTCAAAATAATAAAAGAAGTGGTTTCATGAAGAGAATCAAAATGGTTCCATAAGGTTGATGTCTTGTTTTAAGGCAACTTTTCGCTAAGCGAATTTACTTTCGCTACGCAAAAACAGGGAAAGTCTTAGTTGGGCATCACTGCCTCAGTTTCGCTAAGCGAATTCATATTCGCTAAGCCAACCAAGCGAGTTTCGCTACGCAAATTAAGTCTCGCTGAGCGATCCAGAGAACTCTCCAAAGGAGGTATAACCGCCTCCATTTCGCTAAGCGAAATTATATTCGCTAAGCGAATACGATATATTTCGCTACACGAATTCTGTTTCGCCAAGCGATCCAGAGGTGTTTACAAAGAGGTGTAACCGTCTGTACTTGCGCTAAGCGAATTCATATTCGCTAAGCGAATACAATATATTTTGCTACGCGATTTACGTCTCGCCGAGCGATCCAAAGGAGTTCCAAAGGAGGCATTACTGCCTCATTTTCGCTAAGCGAATGGAATCCCGCTAAGCGAATTTCATGTTTCAGAAAATGCTAGAAGTGAAGTAAGTAGTTCAAATGTTGTTTCAAATCAAATGAGTTTTCAATCGTAAAAGTTGTTTGGTTTACAAAAGGAGTTTTCTAACTCAATCGTAAAGTTTTACGCGTGAAAAACCTAAGTTAAATAATTAACTTAGAGTTGAAAACAAGGGTTAATTAAGTATGGTATGTGGTGGAACAAGACCATGTGCTATACCATTGATGACTTAGTACATCAATGAGTTCATAAGACTTAAGTGAAATCAACACTTGTTTCCTTAATTGAAAGACAAGGGATTAATATCTTAGAAAGGCTTAAAGACTTATCTAAAAGGATTCTCAATCCTTATTCATAATGTTAAGGACTTGAGACATAATTCATAAGACGTAAACACAAACACGAAACGTTTTGGTTTTCGAGACAGTAGTTCGATAACGGACCGATGATTCGGATCCAGGTTAATCGTTCAATTGAATCTGTCTTGTGATAACTGGAATGAGAGAGATCCTGAGGCTGTGCAGGTATGGGACTGTACAGTGGAAGGAATCCTGAGGCTATGCAGGTATGGGACTGTATAGTTAAGGGAAGGCATATAAGAATTGATTGGTACTACCCATATCAACAAGATTTATCTTCTTTTCGGGAGCTTAGAACATAAGTACTTTATAGTTAAGCGTGCTTGACTTAGAGTAATTATGGGATGGGTGACCTTCTGGGAAGTTTCCTAGAAAGCGTGTGAGTGAGGACAAAACACGCTGAAAAGACTTGTGTTGGTTTGTGGGGACAGTCGACGATTCTGAAAGCAGTCTGGATCATTCCAAAGGAATCACAAGATATTTATCCGATGGATAAATGTTTTATAAAGTAAAGACGTGTGTAGTTTCTAAAAGACCGTGAACCTTGTAGTTTCTAAGGAAGAGAACCTTAGTGAACCTTGAGGTTTATCCAATGGTCTTTTTGGAGGTATCAGGGTTGGAAGGGCTGACATGTGACCAGTTGGTGATTCTTCTGTGTCGTGGCGAATCCGTGCAATACACTGATATCCTCTACTAGATGCCGTACTTTTCATGTTTGGTCGAGAGTGTTACCGTAAAGCCAGATACGTGCACGTTACGAATGTTGTAGCATCTTGCTCATGGCTGGCAGAAACCGGAACATGTCCTCCCATTCACTCTCTCCGAATGTTTTGTTAGCTCCATGGAGTAGGGGTCAGAGTAGTACCCAGTGACACTGACACTGAGTCATATACATTGCATTGCATTGCATGGCTATTGATGTCTACATTTACTGTTATACATCACTATATTGTTAAGAATGCCTTATATTATGCTGTTAAATGTTTAGCACGATATTATGTTGATGACTGCTTAACATGATTTGTACTGAGAACCTTTGTAAGCATGTTGGGTACGTTGTTACCCGGTGAGTCGTCCCGTTTTTGCTACTGCTGTTTTGTTGTGTTGATGAACGGGAATCTCACCCATATCTGTATGTTTTCTGCTGGTACTTGCTGTTGATGCTTGAACAGATGGACGCGACGATGGTTCGGTTCTGCAGTCCCTTTGAGTTCGGAGGTGGACTCTTTTGCTGTTTTAGTTTTGTTGTCGGCCAGACTATGTCAGTTTTTGTAGTACCTTTTGGGAGCCATGACTCCTAGTACTTATTGTATTTTCTTATGTCAGTCATACATTAGACTTATGTCTGTATACAGTAATGTTGATGTTTCTGTTTTCCATTTTCTGTTTCTGTATCTATAATACTGTATGTATGTCCTAGTAATGCATGGTGAACCTAAGTTCACTTATTAGTATTATTTATTACCTTTACTAATCCCATTACATCTTTATGAAAAGAAAAGAAAAAGAAAAATCGTATTTTCCGCATTAATAAATATTTTCGGCCTTATAAACGTTCGGGAATGTGACACTCGGGAAAAGGTGTTGCATTATTTGGTATCAGAGCTGGCCGAGTCTTTTGGGGTTTGTAGGTAATGGTCTGTCTTGTTTGTGTTGTGTTTTCTCTGATTGTTTTCTGTGTTATTGTTTCTGAGAGAAAACAATGTTGGAAAGGATGATGACTTTGGTCTATCCTTTTGTATTGTTTGTTCTCTGTGTTGTGTTTCTGTGAAGAAGACAACGATTGTTTGTTATTCTCTGCATTATTGTTTCTGAAGAGGAATGATACTGGGCAGGAGAGTAATGTTTTTGCTTTCTTGTAAGTTGTCACTCGCAGAGTTCTTCAGAACGAGTGTTTTCCGACGGGTGCAAAACGAGTTGAAAGACATGGAGTTCCTGCAGCTACGTCAAGGAGGAATGTCTGTCAAAGAATATGCTGATCGTTTTGAGTTCCTGCTGAAGTCTTCGAGGTATTTCCATCTTCATCCCGATGAGGAGTGGAAGTGCACAAAGTTCGAAGAAGGTTTGAGGGACGAGATTCGAGGAGAGGTGCTACCTCTTGAGGTCAAAGAGTTCTCGGTTTTGGTAGATGAATGCTTCGTAATCGAAGATCTGATGAAGACTCGTGGAGGAAGGCAACGTCACTCTGGATCGACTAGGTTCCATAAAGGCACCAATGGTCGTGATGATAGATCTCGATGGAAACCATATTCGAAACAGCAAGGTCAACAACAACGTTCTGTAGGAGGAAGCAGTGGGAGTATTAGTCAATCTGGAAGCGCCCCAAAGAAGTGCATGAAGTGTGGCAAGAACAAGCATGTGACTAGAGGATGCTTGATCAAGGGAATCATATGCTTCAAGTGTGGGAAGCCAGGACATACTTCACGCGAGTGTGTGCAATCAAAAGCTAGACATTCTGTCAACGATGTGCAAACAGCGAAGCCTAAGGCAATGAGTAGAGCTTATACTGGGGATGATGCTGAGACTTCTCAAAGGGAAGATTTGATTCACGGTCAGATCGTCGTGGAAGGTAAAACCTTATTTGTATCTTTCCTTACCCTTAGATTTGGTAATTCTTGCACTTTCTGCCAAGCCTGTTATAATTGCGAAAGTCTGTTTGAACTGTTCTATTTTCCGTAGTGGATAGAACATTTTTGATTGATTTGATCTGTTTGCCTCTTTCGCAAATGGATGTGATCATAAGGATGGATTGGTTATCTTGTAACTATATCCCATTAGACGGTGCAAACAAAACCTTAGTTTTCCCTGATTCGGATAATTCTGGATTTGGATTGCCAACCAAGAAAACGTTTCTTTGAGAGGAGGAGCTCAACGAATACATGTTACTAATGAGTTTCCGGAAGTCTTTCCTGAAGACGTACCAGGTTTGCCGCCAGTTCAAGACATCGAGTTTGCGATTGATCTTGTACCAGGAACAGGACCAGCGTCTATGGCACCTTAGCATATGACACCTGCTGAGTTGGAAACCTTGAAGGAACAGTTGGTAGACTTATAGGGAAAAATAGTTCGTTAGACCCAGTGTGTCGCCGTAGGGAACGCCTGTGTTGTTGGTGAGAAAGAAAGACGAAACATCTCGCTTATGTGTGGATTAGCGCCAGTTGAACAAAGTTACCATTAAGAACAAGTATTATCTTCCGACGATAAATGACTTGATGGATCAGTTGAGGAGGGCGACAGTTTTCTCCAAGAATGATTTGCGATCGGGTTATAACCAGATTCGTGTGAAGACAGAAGATATACCGAAGACAGCGTTTCGAACACGCTATGGGCACTACGAGTACCTTGTAATGCCGTTTGGTATAACGAATACTCCTCTGTATTCATGGATTACATGAATAGGATCTTTCGTCCATATCTAGATAAGTTTGTCGTTGTTTCATAGACGACATACTCATCTATTCGCGAAACCAGGAAGTACACGCTGAATATCTTAGTGTGATTCGTCAGGTTCTGAAGGAGAAACAGCTGTATGCAAAGCTGTCCAAGTGTGAGTTTTGGCTCGACGAAGTAAATTTTTTTTTGGGTCATGTGATTTCAAAGGAAGGATAAAGCGTTTGAATGGACTGAAGCCTGTGAGGAAAGTTTGCAAGGATTAGAGAGAAGGTTGACTACTTCACCTGTGTTAGTGCTGCCTGATCTCAAGGGAACATTTGTGTTCACACTCCTACGTATTCCTCAATGTATTAGACAATTGAGTGAATTGGTAATATGGTGTCCATTGGTCTGGACATTTTCGTATTACTTCACTGAAAGTTTTGTTATTACTATTTCTTGAGTTATAACATAAACAACTTCTCGATACTAGAAGTTTCTTGATGAAACTTAGTCTAATCACTTTTACTTTTGGTGAAGGTGATCCAGTCTGATTTTTGCCAGACTGTTTATCTTTTGATTCCAAAGTTATTGGAAGGTTCTTATGAAAGAAGGAACTTTATTAGAGTCATGGATGTAAACATGTATTAGCTATGCATTTTTACACTCGCGAACCTACTGAAGAGTCTTTTTGCATATTGGATATTCCTATATTCATTCCAGTTTGGTAAAATTCTTTTGTTATTTTCTTTTGAGACCAAGACCAGGAAAAATTTCCTTTGTTGAAAATTTCTTTCCTTAATCTTCAGCGACCGAGTAGGGTTAGTTTTAAGTCACAGAATTTCGAGGATGAAATTCTTTTAAGAGGGGTAGGAATGTAACGTCCCGATTTTCACGTTTTCTAATTCTTCAGTATTTTAATGTCGTTATTTTATTCGAGGTCTTAGGAATGGAAATAAAATATTCCGAGACCATAGTCATGCTCGACAATATTGTAGGAAGCTACGATTAAGTTTTGAGTCAAAAACTCAAACGGAGTCCGGTCTGCGTTTTTACACTGACAGTATGATTTTACTGCTCATAAGACCTTAGATGGACCCGTGAACGAGACAGTAAGTCTTAGAATTCGATTATCTACGTTTTGGTTAAATTTCGTAAAAATTTCAGAAAAATCACTTCCTGACCTTCGTTCGGGCGGATTTCTCAATCGGGTGACGAACGGAGCCACATATGGACTTACCGAGACTCGCCAACAGATAATCTTGATATCACAACATCCCAGGACACTTGGGAGAGTATGCCAGAGTCGTCATGACGATCGGGAAAATCTAGACGTGAAATGACCAAAATGCCCCTAACCTTAGTCTTTTGCACTTTTACCATTTTACCCTTTTGGCAAATGACCTTTTTGCCCTTAAGTGACTTGTTTTAAAGGCTGAACTCAGCCCTTCCAGCCCCTGATTCACGAAATTTCTTTCCAAAGAAGAACACCATTGTTGTTCTTGAAGAGAAACTCCATTTTTCTTCTTGAAAAGCTTGAATCACTTGTTGGAATCACTTGATACCTTGAGCAATCTTCCATCATTTTAAGGTAAGATCACTTCTATGATCTCTTAGCTTCTTGAATATCTCTTTATTTCAAGATCAATCTTCATTTTCATGAAAATTATTTCTTAGATCCAAAACTTTGAAAATCCATAGGAAATTGTAGAAAAATCCTTTTGAGGTAAGACCAAGTTCTTTGAACTCACCTCATCATTCTCTATCTAAACCCAAGAGCTTATGATTCAACTCTCATCATAGCTCAAAAAGCACATTAGCGCCGAACCCTTCTTGATGATGATGAATAGTGTTTTCATCAATTTTTGATTTTTAACACTTGATTTCATGCTTAGCTTTCCTAATGCCTTTGAATCCATGAAATGGAAAACCAAGATCAATTCCTAGCTTTATTCTCATTAGGGTGGCCGAAACCCTCTTTGTGAGAATTGTTGAGTTTGGTTTGATTGTTGTTTAATGTTTGATTGTTTGGTTGTTTGTAGTTGGTGTCAATTATCAGAAGGTTCACAAACCGATCAACCGATTTTGATCCGGGAATCTGCTCTTCAACAGGTATGGGGAGAAGAACCTCATCACACCAAGATGGTGGTGGTGAAGATGGTTGTTTACTTTATGTGTGGGTGAAACCCTTTAGTTTGGGTTCACTTTTAATTGTTACGTTTTGTTAAGTTCTCTTCAAGAACAAGGTTGTTTTGATGAGTTTATGCTTGAGTATGTTGTAGTGTGCTTTAGCATATGTTGATGAAGATATGATTGAATGAAAAACCATTTTCATGTATGTTGGAAAACCTACTTTGATCACTAGATCAAGTATGGACTTTTATTGTTGATTATGAGACCATAATGTGTGATGGACTTGGATGTTTGATTATGATGTAGTAATGTGTATTATGGTTATCATGATTGTGTAAGTATTGTGAGCCATACTTTGATTGGTTGATGAAGTAAAACCTCACATTGATTCCTAGTTGGCTATTAGCCATGACCTTGAGGAAAGGAAGGATATGAATAGTTCTTGGACAAGTCAAGTTTTGATGTAAAGAAAGTGTTTTCAATAACTTGTGTTTTTCAAAGAAAAACCCTAAGTGACTTTAAATGGAATTAAATGTCAAAGTGCTTTCACCAAAGTGAAACATGTTTTATACCTTATCCTTAGTTCATCTAGCTAATCAAGTGACTCAAAATAATAAAAGAAGTGGTTTCATGAAGAGAATCAAAATGGTTCCATAAGGTTGATGTCTTGTTTTAAGGCAACTTTTCGCTAAGCGAATTTACTTTCGCTACGCAAAAACAGGGAAAGTCTTAGTTGGGCATCACTGCCTCAGTTTCGCTAAGCGAATTCATATTCGCTAAGCCAACCAAGCGAGTTTCGCTACGCAAATTAAGTCTCGCTGAGCGATCCAGAGAACTCTCCAAAGGAGGTATAACCGCCTCCATTTCGCTAAGCGAAATTATATTCGCTAAGCGAATACGATATATTTCGCTACACGAATTCTGTTTCGCCAAGCGATCCAGAGGTGTTTACAAAGAGGTGTAACCGTCTGTACTTGCGCTAAGCGAATTCATATTCGCTAAGCGAATACAATATATTTTGCTACGCGATTTACGTCTCGCCGAGCGATCCAGAGGAGTTCCAAAGGAGGCATTACTGCCTCATTTTCGCTAAGCGAATGGAATTCCGCTAAGCGAATTTCATGTTTCAGAAAATGCTAGAAGTGAAGTAAGTAGTTCAAATGTTGTTTCAAATCAAATGAGTTTTCAATCGTAAAAGTTGTTTGGTTTACAAAAGGAGTTTTCTAACTCAATCGTAAAGTTTTACGCGTGAAAAACCTAAGTTAAATAATTAACTTAGAGTTGAAAACAAGGGTTAATTAAGTATGGTATGTGGTGGAACAAGACCATGTGCTATACCATTGATGACTTAGTACATCAATGAGTTCATAAGACTTAAGTGAAATCAACACTTGTTTCCTTAATTGAAAGACAAGGGATTAATATCTTAGAAAGGCTTAAAGACTTATCTAAAAGGATTCTCAATCCTTATTCATAATGTTTAGGACTTGAGACATAATTCATAAGACGTAAACACAAACACGAAACGTTTTGGTTTTCGAGACAGTAGTTCGATAACGGACCGATGATTCGGATCCAGGTTAATCGTTCAATTGAATCTGTCTTGTGATAACTGGAATGAGAGAGATCCTGAGGCTGTGCAGGTATGGGACTGTACAGTGGAAGGAATCCTGAGGCTATGCAGGTATGGGACTGTATAGTTAAGGGAAGGCATATAAGAATTGATTGGTACTACCCATATCAACAAGATTTATCTTCTTTTCGGGAGCTTAGAACATAAGTACTTTATAGTTAAGCGTGCTTGACTTAGAGTAATTATGGGATGGGTGACCTTCTGGGAAGTTTCCTAGAAAGCGTGTGAGTGAGGACAAAACACGCTGAAAAGACTTGTGTTGGTTTGTGGGGACAGTCGACGATTCTGAAAGCAGTCTGGATCATTCCAAAGGAATCACAAGATATTTATCCGATGGATAAATGTTTTATAAAGTAAAGACGTGTGTAGTTTCTAAGGAAGAGAACCTTAGTGAACCTTGAGGTTTATCCAATGGATAGACATTGCTTTATCGCATCTGCTTTGTGTAAGCATTGGCATTTCATGTGCATAGTTGTAAGGCCTTGAGCCTAGGAGTTGAGCTTACACCTTGATGCGTGTGCGAATCTTACGGTGACGATCTTCAATGGTCTTTTTGGAGGTATCAGGGTTGGAAGGGCTGACATGTGACCAGTTGGTGATTCTTCTGTGTCGTGGCGAATCCGTGCAATACACTGATATCCTCTACTAGATGCCGTACTTTTCATGTTTGGTCGAGAGTGTTACCGTAAAGCCAGATACGTGCACGTTACGAATGTTGTAGCATCTTGCTCATGGCTGGCAGAAACCGGAACATGTCCTCCCATTCACTCTCTCCGAATGTTTTGTTAGCTCCATGGAGTAGGGGTCAGAGTAGTACCCAGTGACACTGACATTGAGTCATATACATTGCATTGCATTGCATGGCAATTGATGTCTACATTTACTGTTATACATCACTATATTGTTAAGAATGCCTTATATTATGCTGTTAAATGTTTAGCACGATATTATGTTGATGACTGCTTAACATGATTTGTACTGAGAACCTTTGTAAGCATGTTGGGTACGTTGTTACCCGGTGAGTCGTCCCGTTTTTGCTACTGCTGTTTTGTTGTGTTGATGAACGGGAATCTCACCCATATCTGTATGTTTTCTGCTGGTACTTGCTGTTGATGCTTGAACAGATGGACGCGACGATGGTTCGGTTCTGCAGTCCCTTTGAGTTCGGAGGTGGACTCTTTTGCTGTTTTAGTTTTGTTGTCGGCCAGACTATGTCAGTTTTTGTAGTACCTTTTGGGAGCCATGACTCCTAGTACTTATTGTATTTTCTTATGTCAGTCATACATTAGACTTATGTCTGTATACAGTAATGTTGATGTTTCTGTTTTCCATTTTCTGTTTCTGTATCTATAATACTGTATGTATGTCCTAGTAATGCATGGTGAACCTAAGTTCACTTATTAGTATTATTTATTACCTTTACTAATCCCATTACATCTTTATGAAAAGAAAAGAAAAAGAAAAATCGTATTTTCCGCATTAATAAATATTTTCGGCCTTATAAACGTTCGGGAATGTGACACTCGGGAAAAGGTGTTGCATTATTTGGTATCAGAGCTGGCCGAGTCTTTTGGGGTTTGTAGGTAATGGTCTGTCTTGTTTGTGTTGTGTTTTCTCTGATTGTTTTCTATGTTATTGTTTCTGAGAGAAAACAATGTTGGAAAGGATGATGACTTTGGTCTATCCTTTTGTATTGTTTGTTCTCTGTGTTGTGTTTCTGTGAAGAAGACAACGATTGTTTGTTATTCTCTGCATTATTGTTTCTGAAAAGGAATGATACTGGGCAGGAGAGTAATGTTTTTGCTTTCTTGTAAGTTGTCACTCGCAGAGTTCTTCAGAACGAGTGTTTTCCGACGGGTGCAAAACGAGTTGAAAGACATGGAGTTCCTGCAGCTACGTCAAGGAGGAATGTCTGTCAAAGAATATGCTGATCGTTTTGAGTTCCTGCTGAAGTCTTCGAGGTATTTCCATCTTCATCCCGATGAGGAGTGGAAGTGCACAAAGTTCGAAGAAGGTTTAAGGGACGAGATTCGAGGAGAGGTGCTACCTCTTGAGGTCAAAGAGTTCTCGGTTTTGGTAGATGAATGCTTCGTAATCGAAGATCTGATGAAGACTCGTGGAGGAAGGCAACGTCACTCTGGACCGACTAGGTTCCATAAAGGCACCAATGGTCGTGATGATAGATCTCGATGGAAACCATATTCGAAACAGCAAGGTCAACAACAACGTTCTGTAGGAGGAAGCAGTGGGAGTATTAGTCAATCTGGAAGAGCCCCAAAGAAGTGCATGAAGTGTGGCAAGAACAATCATGTGACTAGAGGATGCTTGATCAAGGGAATCATATGCTTCAAGTGTGGGAAGCCAGGACATACTTCACGCGAGTGTGTGCAATCAAAAGCTAGACATTCTGTCAACGATGTGCAAACAGCGAAGCCTAAGGCAATGAGTAGAGCTTATACTAGGGATGATGCTGAGACTTCTCAAAGGGAAGATTTGATTCACGGTCAGATCGTCGTGGAAGGTAAAACCTTATTTGTATCTTTCCTTACCCTTAGATTTGGTAATTCTTGCACTTTCTGCCAAGCCTGTTATAATTGCGAAAGTCTGTTTGAACTGTTCTATTTTCCGTAGTGGATAGAACATTTTTGATTGATTTGATCTGTTTGCCTCTTTCGCAAATGGATGTGATCATAAGGATGGATTGGTTATCTTGTAACTATATCCCATTAGACGGTGCAAACAAAACCTTAGTTTTCCCTGATTCGGATAATTCTGGATTTGGATTGCCAACCAAGAAAACGTTTCTTTGAGAGGAGGAGCTCAACGAATACATGTTACTAATGAGTTTCCGGAAGTCTTTCCTGAAGACGTACCAGGTTTGCCGCCAGTTCAAGACATCGAGTTTGCGATTGATCTTGTACCAGGAACAGGACCAGCGTCTATGGCACCTTAGCATATGACACCTGCTGAGTTGGAAACCTTGAAGGAACAGTTGGTAGACTTATAGGGAAAAATAGTTCGTTAGACCCAGTGTGTCGCCGTAGGGAACGCCTGTGTTGTTGGTGAGAAAGAAAGACGAAACATCTCGCTTATGTGTGGATTAGCGCCAGTTGAACAAAGTTACCATTAAGAACAAGTATTATCTTCCGACGATAAATGACTTGATGGATCAGTTGAGGAGAGCGACAGTTTTCTCCAAGAATGATTTGCGATCGGGTTATAACCAGATTCGTGTGAAGACAGAAGATATACCGAAGACAGCGTTTCGAACACGCTATGGGCACTACGAGTACCTTGTAATGCCGTTTGGTATAACGAATACTCCTCTGTATTCATGGATTACATGAATAGGATCTTTCGTCCATATCTAGATAAGTTTGTCGTTGTTTCATAGACGACATACTCATCTATTTGCGAAACCAGGAAGTACACGCTGAATATCTTAGTGTGATTCGTCAGGTTCTGAAGGAGAAACAGCTGTATGCAAAGCTGTCCAAGTGTGAGTTTTGGCTCGACGAAGTAAATTTTTTTTTGGGTCATGTGATTTCAAAGGAAGGATAAAGCGTTTGAATGGACTGAAGCCTGTGAGGAAAGTTTGCAAGGATTAGAGAGAAGGTTGACTACTTCACCTGTGTTAGTGCTGCCTGATCTCAAGGGAACATTTGTGTTCACACTTCTACGTATTCCTCAATGTATTAGACAATTGAGTGAATTGGTAATATGGTGTCCATTGGTCTGGACATTTTCGTATTACTTCACTGAAAGTTTTGTTATTACTATTTCTTGAGTTATAACATAAACAACTTCTCGATACTGGAAGTTTCTTGATGAAACTTAGTCTAATCACTTTTACTTTTGGTGAAGGTGATCCAGTCTGATTTTTGCCAGACTGTTTATCTTTTGATTCCAAAGTTATTGGAAGGTTCTTATGAAAGAAGGAACTTTATTAGAGTCATGGATGTAAACATGTATTAGCTATGCATTTTTACACTCGCGAACCTACTGAAGAGTCTTTTTGCATATTGGATATTCCTATATTCATTCCAGATTGGTAAAATTCTTTTGTTATTTTCTTTTGAGACCAAGACCAGGAAAAATTTCCTTTGTTGAAAATTTCTTTCCTTAATCTTCAGCGACCGAGTAGGGTTAGTTTTAAGTCACAGAATTTCGAGGATGAAATTCTTTTAAGAGGGGTAGGAATGTAACGCCCCGATTTTCACGTTTTCTAATTCTTCAGTATTTTAATGTCGTTATTTTATTCGAGGTCTTAGGAATGGAAATAAAATATTCCGAGACCATAGTCATGCTCGACGATATCGTAGGAAGCTACGATTAAGTTTTGAGTCAAAAACTCAAACGGAGTCCGGTCTGCGTTTTTACACTGACAGTATGATTTTACTGCTCATAAGACGTTAGATGGACCCGTGAACGAGACAGTAAGTCTTAGAATTCGATTATCTACGTTTTGGTTAAATTTCGTAAAAATTTCAGAAAAATCACTTCCTGACCTTCGTTCGGGCGGATTTCTCAATCAGGTGACGAACGGAGCCACATATGGACTTACCGAGACTCGCCAACAGATAATCTTGATATCACAACATCCCAGGACACTTGGGAGAGTATGCCAGAGTCGTCATGACGATCGGGAAAATCTAGACGTGAAATGACCAAAATGCCCCTAACCTTAGTCTTTTGCACTTTTACCATTTTACCCTTTTGGCAAATGACCTTTTTGCCCTTAAGTGACTTGTTTTAAAGGCTGAACTCAGCCCTTCCAGCCCCTCATTCACGAAATTTCTGCCCAAAGAAGAACACCATTGTTGTTCTTGAAGAGAAACTCCATTTTTCTTCTTGAAAAGCTTGAATCACTTGTTGGAATCACTTGATTCCTTGAGCAATCTTCCATCATTTTAAGGTAAGATCACTTCTATGATCTCTTAGCTTCTTGAATATCTCTTTATTTCAAGATCAATCTTCATTTTCATGAAAAATATTTCTTAGATCCAAAACTTTGAAAATCCATAGGAAATTGTAGAAAAATCCTTTTGAGGTAAGACCAAGTTCTTTGAACTCACCTCATCATTCTCTATCTAAACCGAAGAGCTTATGATTCAACTCTCATCATAGCTCAAAAAGCACATTAGGGCCGAACCCTTCTTGATGATGATGAATAGTGTTTTCATCAATTTTTGATTTTTAACACTTGATTTCATGCTTAGCTTTCCTAATGCCTTTGAATCCATGAAATGGAAAACCAAGATCAATTCCTAGCTTTATTCTCTTTAGGGTGGCCGAAACCCTCTTTGTGAGAATTGTTGAGTTTGGTTTGATTGTTGTTTAATGTTTGATTGTTTGGTTGTTTGTAGTTGGTGTCAATTATCAGAAGGTTCACAAACCGATCAACCGATTTTGATCCGGGAATCTGCTCTTCAACAGGTATGGGGAGAAGAACCTCATCACACCAAGATGGTGGTGGTGAAGATGGTTGTTTACTTTATGTGTGGGTGAAACCCTTTAGTTTGGGTTCACTTTTAATTGTTATGTTTTGTTAAGTTCTCTTCAAGAACAAGGTTGTTTTGATGAGTTTATGCTTGAGTATGTTGTAGTGTGCTTTAGCATATGTTGATGAAGATATGATTGAATGAAAAACCATTTTCATGTATGTTGGAAAACCTACTTTGATCACTAGATCAAGTATGGACTTTTATTGTTGATTATGAGACCATAATGTGTGATGGACTTGGATGTTTGATTATGATGTAGTAATGTGTATTATGGTTATCATGATTGTGTAAGTATTGTGAGCCATACTTTGATTGGTTGATGAAGTAAAACCTCACATTGATTCCTAGTTGGCTATTAGCCATGACCTTGAGGAAAGGAAGGATATGAATAGTTCTTGGACAAGTCAAGTTTTGATGTAAAGAAAGTGTTTTCAATAACTTGTGTTTTTCAAAGAAAAACCCTAAGTGACTTTAAATGGAATTAAATGTCAAAGTGCTTTCACCAAAGTGAAACATGTTTTATACCTTATCCTTAGTTCTTCTAGCTAATCAAGTGACTCAAAATAATAAAAGAAGTGGTTTCATGAAGAGAATCAAAATGGTTCCATAAGGTTGATGTCTTGTTTTAAGGCAACTTTTCGCTAAGCGAATTTACTTTCGCTACGCAAAAACAGGGAAAGTCTTAGTTGGGCATCACTGCCTCACTTTCGCTAAGCGAATTCATATTCGCTAAGCCAACCAAGCGAGTTTCGCTACGCAAATTAAGTCTCGCTGAGCGATCCAGAGAACTCTCCAAAGGAGGTATAACCGCCTCCATTTCGCTAAGCGAAATTATATTCGCTAAGCGAATACGATATATTTCGCTACACGTATTCTGTTTCGCTAAGCGATCCAGAGGTATTTACAAAGAGGTGTAACCGTCTGTACTTGCGCTAAGCGAATTCATATTCGCTAAGCGAATACAATATATTTTGCTACGGGATTTACGTCTCGCCGAGCGATCCAGAGGAGTTCCAAAGAAGGCATTACTGCCTCATTTTCGCTAAGCGAATGGAATTCCGCTAAGCGAATTTCATGTTTCAGAAAATGCTAGAAGTGAAGTAAGTAGTTCAAATGTTGTTTCAAATCAAATGAGTTTTCAATCGTAAAAGTTGTTTGGTTTACAAAAGGAGTTTTCTAACTCAATCGTAAAGTTTTACGCGTGAAAAACCTAAGTTAAATAATTAACTTAGAGTTGAAAACAAGGGTTAATTAAGTATGGCATGTGGTGGAACAAGACCATGTGCTATACCATTGATGACTTAGTACATCAATGAGTTCATAAGACTTAAGTGAAATCAACACTTGTTTCCTTAATTGAAAGACAAGGGATTAATATCTTAGAAAGGCTTAAAGACTTATCTAAGAGGATTCTCAATCCTTATTCATAATGTTTAGGACTTGAGACATAATTCATAAGACGTAAACACAAACACGAAATGTTTTGGTTTTCGAGACAGTAGTTCGATAACGGACCGATGATTCGGATCCAGGTTAATCGTTCAATTGTTTCTGTCTTGTGATAACTGGAATGAGAGAGATCCTGAGGCTGTGCAGGTATGGGACTGTACAGTGGAAGGAATCCTGAGGCTATGCAGGTATGGGACTGTATAGTTAAGGGAAGGCATATAAGAATTGATTGGTACTACCCATATCAACAAGATTTATCTTCTTTTCGGGAGCTTAGAACATAAGTACTTTATAGTTAAGCGTGCTTGACTTAGAGTAATTATGGGATGGGTGACCTTCTGGGAAGTTTCCTAGAAAGCGTGTGAGTGAGGACAAAACACGCTGAAAAGACTTGTGTTGGTTTGTGGGGACAGTCGACGATTCTGAAAGCAGTCTGGATCATTCCAAAGGAATCACAAGATATTTATCCGATGGATAAATGTTTTATAAAGTAAAGACGTGTGTAGTTTCTAAGGAAGAGAACCTTAGTGAACCTTGAGGTTTATCCAATGGATAGACATTGCTTTATCGCATCTGCTTTGTGTAAGCATTGGCATTTCATGTGCATAGTTGTAAGGCCTTGAGCCTAGGAGTTGAGCTTACACCTTGATGCGGGTGCGAATCTTACGGTGACGATCTTCAATGGTCTTTTTGGAGGTATCAGGGTTGGAAGGGCTGACATGTGACCAGTTGGTGATTCTTCTGTGTCGTGGCGAATCCGTGCAATACACTGATATCCTCTACTAGATGCCGTACTTTTCATGTTTGGTCGAGAGTGTTACCGTAAAGCCAGATACGTGTATGTTACGAATGTTGTAGCATCTTGCTCATGGCTGGCAGAAACCGGAACATGTCCTCCCATTCACTCTCTCCGAATGTTTTGTTAGCTCCATGGAGTAGGGGTCAGAGTAGTACCCAGTGACATTGACATTGAGTCATATACATTGCATTGCATTGCATGGCTATTGATGTCTACATTTACTGTTATACATCACTATATTGTTAAGAATGCCTTATATTACGCTGTTAAATGTTTAGCACGATATTATGTTGATGACTGCTTAACATGATTTGTACTGAGAACCTTTGTAAGCATGTTGGGTACGTTGTTACCCGGTGAGTCGTCCCGTTTTTGCTACTGCTGTTTTGTTGTGTTGATGAACGGGAATCTCACCCATATCTGTATGTTTTCTGCTGGTACTTGCTGTTGATGCTTGAACAGATGGACGCGACGATGGTTCGGTTCTGCAGTCCCTTTGAGTTCGGAGGTGGACTCTTTTGCTGTTTTAGTTTTGTTGTCGGCCAGACTATGTCAGTTTTTGTAGTACCTTTTGGGAGCCATGACTCCTAGTACTTATTGTATTTTCTTATGTCAGTCATACATTAGACTTATGTCTGTATACATTAATGTTGATGCTTCTGTTTTCCATTTTCTGTTTCTGTATGTATAATACTGTATGTATGTCCTAGTAATGCATGGTGAACCTAAGTTCACTTATTAGTATTATTTATTACCTTTACTAATCCCATTACATCTTTATGAAAAGAAAAGAAAAAGAAAAATCGTATTTTCCGCATTAATAAATATTTTCGGCCTTATAAACGTTCGGGAATGTGACACTCGGGAAAAGGTGTTGCAGATGGGCTACCGAAAAGAAGATGCATCTTGTTGGTATAGGTAGTACCAATCAATTCTTATAAGCCTTCCCTCAACTGTACAGTCCCATACCTACACAGCCTCAGGATCCCTCTCATTCCGGTGTGAATCGGTTCATTCATGTATCCCTCCGCCTAGAAGCCTGCCAGGAGCCGCTCCTTGTCCGTGCCTCATGCACCGGCGATCACTCCCCGCCCTCGTCAGCCCCGGGTGTTACATTTGATACCCTAGGTTAGCAGATTTATGATGCATGGTGATATGTGTTATTATGGATGTACCTGCTAACTGTGATATTTCCAATATATGCATAATGTGTTGATGATGATAACATGTTGGCATAAGGTTATGATGGGATCTTGGAGCTCATAGCGGTTACTTTTGGAGCTTGGAGCTTGTGCTGCTAAGAGCAAGTTAAATGCGGTGCGATATCAGCTCAAGAGAAATGGATGACATGCATAGCATATGCATATGATGCCAAGTGGCGAGCTGTGTGTCGAGAGGCATACGAGGTTGGTGCTCCGAGTGCGTGTGCGAAAAACGGAAGGGAAGATCTATGTGACCTCGGGGATATACTTGACACAGGTGTACCCAAATGAGACTGGTATGGTAGCTCCTATCCCGACTGGACCCTGAGTCTTTCCAGTTGCTAGAGGTCTTTTGAGGAGGCCCAGATAACATTTTTTATTTGGGAGTTAAGCGGAAATGCACTCTTATGGGTCACGATGAGCGGAATGGATTACCGGAACGAACCAACTTGTTGTCCGATGTGCAGATGTGATGTTGCCCTTAGGAGGGTGTTTAGTACCGGCTGACATACATAGAAAGAGTATGTGTACATCTAGCTAGGGAATGACCATGGTGCCAAGACATGGGAGATGGTTGTGATTGCTATATATTCTGCATTGCATTATCCTTGTTATAGATATGTTGTATATCTTATCTGTTAAGTCTCGAAATGTCTGACGTGCATTTACCATAGTTTTGATGAGATTAAAACAATTATTCAATGATTTAATTGAACCCGTCTGTGGTATTTAACTCGTCTACTTAGTGTGCAGATTAAAACATTAAGTGTTTATATGAACTGTTCACTCGTCTGAACTTAGATAAGTTCACCCGTCTGAACTAACTTAAGTTCACACGTTTGAACTAACTAAAAGTTCACTCGTCTGAACCAGCTAAGGTTCACTCGTCTGAACTAAGAGAAGTTCACCCGTCTAATGAAGTCTTCAACCGTCTGATCAAAGGAAGACTCACCCATCTAAAAGACATTGCAACTGACGTCATTTCTTTGTTAAAGAGTCAACCCGTCTAATGAAGCTACTCATCCGTCTAGTGACTAACGTTAAAGAATACATTGGATGAAAGCTGTCTCGACTCTGATAAGGAACTTCAACAAAGTGCTTTGCATGAACACAACTGCATCTTACACCAAAAAGGAAAGTCTTCCCTCTGCAAACAAAAAGCACATATACAGACCTGCTGAGACCAAAGGTATATCAGAAGTCTGTATCACTTTGATGAGAGAGAACAAGCAAAGTTCCCTATACTTTAATGGCTGATCAGAACGACTCTATTGCATTTATTGAAGATCTTCAAGAAGCCAAGCCTTCAGACTTTGTGTCTAAAATCTTGAAGCCTATTTAATGAAGAAGACTTCGAAGATTCAAGCAGACAAGAGAACGATCAAAGCAATCAAGAGCAGTTACTCTGTGCATTTATATCTTCATTCTTTCATTATTTATTCTTTAATCATTTAAAGTTATTACGCAGTCTTTTAGAACTTCACATTTAATACACTCATCTGAGTGCTTGTGAAAGACTTGCAAATTGTAATCTTTTTACAACTTCTCTCAAACAAACCCGTCTGAGCCTGAAGAGGCCAAGTGTGCAAATAATACTTGTCTGAAGCCTAGAGAGGCTAGGTGTGAAAACAAATACTCGTCTGGAGCCTGGAGAGGCTAAGTGTGAAAACAATACTCGTCTGGAGCCTGAAGAGGCTAGGTGTGAAAATAATACTTGTCTATCCTGTAACCTAAATCAGTTATAGTGAGGAAACTTGGTGCTGCCAAGGACTGGACGTAGCCTCATTTTTAAGGGGTGAACCAGGATAAAACCTGCTGAGTGATCTCTCTTTCCCTTAACTTTTTAGTTTGATTATTTGTCTTAACTATCATCTAACTAAAGGGGTTTATAACTGTGTTTATCAAACCTTTTTTTTATCTTGCATGATTGTGTGTTTTCTGTGAAAACCTTCAAACTAGTTATCAGTCTGATTGCCCTGTCTGTGTTTACTCGTCTATCATAACCCGTCTGTGCTTGTGAAAAAGTTTCTAAATTTCGCATAAATTTGTCAAACACCATTCAACCCCCTTCTAGTGTTTGCATCTGTCTATTTAATTATCTCCCTGTTCTTCTTTGTATGTGTATGTTTGATTTGCGAACAAAAGACGAGCTAGCGGAGGACCAGGATGGACCTGAGACTACACTCGTTTATCACAGGGGCACCGCGGATGCCGATGCTGGGGGACATTGAGATCGTTTACCACAATGATCCGGGATGGCAGGTGGACCCCTCAACCTTTTTGGCTGTTTACACTGGACCTGTCAGCTTGGTCTTTTGGAGTGGCACACAACCGTATGTGGACATCATAGGACCATATCGCATGTACCAGTTTCTTCCCTTCCCTCGGATGTGGCACCCTTCAAGGCAGAGAGAGCGAGACTACTTGTGGGTGGCACCCTAGCCTTTAGTAGTATCCAGCAGGAGAGGCTTCGTCTACAGAGGTCAGCGTAGGGGTACAGAGCAGTACCTGAGGGAAGCTCAGAGACGTAGGATTGTCGTGTCGAGTTCCTATTCTGAGTATGAGCCAATGATGGTTTATAGGCATACCCACGGAGAGGGACAGTGTAGCTTAGGGCATCCTCACCACTGAGGGTCAGATCCAGCCAGTGCGTCTCTAGGACTGTGTGGAGAGGTTTTGATGTATTTTTGATAGTGGGCTGGGGATAGTGCTGGTGAACTTTGAGAGTTTCTTTTTGGAGGTCCTTGGATAGATTTTTGATATATTTACGGTATTTTATGTGCTCATGCTGTATCTATATCTAGCCCTACTAATGGCACCACCATGTACACTTTCTAGTACTACATATATGTATATGTTCTGTTTATCCTGTTGCGTTTACTCTGATGTTGTACTCGTTGATGTTATGATGCATGTTACTATTGTTTTAATAAGTGCGTAATCGTTAAGTCAAAGTTAATACTACAATGGAGTCCTAAGGTTAATGGGATTTGCTCGAGTGGAACTTGGGGACGTCACTGAACAGAAGCAAGTCTTTTTGCAATATAAAAGCATTCCGTTCTTCGAGGATGACAATTTGCTTTATCAGACTTTGACTTTCACATAACCCGCTTCCTTCAAATAAAATAGTCATTCAATTTTGGACACGTTGCCATTTAGAAGTTCTTCATTGCATTATGAAATGCTTGGCGTATTCTTCGTAGTTTGTCGATCTTGTATACTTTTTAGGATAAGACGATGTGATGAAAGATTTGTACTTGACTTCATTGTTTACTTAACTCAGACCCTTGACTTCATATGTTGGGACGCATCTATGAGCTTTGACCCACCATGTCTTCAGATGATAATAGTTTATGCTTTGACTATTTCCATTTGTCAGACATTTCAACAAAATAACTATCTTCAAAAGTATTCTGTTTGGATGTAACATCCCAGTTTTTCTGTGAACTCTGATCGAGTTGGTTAATCGTGATTGGAGCTTTGGATGATTGTGTGGTTTGTTGTGTGTTAGTTTTAGACCTAGTCTGAAGCTTAAGAATAGGCTTGAACAAGGTTGGATGTGCCTAAGGCGTAAAACAAGTAACTGAGGAAGTCAGAAGGCTGGAAGTCCTTCTTTCGATGAGCTTGACGATCAAGCTTGGGAGGACTCCACGCTCAAGCGTTGAGACGCTTAAGCGTGGGAGGAGTTGGTGGCCTCAACGTGCTGAGTGCGCTAAGCAGCTGATCTGAGTTTGGACGCGTGTGAGACACGTGTCAGGTCAGAGAGCAGGCGGAGGGGACAAGGTCCCATGCTCGAGCGTGGAGAGATCCCACTCTAGAGCGTGGCAACGCTCAAGCGTACAATATGAAGAATGCTTAAGCGTGGATAGCAGAAGCCATAAGTGGAGCTTCCACTTTCATCTTCTCATTTTGCACGAAAATCACTAAGTGTTCTGCAAGCTAGAGAGAGGAGCTCTGAGATTTCTTGAGAGAGAAAGCTCATTTTTGAGACGATCGAAGTACCGGAACGCGATTCTGACAGTACCATTGTGATCGCGACTGATTTACCTACAACTCTGATGGATTGGTTTCTCGATTTGCCCCAGGTAAACTCGAATCCCTAACACGCGTTCTTCATGTTCTTGGCGTTCTTCGAGTCTTTACCTTTTTCTTTGATCTTTTGGGCTTGCCCTAGGGCTAACACTGTTGTATATTTGTGGTGCTCGTTATTAGGGCAAAGTGCGTGCTCGTGATTTCCCCGCGATTGGAGGTTGGACTGTGGTTGAGGGGCTGTTCTTGGAGGCCACGTGGTGGCTGTTCTTGAAGGAGGGTTGTGAGCTTGAGGAAGGAGGAGTGAGCCGGTGATCGCGTGGATTTGGGTGCCGACAATTCCGGTGGGGAAAAAGAGTACAGCTGCCGTCGGAAAGGCAAGAGTAATGTAGCAGTGACTGAGCCCTGATAAAGTATCTAGACCCTAGGTTTAGTTTACTATTGGGCTATCACCGTTAAGTTGGAAAACCCTAGGTTAGAGAACTGTTAATTGAGGATGTTTGCTGATGTATGACTGTATGCTGTTGGCAGTTGTTGCTATCTCTCTGCCTATATGCTACTTGGTATATGTGATATGCTGCTAGCTGCTTATATGTTGTTGTTGATGTTACTGCTACTATTGTGATATTGTTGTTATTACTATGCTGGATGCTGTCATATTGTGGCGGAATGCCGTAGAATAAGTTTGGCAGTGTGTCGTGTTGTAATCGGGTAGATACCGTGGATGGTGCCGTTGTTGTTGTACTGACTTCTTGAGGCTGTGGCCATGTTTTTTTGAGCGATGGCTCGTGGAATAAGTTGAGGCTATGGCCGTGCAGATGCAGTGGCATTGTGTTGTTTCTGATTGAGAGGTTAGGCGTGAGATCCGGTATCAAGCCCGTTGAGGATGTTTGCTGCATATAATTTTCAGCTGCCAAGTGGTGAGGCCGTGGGACAGGTAGTATGGGCTGCCAACATCATACGAGGTTAGCGGTACCTGAGTGCGGCTACGAAAAGTAGATGGGGCGGTCAAGTGAGTGGCCTTGGTGATGTTGCCGGTCTCGGGAATAGTTTCCAGTGACGGATGATGTAGCTCCTATCCTGTCATGACGCCCAATCCAATCCGGTTTGCCCGACTAGTCCCAGAGCTTTCCAGTTGTTCCAGGCTAACGTTCCAAGACAACCGAGATACCCCGGTTCCGATATGGAAGGGGGATGCACTCTTATTGGCACGGCGAGTGGTTCGGTTTCTTGGGCAAGCTAACTCCGTTCCTACACAGAACCTGTTCCGGTGTGGAACCGTTCCAGTTGGGAACTTGCATAAGTGTGTTTTTTGGCCGACATGCTGCATGGGATTCGTATCCCGATCTGCGGGATTGATCTGAGTGTGAGACTCATGGGATGGATGTCTGTTACAATTATTGTCTCGAGAGATCTGTGCTGGAATGCAGTAAATGTTATAAATGTGATATCTGTTATATGCTACCTATTGTGTGTTTACTGCATTACTACTGTTTTCCTACTTTATGACGCGTTGTATTTCTTATCTCCCTTCTGTTCTTCCTTGTTGTCTGTCTGGTGATCGCTTGAAGACGACGAGCCAGCGGAGATTCAGCATGGACCCGAGACTTCACCCATTCATCATGGGGGCACCACGGATGCCGGTGCTAGGCGATATTGAGATTGTATACCATGATAAGAGGGGGTGGCGGGTAGACCCCTCTACCTTTTTGGTGGTCTACACAGGACCAATCAGCCTGATTTTCCGGAGCGGTAGACCTCCATATGTAGATATCATTGGTCCCTATCGTATCTACTAGTTCCTTCCCATTCCGAGGATGTGGCGACCTCCGAGGTAGAGGGAGCAGGACTACGCTTGGGCAGCACCCCAGTCTTCGGTCATGACCAGCAGGAGAGGTTACGTCTACCGAGGCCAGCGCAGGACGACTGAGCAGTACTTGAGGACCTACCGCAGGCGTAGGATTATGGTGTCCAATTCTTCGTCGGAGTATGAGCCGATTGTGCGGTACCGGCGTACCCATGGCAAGGGTCAGGGTAGCTCAGTGCATCCTTACCACTGATGGTGAGAGCCTGCTAGTGTATCCTAAGGAGTGAGCTGAGCGCTTTTTCATGTATTTTGAGAGGGGACGAGGGTCAAAAAGGTAATATACGTTCAGAATTAAAAGGATAGTTGTTTCTGGATAGGATTTTTAGGAGATTAAGAAAGGATAATCTTATCTATTCAACGATTGAATCTCTATGACATCTAATTGATCTTATATCAGCACAACTACAATTACCATAAATATAGATATCTTGTAATAATATAAACAGGATCTAAATTTGAATATAGATAATCGTATATTATTATAATTCTATTATGCATTTATACCAGTGATTCGATATTAGTATAAACATATATATATAATTATTGTTTGATCGTATATTTATTTATATGTCATCGATTATACATATATATATATATGTATAATCGATGACATATAAATAAATATACGATCAAACAATAATTATATACATCATATTAGTCCATACAAGACCACATATAAGCACATGAGATCACACACTTACATACTAATGTAATCAATTATATATTCATATAGATAAGATCACATATTAATACATGCAGTATAATTAATAATTAATAATATAAATATAATTATGCACAATTATCTGTTAATACAGTCAATCGTATATTAATATAAGAATAACTAATATAAATCACTTACATATCAATAAGAATCAATTACATATAAAATGTAAACACACTTATAATCATACAAACATAAGCGTGCATGTTATCACTTAAAATATACATACATAAATATACATTCATATAGATACTTATAAAATGTAGTGACGATGTAAACAAACTTATTGTCAAATATTATACTACTAATAATGTCAATAATAATAATACCTATAATTACATCAACACCTATACGAAAAACGGGGTGTTACAGGAGGCTTATTGAAGGATTCTCTAAGATTGTGTTACCTATGACGCAGTTGACGAGAAAAGGGAAGGTGTTTAAGTAGTCAGAGGCTTGCAAGCAGAGTTTCCAGGAGTTGAAACGGAGACTGACCATGTCACTTGTGCTGGTGTTACCAAATCCTTTAGGACGATTCGATATATACTGTGATGCATCTTATCAAGGCTTGGGGTGTGTGCTCATGCAAGACAAGAAAGTGGTGGCGTATGCCTCCAGGCAGTTAAGAGTACATGAGCAGAACTACCCAACGCATGATCTGGAATTGGCTGCGATAGTGTTTACATTGAAGATATGGAGACACTATTTTTATGGTGCTAAATTCAGTGTGTTTAGCGACCATAAGAGCCTGAAGTATCTGTTCGACCAGAAGGAGTTGAACATGTGGCAGCGAAGATGGATAGAATTCATAAAGGTCTATGAATTCGACCTGCAATACCATCCAGGTAAGGCGAATGTTGTAGCGGATGTGCTCAGTAGGAAGTCCCTACACGTATCTGCGATGATGGTAAAGGAGCTAGAGCTTTTACATGCGTTTAGAGATCTGAACTTGGAAGCGGAAATCGTCGAGGATAAGCTAAATTTGGGGATGGTTAGAGTAACTAATGATTTCCTGAACCTGTTATGGAAGAAGCAAGCTGAGGATAAGTACCTCGAGAGTATGAATCGGTTGATAGAAGAAGGTTAGACATCAGAATTCAGAAGAGGTACAGATGGTCTGCTTAGGTATGGTGATCGGGTTTGTGTGTCGACGGATAGAAAATTTAAGGATATGATCTTGGAGGAAGCACACAAAAGCAAGATGAGTTTCCATCTGGGGGCTACCAAGATGTATCAGGATATGAAGAAGCTGTTTTGGTGGCCGGGGATGAAGAAAGATGTAGCAGCTTATGTCCTAACCTGCTTAGTGTGTCAAAAAGCGAAGATTGAACACCAGAAGCCAGCAGGGTTGTTGTAATCGCTGGATGTCCCAGAATGGAAATGGGATAGTATTGCCATGGACTTTGTTTCTGGGTTGCCGAGAACTCAGAAAAGGTGTGATGAGGTCTGGGTAATCATTGATCGATTAACGAAGTCTGCTCACTTCTTACCAGTCAACCAGAGTTACTCTCTGGAGCGATTAACTCAGATTTACATCAAGGATGTTGTAAGGCTGCATAGGGTACCTTCGTGTATCGTTTCGGACCTCGATCCAAGGTTTACCTCAAGGTTTTAGAGGAGCTTACATAGTGCAATGGGAACTAAGTTAAGTATGAGTTCTGCTTATCACCCTCAAATGGATGGTCAATCGGAACGAACAATTCAATCATTGGAGGATCTCTTAAGAGCGTACGTGTTGGAAAACACGGGAAGTTGGGACGAGTTTCTTCCATTGATCGAGTTTAATTACAATAACAGTTTCCATTCTAGTATTAGGGTGGCGTCATACGAAGCACTGTATGGACGTAAGTGTAGGACTCCGTTGTGCTGGTTTGAGATGGGAGAAAGTCAGCTTTTGGGTCCAGAGTTGGTACAGCAGACGACGGAACAAGTCCGTAAGATACGAGAAAAGATGAAGGTTGCAAGGGACAGGCAAAAGAGCTACGCTGACAAAAGGAGGAGGCATTTGGAATTCCAAGAGGGCAACCATGTTTTCATGAGAGTTACCCCAAGAGCTGGACTGGGCAGGGTAATCAGATCTAGGAAGCTAACACCTAAATTCATAGGATCGTTTCAGATTCTTCGACGAATCGGTCCTGTAGCTTATCAGACAGCTTTGCCACCAAATCTTTCAAATCTTTATGACGTCTTTCACGTCTCTCAGCTTAGAAAATACTATCCCGATCCATCACACGTGTTAAAGCCCGAATCAATTCAACTGAAAGAGAATCTGGAGTACGAAGCTTCACCTGTTCGGATCATGGATAGAAGGATCAAGGAACTATGCGGTAAGCACATTCCATTAGTAAGAGTGGAATGGAACCCAGTGACTAGTGATTCAACGTGGGAACGCGAAGCTGAGATGCGCCAGAGTCATCCTTATTTGTTCACAGGTATACAACGAAAATTTCGAGGACGAAATTTTTTGTAAGAGGGATGATAATGTAACATCCCAGTTTTTCTGTGAACTCTGATCGAGTTAGTTAATCTAGATTGGAGCATTGGATGATTGTGTGGTTTGTTGTGTGTTAGTTTTAGACCTAGTCTGAAGCTTAAGAATAGGCTTGAACAAGGTTGGAAGTGCCTAAGGCGTAAAATGAGTAACTGAGGAAGTCAGAAGGCTGGAAGTCCTTCTCTCGCTGAGTTTGACGCTCAAGCGTGGGAGGAACTCCATGCTCAAGCGTTGAGATGCTTAAGCATGGGAGGAGTTGGACGCCCCAGCGTGCTGAGTGCGCTGAGCAGCTGCTCTGAGTTTGGATGCGTGTGAGACACGTGTCAAGTCAAGGAGCAGGCGGAGTGGACGAGGTCCCACACTCGAGCGTGGAGAGATCCCACGCTAGAGCGTGACAACGCTCAAGCGTGCAGTGTGAAGAATGCTTAAGCGTCGACAGCAGAAACCATAAGTGGAGCTTCCACTTTCATCTTCTCATTTTGCACGAAAATCACTAAGTGTTCTGCAAGCTAGAGAGAGGAGCTCTGAAATTTCTAGAGAGAGAGAGCTCAGTTTCGATACGATCGAAGTATCGAAACGCGATTCTGACAGCACCGTTGTGATCGCGATTGAGTTATCTACAACTTTGACGAATTGGTTTCTCCAATCGCCCCAGGTAAACTCGAATCCCTAACATGCGTTCTTCGTGTTATTGGCGTTCTTCGAGTCTTTGCTTTTTTCTTTGATCTTTTGAGCTTGCCCTTGGGCTAACGCTGTTGTATATGTGTTGTGCTCGTTATTAGGGCAATGTCCGTGCTGGTGATTTCCCCGCGATTGGAGCTGGGACTACGGTTGAGGGGCTATTCTTGGAGGCCACATGGTGGCTGTTCTTTAAGGAGGGCTGCAAGCTTGAGGAAGGGGGAGCGAGCCGGTGATCGTGTGGATTTGCGTGCCGACAGTTCAGGAGGGGAGAAAAAGTACTACTGCCGTCGGGAAGGCAAGAGTAATGTAGTTGTGATTTCTGCTATGCGTAGGGAAGCTCTAATCCTACTAGCGGTTGAGCCCTGATAAAATATCTAGACCCTAGTTTTAGTTTACTATTAGGCTATCGCCGTTAAGTTTGGAAACCCTAGGTTAGAGAACTGTTAATTGAGGATGTTTACTGATGTATGACAGTATGCTGTTGGCTATTGGCTGTTGTTTCTAACTGTTTGCCTACATGCTACTTGGTATATGTGGTATGTTTCTAGCTGCTTATATGCTCTTCTTGATGTTACTGCTACTATGGTGGTATTGTTGTTGTTACTATGTTGTATGCTGTCATATTAAGAGTTGTCGCGGAATGCCGTAGAATAAGTTTGGCTGTGTGCCGTGTTGTTATCGGGTTGATACCGTGGATGGTGTCGTTGCTGTTGTACTGAATTCTTGAGGTTGTGGCCGTGTTTGTTTGAGCAGTGGCTCATGGACGCGTGGCGTCGAGGTTGTGGCCTTGCGGATGCAGTGGCATCGTGTTGTTTCTGATTGGGAGCTTAGGCGTAAGATCCGGTATCAAGCCCGTTGAGGATGTATGTTGCATACCATTTTCAGCTACCAAGTGGCGAGGCCGTGTGACAGGTAGTATGGGCTGCCAACATCATACGAGGTTAGCAGTACCTGAGTGCGGGTACGGAAAGTAGATGGGGCGGTCAAGTGAGTGGCCTTGGGGATGTTGCCTGTCTCGGGAATAGTTTACAGTGACGGATGAGGTAGCTCCTATCTTGTCGTGACGCCCGATCCAGTCCGGTTTGCTCGACTAATCCCAGAGCTTTCCAGTTGTTCTAGGCTAACGTTCCGAGGCGACCGAGATACCCCGGTTCCGGTATGGAAGGTGGATGCACTCTTATTGGTCACGGCGAGCGGTTCGGTTTCTTGGGCAAGCTAACTCCGTTCCGACACAGAACCTGTTCCGGTGTGAACTTGTTCGGGTGTGGAACTATTCCAGTTAGGAACCTCCATCAATGCGTTTTTCGGCCGACATGCTGCATGGGATTAGTATCCAGGTCTAGAGGATTGATCAGAGTGTGAGACTCATGGGATGGATGTCTGTTGTAATTGTTTTCTCGAGAGATGTGTGCTGGAATGCAATAAATGTTATAAATGTGATATCTGTTATATGCTACCTATTGTGTTTTTATTGCATTACTACTGTTTTCTTAATTTATAACGCGCTGTATTTCTTATCTCCCTTCTGTTCTTCCATGTTGTCTGTCTGGTGATCGCTTGAAGACGACGAGCCAGCGAAGATTCAGCATGGACCCGAGACTTCACCCGTTCATCACGGGGGCATCGCGGATGCCGGTACTGAGCGATATTGAGATTGTATACCATGATGAGAGGGGGTGGCGGGTAGACCCCTCTACCTTTTTGGTGGTCTACACAGGACCGATCAGCCTGATTTTCCGGAGCGGTACACCTCCATATGTAGATATCATTGGTCCCTATCGTATCTACCAGTTCCTCCCCTTTCCGAGGAAGTAGCGACCTCCGAGGCAGAGGGAGCAGGACTAAGCTTGGGTAGCACTCCGGTCTTCGGTCGTGACTAGCAGGAGAGGTTACCTCTACAGAGGCCAATGCAGGAGGACTGAGCAGTACTTGAAGAGCTACCGCAGGCGTAGGATTGTGGTGTCCAGTTCTTCGTCGGAGTATGAGCCGATTGTGCGGTACCGGCGTACCCATGGCGAGGGTCAGGGTAGCTCAGGGCATCCTCACCATTGATGGTGAGAGCCTACCAGTGCGTCCTAGGGAGTGAGCTGAGCGCTTTTTCATGTATTTTGAGAGGGGACGGGGGTTGCTGGTGAGCTTCGAGTGATTTTCTTTTGACTCTTGATGTATATTTGGTTTCTACCCGACAGTATGTATATGTATGTACAGTCCCCTACTGATGGGGCTAACTTGTATATGTTATTATACAGTTATGCTTATTCCGCACTTTATACTCTGATCGTCATTTGCTATGCTTGTCGTTCTTGTCTACATTGTTTTGTTTCCGCAACGCTGCTTGTATACCACGCTATGGCTTTATATACGGCTAGGCATAGTTGATAATAATAATAAGAGGTTGGGACTAATGGGATTATCCTTCTAAGAGAGGAAGGTCGTCTCATTGGACATGTTAGCATTTTGCTTTTAGATCTTCAATCCAGATGCTTGATCCTTCATACGTATGATAGAGAGCAGTCTTTTCATCCGGTAAGATGAGAGACTTATAAAGACTCCTGCTGTTGACTTGGATTTAATACAATTATTCCAGTGCTGAGTCTTCAAGCTATAAGATGAGTGTCTTATATTTTGTCCTGACTTTATTTAGATTAACTCAGACGTATATAAGTAAATCATTTCTTATATTAAGGTTAGTTGATTAGTCCAATCTTCTGCATACTTAAAGTAGCTCATCAACAATATTCATCAAGCTCATTTAATTATACTTGTCTTGTTTTCTTTCATCAAAACCTTGGTTTAACAAACCTTGGAAAAATGGAGACTTAACAATCTCCCCCTTCTGATGATGACAAACAATACATATGATTAAATGAACTTTGTGTATACATATGATTAAATGAAATTTGTGTAAAGACAGACAAAACAATTATACATAGAATAAGTTTTAAGCAGATATAATAGCATAGTACAGACAACTCATAAGAGCATAGATTCTATTTTAATAATATATACATATATCTTTCTCCCCCTTTTGTTATCAACAAAAAGGAAGGGTATAAAAATAAAGAATAAGGCGCAAGCAGTAAACAAATATGCAGAGTAAGATAAAACAAATTAGACAAAACAAACTTCTGTATATATAGATCAAAAAGATGGGTATTTTAAGTACATCATGGACTGTCATTGTACATCATACGTTCAAGACATGAAGCATAGAAAGAAGTATTCTTTTCTTATATCCCCCCTCAGAAGTTCCCTAAGAATTGCTTCGATATTATTCACCCGGACTCTTAGAGATACAATCTTAGCTCGGGCCATTAGAGCAACCACTTGTATAACAAGAGGAGCAGCTTCAGGTTCAAAATGAGGATCAGCTTCTTCATCAACAGCTAAGGCATGACTAGGTTCAGGGACAAGATTTGGTGCATGCAAAGCTGAAGAAAGCAGAGTTCTTGGCAAGATAATTAGAAGGCCATTAGCAGATCCATAAAGCAGATAGTTTTGGATAAGGAGAGTAGATGAATCAAATTCTTGAGGAGCAAGATCTTCTACAGTTGGTTGAAAACCAATGAATATTCTTGATCTCAAAGATGGAATCACTTCTCTTCGAAAGAAAGAGTGAGTGGATTTGAAGTTTTCAGGATAGAAGAGGAGAGGATAAATGAAATCAAATAGACCAGTTGACGAAGCATTCGTAGGAGTCATGATAACCAAGCGCAATGATCGAGGAGGAAGGAGTTGTATCTGCCTTATCACTCACCTTTGCTTGGGTTGTCGTCAGTGTTGTGGTTGTGAGTGGAACGCTTGGTGGACTATCCCATTAGTGTGTTCAGTGGTTCTTCTTAGGAAAAGGTCTCTTGTTAATTGTATAGAGTCTTGGAAGCATCCTTCTGATTGATGTTCTTCCCCGTGGCCAGCTTAGAGTGTGAGCACTCTTGTTCTATCTTCATTTTATGGAGCTATGTCTCCACGTGTCTTATCTTTTGGAGTTGCATCTCCATGTCTTTATGATTAAAGTTTGTATCTTCTGACTGGAGTTGGGTTGGGTTCTTACGTAAGTCTCTTTTAAAATTATGAATCAAATTGTGAAATATTTCCAGGTATCTTACAAAATGGAAAAATTTACCCCATCTTTTCTAAATAATTTAATTAACCCACTTTTCATCCTTATAATATTAAATATTCCGCATTAGTGACAACCCCGAAAAAAGGGTGTTACATTCTTGGTATTAGAGTTGGCCGAGTCTGTAGGGGTTTGTAGGTTTTGGTCTGTCTTGTTTGTGTTGTGGTTTCTCTGATTGTTTTCTGTATTATTGTTTCCGAGAGGAAACAAAGTTGGAAAGGATGATGACTTTGTTCTATCCTTGTTAGAGTCGTCCGTTCATTGTGCCGCAGTTTTCGAAGGGAAACAACATTGTTTGATATTCTTTACATTATTGTTTCTAATAAGAAACAATCTTGGACATAATAGAGATGCTTTGCTTTCTTTTCTATTCTACCTGTACTAAGATCGAATGAAGAGCAACTGTGAGTTGCTGGGAGCTGAGGACAAAATCATCTTTTGGGGAGTCATGAGGAGCAAGTTTCCGAACGAGTATCTTTCCGACGAGTACCAAACGCGTTGAAGGGATTGGAGTTTCTACAGTTATGTCAAGGCGGAATTTCTACTGGGGAGTATGTGGATCGTTTTGGATCTTCGTTAACATCCTCAAGATATTCTAACCTTCATCTCAATGACAAACGCAAGAATGTGAAGTTCAAAGGAGGTTTAAGAGACGAGATCGAAGAAGCAACGTTACCTTTGAAGATCACAGGCTTTTTGTGTTAAAGAACGAGTTCCTTCTAATCAAGGATCTAACGAAGACTCGCGAAGAGGTCAACGTCACCTCGAATCGTCTAGGTCCAAGGGGAATAAAACAACACAAGGTTGCAGCAACGATCGTGTTCAAAGTCTACAAGGAACCAGTTGCTGCAACAACTATCTTGTGAACAGAGTTGTAAGGGAGTCTGTCATTCCATGGTAACTCCACCGGAGTACGTGTACGAGAAAGGTCTCATAACTCAGAATCGTATATGCAAGGAAATAATATGTTCCAGAAATGGGAAACTAGATCATGCTGTAAGTAAATACAGGCAATAATCTTTTCCGATGGAGCAGCGAGCCGACAAAGACCTGCAACTGTTACACCTCGATGCAAGAAAAATGGCAGAAGCTACGCAACTGGGGAGTGCAACTCAAAATTGACATCGTCTGTTTCTGGTATGGGAGACCAGGTCACGTCACACATGTTGGTAAGCAACAACCTTCCAAATAGAGTAGGGGATCTTGCCAACCTGAAACTTCTTCACCGCGGTGTGCAAATGTGGAATAAACCTTGAAGCAGAGTGTTACACCATCAAAGGCGACATATGTTTCAGATGTAATAAGTCTGAACGTGTTTCGAAGAACATGCGATCAACGAAAATTGGAATATGAAGTCAACATGGTACAAACTACCAGGCAGCCGGTAGTGGATGGAATCGTTGCAACGTGTGGAGTTAAGGCTTCACAACCTATGATCACATCCAGAGAGTGTGTCGTAATGAGTAAACCTCTAACTATACCGTTTGATTCTGACATGATTCTTTTCTGTCCCCCACGGCAGTTTGAACAACTGTGAAGTTATTTACGTCCTTATTGCCCTATTGGTTTGGGTTTAAATCGAATTGATTTAAATTAATTTGGATCGATTAGAATTGATTTGAGTAAACCATCATTTTGGTCCCTTAAAGTGTGAGGCGCTGTCAGTTCAATCCCTGAAAGCAGTTAAATTATGAAAAAGTCCCTCAATATTAATTCCTCAAGTCAAGTTAGTCCCTGCCATCACCCCACTTAGGGACCAACTTGACTAATGAAACACTAGTGCAAAATATGGATTCTACAACAGGTTTCTAGATCGGTTGAAAAGAAACCGATTTAAAAAAAGAGGCGGTGGAAATTTTGAAAATAAGTTCAAAATTATTTACATCGGTTCAGAAAGAACCCGATGTATAAAACATTTAACATCGGTTACAGAGTTCAACCGATGAAAACAATTTAAATAAAAAACTATTTATTTATTCCCGCCACGTATTTACATCGGTTATTACACAACCGATCTCATTAGTACACTTTCAAAATCGGTTATTTGACAACCGATCTCATTATTAAATTTTCAAAATCGGTTCTATTAACCACCGATTTCAAATCTTCATTAAACCCATTTCACGTTCCAGCGTTCTTTCATATCTTTCCCTCCTCACTGTTTGCCCTCTCTCTCGTTTGCTCCTTCTCTTTCATCCTTCACCACCGTAACCTAGCACTATCCTTCATCCTTCTCCTTCTCCTCATAAATCGTTGTTGCTCCTTCATCACTGATACACTGCCCAGTCGCGCATGGCTTCACCCTCTCCTCTGAACCTCTGTACCAAACTTTGCCCACAGCTTCACCCTCTCCTCGGTGGAGAAACTTTGCCCAGTCGCGCAGGTTCTCTTTCTTTCTCTCTACATTGTTGTTGTTGTCTGCTACCTGTTAATTTGGTTTTGCAATGTACTTGATTAGTTTTACAGTATGGCATGTAACTTGATTAGTTTTACAGTATGGCATGTAACTTGGCAGGAAATCCATATGTGACATTCTAATGAAGAAAAACACTTCTCCTTCTGATTAGATTTTCTTATGAAATTAAAGGGAGAAAGGAAGAGAAAAAGTATTAATGTATTAGAATTTACTATTTAGTTTGAAAATGTGGTTGATTCAACTTGAGTAAATATGCAAGGAAACATAAAACTATAAACTACAAAAATGTTTGACTAATTTAAAGAAAGGTGATGCTCTAATTTAGAACTAGTAGTGATACTTAGGCAAGCATAGAGGAGACCATGGTCCAATCAAGCCCATTATAAGCTATTAAGCCAATTCTAGATGATAAAAGCAATTGTGCATATCCACCGACGCAATTTTTCACAGCAGGGACCTTTCATGTTTCTTGCATTTAAGCAAAAAAACCTGCGCATCCTCTAAGTTGTCCTCTAGACATAGCACCTTGTTTTCACCATTTCCTTTTGTCTCTTGAGCACCAGGACAACAAACATTCTCAATTCTAACCACGAATGCATTAGATTGCTAACTAGGACTTGATAATAAGATCAAACTTCATTCCTTTCTGCAAACTCAGGACATAATATTAGTTTAACATGAATGGTTTTTAAATGTTAGGTTAAAAAACCTCTCATAGTTCTCTCAAACCTTCTCTTTGCTTTGTGTTTCTGATTTAGGGTGAAGGCAAGCCTCAACCCATCCCGAGCTCCCTCTCACTTATCACTCTCTATCTCCTCACTCTGAGCACAAGTAAGATATTTTATTCTAATGTTTTGTTTGTTGCTTTAACTTAGGGATTGGACTGTTGGATTATCTTTTAGTGTTAATAAATTAGCAAAACCTTAGTTTCCCGTTTGAGATTCAATATTAATGAGCATATGTGTACTTTATTAAGGTACTACTCATTGTATTGAATCTTGAATTGTCCAAGTTGGACAGTTTGGGGAAAAACTTATTCTTCATTTGGTTAATACTTATTCCTTAATTCTCATATCTTATACTTGAAGAAATTTCGGTCTGCTGCATTTCCTTTTGTTCTCCGGGTGCACACTTTGTCATGGTGGATGTCACCGCGTTCAAGTCGTGTACGTCGGAGACCGATGGGAAATGTTGCCAAAATTTCGTTAAGTATGGGCATGAAAGTTAAGGACTAGCTGTTAACTGAGTGTTGAAGAAGTTTCTTCTCGAATGGGATAGGGCCTTACCCTGTGATAAAAAGGAGTTGAAGATCTTGGACTAAGTGAAGTTGCTGTTGTTGTAGTTATGGATCGTAATTAGATCGATGCTAGACGCACAAGTCATGAGTATGAGAATGGAGTGGAAGAGTTTTTAGAATTTGCTAAAAGAAATGTTCCCGATAGTAATGGAAGGTTTTATTGTCCTTGTGTTAATTGTTTGAATGAGAGACGACTGGAAGCTGAGAAAATACGAGAGCATCTTATTTGTGAAGGGATATGTAAGAGTTATACAAGATGGATATGGCATGGTGAATTGTTAGACAAACCAAGTGTGTCCCAAAGAGAGGAGGTTGATGACGTAGATATGGACGATCGACTAGAGGACATGATCCGCGATATTGGACAAGAGTCATTTCAACGAGCAAATGTGTATGATACTTTGTGCAGTGATGCAGATAAGCCTTTGTATCCTGGGTGCTCTAATTTCACACGGTTGTCAGCGGTGTTAAGATTGGTAGTTGTGAAGGCGAGAAATGGGTGGAGTGATAAAAGCTTCACCGAATTGCTTGAGTTGTTGAAAGACATGCTTCCAAAAGGTAACACATTGCCGAACCGTAACTATGAGGCGAAGAAGATATTGTGTCCGATGGGTATGGGGTATAAGAAAATACATGCATGTCCTAATGATTGCATATTGTACAGGAATGACTTTGAAAAGATGCACGAGTGTCCAAGGTGTGGGGTATCACGCTACAAAGTGAACGATGGTGATTCAAATTGTGATGTGATCACAAAGGGTCCTCCTGCGAAGGTGTTATGGTATCTTCCAATAATTCCAAGGTTCAAGCGATTGTTCGCTAATGTAAATGACGTAAAAAACATTAGGTGGCATACAAATGAGAGAAAATGTGATGGACAGCTTCGCCATCCGGCTGATTCTTTACAATGGAATAGAATTGATAGTTTATTTCCGGATTTCGCCGATGAGAAAAGAAACCTTAGGCTTGGACTTGCTACCGATGGAATGAATCCGTATGGCACCTTAAGTAGTATTTATAGTTCATGGCCTGTTCTCCTGGTAATTTATAACCTACCTCCTTGGTTGTGCATGAAGCGCAAATACATTATGTTATCTATGATGATTTCGGGCGCAAAACAACCAGGAAATGACTTAGATGTTTATCTAAGTCCCTTGATTGAAGACTTGAGAAAGATGTGGGTGGAAGGCATTGATCTGTTTGATGGGTATTGCAATGAGACTTTCAAGATGCGTGCCATGTTATTTTGCACCATCAATGACTTTCCAGCATACGGGAACTTGTCCGGATATATTGTTAAGGGGCATAAAGCATGCCCTGTATGTGAAGAAGGCACATGCTACCATCAACTACAACATGGAAGGAAGACAGTTTACCTTGGGCATCGAAGATTTCTCACACCTGATCACCCGTATCGTAGATTGAGAAAAGCTTTTAATGGATGCCAGGAGAATGAAATTGCTCCGACGGCCTTAACCGGAGATCAAGTTTATCAACGGGTTAAGGACATGGATATTATCTTTGGAAAGACCCATAAGAAGGCTACTGAGAAAAACATATGGAAGAAGAGGTCAATCTTCTTTGATCTTCCATACTGGTGCAAACATGATGTAAGACATTGTATTGATGTGATGCATGTGGAGAAAAATGTGTGTGATAGTGTAGTCGGGACACTTCTTAACATTCAAGGCAAGACAAAGGATGGTGTCAATGCTCGTTTAGATCAAGTTGCGATGGGCATACGAGAGCAGGTAGCTCCACAATCAGTAGGGGTTAAGCAGACTTATTTGCCCCCAGCATGTCATACTTTATCGAAAAAAGAGAAAAAAAGTTTTTGTGAGTGTCTGCGGGGCGTCAAAGTGCCACAGGGTTACTCTTCAAATGTTAAGAGGCTTGTCTCAATGAAAGATCTCAAATTAGTTGGTTTAAAGTCTCATGATTGCCATGTCTTGATGCAACAACTACTACCAGTGGCTATTCGTGACATCTTGCCTAAAAAAGTGAGACATGCCATAACAAGGTTGTGCTTATTCTTCAATGCTATATGTAGCAAAGTCATTGACCTTCAAAAACTGGATGAGTTGGAAACTGAGGCTGCTATTATCTTGTGTCAATTGGAGATGTATTTTCCTCCTTCATTTTTTGACATCATGGTTCATTTAATTGTTCATCTAGTGAGGGAGATTAGATTGTCTAGCCCCGTTCATTTAAGGCGGATGTACCCAGTTGAGCGATACATGAAGATACTAAAAGGGTATGTGAAGAATCCACACCGTCCTGAAGCATCTATTGTTGAAAGGTATGTTGCAGAAGAAGCTATTGAGTTTTGTACAGACTACATTTCAGAAGCGGAACCTATAGGGCTTCCTAAGTCTCGTCATGAGGGAAGATATGATGGTAAGGGTACTCGAGGTATTACTGTTAAGAGCATGGGTCGAGAGGAAGTGCTTCAAGCACATTTGTATATATTGAATAACACCGATGAGGTTAATCCTTACTTATGTGATCACAAAACCATTGTCAAGCAAAATTACCCTCGAATGAACGAAAAAGGGTTGTTGAACAAGCAGAATAATACTTTCTTAAACTGGTTTAAAGATCAAATTGCGGAGGATAATACTGATTCTGATACATTAAAATGGTTAGCACACGGGCCTAACTTTGATGTCATATGTTGGAGTGGATACAATATCAATAAGTTTTCCTTCTATACAAAGTCCCAGGATGACAAGAGTACCGTGCAAAACAGTGGGGTTATGGTTGTAGCCGAGTCTATGCACTTCTCTAGTTCAAAAGATACAAACCCCGTTATGGCATCCATATCTTACTTTGGAGTCATTGAAGAGATTTGGGAGGTCGATTACACTAAATTTAGAGCACCTGTTTTTAAATGTAAGTGGGTTGACAGTAACAGTGGTGTACAAACCGATGAGTTAATTAGGATTTACATTGGTAGACCTTGGCAAGGTAGGTCATACAGAAGAGCCTTTCATCATGGCTTTCCAAGCAAGACAAGTGTTTTATATCCATGATCCTTCTAACAAAAGGAGGTCGGTGGTTCTCCAAGGAAAAAACATGCATAATGGTAGTGAGGAAAATCAAGATTCAACTCTCGATATTTCCGATACTCCTTCTTTCTCAACACGGATGCCTACTTTCAATGAGGAAAATGAAGCGGACGATGTACATGCCATTCATGATGATCATCATGAAGGGATATGGGAGAACATTACTACTTGACCATGGTGTAAGTTATGTTTAAAGTTATATTAATTAGTTAAGTTATGTTTATCTTGATAATTATAAGTTAAGTTTTTTTTGTTATTTAATTTGATATTTATATGTTAAGTTATAGTGTAAGTTATGTTTAAAGTGATATTTGTTATTTATCCATCTTTACTGACATAGTTTATTATTTTTTGTATAAGCAGGCATACATGGAAGATCCCTCAGACATCCCTCCTACACGCAGCGGGTCGGATACCCCATTGACAAGTAAAAGAGGTAGACGCGCCACACGATTAAAAAAATTGGCCGTCAACCGTAGTGGTAATCAAAGGATGAGGGTTGAGTTTGATGGAGATTGCTTACCTATAGGGCCAATGGAAGATCAGTTTAAGAGTTTTGTGGCCGTCCTTTCCAAAAGCAAGGCTAGTATACTTATTGAGGATTGGGACCATGTACCGACGAACGTGAAGGATCAGATATGGGATAGTATCATGGTATTTTACTTTTACCCTCTTTGGTTGTATCTATTTTATTTCACCGTATTATTTTCATATACACTAATTTCTCCATTTTGTTTTGCAATATAGCTCACCGTTGAAGTGCCGGATACCGAGCGTATGAAGAAAAAATGGATTTCGTATGCAGGTGAGCGTTGGAGAGCATTTAAAACACAACTAAGCGGGAAATACATACATGGGCGTGCAGACAAATCTCCACTTGAGATGTACCCGTTCCTTGATCAAGAGACATGGGATAGATTTGTTCAGATCCGATTGGACCCCGCCTTTCAGGTTAACTTGAGTTATATTGTTTAACTAGACCAACCAAATTGATTTTATTAATATACTAAATTTAGTTGATGTTATTTATAATAGGAGAAAAGGAAAAAGGCGCAGGAGATCCAGAGTAAGAATCTCTACCCCCATCGTTTGTCTCGTGGGGGATATAAAAAGCTGAGGAGGAAGATGATTGAAGAGAAGAAGAAACGACTTTTGGAACAAGCATCCCAAGATGATCCTACGGCTCATCCACCTCCAGAAGTTGTTGATCCACCTCCACCCCCACGCCACCATCCATGGAAGAGAGCCCGACAAGGACCATCGGGACAATATACATCCGAGGAGGCACGTCTTGTTGCTGAAAAGATTGTAAGTATATATTCAATTCTAATTGTAATTGTAACATGCTTATCCATCATCTTACACAAATTAATGTGACAATTGTATGTTGTAGGATTCCTTGGACGAACAAAGCACACAAGGAACCTTTGTGTCTACTGGACGCAAAGATGTCTTGGCTGTTGCGATTGGGAAAGAGGACCACCCAGGCCGTGTCCTTGGTGTTGGATGGGGTGTTGGCATTACCCAATACCATGGACCATCTTCACATCATCGGAAGAGGGATGATATTGAGTCCATCAAGGCGCAGCTTCGAGAAGAAATAAAACGAGATCTTCTCTCAGAGTTGGCATCTATGGGTTTTTCCCAGCAAAACACATGTGCCCAACCGTCTGTACCTGTGAGCACTATGGGTTCATGTGATCATTCACATCAGCCTGATAAGGAGGACGATCAATGTGAGTTGTATGTTGATGATCATCATGATCGCCGGTTAGTGGCATTTGGGAGGGTACACAACTTGGGAAATACCTTACACCACCAGACATTAGAGGATGATCATGTGAGGGTGGTGGTTGAAGATGTTCTAGATGTTGATGCTCTAGTCCCTGTGGCCACTGAGGAGGTTATTACAGTTGGCCAGGCCCCCGGTAATTTCATCCCTTGGCCGAGAAGACTTGTGAGGTTTTTTGTTTCAGCCAAGGTATTCATGTAATTGTTCACTTACTTATGTTTTTCTATATTTACAATTGAAATAACTTAATTGTGTTTACTTGTGTTTACTAATGATTTACCTCTGTTGTTTAGGATGATGGAAAAGATCATCGACCCAAAAGGCCTAGGTCGGATCCGAGAAAACTTGTGGCGTCTGGTTCATCGAAGGTATTCATATAATCATTCAACAAGTTAAGTTTTTTTTATTTATAATTGAAATAACCTAACCGTGTTTACTAATATTCTATATTTGCTATTTAGGGTATTGACAAGGATGTTGAACTTGATGCTCTGGAACGTCTCGCATTAGCTGCCGTGAAACTTGGGAAGGAGTCCGCTTTTATAAATTTGGAACACGATGGCAAGCCCGACACTTTCTATATCCCCCAGAGGGACATTATGGAGATATGCATTGATAGTGAAATGCTTTGCATGACAGTTGTCTCATTATGGTGCACGTAAGTTATGTTATTTCAACTAATTAATTTGTAAGTTAACTAATTAAGTTTTTAAATTAATATTTATTTCAATATCTTAGGTATCTGTATCGCCTGTGTATTGATAGGGATAACCTCCATCTTTATGGATTCCTTGACCCTCAACTAATTCAGGGTGAGACACTTAGGTCAGATGAAATTACTGCGTACATGCGACGTGTTCTTGATGAAGGCAAAAAACAGTTCTGCCTAGCACCTTACCTCCATCTGTAAGTACAAGTTTTACTAGTGATTTATAATTATCTGTGACTTGTCTCTAACTGTTTCCAAATGCAGTAAACATTGGCAATTATTGATCATTTGTCGTGATATGAGTGTTGTGGTCTTCTTTTGTTCATTGGGAAGGACGCCGACGAAAGAAATCAAGCTTATTGTTGAAACGTAAGCTTTTAATTAATTTAATTTGTACTACATTTGCTTTATTAATTACTCTGAAATATATAACATACTTTAAATTCATATTTTCTTAATTATGATAGAGCTATGAACGCAAGTCGTGTTTTGGATGGTGGTAGGCCCAGGCCTATTAGGTGGATTTACCCTAATGTAAGTAGTTTATTAATTAGTACCCGAGATTCAATTGCAGTGTAAAATAGTTACTATTATGTTTTTACTCATTATATATTCAAATTGTGTATTCATTTGCAGTGTCATAGGCAACGTGGCGGCTGGGAGTGCGGATATTATGTCATGAAGTGGATGTTCAACATTGTCTCCGCGAGTATTATAGATCGATGGAAGGAGGTAATTAACTAATAACATTTGTAAATAGTTATAGATTAATTATGTATAGTTATAGTTGATTAGTTATAATGTGCAGATTTTCGACAATCCGGAAGCATTCTCTGAAGAGGACATTAAGGACATCAAGGAGCGTTGGGCAAACTTCTTTCTTGAGATGACTTCTGAACATTAATTTATGGATGACATTTTATTTCTTTAATTAGTTTAATTTGTTATATATCTTTGTTGTTTCTTTGTTATGTATTTAATTAATTAGTTTGAATTTATTACATTATATAATTAGTTGAGTTTGTTGAATCAAAAGCTGACTATTGCTGACTTTTGCATAATCAATAAAGTATAGTTTGGCTTACTTAGTATATAGTGATTTGGATTATGTTATTGTTGGGATTCTATTTTGGCTGGGATTGTTCTGGTTGTACATATATGAAACAGGGTTAAGGATTGCCACTGGTTTAAAACAGAGTATTTAAAAAAAAAATTGGACTATCAACATCGGTTACAATAGAGAACCGATGTTGAACTATCAATTTCAATCGGTTCTGAGTTACAACCGATGTGAAAAGTAACTTTCAAAATCGGTTACAAGACCAAACCGATGTTGAATTATAACTTTCAATATCGGTTCTATATTATAACCGATATGAAAAGTTCTTTTTCAATAATTATTAATCTGTTGAATGAGTACTTTCAAAATCGGTTTGGTTTATAACCGATGTTGAAAGTTAACTTTCAACATCGGTTAAAAACCAATGTTAAAAGGTCTTACATTCTACATCATCTTTTTCTACATCGGTTCCATAACCGATTTAGAATGATATTTTTAACCGATTTTAAACACGTTTATTGCACTAGTGAAATTAACATTGAGGGACTAACTTGACTAACAAAATTAACATTGAGGGACTTTTTCATAATTAAATTGCTTTCAGGGACTGAACTAATAGCGCCTCACACTTTCCGGGACCAAAATGATGATTTACTCAATTGATTTTATCATTTCTACTTTTGTTGCTTATGATTTTGAGTGAAGTCACTTGAAATTTTTAGTGTCTTCATTTTCCTCTAATTTGATCATTTCCATTCTTTTGATGAACCGAATCTTTTGATCAAGCATGTTTAAATTCTCTATTATCAATGAGAATTTATATTTTAGTAAACTTAATTCATTTGCTTCCTTCACAAAGGAGTGTAATTCAGAAAAATGGATTGATTACTTAATAAACATATCCTATTGGCCTTTGCAGGCAAGGACTGTCAAATTTCTTAAGACTGAAATTTCTGGCTACTTATTCTTTGCTAGTTGAGTAAGAGATTTCTTGAGCAAAGGAACTCAATTAGTTTGTCATCTTTCAAAAGACCAAGAGTGAATTTGATTTGAATTCTACACTTTTAGAGAAATTTTCTTTCTTGTACTGGATTTTTTTCTGAAGGGTGTGTCAGGACCGCCATCGGAACGGGAGTTATAGTTTTCTATTGATTGGTATTGGAGTTTCTCCAATATTTGTAGTTCATATTCGCTCTTACTTTTGAATCTCATAACGTATTTTGGGTTATGAAGTTGCAAGGATTTGCCTTGATGATATTTTCTGTATCATCAAACTGATACAATATAGGTAGTAAGGGAAACTTAATCTATGAGACATTTTCCGTGTCTAGTTTCGGAGATGGGAATGTCAAGCATCCAGAGTACAAGATGAAAAAGGGTCGAAGCGGCCAGACACAATGTTAGAATTCTGTGAAGGAACAAATGGGATTTTGAGTTTTGGCAAGAGGTTTTGTGTGCCAAGTAATTTGGATCTCAAGAAGTAAATTCTTGAGGAGGCTTACAAAAGTCAGTTAAGTGTGCGTTCAAGAGTAACGAAGATGTATCAAGACTTGAAGAAACTACGGTGGTGGCAAGGAATAAAAAGAAACGCAGCGAAGTATGTCGCATCCTATCTATTATGTCAGAAGACTAACGTTAAACATCAGAAGCCGATAGGAATGTTGAAGACCACGAATACCTTAGAATAGGAATGAGACGACATTGCAATGGACTTTGTGACAAGTTTACCACGGGTGCCTAAGGGCATGGTTCAATGTGAGTAATTATGGATCGGTTGACAAATTCGACTCACATCTTACCTATCAACATTAGGTATTCAATGGAATGGCTAACTCGATCGAATATCTAAGAATCATTGGACTTCACGGCATACCTTCAGGTATCATTTTGGATCGAGATCCGAGGTTTACCTTGAGATATCTGGCTGAGCTTACAAGAGCCTTCGGGAGCAAAGCTCGGATTTAGTTTGGCATATCACCCATGATGAGACGAACAGTCATAAAAGACGATTTAGTCACTAGAGGATCTTTTAAAGAGCTTGTGTGTTTTAGAATATACTAGACGTTGGAATGGTCTCTGCCGTTGATCGCGTTTAGATACAACAATAGTTCGCTCTAGCATACAGATGTCACCCTATGAGGCTCTATATGATCGACGGTGTAGGAAACCTTTGTGTTGGTACTAAGAGTAGGGAACTGTATCCGTATCTTTTCCCAGATAAATTTCAATGATGAAATTCATTTTAGAGGGGTAGTGTTGTAACATCCCGAAAATCCAATATCTTTTAATAATTAATTTTTGTGAATATATTAATTGAAAATGTAAGTAATCAATTATGAATAATATAAGAATATTTATAATTGCGAATTCATCCAAATTTGAGATAAAAACTCAGATACAAACCAGACTGCGATTTAGCAAACAGTAGGCATTCACATCGTGATCCGTGAACCCTAATGACCCAGGGGAAAATTCTGAGTCGATAAATCATAATATAATTTTACGAGCCCTCCTAACATGTATTGGATCCGGTAAAATATTATTATTTTACTCGAGTCGGAAAAGTTTCATGAATTCAAGCCTGGGAGCCGGGGAAATGTTCGGGCGGAAGTCGAGAGATGTTTGGGCCAAAGTTGGGAGAATTTTTGACTCATCATCTACCATCTACATGTCACTTTTATGGTCAACTATAATATCCAAAACAATCACCAATTTGGTAACTTAAACTTTTGACACTTTCTTACACATTTTGGACTTATCCTAATTGCATGATAAGTCAACCATCACCATGGAAACTCACATAAACCTTGGATTTTAGCTATTGTTTCATCGTTCCTCTCTCTTTATCTCCCAAAACCGTGCCCCCCTTTACCCTAACTCACTCATCATTTTTCATTACACTCTCATCTTCATCTTCTTCATTTTTCATGAAGCTTTCTCTCTCTAAAAGCGCTAACATCTCTCTACGGTTTCTCTCTCCCTCTCTACACATATTTTCTCATCTCTTCAAACAAAATGCATGGTTCTAATCCTCTCTTCATCCTCTACAACATTCATGTTGGAAGTTTCTTCATTGGAGGACTTTGATTTTTGAGTTCATGAACACTTTCCTCCCCCCTTTAAACCCAAATTCGGCCAAGATCCATTCTCCAGTATAAACACTTGTTTTTTCAACTTCTAAACCTTGATCCCAACTCTCCTCCATCATACAAACAACTTTCATTAAGTGAATTTTGTCATTCAAAGCTTCCTTCTCCATGTTCTTCAAGAATTTCTCTAGAAAACCCATACAATTTTCCCCTCTCCTTACCCTCCTCTATTTTCTTCTCCCAAAACAAATTACATATTTGATATCGCCTTTTCAATCTCTACAACTTTGATGAAGGAACTTTTTAGTCATTGGAGATACTTTGCTTTTGGGTCATCTTCAAAACTTAATCTTTTCAACTTCACTTTTCAAGAGTAAATATAGATCTACTCATTTTCTTCATCTTTAACTCTTGGACTGCATGAAAAATCATTAGTTTGTTAATGAATGATTGTCGGCAATAATGTATTAAGCAAGCTTGTTGTTCTTTGTCAAGGTCCATCTCTTGAAAATATCTACATCTTCATTTCAAGCAAGCTAGTAGAATATTCATTAAGGTATGGGGAAGAAATGCCTACATCATACCTTATGGTGGATGGAGATGGTTTCTAAGTTATTTTGGTCATTTTGATTGAAAAGTGTTCTTCACTTTGTTGTGAAGATTTATTAGTGATTGAAGTTGTAATAGCTTAGTTGATGTGTTTGTGTGCTTGATTTATACTGGATATATGTTTGGTATGTTGAAAAATGATTTTCATTGTGGAAAAACCATCACTTTGATGTGAGGTCAAAGTATGGAATTTTTTATTCTATGGTTTGTATATGTTCATGATATTATGTCTCATAATATTGATGATGTATATACTTGATTTTGGAATGATTTGATGAATAAAATGATCACCAAATGGTGAGACATAGGTTCGGCCATGACTAGATAATAGGGCTTGGAAATTGTTCTTTGAAAGCTAAAGTGATTGTATATTCAATGATGGATTTAAGGATGAATGGAACAAAGTAATACATTGAACAAATGATCTAGCTAAGTTGTGGACTAGGGTTCGGTTTTGACATCAATCCATACTTAGAAAATATTTTGATTTTGTAACAATGTTTAAAGTAATTGTAATGAAGTTAATGTAACCAAAGAAATTAAGTTTTGCAAGAAAAATCTCTCACTCCAAAGAGTGAGTATAGACACAGGTTTGATAGGCTTTTAGAGTATTAAAATTGGTTTGATACTTAATTAATGACTTGGTAACTTTAACTTAGGTTATAAGATGGTTGGAATGAAAAGGCTTTGAAATGATCAAATCTTAGTAAGATTTGTGATCCTACAATTAGAATTAAGTGTTTTCTCAAATTGTTTTCAAACTCATTTGATGAAAGGTGACACCATGGTTTAGGCTTTTTGGGTGAGTTTTCACTATGGGTTCATTTATCGAACTTTCATGTGACATCCAAATTGGTTGATAGTTATTGGCTCACAAGAGTTCTTCCATTTGATATTTTAAGAGTTATCAAAAAGCATCTAAACCTTCAAAACTCTTCTTTGATTATTTACTTCGCAGAACATTTCATTTATAATGTGGTAACAAGGTTCCTTGTTCAAGGTTGTGAAAATAAGAAACGTTTTTCAACGTGATTTAAGCAATGTAAAAGAAAAGAGAATTCAAAATGTTTTGTGAGCTTCTGGAAAAGGAATTTCAATTGGCTTAAAAAATCAAAGGTTTTACACCAAAGTTAAAAGTTTTTACTTAAGTCCTTGTTTGATAAAGTAAAAAACATGAACACTTAAGTACATCATGAAGCTGATATATCTCGCAAATGATTTACATCATTATAGAGAATTCATAATACCCTAATAACAAAGTATTTTGATATTACTTGCTCGGCAAGTAATTACGTTTCAGGATGGATCGAAGATAATAATGGGCTAGGTTTGAGAATTCACCTTCATAATACACTTAAGTGGTTGAAAAACATGGATAGGATCCATTAGCTTGAGACTATTAAATTGCCTCTAGAATGGCAACGAAAAGAAATACACACATATACAAAAGCGTAGAACATCGGGAACTAATGATAGACCAATGAGGCATTGATCCAAAAGTTTGGGAACTATCATATAAGCCTCTAAAATGGCTTGGGTTACCAGAGGTAATACCGAAGTTTATCTGGTTGATAAACGTGAATGCATTCGCCTTAGTAGGCTTAGCCATATTGCATAAAATCATTGTCTTGGCTTATGTGTCCATAAGGCCTATGTGCCTAGGAGGTTGAGAAACCTTGTGACGTCCCCAAGTCCCACTCGAGGAAGTCCCATTATTTAGAACCCAATATGCTATTAATTATAAATTAACGATTACACGCCTATATATATATATATATAGAAAAACAACAATAACATGTAATCAATTTAAAAGCGTACAATATTAGAGTAAGCACAACAGGTTATAAGAAATAGATGCAGTACTAATATATATATACATGATGGCCCCATCAGTAGGGCTAAGTAACACTGCAGACGAAAGTACATACAAAGTAACTGAAAGCATAAACAAAGTACATTTCAGGACCTCCAAAAAAGAAAGTTCTCAGGCTTATAGCACACTCCCAACCCACTCTCAAATACATCAAAACCTCTCCACACAATCCTAGGGATGCACTGTCTGGCTCTCACCCTCAATAGTGAGGATGCCCTGAACTACCCTGTCCCAATCCATGAGTGCGCCTATAAACCTGCATAGGCTCATACTAGAATGAGGAACTTGACACTACAATCCTGCGCCTCTAGGCTGCTCGCAAGTACCGCTCTGAGTGCCTGCGCTGTCCTCGGTGCAAAAAGCCTCTCCTGCTAGATACAACGGAAGATTGGGGTGCCACCCACAAGTAGTCCCGCTCTCTCTGCCTCGGAGGGTGCCACATCCGAGAGAAGGGAAGAAATTGGTACACTCGATAAGGTCCGATGATGTCTGCATATGGCGGAGTGCTGCTCCGGAATATCAAGCCGATAGGTCTGGTGTACACGGCCAAAAATATTGAGGGGTCCACCTGCCATCCCCTCTCATCGTGGTAGACTATCTCAAGGTCTCCCAGTACCGGCATCCGCGGTGCCCCTGTGATGAATGGGTGAAGCCTCGGGTCCATTCAGATCTTCTACTAACTCATCGTCTGTCGGCAAAACCGAAAGGACACATACAAAGAAATACAGGGAGGATAAGATATACAACACATCTATAACAGGGATGATGCAATGCAGAACATATAGCAAACACAATCATTTCTCAATGTCACGACGCCATGATCGTTCCTTAGCTAGATGTACATATACTCTTTCCATGCATGCCGGCCGGTATTAAACACCTTACTAAGGGCAACATCTCGTCCGCTCAATGCACCAAAAGTTGGTTTGTTCCTGTAATCCGTTCCGCTCGCCGTGACCCATAAGAGTGCATCATCGCTCAACTGTCCCAGACAAAGAGGGCTATCTGGGCCTCCTCGGAAGATCCACCGGCAACTGGAAAGACTCAGGGTCCAGTCGGGATAGTAGGACATGTCCAATACCGCCACGACACGATAGGAGCTACCTCATCGATCTCTTGTGGGTACACCTGTGCCCAGTATATCCCCGAGGTCACACAAACCTTCCCTTTTGTTTTTAGCACCCGTACTCGGTGCACCAACCTCGTATGCCTCACAGCATACGGCTCGCTACTTGGCATCAAATGCATATGCTATGCATGTCATCCATCTCTCTTGAGCTGATATCGCGACACATGCAAACTTGCTCTTAGCAACATGAGCTCCAAGTTCCATAGGTAAACACACGAGCTCCAAGCTCTAAAACACATATACGAGCTCCGAGCTCCCGTCATAACCTTATGAGCTCCAAGCTCCACTATACCTCAGATCTCAATTATCAGCTCAAACGTCTAACACGGGGTCAAAGCCCTAATCATGCTAAATCTCCAAATCTCATACATACATGTATTTCCAGATATAATACAATATTTCATCAGTTATCAACATGCTCAATAAAGCAATAAATAGCATAACATACTAATATACCATCATCAATAATATCTCGTGTATCTTTTGCAGTTAACAGTTATCATAGATAGCAGATACACATATATCATCAGATCACATATTATCATGCATCACAAATCTGCTAACCTAGGGTACCAAATACAACGGTGATAGCCCAAAGTAGACTAAACCTAGGGTTTAGGTACTTTATCAGGGCTCAACCTCACATAGGGTTTAGGGTTCCCCTATACACATAAAGCATGCAATACAACTCTATGGACTACTCTTGCCTCTCCGACGTGTTTAACTCTTTCTCCCCACCTGGTAGTGAAAATGGTGATAATCACGAACACAAAGAGCACTCCCTTGCTCCTCTCCTTGCCTTGCAGCCGCAACCCTCTATGATGACAACCCAATGGTGAGGTTGCCTTTTGAAGATCGTTTGATTGAATTTAAAGAGAGTTAATTTCGTGCTCTTCTTAAGGAACAAATTGTAGGAACATAAAAGTGAAGAAAATAAGAAAATGGTGAAGAAAGAGATGATGAAGGCGCCACAAACCAAGAAGGTTTGATAAGCCAAGTGATGTTCGCCACAAGAACCTTGGATTCTTGATAAGAACTAAGCTTGGTTCAACCAAGAACCTAGGAGAAACAATTCTCACAAATGGAATTAATCCAAATTCAGCATCCAAGTTGTCATTCATGTTGTTTGGGGTGTAATACATATAATAGTCATCCAACTCTTGGCATCCAAAGACAAGGCATAACCCCCACTTTGAATGGCCTAAATCCTAACTTAAATGACCACTAACACAAATCAAGTCAGCCCCAACCCTCATCATGCACGCCTACCACTCTCTTTTCATGGGTGGTTACACTTTGCTTGTCAAATTAAAAGTGTAACACCCAAACAATTGAAGGCACCCATCAAACACTCATAACTCACCATCAAGCAATTGAATTCAGCCCTAAGACATTCATTATTCACGCCTACACTCCCTTTATTATGGGTGGTTACACTTTGCTTTTCAAATTAAAAGTGTAACACGCATAACTTACAATTTATTCACTCAACTTAATGAGGAGTTTCTTATATCATGCAAGCTAAAGATTCCCTTCCCAAGACCCTCTAATCACGTGTAGCAACATAGGAAATATGGGCTAGACCTTCATTCAACTCTTAGTGTAGCCCACTAATAGAGAATGCCAAATTGGATCCACTCACATAACCCATTACACTTATTGAATTGAAAATAAACAAACAACTAAATGAAGCAAGTTCACGCCCCCTTGTCAGCACTATGGGCCTTCTATTTGACTAAGATAAGTCACCAGCTTGGGCTCCATTCCTTCTTGACTTGTAATTGGGCTTGTGTCCATTAAAAACCATTTGATTTAAAACTTCTTGGGCTTTCTTAGCTCTTGCTCTTGCCATAAGCCCGCCAAGTCTTTGTAGTGCTTCTTGGTCCATGTTCCTTAGTGGGCTCATATCATACCCTCCTTCTTTAAATGAATTCGACCTCGAATTCACCTCTTTCATAACCTACATGAAGAAAAAAAATGAAAGTCAATTACTTGAAGAACAATGTCAACCCTTCCACCGGGGTCAAATGGAAATTGAGAGAAATCACCCATTGTAGCAAGTAGGTGACAAACATGTTCATCTTGTACAATCAACATCCCAACACATTTATAGCCAAGGTAGGGAATTTTAAAGGTAAGCACAAAGCTATACCTCCATGAGTTGACATATATGACCAAATGTACCTTCCTAGGCTTGATCTTGGTGACAAAAGAGAAAGTACTTTGTCTTTGCAAAGACTCCAAGGCAAATTAAACCTCATTAATGTTCTCCTCATCACAAACAAAGTATGGCTCTTTTTGACACAAAACAAGCCCCTCAAACACATTAGCAGCATCATATGGAAGCTTAGAAGAATTCACAAGAATAGGTAGAGTAAGAATGGGTGTAGTAGTGAACCCATCAATTAATGCCACATGCAAACCTTTAGTGGTCATAACAAACCTCAAACTGCTAACTTTATTTTGGACAAAAGAGTAAGTGGCCAAGTTAGCAAACAAGCTTTCTCTTAGAAATCCAAAACAACCTTCAAAATTGTTGTCATGAACCAAGTGATCATTAGAAAGCACAACAACACACTTCTCAAGGAATTCATTTAAGCCTTGGCTCCTAATTCTCAAATCAGGTGTAGAAGAATATTTTGTATTAAACACATCATGCCTTACGGTTTCAACACTTAAACCAGATTTATGGAGATCACACAAATTAGGCATTTTAACATGCAAATTTGCAAATCTAGCAAGCATAGGAGGAAAGCACTTCCCAAACAATTTAACAAGAAACATATCATTTAAAGAAGTGGAAGGCTTAAATATGCAAAGGTTTAAATCGATAAGTGTTTCACTTGATTCAACTTCTTCAAGACCCAAAATAACCTTACTAGCATCCTTTTGAGGAACCTTTGGAAACACATCACCAAATTCCTGCAAAAGATTTTTGAAACCACTAGACAAAGAGTGATCATTAGGAATGTCAGAATTTAAACAAAATTCCCTACAATAGAGCATGTATAGGGAATGCCTTGAACTCAAAGCACTCTTCACCTCACTTTTTGTTGCAAGATAGTTCTCCTTACTCTCTTTTTCCTCTCTATTTTTCTCACTTTTTTTCACTTTTAAAACATTCTCCGTTTCACTCTCTCTTTCTTTTCTCTCTTGCTCTCTCTTTTCTCTCATTTTTATTTGATAATCACTAACTTGCTTTGGAGATAAAGGAGATTTTGATGATGGAAATTTTGAAGAAGAAGAAGAAGAAGAATATTTGAACTTCCTCCTCTTAATTTGTTGCTCCACCTTGATTGCTTGTTTCACCAAATCCTCAAGCTCCACATAATTTTGCAATTCCACTATGTCTTGAATATCTTGATTCAAGCCATGGAGGAATCTTGCCATGGCAGCCTCCCTATCTTCTTGAAAATTGGATCTAAGTAAGGCCAACTCCATCTCCTTGAAATATTCATCTACACTTTTGGTCCCTTGGGTAAGTCTATCCAATTTGTTGTGAATGTCCCTTGGATAATGATTGGGACAAATCTCTTTCTTATGACATACTTCATCTCCTCCCAAGTGTGTGACACCCCCTTCTGGGGCACCACATGGTTACTCGTTGCGGAAAATAAAACTTAATTCAATTTTGCTGGTTACTTTGGGAAAATAAGATTTTCTAAGTATTTAACTTATTGTGAAAATCCATGATAAAAATTTTTCTTCTAACTTAGCTTACTACATATCAACGTAACGTAAATACGTACGGAAATAAACATCAAGCAGAGTATACATAGTAATATATCACAATAGAATACATAGGCCTTATACATACGGCCATCCAAAGCAGTCGTGGCTGTCAGTAGCCAGAGTAATTAACTAAATGTTGTTCAAAATAGAATAGGACATATCCTATAGCTGGTCTTACTACTAAAACACTATGACTTCTCGTGCGTCACGCTCCTCCGCATACTCAAACGTCAGGGAATGGATCCCCGAATGTTCCAGCGGCATCTTGGAATTCATCTAAAGATGTAAGGGTGAGATACAAATATAAGGATTCACACACGATAACAACATGTATATCACATCATTAACACATAAGCATAAATAATTATCATGTGTAAAGTCCTATTGATAACCAAGTAGTGTATCATAGGGTCTCATACCCAACGGCCATTGTTATTTTCAAAAGAGATGTATGACACTTCAATGCTCATCATCTAATTATTTACTTAATCTCCGGACACCATTGTGTAAAAACTAAACTGATCAGGCTCAAGGTACATTGGCCCTAGGCACAATGACCAGCACCTAAGTGCTTATTCGGAAGAACATGAGCACCATGACATTACGCGATTACATGGAATTACATTCAGCAGTACTTAATAAACTGTAAATGGTCATACGATATTGTCCAACTCAAGGCACAATATTTGTTAGTTGTATGACACTATTGTCCATCAAGGCACAATGTTACACAATGACTTAAAGTCATCACAGGGTTCCCTGCCATCAAGGTCCCCCAATCAGATGGCACGTCTGCCTAAAAACAAATGCATGAGAAAACGTTCCAAGTCTTGCCACTTTTCTTTGTGTTCATTCTTTCATTGTCGTAGCTCAAAGCTCCCGACTATTCACAATTTACACTGTTTTAAAACTTCTAACACAGGAGGAAACATCCGAGTGCTCAATCGCGGAGCCCTAGACCGATGCACCAGCCCAAGGTCCGTGGTAATAGACAACAGTATTTACCCTTAATTTCATTTTCCTCGTAACAAGAGGAGGACACATAGTCCATAGGACACACAGTCCATAACATTACACGGCCTCTTGTGCTATAGGTTCATGTTTCATCGTTTATCACTTTTTTTCGTTCTGTGAAACACAAATCCAAAACGAAAACTCCGCAACTCATCCAAGTTGTCGGATTTTACACGATTGGGAAAACTCATTTTACAGAAAACATTTTTGTTTTGAAAACTGTTTATAAACCATCAAATTATGATAAAACTTAACTTTTATTGAAAGGCCCTTTCCCAAAAACCAATTTTTGAAAGGAAACAGCTGAGACCATAAACGTCGTCCCAGAATAGCATTACTGTTTTCGAAAACGTTTTTCATAAATCTTTTCGGAATTAAAACATCGTTTTAGCGTTTAAAAACGTACTTTTCCTACTAACTTCATGAATTACTTTTGGATCCACTTTTTCTTTAGAAAACTTGCATCGTTGAAAATACCCAACGTTTCCCAAATAAATCTTTGGCATTTAATTCAAAATTTTTCAAGGGTTTTATCTTCGTTAGTTAATTGAGCACTGACCACTGTCAGGCTTCCCAATCAACAGTCAACATCATAACATGTTACAGCAGATTTTACAGTAGATAATGCAGTTAAATTGCATATCCAACTACTACAACACATATTAATAAACAATTATCAACAAATCAGATAATTGCCGAAAGTAAATAGATCAACCACCACACAACTTAATTACATACATACAGAGCAAATATGATGACATGTAGTCATCGGGAGAATCCCTCAGGCATTTCCCCCCTTACCTCTTGAAGTTCCCGGTAAGCGCAAAGTTGTCCAATCGGTCCGGAAGTCACTCGGTTTCTCGTCCAATTATTCGTCGGCAACTCCTAGATGGTAAAGCTTGTGAAGAAATCAACAAAAGTCACTCAAAAGCTTGAAGATCCATGGAGAAAAGTGAAGAAAAAGCTTGAAGGAGAAGAAGAAATGGTGAAAAAAGTGAGATGGGGAAGAAAGAAAGACTTGGCCGAAAGGCCAAGTGTGAGTGAAGGTGAGGTATTTATATTTGGTCACAATGGCAATCTTGTAATTAAGTGCAAGGGTATTTTGGTAATTTCACTCAAAATCCTATAAATATCTAGATATTTATTTTGATGTAATGATGATGATGATAAGGTGAGGTGTTGTCAACCTTCTCCGTAGCGGGTCCCGGAAAATCCTGTATTCAGCTCCGTTGTCCACCCGATTTAGGTTTTACGTCCAAATAACGTATAAAGACTTATTTGTTTTGAAAATTTTCAAAATATCCAATGTCGTTAGAAATAAAATATAAAACCTAATTGTTTCGTTCACGAGTCAAAATTAGGTCGTCTGGGCAGTAAAATCATACTGTCAGTGTAAAACACAGACCGGGCTCCGTCTGGGTTTTCGACCTAAAATTTAACCATAGCTTCCTACGATAGCGTAGAGCATGACTATGGTCTCGGATTATTTTTTTGCATTCTCTAAACCCTCCAAATAAATACAAACAGATAAATACTGTTTAAATAAAACGAAAAACTCAAAAGCTTGAAAAAAATTGAGGCGTTACAAAGTGTCTATGACCGCTCCTCCATGTCTCCTCCTTTCTCAAGGGTGGCTACTTTCACCTTCTTGCTTTCATTGTAAGAATTACAGTAAAAAACTTGTTCTATTTTAAACTCTCACTCCAAGTAAGCCTCCGGATCATTCTTCCCAAGAAAGGGAGGAACTTTGATTTTGACCCCCTCAAGCCTTTCATCACGCCTTCGTCCCCTATGTCCTACTCCTCTATTTCTTCCTCCTCTAGGCCTTCCTCTTTCACTTTCATTGCCACTGGACTCATCATTTTGGAGATTAGCAAGTTGTTGAACATAGTTGGCTTGCATTGTCTGCATTTGCCTTTGAAGGGCTTGCATTTGAGTAGTCATTCGTGCAAGAATGACCGCGGAACTTGGTGAAGGTGGTGGACTATCTCCATTGTGTGCCATGATTTAAGTTTCCTCACTACACTCCCTCACTTGTCACACAAATGAATTTTCTCTCTTTTGGCTTTTTCCACACAAGTTGTAAATTTGCACTCTTGCCTTTTTCCTCTCAAATGTTCTCCTTTAGTTCTTAGAGGAATCAAACACAAAACACAAAAATACCAAAATTCAAGTAACAAAATCACAAAAACTTATCCAAACAAATAACAAAGGCTAGAAAAGAAAAGGTTTAGAAATATGAAACAAGGGAAGAAGGGAACAAATATTTTCAACACACAAATTGCTCAATTGAACTTTTATCTTCTCTTTTTTTTTTTCCTACTATTCACTTTTTTTTTTAACTTGTTGAAGAGAATCACTCTTGGAAACTTTGTTTTTGGAGCAATACACAACAACCACGAAATTTCCCTTCAAGAATAGAATCAAAGTAAATTTTGTTTTGGTTTTTGGAAAGATTCCCTCCCCAAGACAAGCTAAAGATGAGGAGTTTCTTATAGCATGCAAGCTAAAGATTCCCTCCCCAAGACACTCTAATCACGTGTAGCAACATAGGAAATATGGGCTAGACCTTCATGCAACTCTTAGTGTAGCCCACTAATAGAGAATGCCAAATTGGATCCACTCACATAACCCATTACACTTATTGAATTGAAAATAAACAAACAACTAAATGAAGCAAGTTCACGCCCCCTTGTCATCACTATGGGCCTTCTATTTGACTAAGATAAGTCACCAACTTGGGCTCCATTCCTTCTTGACTTGCAATTAGTCTTGTGTCCATTAAAAGATCCACCATTTGATTTAAAACTTCTTGGGCTTTCTTAGCTCTTGCTCTTGCCATAGGCCCGCAAGTCTTTGTAGTGCTTCTTGGTCCATGTTCCTTAGTGGGCTCATATCACTCTAGCTCCCCAAGGGTTTCGTTAGCAGCTTCCAAACTTGCCCTAATCACGGAAATAACATGTAGACCATAGCATTAACCCTAATACAGAGTTAAAACCGTGAAAAGAAGCTTAAATCAAAAGATAATGTAGGTAGATACGGAACCTCGGCTTACCCTTGACGAATCACGAAAGTAAACCGGTAGAATCAAAGTAGAAGTTGCGATGATCATGAAAACACTATCGAAACTGGAATCGGACGAACGAACTAATCGCAACTTGGAATCAAAGCCTCAACCTCACCTCTGAACCTCTCTCTCACGTTCTCTGTTTATTCTGAGTTTCCAAAATTTCACTCTCGGTGAAAATGATGAAGTATTTATAGAGAAAGATTTTGTTATCCACGCTTTAGCATTGGAATTCTCCACGCTTTAGCGTTCCAACGCTTGAGCGTTGTCTTTATCAATGCTTGAGCGTTGACGTTTCCTCACCGCTAAGGCACCGCCCATCACGTGCCAGCCGTGACACGTAACTTACACGTGTCACTTTACGTCCCATCACTGTCAGTTGCTGGTCAGAGGGTCCACGCTTGAGCGTCCAAGGCCCTCCACGCTAGAGCATCCCCACGCTTGAGCGTTCTACGGTTCCACGCTTGAGCGTTCTCCTCCTGATCCTTTGTTCTTCATCTCCCTCTCATCCTATTCATTCCTACTCTTAAAATATCCTCTAAACATACTTTCAAGCCATAACAATAATCATAAGAAAAATATAATTATCCGATTACAGCTTCTAAAAACTGGGATGTTACAAACCTTGTGCGGGTGCAGATATTGGGGTGATGGTCATCAATGATCTTGGGGGTGTCTGGGTTGGAAACTCCACAAAAGAATAGTTGGTAGCTCTTTTGTGTTGTGAAATTTCGTGCACTTCTTTGACACCTGCTACTAGATGACTATATATCCACGATTTTAGAAGTGTTGTCACGAAAGCCTAAGTTTACATGTAACAACGGAAGACCGAAGCACTTTTGCCCGAGGCTAGTGTATGTCATATACATGTACTATTACCACTCCTTCTGATTGTCCCATTGTAGCTTTGGAGTAAGGATCAGTTGTAACACCCTTTTTCCGAAGAGTATTACTTATACGGAAAATTAAATAAATAAATATTAACCGGCTGAAAATAGCGGATTATACTTATATACATATATCATTCGGGTTTATAAAATGACGATTTAAAATTTTCTTTTTTATATTCTAGTCGGTATTGCAGAAATTAAACAATATGCATCAATTACAACATATCTTACCTTAATCATTGTGATCCATAATGCATAGTCAAACGTACCAAATAAAAAAACATACAAAAGAAAGTACATAATAAGTACCACAGGAGTTTTTCAAAATAATGCGGGCACAACCCTTAGAAAAGTGATAATGAAATAATGATGTCCAACACAACTGCTGTCACACTGTCCAAGGGAGCACACTACTCGGAGGGATGATCTGAGGGATCCTCTTCAAGGTTACTTTCATTACCCTCCTCCTCTTCATTATCATCTCCACCCTCCCCCGCATCGTAAGATGGTAGGGGCCAAACAAAGGGGCGTGGACAAGGTCTCACCCATTTCTGGGGAGTAGTAATAACAATTGCCCCGCCCCTCGGACGTGGGTGACACCGCTCCAGCAACTCTGGCTCTAACCAACCGTACACCTGGAGTACGAGAAGAGGTGGATCTATTCGGTGGCCTCCTCTGATGAGTACTCCTCTCCCCAGAAACCTCCGACAATGTTCTCCAGATGGAGAAACAAGGTGATACCAAACACGGCCCTCCAATCCACTTGGGTCCTCAATGTCAGAGTCACATGTCCGCAGTACTCCCTCAGTCCGGTAGTCTCGTCCCTACTTCAGCAGTCGGCCCCTCCCAAGAACTCAACATGAATGTGGAACAGGGGATCCGACATCATCGTCTATAACATCACATAAAGGAGAAAATAAACAGATGAACCATGGGATAAGAACCTCATCATCAACACACACATAGGGTGAAGGGAAGTAGCGTGACTCCCAAACAAAACAGTTATACAACATAATACCTATTCTAGACAAATCCAATTATAAGGACAGACAAGTATTATATATGTATATGATGTACATGATACAGTTCAACTATACATGGTATCGCCTTGGTGCAATCCAAACATGCTACTGTCAAGACTCTGACCCTACTCCAGAGCTATAATGGGACAAATTGGAAGGAGTGGTAACAACGCATGTTCATCAAAGCGCTAGCCTTGGACCAAATTGTGCTTCCAAAACCTTGTTACTAGTAACCCTAAGCTTTTATGATGACACTCTAAAACCATGGATAAATTGGTTTCGATGAAGAGCAAAATGCAAGTGAAGGAACTTGAAGACACATGTTGTAGTTGATAGATGGTTTATTGTGTAAATGTAATTAAAAATGTAATTAAAGCTTAACAAGTGAGTAAATAAGTGAAAAAGGTTTATAAGTTCAACAACAAAGATTCTAAGATGATAAGAGAAAGTTATGGAATTTTTCAGAAATGGAAAAATATATTTTCAAGCAAAGTAATCGACTACTTCAGAAAAGTAATTGACTACTTTAGAGTTCCAGAGAGAAGAACTTTGTTTTGTGGAAAAGTAAAAACTACTTAGAAAAAGTAATCAACTACTTATGATGTTCTTGAATCTTGGTTCTCTGTTAGAACAAAGTAATCGACTACCTTGATAAAGTAATCGACTACTTTCTGTCTGTTAAATAAAAATGAAGTTTCTTGAGAAAAGTAATCAACTACCTTCTTGAAAGTAATCGATTACTTCAAGATTTTCAGAAACGGAGTTTTAAATTCAAGGGCTTCATTCTCTAAACCATTTTCCCTATAAATTGGACTTCTCTAAACACAAAAATAAACTTTTAGAATCCACTGTTATTCTGCCAATTTTCTATCATAAGCTTTACAATTACATTTGCTTAGATCGATTCAATTGAAAATTGAAAGCGTTAGGAGTTTTATTACTCTGCAAATTTTATTCTTTGTTTTAGACTTTGAGTGAGGCATCCCAAAGGGGTTATTTAAGGGTGAGGTATTCCTTGAAGGAAAGAGAATTGTGGGTGGGGAATCCCATGAAGGTTTGTGGGTGAGGAATCCCATAAATGTTGAGGTTTGTATGTAGAATAAGACATCTCTAAGTTGTAAAAAACTCTTGATATAGTGGAAATACTCAAGCGTTGCTTGGGGACTGGATGTAGGTCACTAAGGTTATGATCGAACCAGTATAAAATCTTAGTGTGAATCTTCTCTACCCTCAACTCTTTACTTTATACAATTATTGATAAATTGATTGAATTGATATTATAATTGCTTTGTTGATTTACACAAGTTTGTTGATAGAATCATTGTTCTTTATTTATTTTATTCTTCATCTATATCTTTGGATTTGGCATAATAAATCTTTTGAAGAAATATTTGGTATCCTTATCTTAACACCATACAAAAAGGAGTGTTTTTGTAAGAATTTTTTAAATACTCAATTCACCACCCCTCTTGAGTGTGTGCATTATTCTGACAATTGGTACCCAGAGCTAGGGTCTTGTTAAAAGCTTAATAGCTTTCAAGATATCTTGTGAAAATGGCACAAAACTCCGGTAAAGTCCTAAACATATTTCTACAACTACTCCTCCTATTTTTGATGGTGAAGGCTATCCATATTGGAAAGCTAGGATGGAAATCTTTATTGAAGGCATAGACTTAAATCTATGGGATGCCGTTGTAAAAGGTCCTTTCACTCCTAAACATGGTGGTGGGAATGAAGAGAAAGATTAGCCAAGAAGCTTATGGTTCGATGAGGAGAAAAGAAAGGTTCAACTAGACCTTGAGGCAAAGATCATACTCACAACGACCCTAACGGTTGATGAATTCTTTAGAATCTCTAATTGCCAAAGTGCAAAAGAGATTTGGGATACTTTACAAGTTACCCATAAGGGAACTAGTGAGGTAAAAAGAGCTAGGGTAAATATCCCAACTCATCAATATGAGTTGTTTAGAATGAAACAAGGTGAGTGTATAAATGAAATGCAAAAACGATTTCAACTTGTTGACAATCAACTATTTGCTTTGGTTAAAACCTTTACCAATGAGGATCTTATTAACAAAAAGTTGAGATGTTTGAATAGATCTTGGCAACCAATGGTGACAGCAATAGCTGAGTCAAAAGATTATTCAAGCATGACTTTGGCTACCTTGTTTGGGAAACTAAAAGAGCATGAGTTAGAGCTCACAAGATTGAATGTGCAACACCCTTTCCCGAGTGTCACATTCCCGAAAGTTTATAAGGCCGAAAATATTTATTAATGCGGAAAATACGATTTTTTTTTTCTTTTCACAAGATGTAATGGGATTAGTAAAGGTAAATAATACTAATAAATAAACTTAGGTTCACCATGCATTTCTAGAACATACTGTATTATAAATACAGAAACAGAAAATGGAAACATCAATAATACTGTATACAGACATAAGAAATACAATAAATACTAGGAGTCGTAGCTCCCAAAAGGTACTACAAAAGCTGACATAGTCTGGCCGACAACAAAATAAAACAGCAAAAGAGTCCGCCTCCGGGCTCAAGGAAACTACTAAACTGAACCATCGTCATGTCCATCTGTTCAAGCAGCAATAGCAAGTACCAGCAGAAAACATACAGATATGGGTGAGATTCCCGTTCATCAACACAACAAAATAGCAGTAGTAAAAACGGGACGACTCACTAGGTAACAGCATACCCAACATGCTTACTAAAAACCTCAATATAAATCATGTTAAGCAGTTGACAACATAATATAATGGCATTCTTAAAACAGAACAGCGATGTATAACAGTAAATGTAAACATCAATAGCCATGCAATGCAGTGCAATGTAGATGACTCAATACCAATGCCACTGGGTACTACTCTGACCCCTACTCCATGGAACTAACAAAACGTCGGAGATAGTGAATGGGAGGACATGTATCAGTTTCTACCAGCCATGAGCAAGATGCTACAACATTCATAACGTGCACGTATATGGCTTCACGGAAACACTATCGACCAAACATGAAAAGTACGGCATCTAGTAGAGGATATCAGTGTATTGCACGGATTTGCCACGACACAGAAGAGCTACCAACTGGTCACATGTAAGCCCTTCCAACCCTGATACCTCCAAAAAGACCATTGAAGACCGTCACCATAAGATTCGCACCCGCATCAAGGTGTAAGCTCAACTCCTAGGCTCAAGGCCTTACAACTATGCAAATGAAATGCCAATTCTTACACAAAGCAGATGCGATCAAGCAATGTCTATCCCCCGGATAAACCTCGAAGTCTACTAAGGTTCTCTTCCTTAGGAACTATTCGTCCCTCCGGGATCGAGTCATCACAAGACTGAAACAATTGAACGACTGATCGGGGTCCGAATCACCGGTCTGTCATCGAACTACTGTTTCAAAACCCAATAAGTTTCATGTTTGCGTTTATGTCTTATGAAGTCATTGATGTACTAAGTCATCAATGGTATAGCATATGGTCTTGTTCCACCACATACCATACATAATTAACCCTTGTCTTCAACTCTAAGTTAAATACTTAACTTAGGTTTTTATATGTAAAACTTTACGAGTTAAGTTAAAAACTGCTTTGTAAACCAAAACAACTTCTCGATTGAAAACTCATTTGATTTGAAACAATTTTTGAACCACTCACTTACTCTATTTTTAGCATTTTCTAAAACATGAAATTCGCTTAGCGGAATTACATTCGCTTAGCGAAATTGAGGCAGTAATGCCTCCTATGGAACTCCTCTGCATCGCTCGGCGAAACATAAATCGCGTAGCGAAATGTGTTGTATTCGCTTAGAGAATATGGATTTGCTTAGCGAAAATGGAGGCGGTTACACCTCTTTTGAAACTCCTCTGGCTTGCTCGGCGAAACATAATTCGCGTAGCGAAATTCTCTGTAATCGCTTAGCGAATATTAATTCGCTTAGCGAAAGTGAGGCAATGATGCCCAACTTAGAATTTCTCTTTTTTCGCTTAGCGAAGGTAAATTCGTTTAGCGAAAAGTTGCTTTAAAACAAGACATTAACCTTATGGAACCATTTTGATTCTCTTCATGAAACCACTTCTTTTCTCATTTTGAGACACTTGATTAACTAGATGGACTAAGGATAAGGTATAAAACATGTTTCACTTTGGTGAAAACACTTTGAGATTTAATTCCATTTGATCTTTGGGATCAAAGTCACTTAGGGTTTTTCTTTGAAAAAAATTAGTTATTAAAAACACTTTCTTTACATCAAAACTTGATTTATTCAAGAACTACACATGTTCTTCATTTTCTCAAGGTCATGGCTAAAAGCCAACTAGGAACCAATGTGAAGATTTACTTCACCAACTAATCAAATTACGGCTCACAAAACTTAAACAATTTTGATGAACAATAACACACAACATTGCATCATAATTAAGCACATAAGAACAAAAGTCCATACTTGATCTAGTGATCAAAGTAGGTTTTTCATCATGCAAGAAATCATTTTCTCACCTAGACAACATCATCATAAGACATATGATAAGGCATACAAGCATAACTACAAATATTACACATTGTTCTCCAAGAGAACTTAACACAACTTAACCATTAAAAGTGAACCCAAACTAAAGGGTTTCACCCACACATAACTTAAACAACCATATTCACTACCACCATCTTGGTGTGATGAGGTTCACCCCCCATACCTGTTGATGAGCAGATTCCCGGATCAAAGTCGGTTGATCGGTTTGTGAACCTCCTGGCAATCGTCAACAACTACAACAACACAACAATCCAACATTAAACAACAATCAAAGCCAATCTCAACAATCCTAACAAAGAGGATTTCGGCCACCCTAGGTTAAAAAGGTTAGGAATTGATCTTGGTTTCCCATTTCATGGATTCAAAGGCATTAGGAAAGCTAAGGATGAAATCAAGTGTTAGAAATCAAAAATTGATGAAAGCACTATTCATCATCATCAAATAGGGTTCGGCCAAAAAGGGATTTTGGGCTATGATGGGAGTTGAATCATAAGCTCTTGGGTTTAGGTAGAGAATGGTGATGTGAGTTCAAAGAACTTGGTCTTACCTCAAAAGTATTTTTTTACAATTTCCAATGGATTTTCAAACTTTTGGATCTAAGAAATGATTTTCATGAAAATGAAGTTTGATCTTGAGATAAGGAGAGAATCAAGAAGCTAAGAGATCATAGAAGTGATCTTACCTTAAAATGAAGGAAGATTGCTCAAGGAATCAAGTGATTCCAACAAGTGATTCAAGCTTTTCAAGAAGAAAAATGGAGTTTCTTCAAGAACTACTATGGAGTTCTATTTTGAGAGGGGCTGAGGTCAGCCTCTTAAAAGCTCACTTAAGGGCAAAAAGGTCATTTGCAAAAAGGGTAAAATTGTAAAAGTGTAAAAGACTAAGGTCAGGGGCATTTTGGTCATTTTGCGTCCAGATATTTCCGAACGTCATGACGACTCTGGAATACTCTTCCAAGTGTCTTGGGATGATGTGGTAACAAGGTTATCCGTTGGCGAGTCCCGGTAAATCCATATGTGGCTCCGTTCGTCACCCGATTGAGGATTCCGCTCGAACGGAGGTCAGGAAGTGATTTTTCTGAAGTTTTTGTGAAATTTAACCAAAACGTACAGAATTGAATTCTAAGACTTATTGTCTCATTCATGGGTGCATCTACGGACTTCTAAGCAGTAAAATCATACTGTCAGTGTAAAAACGCATACCGGACTCCTTTTGAGTTTTCGACTCAAAATTTAATCCTAGCTTCCTACGATATCGTTGAACATGACTACGGTCTCAGAATATTTTATTTCCATTCCGAAGACCTCAAATAAAATAAAGACGTTAAAATACTGAAGAATTAGAAAACATGAAAATCGGGGTGTTACAAAATGAGAGTGAAGAAGCGAACAAGAAGAACAAAGGTATAGCTCTTGTTGCATCTTCCTCCAAGATTGAGAATGATGAAGAAGGTGAAAGCTCCAATCATGAAGACCCTCAAGATGAGCAATTGAATATGTTGGTAAAAAGGTTTGGGAAGTTTCTCAAAAACAAGGGAAATTGGAAGAAGTTTAACAATAACATGAAGTCACGTAAGAAAGAAAAGCCCTTCCTTAAAACCTCTATGTTATGAATGTGGTAAACTAGGGCACATGAAGTTTGAATGCCCAAATTACCAAAAGAAAGATAAAGAAAAAGTTGACAAAAAGACAAAGAAGGAAAAGAAAAGTAGAAGATCCTACATAGCATGGGAGGCCAATGATCAAAATTCTTCAAGTGATGATAGTAATGATAGTGAAGAAGCCAACCTATGTTTGATGGCAAGTCATGACAAATACCATTAGGTAAGCGATGATGAATTCGCATTGTCTTACAATTATGATGAATTGCATCAAGTCCTTGAAGAATTGCATGAAGAATCTATAGGATTAGGTAGAACAGTCACTAGACAAAAATCCACAATATCTCGATTTGAAAATGAAAAATAAAAAATGAATAAAGACATTGATGAATTAAAGCTAGAGATTGAAACAATGTCAATGATATGTGCACGTTCCTCTAAGGTTAGTTCTTCTACTTGCGAAAATTGCAAGAAACTTGAAAAAGAAAATATTGATCTTAAGTGTTCTCTTGCTAGATTCACTGATGGAAAGAAAAACTTAAATACTCTTCTTGGTAAACAAAAAATTCCTTATGTGAAAATTGGTTTAGGTTACAATCCATATGACAAGAGAAAGTCACATAAGACACACTTTGTGAAATCTAGTAAAGAAGTTAGATCCCATGTTAAATGTAACTTTTGTATGAAACATGGGCATATTACACCTACTTGTCTTATTAGAAAAAGTGGTATTGAGTATTATAATTTGATTTGCGTTCCTAAGGAATTGGTACCTGAAACTGGCCTCAAGGTCCCAAACCAAATTGGGTTCCTAAAAAGTGATTGATTGTTTTTTAGGTATGCTTGAAGACCCAATGTAAACAATGTTACTTGGATCGTAGGTGTTCAAAGCATATAACTGGAAACATCTCTGAGTTTATACACTTGTCTCCAAGAAAAAGTGGACATGTCACATATGGAGATAACAATAAGGCTTAATTGTACTTTTGGTCCCTCAGGTATCACAATTGTTAAATTTTAGTCCCCTAGGTTCTAACTGTGCCGATTGGGTCCCACGAGTATCACGATTGTGCAATTTTGGTCCCCTAGATTTCAATTACGCCAATTGGGTCCCTCAGGTATCAATATTTTGTAGTTTTGGTGCCCCAAGGTTCACGATTATGTAATTTTTAACGTCAATAGTCTACGAAGCACATGTGGGACTGATTTGACACTTAGTGAGGCCATCTTGGCAGCTTACATGTCATTCCTATACCGTACTTAGTGATGTGCATTTGACTATTAAAGTGTGTGAGGTGTCAATGATGCCACATAAGAATATCCCGTAAGCTGCCCAGTTGACCTTACTAATTACTAAATCAGTCCCATATGGGCCACGTAGGCTACTAGGGTTAAAAATTACATTATCGTGATATTTAGGGGACCAAAATTGCACAAATGTGATACCTGGAGGACCCAATTGGCCCAATTGAAACCTGGGGAACCGAAATTGCACAATCATAATACTTAGGGGACCTAATTGGCGCAATTGGATCTTGAGGGACTAAAATTTGCACAATCATAATACCTGGGGCCCCAAAAGTTCAATTAAGCCTAACCACAAAGAAAAATACTTGGGAAAGGAAAAATAGTTAACAATTCAACTTGTATAGAAAAGGTAATTTTAGTGGATGGCTTAAAACATAATTTGCTAAGCATTAGCTAACTATGTGATAAAGGCTGTAAAGTTGTATTTGATGATAATTGTTGCATGGTGTAACATCCTGATTTTTTTTCTGTAACTCTAATCGAGTGAGTTAATCTCGATTGAGGCTTTGGATGATTGCGTGAATTATTATGTGTTAGTTTTAGGCCTAGTTTGAAGCGTAGGAATAGGATTGAACAAGGTTGGAGGTGCCTAAGGCATTAAACGAGTAGTTGTGGGAGCCAAAAGTTTGGAAGACTTTTCTCACCTGAGCTACACGCTCAAGGGTGGGAAGGTAGCACGCCTCAGCGTGACAACGCTCAAGCGTTGGTAACATTGCACACTCAAGCGTTCTGAGTGCGTTTTCCAGCTGGTGTCCTTTTTACAGCGTGTGCTACACATGTTAGGCCAGGGTCAAGGCAGCGCGGACAAGGTTTCACGCTCAAGCGTGCAGGTTTTCCACGCTAAAGCGTGCATAGCAGCTCAAGTTAGTAGAGTTTCATTTCTCTACCTCATTTGCATGAAAATTTCTTGAAGTCTCTAGAATTCTCTGCAACTTGAGAGAGAGGGAGTTGTGTTCTAGAGTGAGAAAGCTTTAGGTTAAAGGCGATCGAAGTACCGGAACGCGATTCCAACTACACTATTGTGATCGCGGCAGGTTTTATCTTTGACTTTGACGGATTGCTTTCTCGATTCATCCAAGGAAAACTGGAGTCCCTAACACGTGTTCTTCGTGTTCTTGGCTTTCTTTGAGTCTTTAACTTTTTCCTTTGATTTTTGAGCTTGCCCTAAGGCTAACACTATTGTCTATGTGTTGTGCTCGTGATTAGGGCAAAGTTCGTGCTTGTGATTGTCCGAGCTTTGGAGGTGGAACCGCGGCTGTTCTTGGAGCTGCCATTGAAGGGGGGCTGCGAGCTCAAGCTTGGAAGAGTGAGCCGGTGATCGCGTGGATTTGGGTGATGACTGTTCAGGTGGGGAGAAAGAGTACTGCTGCCGTCGGGAAGGCAAGAGTAGTGTAGGATGTTTTTCTGCTATGTGTAGAGAAGCCTTAACTCTACTGGTTGAGCCCCGATAAAGTACCTAAACTCTAGGTTTAGCTTACTTTGGGCTATCGCCATTAAGTTGGAAACCCTAGGCCAGTAAACTATTGATTAAGGATGCTTGACTTCGTATGACTGTATGCTGCTGATTGTTATTGTTGGCTATCTGTCTAAGTGCCTATATGCTACTTGGCATGTGATATGCTGCTATGTGCTGTTGTTAGTATTATTATTGTTGTTATTATGCCGTATGCTGTAATGTTGAATGTTGTCGCAGAATGCCGTAGAGCGAAGTTTGGCTGTGTGCCGTGTTGTTGTCGGATTGATACCGTGGATGGTACCGTTGCTGTTATGCTGGCTTTTCGAGGCTGTGGCGGTATGGATGCAGTGGCATCGTTTTGTTTCTGATTGAGAGCTTAGGCGTGAGATCCGGTATCAATTTCGTTGAGGATGTTTGCTGCATATCATCATCAGCTGCCAAGTGGCGAGGCCGTGTGATAGGTAGTATGGGTTGCCAGTGTCATACGAGGTTATTTGTACCTGAGTGTAGGTTCGGAGAGTAGATGGGGCGGTCAAGTGAGTGACCTTGGGGATGTTGCCGGTCTCGGGAATATTTTCCAATGACGGATGAGGTAGCTCTTATCCTGTCATGACACTCGATTCAGTCCGGTTTGCCCGACTAATCCCAGAACTTTCCATTTGTTCCAGGCTAACGTTCCAAGGCGACCGAGATACCCCGGTTCTGGTGTGGAAGGGGGATGCACTCTTATTGGTCACGGTGAGCGGTTCGGTTTCTTGGACAAGCTAACTCTGTTCCAACACAGAACCTGTTCCGGTGTGGACTTGTTCGGGTGTGGAACCGTTCCAGTGGGAATAACTTTGAGCGTTTTCGGCCTACAAGCTGCATGGGATTAGTATCCCGGTCTAGAGGATTAATCTGAGTGTGAGACTTATGGAGATGGATGCTTGTTGCATGTGCTGTCTTGAGAGACGTATGTTGGAATGTCGTAACTGTGATATTTGCAGTACCTGCTATATGCTACTTGCTATATGTGTTTACTGCATTACTATTGTTTACCGACATTATAATGCACTGTATTTGTTATCTCCCTACCGTTGTTTTTTTTGTCCTGTTTTGGGTTCGCATGAAGACGACGAGCCAGCCGAGGAGTAGGATGGACCCGAGACTTCACCCGTTCATCACGGGGGCACCGCGGATGCAGGTGCTAGGAGATATTGAGATCGTGTACCATGATGAGAAAGGATGGCGGGTAGACCCCTTTACCTTTTTGGTGGTTTACACAGGAGCCGTCAGTCTGATTTTTCGGAGTGGCACGCCTCCATATGTGGATATCATTGGCCCCTATCGCATGCACCAGTTTCTTCCTTTTTCGAGGATGTGGCGACCTCCGAGGCAGAGGGAGCGAGATTACACATGGTTGGCACCCCAGTCTTCGGTTGTGACCAGCAGGAGAGGTTACGTCTACCGAGGCCAGCACAGGAGGACCGAGCAGTATCTGAGGACCTACTGCAGGCGTAGGATTGTGGTGTCTAGTTCTTCGTCAGAGTACGAGCCTATAGTATGATACATGCGTAGTCATGGCGAGGGTCAGGGTTGCTCAGGGCAACCTCACCACTGATGGTGAGAGCCTGCCAATGCGTCCTAGGCAGTGAGCTGAGAGCTTTTCATGTACCTTTTTGAGAGGGGACGGGGGTTGCTAGTGAGCTCCGAGAGTTTTCTTATGTCTTTTGATGTATTTTCGGTTTTATTTTACAGCATGTATATGTACGTACAGTGCCCTACTGACGGGGCTAAGTTATGTGTGACATTGTATAGTTATGTTTATATTGCGCTTTTTACTCTGATAGTTTTTCTATGCTTGCAGTTCTTGTTTGTTTACTTCCGCAACGCTGTTTGTATACCACGCTATCGCTTTATATGCGGCTAGGCATAAATAATAATAATAGAAGTTTGGGACTAATAGGATTATCCTTCCCGGAGAGAGAAGGGTCATCTCAATTTGGTGGTATCAGAGCAGTTCTATTCTAAATCGGACTGTGAAGGTAAGTGTACTGGCTTTGACGGTTGATAATCGAGTTGTATCAACTGTGTCGGGTTTTGGGTAGAGTGTCCGATGCGCTAGTTATCGAAGTGTGATAACTATTTTCATTCATGAGGCATATGATTTGTCTAACTGGTAAGTGCTATTAGATGTCTTATGAATTGGAACTGATAGCTCCTTTTTACAGGAAGCTAAATAGCACAAGGAAAAGGTGGAAAGTCGGCGGTGAACGGATGCGACGGTAATAAAACCAACAACGGTGACCACTCAGGGACAGGAAGTGGTGGTGACACTTCGGAAGCAATGCGGGCCCTGAGGAACTTGGCAACTGCAATGATGCAACAAACCCAACAGACTGCCCAGTATATGCAGAAGCAAGAAGAGAGGGAAGACAGATAGGATCAGCTACGCCCAGTCAGAGGAAATGATACGGTGGACACCGGTCTTAATGCTTTCATGAAGGGAAATCCTCCTCAATTCCACGGAGAGTACAACCCTGAAGCTGGAGAGATGTGGTTACAAGAGATAGATAAGGTGTTCATGGCCACACACTACAGAGAGGACATAAAGGTTACATATGCTGCCTTCATGTTAGTAGGAGCGGCAGAAGCTTGGTGGAGAACCAAGGCTAGACTGTTAGAGGCCGGAGGAAGGATGTTAACATGGCAATTATTCCGGGAGTGCTTCCTGGAGAAGTATTTTCCGAGGAGCATCAGACAAGAAAAAGAGAAGGAATTCCTGAGTCTGAAACAGGAACAACTATCGGTGGGTGAGTACGCGATGAGGTTTGAGGCGCTACTTAAGTTCTCTCAATTTTATCAAATCCACCCGGATGAAGAATGAGTCTGCAGAAGGTTTGAGGATGGACTGAGACCTGAGTTGAAGCGAGCAATGTTGCCTCTAAGTGTCAGTTCTTTTCCTTAGTGGTGGAGAAGTGTACAGTGGTTGAAGGTCATGACCGAGCAGGAACTGTCGCGCAACAAAAGACAAGCAATGGACCTGTTCGAAGCAGTCAAAGGGGCAGAAGTGGCAAATTCCAACGGAGGGTGGGACCGTATGATCACCCGGCTCAGTTTAACATCAACCATGGAGGGAGCAACTCCAGTCAAGGACAGCAGGAGACCAAGACCTGTTTCCGGTGCGAAGGACCGCATCTAGTCAGGAATTCTCCAAGGACCCAACACATCAGGTGTTTCAACTGCAACCAGATGGATTACTATTCGTCAGACTGCAAGCCCGTAGTTGGTAGAAGGGCTCGGTTTCAACAGAGTGGTAGGGCTCAGAGTGGCAGAGCTAGATCAGTTGTGGCAAGTCAGCAGAGCAGGCCATAGCCGACCGGAAGGGTGTTTGCCATGAGAGGTTCTGAAGCCTCCCAAAGTCCTGATCTGATCCAAGGTAAATGCTTGGTTTCTGGTAAGTTTTTGTCGGTTTTATTTGATTCGGGGGCTATGCATTCCTTCATATCAGTAGAGTGCATGGATCATTTAGGGTTGCCTGTTTCTATATTACCCTATGACTTGACTGTTTCAGCACCTACTGGTGATTCTTTAACTACCCTATTTGTATGCCGTAAATGTCCTATTACGATAGAGAACCGTCATTTTTTTATCGACCTTATCTGCTTGCCTATGCAACAGATAGATGTAATCCTAGGCATGGACTGGCTTTCGGCCAACCATGTATTGTTAGACTGTTCAAACAAAACTCTTAGTTTTTTCGAGCAATCTGGATTCATGCCTGCCGACGAGAGTACTCCAACGGGTGGACAATCGGACGAGTTTCCCGGATGTGTTTCCCGACAGTGTTCCTGGATTACCACCAGAGAGAGGTGGAGTTTGCCATAGACCTGGTACTGTGACACCCGCTACCCCGCATACGATAAAATTAAATAAAGCATGCAAGTTAAATAAAATTTTAACATAAAAGGTAGCAAGTACCATATGATCCGAAAACATTTTAAACATAAATACAACTGCGGAAAAACGTTAACATAAACATAACCCGAAACCCGATGTCACATAATCAGAGTTGGTATACATATACAGATAATACATCGGAATAAAACTAAACAACTGAACGTAAATCCTATCTACTACTACTAAGAGAGATCTCCACGGGATCACTCCTCGTCAGCATGCTCACCCTCCTCTGCACATGCAACATCATATGTACAAGAACAACAAAAGATGAGGGGTGAGAAATACGATCATAAATATATGTAAACGGAATGGAATAGTAATTAAGATGGCATACATCATACATCAATCAACACATGTATAATCAATATATATATATATATATATATATATATATATATATATATATATATATATATATATATATATATATATATACACATCAAAGATGCATGTCAATGCGAATGTAACATCACTACTCTGTATGTATGTGGCCAACAACTCTAACTCTGGAAAGACGATTAGGAGTACATGTCCAGTTATCAACCTGGATGATATGCCAGACCATGGGCCATCCCCGAACACTCTCACTAATCCTGATAACGTATAGTGGCTAGTCAAGGTACTCAAGCTTATCCTTTAGGTCACTCCGACAATAGGTAGCTAGCCCATGTCACCTGGAATTTCCCTACCCAATGTACCCGCAAGGCCGGGATAACACCCATCGTGGCCTCCACTATCGCGATTCATCATTTGCTTTCCACCCAACATATCAACGTCAACGTATGATGCATGCTATGCTCAACAACATGCAAACACATGTCCAACCATCCGCCATCAACACCATTACATGGCTATCAACTTTGACCAACAAGCATCCAAGATGATTTATCAACATCAAACTTGACCAATAAGCATCAAGAATGATTTAACCAACAACATCGGTAACAGTACGTCGTTACCAATAACATCATCGTCTTATTAATTGTTCTCTTTGTTAAGTCTTAAATTAACATCATCTTCATTAAGTATTGTACTTAATCTTATTATCTAAACCTCAATTCATATCTTATTAAGATTATAACTTAATCCTAATATTTAAACCTCAAGTCATATAGTTATTAAGATAATAAATTAATCTTAATATCTAAACCTCAATTCATATTTTATTAAGATTATAACTTAATCTTAATATTTACACCTCAAGTCATATATTTATTAAGATTATAACTTAATCTTAATATCTAAACCACAATTCATATCTTATTAAGATTATAACTTATTCTTAATATTTAAACCTCAAGTCATATGTTCATTAAGATTGTAACTTAATCTCTATAACACTATCCATCAAGCATAAGGGGTCAAAACTGTTCCTGGGCACGTGAGAATCGATTTCCATTCTCTGGAATCGATTTCTCAAGTCTTCAAATTCGATTTCCAATCCCTGAAATCGATTTCAGCATGTTCAAATCGATTTCCCCAATCGATTTTGAACAAGGGAAAATCGATTCTAAAAATCGATCTCTACAAGGCCAAATCGATTTCCACGTTCTGGAAATCGATTCTTGGTTGATTCAAATCGATTTCCATGTGCTGGAAATCGATTTCTGGGTGTCAATTCATACAGCAGCGGGTTTCCTCCGCTATAGACCAGTCTACGTTCTCTAATTAACAGATCATTCGAGCTTAAGCTATTTATCATCAATTTGATTAGTTCAACACTCATGAATCATAACCTAAGGGTTCTCAAACTAATCCTTGGTCATCAATCTCACATTGCCTATTTATTTTCTCCCTATAACTATGTTCTAATAGTATAGGATTAACAAAACACCATATCATGGCATAAACAACATGTTCATCATCATCAATTCATCAACATTCCTAATAATCATGTACTAATAGTTATAAACATGTTATGACATCAGATTATTCATCAATCAATATTCGTACAGCCAGAAAACAACATAACGACATTCATAGGCACTTACAATGCATATAGGCAAACATATAGGGGTCATGGGTTAACCCCTTCATCTTAACCTATCCCAAAACCCACATACTCATGACCAATTTTCTCCCCCCATACCTGGTATGACGATTCACAGCCTAAAGGAAAGAGAACAGAGCCAAGTTCCGCTACGGTTCCTTCTTCCGGGTTCAGCACTTGATCACGATCGCAACACTGGGAAGCAGAGTCGATCCTTAAGTTAAGGATTAAAAGGGAAAACAAAACTACGATTAGAAACTCACCTTGGTTTCTAACTTAGGAGATTAACTCTAGCAACAGGAATGGATTAGCTAGACAACGGCGTGTTCATGACGAAGAACACCAAAGCAGGATTCGTCTTTTGGGTTTTCTAGCGCAAGAGATCAATTAGAGCGCTTAGGGATGAGAAGAGGCAAAAAGTGTGTACAATAGGGTGTGGATACTGGGTTTAGGTCATACGCTATGTATATATAGCTGTTAGGGACGTTTTAGGACGAATGGGCCGTACACAGCATAGCCCAGTAACCCAAACGCGTACACAAGCTCTGACACGCATGGAAATGGATTTCAACATCCATGGAAATCGATTGGCCAAATCAATTTTCTTATCAAAGAAATCGACTTTGCCCTTCAAACAGTGGATTTCCTCCTTTTGGAAATCGATTTCTTCACCTGGAAATCGATTTCCAAAATCGATTTCCCAAATCGATTTCCCAATCGATTTTTGCATCGACATCTGAATAAAACTCGTAGGTAATCCTCTAATCTTTCCAACGCATCCTAGATCATCTCGATCGAATGTCTAGAACTCAAGATATGGCCAAAACCGTGAAATAGGTTATTTAGACTCGGATGAATTGATTATTCTAAAGGCTGAACTATTACAACTATGAACTTATGCACCAAAAACAAGCAAAAACGACATATGCAAGCATCTATAAGCAAGTATCAACACATATATACATAGAAGTGAAAGAGTAGGGTGTTACAGGTACCGAGAACTGGACCTATATCAATAGCGCCACATTGGATGTCTCCAGTTGAGCTGATGGAGCTGAAGAAACAATTGGACGAGATGCTAGGCAAAGGATTCATCAGACCTAGTGCATCTCCATGGGGAGCACCGGTACTGTTTGTGAAGAAGAAGGACGGAAGCTCGAGGTTGTGCGTAGACTATCATCAGCTAAACAAGGTGATGATAAAGAACAAATATCCGTTACCACGGATAGATGATTTGATGGATCATCTGAAAGGAGCAGTTGTGTTTTCTAAGATTGATCTGCGATCTGGATACCATCAAATTCGGGTTAAGAAGGAGGTTATGCTAAAGATTGCTTTTCGGAGTCGGTATGGTCACTACGAGTACTTGGTCGTGCCGTTTGGTGTGATTAATGCTCTAGCTGTGTTCATGGAACAAATGAACAGGATCTTCTGACCGTTTCTTGACAAGTTTGTTGTTGTGTTTATCGACAACATTCATGTATACTCCTCGAGTAGAGAGGAACACCAAGAGCATATAAGGGCAGTGTTGCAAGTGCTAAAGGACTAGCAGTTGTATGCTAACCTGTCAAAGTGTGAGTTTTGGTTAGAGGAAGTTCAGTTTTTAGGCCATGTGATCAGTAAGGATGGAATCGCAATGGATCCTGCCAAAGTTGAGGCCGTAGTGAGTTGGGAAAACCGTAAGTCCGTAAATGAGGTGAGAAATTTTCTTGGTTTAGCGGGCTACTACCGAAGGTTTATCGAGGGATTCTCTAAGATTACATTACCTATGACACAGTTAATGAGAAAAGGGAAGACATTTGAGTGGTCACAGGCTTGCGAGCAGAGTTTCTAGCAGCTGAAAAGAAGACTGACCACATCACCTGTGTTGGTGTTACCAGATCCATTAGGACGATTTGATGTATACTGTGATGCATCTTATCAAGGCTTGGGATGTGTGCTCATGCAAGATAGGAAAGTGGTGGCGTATGCCTCCAGGCAGTTGAGAGTACATCAGCGAAACTACCCAATGCATGATCTAGAGTTGGCTGCGATAGTGTTTGCATTAAAGATATGGAGACACTATCTTTATGGTGCTAAATTCAGCATGTTTAGCGACCATAAGAGCCTGAAGTATCTGTTCGACCAGAAAGAGTTGACATGCAGTAGCGAAGGTGGATGGAATTCATAAAGGACTATGAATTCGACCTGCAATACCATCCAGGTAAGGCGAATGTTGTAGCGGATGCGCTCAGAAGGAAATCCCTACACGTGTCTGCGATGATGGTAAAGGAACTAGAGCTTTTAGAGGTGTTTAGAGATCTAAATCTGGAAGCGGAAATTGTCGAGGATAAGCTGAATCTGGGGATGGTTAGAGTAACTAGCGATTTCCTGAATCTTTTATGGAAAAAGCAAGCTGAGGATAAGTACCTCGAGAGCCTAAATCGAATGATAAAGGAAGGTATGACTTTGGACTATAGAAGAGGTACCGATGGTCTGCTTAGATATGGTGACAGGATTTGTGTGCCAGCAGATAGAGAAGTTAAGAATATGATCTAAGAGGAAGCACACAAGAGCAAGATGAGTTTCCATCCGGAGGCTACCAAAATGTATCATGATATGAAGAAGCTGTTCTGGTGGCCGGGGATGAAGAAAGATGTAGCAGCTTATGTCCTAGCCTGCTTGGTGTGTCAGATAGCGAATATTAAACACCACAAGCCAGCAGGGTTGTTGCAATCACTGGATGTCCCAGAATGGGAATGGGATAGTATTGCCATGGACTTTGTTTCTGGGTTGCCGAGGACTCAGAGAAGGTGTGATGCAGTTTGGGTAATCATAGATAGGTTGATGAAGTGTCCTCACTTCTTACCAATCAACCAGAGTTACTCTCTGGAGCGATTAACTCAGATTTACATCAAGAAGTTTGTAAGGCTGCATGGGGTACCTTTGAGCATCGTTTCGAACCGTGATCCAAGGTTTACCTCAAGGATTTGGAGGAGCTTACACAGTGCAATGGGAACTAAGTTAAGTATAAGTTCTGCTTATCATCCTCAAACAGATGGTCAATCCGAACGAACAATTCAATCATTAGAGGATCTCTTAAGAGCGTACGTGTTGGAGAACGCGAGAAATTGGGACGAGTTCCTTCCATTGATCGAGTTCACTTACAACAACAGTTTCCATTCAAGTCTCGGAATGGCGCCGTATAAAGCAATGTATGGACGTAAATGTAGGACTCCGTTATGTTGGTTTGAGACTGGAGAGAGTCAGCTGTTAGGTCCAGATTTGGTACAGCAAACAACGGATCAAGTCCGTAAGATACAGGAAAAGATGAAAGTTGCAAGGGACAAGCAAAAGAGCTACGTCGAAAAGGGGAGGAGGCCTTTGGAATTCCAAGAGGGCGACCATGTCTTCATGAGAGTTACCCCAAGAGCTGGAGTGGGTAGGGCAAACAGATCCCGAAAGCTGACACCTAAATTTATAGGGCTGTTTTAGATTCTACGACGAATCGGCCCTATAGCCTATCAAATAGCTTTGCCACCAAGTCTATCAAATCTTCATGACGTCTTTCACGTCTCTCAACTCAGAAAATATTATCCCGATCCACCACACGTGTTGGAGCCCGAATCAATTCAACTGAAAGAGAACCTGGAGTACGAAGCTTCACCTATTCGGATCATGGATAGAAGGATCAAGGAACTGCGCGGTAAGCACATTCCGTTAGTTAGAGTGGAGTGGAACCCAGTAACTAGTGATTCAACGTCAGAACGAGAAGCTAAGATGCGTCAGAGTCATCCTTATCTTTTCACAGGTATACGACAGAAATTTGGGGGACGCAATTTTTTGTAACGGGGTGGTAATGTAACATCCCAGTTTTTTTTCCGTAACTCTAATCGAGTGAGTTAATCTCGATTAGGGCTTTGGATGATTGTGTGAATTATTATGTCTTAGTTTTAGACCTAGTTTGAAGCTTAGGAATAGGCTTGAACAAGGTTGAAGGTGCCTGAAGCACGAAACGAGTAGCTGTGGAATCCAGAAGTTTGGAAGACTTTTCCTAGTTGAGCTATACGCTCAAGCGTGGGAAGGTAGCACGCCTCAGCGTGACAACGCTCAAGCGTTGGTAACATTGCAAGCTTAAGCGTTCTAAGTGCGTTTGCCAGCTGGTGTGCTTTTTGACGCGTGTGCTACACGTGTCAGGCCAGGGTCAAGGCAGAGCGGATAAGGTTCCACGCTCAAGCGTGGGCATGCTCAAGCATGCAGGTTTTCCATGCTAATGCGTGCACAGCAGCTCAAGTTAGTGGAGTTTCATTTCTCTCCCTCATTTGCACGAAAATTTCTTGTAGTGTCTAGCATTCTCTGCAACTTGAGAGAGAGGGAGCTGTGTTCTAGAGTGAGAAGGCTTGAGGTTGAAGGCGATCGAAGTACCGGAACGTGATTTCGACTACACTGTTGTGATCGCGGCGGGGTTATCTTCGATTTGACGGATTGGTTTCTCGATTTGTCCAAGGTAAACTCGAGTCCCTAACACGTGTTCTTCGTGTTCTTGGCATTCTTCGACTCTTTACCCTTTTCATTTGATTTTTGAGCTTGCCCTAGGGCTAACACTATTGTATATGTGTTGTGCTCATGTTTAGGGCAAAGTTCGTGCTCGTGATTGTCCGAGCTTTGGAGGTGGAACCGCGGCTATTCTTGGTGCTGCCATTGAGGGCTGCGAGCTCAAGCTTGGAAGAGCGAGCCAGTGATCGCGTGGATTTGCATGATGACTGTTCAGGTGGGGAGAAAGAGTACTGCTGCCGTCGGGAAGGAAAGAGTAGTGCAGGTTGTTTTTCTGCTATGTGTAAGGAAGCCCTAACCCTACTAGTGGTTGAGCCCCGATAAAGTACTTAAACCCCAGGTTTAGCTTACTTTGGGCTATCGCCGTTAAGTTGGAAACCCTAGGCTAGTAAACTGTTTATTAAGGATGCTTGACTTTGTATGACTGTATGCTGCTAATTGTTGTTGATGCTATCTGTCTAAGTGCCTATATGCTACTTTGTATGTGATATGCTACTATGTGCTATTGTTAGTATTATTATTGCTATTATTATGTTGTATGCTGTAATATTGAACGTTGTGGCGGAATGCCGTAGAGCTAAGTTTGGTTGTGCGCCGTGTTATTGTCGGATTGATACCGAGGATGGTGCCGTTGTTGTTATGATGACTTTTCGAGGCTGTGGCTGTAACTGTTGGAGTTGTGGCTCAGGAACGCATGGCGTCGAGGCTGTGGCCGTATGGATGCAGTGGCATCGTGTTGTTTCTGATTGAGAGCTTAGGTGTGAGATCCGGTAGCAAGTCCGTTGAGGATGTTTGCTATATATCAACACCAGCTGCCAAGTGGCGAGGCCGCATGACAAGTAGTATGGGCTGCCAGCATCGTACGAGGTTAGTTGTACCTGAGTGCGGGTACGGAGAGTAGATGGGGCGGTCAAGTGAGTGACCTTGGGGTTGTTGCCGGTCTCGGGAATAGTTTATAGTGACGGATGATGTAACTCCTATCCTGTCGTGATGCCCGATCCAGTCCGGTTTGCCCGACTAATCCCAGAACTTTCCATTTGTTCCAGGCTAACGTTCCGAGGCCACCAAGATACCCCGGTTCCGGTGTGGAAGGGGGATGCACTCTTATTGGTCACGGTGAGCAGTTCGGTTTCTTGGACTTGTTCGGGTGTGGAACCGTTACAGTTGGAACAACTTTGAGCGTGTCGGCCGATATGCTGCATGGGATTAGTGTCCCGGTCTAGAGGATTGATCTGAGTGTGAGACTCATGGAGATGAATGCTTGTTGCATGTGTTGTCTTGAGAGATATGTGTTGGAATGTCGTAACTGTGATATTTACGGAACCTGCTATATGCTACCTGCTATATGTGTTCACTGCATTACTGTTGTTTTCCGACATTATAATGAACTGTATTTCTTATCTCCCTATTGTTGTTTTTGTTGTCTTGTTTTGTGTTCGCATGAAGACGACGAGCCAGCCGAGGAGCAGGATGGACTCATGACTTCACCCGTTCATCACGGGGGCACCACGGATGGCGGTGCTAGGCGATATTGAGATCGTGTGCCATGATGAGAGGGGATGGTGGGTAGACCCTTCTACCTTTTTGGTGGTTTACATAGGACCCGTCAGTCTAATTTTTCGGAGTGGCACGCCTCCATATGTCGATATCATTGGCCTTTATCGCGTGTACCAGTTTCTTCCTTTTTCGAGGATGTGGCGACCTCCGAGGCAGAGGGAGCGAGATTACACGTGGGTGGCACCCCAGTCTTCGGTTGTGACCAGCAGGAGAGGTTACGTCTACCGAGGCCAGCGCAGGAAGACCGAGCAGTATCTGAGGACCTACCGCAGGCGTAGGATTGTGGTGTCCAGTTCTTCGTCAGAGTAAGAGCCTATAGTGCGATACAGGCGTACTCGTGGCGAGGGTCAGGGTAGCTCAGGGCATCCTTACCAGTGATAGTGAGAGCTTGACAGTGCGTCCTAGGCAGTAAGCTGAGAGCTTTTCATGTACCTTTTTGAGAGGGGACGGGGGTTGCTAGTGAGCTTCGAGAGTTTTCTTTTGTCTTTTGATGTATTTTCGGTTTTATTGTACAGCATGTATATGTACATACAGTGCCCTACTGATGGGGCTAAGTTGTGTATGACATTGTATAGTTACGTTTATCTTGCGCTTTTTACTATAATAGCTTTTCTATGTTTGTCGTTATTGTTTGTTTACTTACGCAACGTTGTTTGTATACCACGCTATTGCTTTATATGCGGCTAGGCATAGATAATAATAATAGGAGTTTGGGACTAACGGGATTATCCATCCCGGAGAGAGGAGGGTCGTCTCACATGGTTGAGTCAAAAATTGATAATACTTGTTTAAATTTGTTAAAATGAGTAGAAAATTTTGTATCGTGGAAGAAAATTTTATGATTTGAGAATGGTAATCGATTACCCTTAAATGAGTAATCGATTAGTACTGTTCAAAATTTTGACCTAGAGCTTCTATTTTTAGGAAGTAATCGACTACTCTAACCACTTAGTCGACTACTTTGTTCTTCATCATCCCAGAAAATTTAAGCATGTAACATCCCGATTTCCTGTAACTCTAATCGAGTTGGTTAATCTCGATTAAGGCTTTTATTGCTTGAGCGAATTGTTTGGTGTTAGTATAAGACCTAGTGGGAATTTTAGGAATAGGCTTGAATACTGTTGGAGGTGCCCAAAGTGTAACACGAGAAAATGGGGAAGTCAGGAGTTTGGAAGGCCCTTCCCAGCTGAGCAGCACGCTCAAGCATGGGAAGAGTGCATGCTCAAGCATCCCAACGCTTAGACGTTGGCATGTTGCATACTCAAGCGTGCTGAGTGCGTTTGTCAGCTGGTGTGAGTCTTGACACGAGTGGGACATGTGTCAGGTCAGGGAGAAGGCGGAGTGTAACGCCCTTCGTTACATTAGTAACCCAAATTAATAATTTAAATAAAACAAGGAAAATAAAAATTTTCTTAAATAAATACTTAATATAATATTAATCCAAAATAACATAATAAGTTTCAAAGCCTCAAAACAGGGCGTATATAACATCTCGCATAAGAAAATAATTAAGAGATAATAAAGGTCCTCCTAGCATATGCCATACAATACTAACTAAGCTCTAAAACTAAAGAGATAATATTCAAAATGTCTGACTACTCAATAGGGACGTCGTCAGGCTCTGAAAACAATACTACTAATGAGATATAAAATCTCAATGAACAGAAATACAGTTTAAAAGGTTTTAACAAAAGCATTGTTCTCAGTCGCTGTGGTAACCATAAAAACTATCCATGGTACCCACTATTTTCAAAATAATAAATAATATTTATATATATACTAATATTAACAATAATTGTTCAACAACACATCACAAGCAAGTATGACAAAATCTTATGTATCAAATAATCTCAACACCCTCATTTGTCACATGACTTTCCAACTGCACATAACAATGGCGTCACATTGCCTACCTTACCCATGAAGGTATTTCGATGTCACCTTCTCTTCAGTAACATTACTCATTTCGATACCAACCATTGTACACTGGTGGTATTACTCATTTCGACATCCCAACGTGTGGCGATGTTGTTTTCAATACCCCATCATGGTGGTATTTTATATTTCGACACCCCAATTCATTGGCAGTGTTACTTTCGATACCCCTATCATAGGCAATATTGCAGCAGACAATATTCAACATATTAACAATTATTTTCGACACCCCGATTCATTGGCAGTGTTACTTTCGATACCCCTATCATAGGTGGTATTACAGCAGACAACATTCAACATATGCCAATATCACAAATATCATCAAATAATGCATATATAGCATGTCAATTCAACCAAAATCACATATGTATCATATATATCATAGCATCAATCTCAATAATAAACATTTAATTGACAGTAGGAACACCTTAGAAGGAAAACCCCCGAATTTAGAAAATCAGGATTTGACCAAACACAAGATTATTTTCCAAAAAACATATTTTTGAAAGCATAACCCAACCCCAAGACAATTTACACCATGTAAAGGGTGGAAAAGAGTATTTCTACTCACCTCTTGAAGACCTCCAAGAATCTCCAAGCGTACCCTATGGCGAATCCTAGATGGCTCCTTCCTTAGTCTTGAATCCCCTTCTCCTTCTCCTTCTTCTTCATTTTGTTGTTGTTGTTGTTGTTCTCCTTCCAAACTCATTGCTTGTTGCAACCCCATCTCCCAAGCATGAAGATGCTCCACAGCCGTTACTAAGGTGTTTTAGGGTGCAAAAGGGTTTTTAACCGCTTTAGGGTATTATAAGATGGCATACTTATAGTGTTGCACCGGCTCCCTATTTTTAACCCTATTTTTAACGCATCCTGACATAGAGCACGGGCATGCTCTCGATTGGCATGTCCGTGTCAATTAGTGTCAAAGCTTCCGACACGGGCATGCTAATAGTTAGCACGGTGTGGCTCAGACCGTGCCCTTTTGGCACGGGCATGCCAAACATTAGCATCGGCGTGCCAAACAGCGTCAAATTTGTCCATTTTTCGACACGACCGTGCTAATAGTTTGCACGGCACGGCTCAGACTGTGCATTACTTAGCACGGGCATGCCGACGATATGGTGACAAATTTCAACTTAAAACTTCTCTCTTTTCTTCTTTTGGTCAAATCACCACCCTTAAGTTTGAAAGTCAACCATTCTAGGTCTCCCTAACACTTAATTAATTTTATTTGCTAAGGTTTAATTCTCTTATATTTTTATTTAATTCAAGGGCTTAAAACATATATTCTAAGCCTCTCAAAAACTCTACAATAATCCTCATATTATAATCTCTATTTAATTTTTTTTTAAGATGTTACACTTCTTCCCTCCTTTAAGAATTTCGTCCCCGAAATTAACCTCATACATGCCCACTCAAAACTTTACATTTGAACATAGCAAAACGTTTAAGGTATCTTGATTGATAAGATCTGGATACAGCGCATGGTATCCTTCTCAAGTTCCCAAGCAGCTTCCTCAAGAGTTAATCCTTCCCAAACCACCTTCACCAAAGGAATTGTCTTATTCCGCAGAGTCTTAGTGCTCTTATCGATGATCTGACTAGGCCTGGCTTAAAGATTAAGTTATCCCTCAATTGTATTGACTCAGGAGCCATCACGTATGAAACATCTGGTACGTACTTTTAGAGCTCAAAAATATGGAAGACGTCATGAAGATTGACAACGACATTGAAAAAGCTAATTGGTAAACAATAGGTCCGACTACACTTTTTTGAATTTGAAAATGACCCAAGAACAAGGAATTGGTTTTCTGATTGACATTGACCTCTCCATCCCGAACTTTGGAGTGACTCTTAGGAATTGTAACACCCTTTCCGGGGGCATCACATAACGGATATCTTATAAAACTATAAGGTCGAATAACGGGTTAATTAAAATCATTTTAGAAAGATGGGGTAAATGTTTCTTTTTAACAAGACATAATTGTAATACTTGTACCTGTTCATGCGTGTAAGGTAAACAGAAACATTTCATAATATATGTTCGTAAAGGCTTACATAAAAACCCAACCCGACTACAGAAAGAAAACAGAAAGATATAGACTCATCATGAAAGATTGGAGACGCAGCTCCTAAACATAAGATACTTGGAGATGCAGCTCCTAAACATAAGATACTTGGAGTCGCAGCTCCACAAAAGATAAAAGAAAGGTACAGACTCTTTGACACTCTACACTGGCCGACAACAGACTACACGGGAAGACATCCCTCGGGTCAACCGCGGAATACTTCCTCTGACTTCTCCTTTACAGAGAGACGAGCGAAAGGAATAGGAAGGTGTGGATAAATCACCTCACTCCTAGTCTCTTCACGCATCGCCTTCCAACCAGGACCCATCAAACGAGACCTAATAGGAACTATAGCAAAGATTACAGCTGGCATTCCTATGGAAGACATAACAGAAGTTGACTTAGAAGCAACTCTGTTAACAAGTAGCCTACCCCTAACAGAGGGAGAAGGCACTGAACGCATCAATGGAAAAGTCCATCTAGCATTCTACTTACGGGTACAACCTTGATAGCAGATGACATGAAGACAAGCTGTGGAGCAGTCAAGAACTCTTTCTCTGCGACCCTTGCGGATGGTGAGTGTGGCTCTCCACATGTACTTTGCTAAAAGCTCACCATGACTAGATGTCCAAACGCCAAAACCACTGGGAGGCTCAACAGAGAGGTGCATCCAAAATGTCGGGTGAAGTCTCGGTAACACGACCTTCTCGGGAGACAACCAGAGAAGCACACAACGATGCAATACAAAGTAGTGAGGTGAGATTCCCACTCATCAGCACAACACATGGTAGAAGTAAAAATGGTACGACACACAAGACAATAAAATACTAGTCATGCATATCATATATCTCAGTATCTCATAATATCCAATCAACAGCACAAGACATCACCAACATAGGATAATAGTGTATAACTTGTAAATGTTTCCATGAAAAGTCATGCAATGTAATGCGATGTACATGACTCGATGCCATATGCCATAAGGGTAAAACTCTGACTTCTACTCCATGGAGCTAACAAAACGTTGGAGAGAGTGAATGGGAGGACATGTTCTGTCTATGCCAGCCTAAGGCAAGATGCTACAACATTCGTAACGTGCACATATGTGGCTTTTACGGAAACACTCTACACCAAACATGAAAAGTATGGCATCTAGTCGAGGCGGATTCGCCACGACACAGAAGAGCTACCAACTGGTTACATGTCAGCCTTTCCAACCCTGATACCTCCAAGACTATTTAAGATCGTCACCGTAAGATTCGTACCCGCATCAAGGTGTTAGCTCAACTCCTACGCTCAAAGCCATACAACTCATGCAATGAAATGCCAATGCTTTCACAAAGCAGATGCGATAAAGCAATATCTATCCACCGGAGAAATCTCAAGGCTCTCTAAGGTCCTCTTCCTTAGGAACTATATACGTGTCTTTGTATTATAAAGCTTTTATCCACTGGATAAATCTCGTGATCCCTCCGGGATCGAGTCATCACAAGACTATACAGTTAGATGATATCCTCGGGTCCGACTCACGGGCCCGTCATCGAACTACTGTTCCAAACCAAAACGTTTCATGTTTGTGCTCGTGTCTTATGATATATTTCTCAAGTCCTAAATGTCTTTTGAAGAAGGATTAAGAATCCTCTAGTTAAGTCTTAGATCCTTTCTAAGTTAGAGGGTACCTGTCTTTCGAGTAATGAAATACATCTTGATTCATTAAGTCTTATGAGTCGATTGATGAATGAATCATCAATGATGTAACATATGGTCTTGTTCCACCAAAAATTACACTTTCTTATCTCTTTCTTTCACTCTAAGTCAATTATTTGACTTAGGGTGTTAACTTAGGAAAATCGTTAGTTTGAGTTCAAGACACTTTTGTAAAAAGATGAGTACAAAACACTTATTGCTTTGTACTTGGAAAAGTGCCTTGGTACCTTTGATTCAAAATATTATACTTTGAAAACATTATTTCAAAAAGCTTGTAGTTTCAATTAAACTTAAAGTCGGAAGTTGGAGTTTAAAACCCTTTTGTATAAACAAAAGAAGAGAAATCTTCTTAAGTCCAAATTCCTTTTAACTTGAAATCATTTATACTAAAACTTGAAAATAAACATGGTATTGAAATTAAAGATTGGTTTTACGTTCAAAACCTACTTAGTAACAGAATGTTACATAAGATTTTCCTCAAAGTCGTTTGTTATTGAGAACATTTGATTTATTAATTTTCCAAAACATCATGTGATTTACTTAAGGCATAAATTAAGATTAAAATACTTTTTCTCTTGTTCTAAGAATCTCTTGAATGAATGTTATGTTTCATTCAAATAAGGTTTATTTGTTTTACTTTAGTTTATCGTTCATCAATTCCATTTTAGAGTTGTAAAATCATTTGAGTTTCAAAGATTGAAGTTGAAAATCCTTTTTGTTTACGCTTTGGCCGAATCCTATACTAGGTTTAATGTGAAGATTTTGGCTCACCAACATCCATCATGAACAAGAGTAATCAGCAATGCATCAACATGGATAATAACATAACAACCAATTCCCAAAATTCAACATCAAACCCGTATACAGAATTTTCAGCATGTCAAGCATCCACTTGTGACAAACATTTGATTGACCAAACGAACTCGGATTTGAGAAAATGAGGACTCATATGAAAGCTTAGGATGTCTAGTTTTTGGATATATAAATCATTTACACAAAAAATAACTGGGTTAGTACAGTTTCAATAAATTAGTCACTGTAGTCAGAATCCAAGACAGAATTTTGTGCTTAGATTGAAACAAGTTTTCAAGGGTCAAATCTTTATGATACCACACGAAATTTGTGTTCAAAGTGAAGCCCAAGATGTCTGGGTTTAGGATCAAAAACAAGTTTTGAAATCCAAGTTCTAGGTTGAGAGAAAAACCGAAATGACGCACATAAGGTCAGATCCGAAAATCACATTTTCTCAAACTCTTTTCAACAAAAAGATGGAGGAAACTTAGATTAGGGTTTTCTCACACATAAAAGTTATTTTCAACCATTCAAACACATCAATGAACACAAATCAAGCAATAAATAATTATTACAACTTTGTTCTCATAGAGAACCAAATAGACAAAATAGGAAACCCTTGGTTTAGGGTTTTCCCCAAACCAAACCCATGAACCATTTTCACCACCACCAATGTGGTGTGATGAGGTTCACTCCCCCATTACCTTAATGAATATCCTTTGTGAATGAGACAATTCCAACACCAAGAACAAGGAGGTGGCCGAACCTCTACATGTAGCAAAATAAGATTTTGAAACATTTTGCAAAGATCATGAACTAGAAGAAGTTTACTCATGATTCAAAGTAAGGAAATAAAGAGATGAGTTTATAAACTTACTTAGTGAGGAACACATGATGAACAAGGTTGGTGTTCTTGAGGGTCAAGAACCAAGTTGCTCCAAAGAGAAAACTTCCTTCATCAAAGATGATTGGGAGGCTAAGACAATAACAACTATGGTCTTAGAAATTGAAGAAGAAATTTGGGTGATGATGTTCATGTGTTGGCCGAATGGAGGGTGGGTAGAGAGAGAAGAGAGGTTAACAACTGTTCATGAACAAGAGTTTGCTTGATCTTGGTGAGATGAGGAAATGAAGTGTGTTTAGTGTTCTTGGAACACTATGGCCGAATGGCCTTTTGCAATTGGTCACCAAATTTGTTGATGTGTTTATGACTAGTGATGTGATGAAGTGTAAGCAAATGGAAGGCTTGGATTAAACCAAGTACATAGGTGTTGATCATAGGATTAAAGAGGACAAGATTAACCATAAGTAGATTAACTTGCTTTCTCCATAAATGGAAAAGATGCTAGGTTATTAACCAAGAGTCATAAGAATTTAATCCATTATTGGTTAAAGGAATGAAAAGGTGATGGATCGTTGACAACGTCTCGTGAAGTGTGAGATGCAGTCATGAACTACTCCCGACTCTGGGCTAGAAAAACTTCCCAGGCCTGGCACGCATCCCAAGGTAAAGTGATCTCGATGAAAATAATAATATTTTTATCGGTTCCGACTTAAAACAGCACACTGGGTTCAAATCAACATTTTATGATTATTAAGCTCATAATTGAAATCCAGATATGAATTTCCAATCATTAACCATTCTTATGATTAAACTTAGTCGGATTGCATTCTCAGTCAAGTTATTCACACAAACAGTTAAGAGAAACAGGTATAGGATTTTTGGGATGTTACAGGAATGCATATTTCCCTTCCTCAAATTCTAAAGGCTCTCTTTTCTAGTCGACATAACACCATTTACCTAATCCGCGTAGTGCGCATCATTGCCCTCTAAATCCTGACTGTGGTCTATTGGATTAAATTCGGTCCTAACAAGATCTCCTCACCTACTACTTACTAACATAAAGGGGACCTACATATCCTAATCACACCAACAATATACATATAGTCGTTAGCTATTTCACCACACATTAAGTGTACAATTCATGACACCTTAAATATAAACATAATTTTAAAGAAAGTCAATGATAATATTTACAGACTAAAATCATGCACTTAAGCATTTGTTTTTGTCCATGATTCTAAAATCATAATATCTTCACTTGCATTCCATCATTATAAGCATTTTTAGAAAAGATTCATAACAAACAATTCACAAAAGGAATTAAATTAATGTTTTATACCATTCATACATAGATCTTATAGTCCCTTATATTCTACACCAAAACTATTGTATTGTTTACAGTGTTGGAACCAAGAAGCACTCGCACTCACACAATACAATATACTCACAGTAAGCATCAAGAAAGAAAGAAGATAGATTGTAGGTAGAATGAAGATGAAGTATATAGAGAGAATCATCTCAAATACAATATTACTGAATCACATCACACACATTTTTATTTATTCACATCACATGTATTTATACAAAGCAGTCTTAGTCCCACATTAGCTAAAACTACTCACTAACACTTACACAATTCGGTTATCACTATTCCAACTAACTTCAACTAACTGAATTAACAAACTAGCATACAACACAAAGGAATTTTTTTATAAATAGGTAAACAAATAAAATAAAACAAAGAAAGAGAGGAAAAATAATAGAGATATCCACATACTAAGTCTTATCTAGTCCAAGTTGATAATTTCATAAGAAAAGAAATGGTTTCATTTTCTATTAAGAGATAGTCTTACTAAAAACAAAATTTGGTAACAAAAAAGAATAAGATTTAGTTAGCTTGCCATTAAACTGTGCAGTCATTGAGTAGATTCGACTTTCAAAACAAACTTTATCAATAAATATCATAGTAGAACTAAGAAATCAATTTCATTTTGATTTTTGAGTAAGCAATCGCAAATAGAAAATAACATTCTTTTTCTTTTCGGTCTTTGATAAGAAATGTAAGTTTGTTAATATTTGACATGTCATTAATCTACATGGGAAACAAATCCAAAGTGTATATTAATTGTGATTATAATCTACATGGGAAACAAATCCAAAATGTATATTAATTATGAGAAACAATATGAAATTTTAAGGAAAATAATTCTCAAAAAAAAGAATATATATATATATATACAAAAATTCAACATAATAAAAACGAACATATAAGTTCAAATTCTTTAATATAACATTCATTCTTATTACCATCCATTAATAATTTTCTTAAGGACTTTTTGCATCTTGATTATTCATGGATGTAAGGTGAACTTTCCCTTATGTGTTTCTTCTAACACTTCCCGTCTAAGACTCCCCTCCTTAGGAACAACGATCCTATTCTTAAATAACAATAGACCATCATCACATAATTCTCTTGATCCTAAAGAGATTGTAATTCCTAGTCTAAAACTGCTCTTGGTTAATCTGTTTTCTAAGGTCATTACAAATTTCAACCTATTCAATTTCATGCTTAAAGCATTTAAGATTATATTGAAATTCATGTCCATAAACTCTTCTAAGATATTCATCTCTAGCACTAATATGCAAGGATTATCTATTTAGAGCCTCTATCACTACATTGGCTTTTCCTAAACTGTACTTCAGCTTACTTTCATAGTCTTTAAGAAATTTCATCCACCTTCCTTGCCTTATTTTTAATTGTATTATTTTTTTTTCTAACAATTATTTAAGGCTCTTATGATCATTAAAAATTTCGATTTTATTTCATATAAGATATTTTCCTTTCCTAGTCAACTTGATCTGGTAACAATACTAGACCAAGGGGAAACAAGTGATCCAGACCTGCAGAATGGGCCTCAAGTGGGGAATCGCAAGTCCAAAAGGGTCCATAAGAAACCAACACATTTGGATGACTATGTCTGATGATGGATTAGCCTCAAATAACTTAGGAATATTCTAGAGTAAAAGTTTATTGAGATTTTATGCTTTTTGAGTGACCAGGTGTCCTCTGATCCGTATGATTAGGAAAGTGTAATTAGCTATTATATTACATCATTATGAATGAAAAGAAAACAGAGAAAATATTTTACAGTGCAATTCTTCTTTCTTTGCGGAGGCCCTTTTCCCTTCTCGGACTGGGAATTCCTTCTATCACCCTATCTCTTAACACTGGTGCTTTCATCTTGTTACCATGCAGACCCGTTCTCAAACTAGTGTTACCTCGGAATTCAATCAACTCCAAGAAGCCATTGCTGCCCTCACCACGGCTCTTGGTGATTTTCGTGCATCCCAGGAAGCCCGTCATGAGACCTACATGGCTACCTTCCAAATTCTCCAAGACCAACTCACCCCACCTGAAACCAGCCTCACACCACCACCATCGCCACCGCCCTTTTCCGAGCCCCTTTAACCTCCAAAGTTGTTTCTCCAACCATTTGATGTTACTAATCCTTTGGAATGGATCTTCCAGGCTAATCAATATTTTGGCCACTATTCCATTCCCAATCACCAACGCCTCTCCAGAATTTCTTGCTATATGGCTGGTGATGCAATTGGGTGGTTTCAATGGATGTATAACAACCATCAATTGCCTAGCTGGGAGGAATTCGTAAGGTCCTTGGAGCTGAGATTTGGACCTTCTACATATGACAATCATCAGCAAGCTTTGTTTAAGTTTCATCAATCAACTTCCGTTACTGATTACCAACGAGACTTTGAACGTCACTGTAACCGTGTCGTTGGCTTGCCTCTTGATGCATCCTTGATTGTTTCATCTCTGGCTTGAAACCGAAAATCCAAAATGAGTTAGCAATCCTTCGACCCACCTCAATTTCCCAAGCAATAGGACTTGCCAAATTGGTTGAATGAAAATTCCAAGCTGCCAGACCCCTAGCCGCCCATTTTCCTCGTCCCACACCACCTAAACCACCCCCCACTCCTTTCCCCACCCCCACCGCGATTTGCCCTTCCACCTCCACCTACCACTAAATTCCTTATCAAGTACTTGTCCCCCACTGAAATGCAAGCTCGAAGAACCCAAGGCCTTTGTTTCAATTGTGATGAAAAATTCCATAAGGGACATCGTTGCAAGTCCAAGCAGTTTTTATTACTTTTAAATCCTGATGACACTTCCCAGCCACTAGAAATTACCCATGACGACCTTTACTGCCTAGCTGAAACTGAGTCCCCACCCCCACCTTTCCCTACATCCCTCTTACCTGCTCAACCCACCCATAAACCTCATGAATCCCTCAACCTACCCTCTGATAATTTCCACCTCTCATTACAGGCTGCAACTGGGCAACTTTCCCCTAAAACGCTTCGGCTTGCAGCTTCAATTAAGGGCCACTTTGTCTCTGTTTTGGTGGACACGGGCAGCTCTCATAATATCATCCAACCAAGGATTGCCCAATTCTTACGCTTACCAGTTCACTCTATTTCACCCTTTACTGTGATGGTGGGTAATGGTGCACGGTTACAATGCTCTGGGCAATGTTTGGACATTCCCCTCTCAGTGGACAAACACATTTTCCCTATCTCGTTTTATCTTCTACCTATCCAAGGTGCAGATGTGGTTTTGGGTGTTCAATGGCTACAAACTTTGGGCCCCTTTGTCTCTGATTACAAGGTGTTTTCTATGCAGTTTTATTATGAGGGTTCTCTCATCACATTGAAAGGTATACTATCTCCTACACTATCCCTGGTAACTTTCCCCCAACTAAATAGGATGTTGCATACTGATGCTATTGCCACTTTACACACTATTACTATGCTGCCCAAACCCACACACCCCTCTCATCCTACCACCAATCCCACTTATGACTCCTTAACCATGGAGGACCAAGCCCGCATACAATCCTTCTCACCAGACTTAGCCGCCATACTCCTTCAATATTCTCACATCTTTACCATACTCCATGGCCTACCCCCTCACCGTCCCCATGACCACCACATACACTTGGCTCTTAATTCATCCCCGGTTAATATTCGCCCATATCATTACCCTCATTTCCAGAAGGAGGCCATGTCTCTACTCATTGTAGATATGTTGAAGGAGGGCATTATACGACCTAGTACTAGTCCCTACTCATCCCGGGTTCTTTTGGTTAAGAAGAAGGATGGGTCATGGCGTTTTTGTGTGGACTATAGGGCCCTCAATTCCATCACTATTCGGGATCGTTTTCCCATTCCCACTATTGATGAACTTCTAGACGAATTACATGGTGCTAACTATTTCTCTAAGATCGATCTTCGATCCGGATATCACCAAATTCTTTTGGCACAAGAGGACATTCCGAAAACCGGGTTTAGGACATTTGATGGCCACTATGAATTTTTGGTAATGCCGTTTGGGCTCACCAACGCCCCATCCACCTTCCAATCGGCCATGAATGACCTTCTTAAGCCCTATCTTCGCAAAGTTGTACTAGTGTCTTTTGATGACATCCTAATCTTTAGTCCTACATGGTCAATTCATCTTATCCATTTGGAGATAATTTTGCATCTTCTGCTCATCAACCACTACTATGCCAAACTCCCCAAATGCAATTTTGATGTAGGTTCTATTGATTATCTTGGACACATTATTACTAGTCACGGGGTGCAAGCCGACCCTGCTAAGTTGCAGGCAATTTCCGAATGGCCCACTCCTACTTCTATTATTGCACTTAGAGCTTTTCTTGGCCTCACCGGATTTTATAGACGCTTTGTTAAGAACTATGCTACCATTGCTAGTCCTCTTACAGACCTTCTCAAATCCTCTTCATTTTCATGGAATTCAAAGGCAGAGGAGGCATTTCAATTACTTAAACAGGCTATGGTTACATTACCTGTTTTGGCTCTTCCGGATTTCAGTCAACCATTTGACATCAAGACTGATGAATCCAATGTCGCCATTGGTGCAGTACTTTCCCAAAACAACCACCCGGTTGCCTTCTTTAGCATGAAAATGTGTCCTCGTATGGGCTCTTCATCCACTTATGTCCGGGAGTTGTTCGCAGTCACTGAGGCTGTGAAAAAGTGGCATCAATATTTGTTGAGTAATACTTTCAAAGTATTTACTGATCATAAAAGCATTAAGAGTCTCATGGCTCAGACTATCCAAACTCCTGAGCAATAGAAATGGTTAACCAAGTTGCTGGGGTACAGTTTTGAAATTTGTTACAAACCTGACAGAGATAATGTTGTAGCTGATGCTCTTTCTCGAATGGCCGATCCCGGTGTGGATGCTTCTCTCCACACTATCAGCTCCCCTACTTTTGGACTTTATTTCTCAGTTGCAGAAATTTTATGCATCTCACCCTGCAAGGCAAAAATTAGTCTCCTAACTCCAAAAAAAATTTCCTTTCAGAGGCAACTCACTATATTTTGGGGATCGTTTGTTTATTCCGCGGGACTCGGGTTTGGTTACATAATTATTGGCTGAGTTTCATTCCACACCCTTAGGAGGCCACTCCGGCATCAAAGCAACCCTGTCTCGGCTCTCGGCTACCTTTTTCTGGCCTGGAATGTTTGTAGATGTGAAGCAGTTTATTGCTAAATGCTCCACCTGCCAGTACAGCAAATACTCTACTCAGGGTCCCTATGGTTTGGTACAACCTCCTTCCATTCCAAGCCAAGTTGGGACGAGATTTCCATGGACTTCATCAACCATCTTTCCAACTCTTTCCACAAGATAGTTATTTGGGTTGTGGTTGATCGTCTTACAAAGTTTGCCCATTTCATTGCTTTACCCACCAACACCACGGCTGCATCCTTAGCATCTGTGCTAATCGCTGAGATGTATTGCCTTCATGGTGCCTCAAAAACTATTGTCAGTGATCATGATCGGGTTTTTATCAGCACCTTTTGGAGGTAATTGTTCAAAACCCTTGGAACCACGCTAGCCTTCAGTAGCTCCTACCACCTTCAGACTGATGGGCAAGCTGAGGTCCTAAATGATGTTTGGAAACTTATCTTCGCTGCTTTGTCAGTGAGGAACCAGCTCAGTGGACCCAGTTTCTTCCCCTGGCGAAGTTTTGGTACAATACATCCTTCCACTCAGCTATCGGAATGACGCCATTTGAAGCCCTATATGGCCACACACCTCCAACCATCGCCCCTTATGTTCCAGGTGGTTCAAAGGTTGCATCTTTAGATGCTTCATTAACTCAGAGAGCTAAAATTTTGAAAATTTTGAAGAGCAACCTTGGTTAGAGCAAGAAATAGGATGTTACAGCAGGCAAATAACAAGAGAGTGGAGAAGGAGTTTGCAGAGGGTCAATGGGTTTACCTGAAGCTTCAACCTTACAGGAAAACCTCTGTCAAGCACCGTGTCTCTCAGAAGCTGGCTAAACGCTTCTACAGGCCTTTCCGCATCCTTCGCCGCCTCGGTCCCATGGCTTATGAGCTCGAACTTCCCCATCTTCACGGATACACCCTGTGTTTCATGTGTCCCTCCTCAAACTCTGCCATGGACAACCCGATACCCAGATCTGCCCTTTACCAGCCGCGAACGCCGCCGCGCATTCCCTGCTCACTTCGGCCATGGTTCTGGCTCACCGCTGCATTTTGGGAAAACAAGGGCCTCATTCTGAGCTTTTGGTCCAATGGGAGGGACAGAAACGTGAGGAAGCCACTTGGGAGAATGAGTCAAACTTTGTTCAAGCCTACCCCAACTTTGATCTGAGGACAAGTCTCTTTCAAAGGGCAGGGTAATGATATGGTAACAATACCAACCCAAGGGGAAACAAGTTATCCAAACCTGCAGAATGGGCCTCAAGTGGGGAATCGCAAGTCCAAAAGGGTCCAAAAGAAATCAACACATTTGGATGAATATGTTTGATGATGGATTAGAGTAAAAGTTTGTTGAGATTTTATGCTTTTTGAGTGACCAGGTGTCCTCTGATCCGTATGATTAGGAAACGAGTGTAATTAGCTATTATATTACATCATTATGAATGAAAAGAAAATAGAGAAAATATTTTACAATGCAATTCTTCTTTCTTTGCGGAGACCCTTTTCCCTTCTTGGACTGGGAATTCCTTCTATCCCCCTATCTCTTAACAGCTAGCCTAGAGAACTCATTTATAACTTCATATAATACGTTTCCAATCTCAAGAACTTCATACACCTATCACTTCTTAGGTGCCTCTCATCTTACCACTGCATCTACTTTACTTGAATCATATGCCACTCTACTCAAATCATCTAAGGTCATTTATCCTAGGAAAATATACTTAGCTTTAACGGTTATGTTTGTACAATATCCTATTGTCCACACATAGCCTTATACTCACCCATCATTTTTTTTATACTAAAAGCACTCAAAACTTATCACAAATTCAAGCACATTTCTTAACAGTTATAAAAGTGGGATTTGATTTGATGTATACTATATTCAAATAATAATAAATTAGATTCCAAATAATGACGACAACAACTCGAAATAGATGATGAAACAATGCATCAAGGTAAGAAAGTTTTAATTCCAAATCAATATAGCCATACTTAAAAACAAACACCGACACAAAAGGATATTTTCATTTATGAATTGAAAATTCATTGAAGCAAAAGGAAATTAAAAACGTGAATTCAAATCAAGTGAAACTTTCTTTGGTAATTTTTCTATCAAGAAGATTATGGCCACAAAACGATAAATAAAAGTAAAACTATTTTTACTTATAAATACAAGGACTATAAAACTATTTGTTTTTTTATAAATACAAGGAATATACATCTACCAAACAAATTCATCAGACGACATAAAAAAATATTTTAAGAATCTAATGTTAGGAATTAACAACCTTAAAAATTCACACATTTTTTTGTTTGTTTAATAATAGACAAATTCACGTGTAAAAACTCACTCTCTAACTACTCCTCTAATTGTTTCTTAGACTCACTTAACTCTAGGAATGCCATTCTATAAGGCGCTACTGACACTGGTCCACTTCTAGGCACTAGATCTATGTTAAACTCAACCTCAATATTTGATGTAAGGTAGATACCTCTTTAGGGAACACATCTAGAAACTACGAGACAACGAGTAGTGCCGCAACATCACTTTCAATCTCTATCTTAACGGAAAACAACAGTATATATCCTTGAGCTCCATCAACTAAGAACTTATGACAAGGAAACAAATACGATATGGTTCGACATAAAAGAATCATCAAACATTGATTGGGAAGTACATAAATATTTCTATTTGGACAACATTATTAGACGATAGCGAAACCATAGTAAGAATGACATCCAACCCGACATAGGTAAACATATCAAATCATAAGATAAATTTTGGTGTATCAAGGAACATTTCAAAGAGGCAATAGATGAAACCAATTTGTCTTTGGCAGGGGTAGAAACACACAATTCAAAAGGTAATTTAGAAATAGGCAACACCAGATTTTTGACACAACTAAGAGATATGGAAGAATGGATTGCTCATGAATCAAACAATATGATAACCTCTTGTTATAAGCACAATTTCTCTGAAAAACTTTTGTATAAACTAAAGAAGAGAAATCTTCTTAAGTCCAAATTCCTTTTAAAAACTTGAAAATAAACATTGTATTAAAATTAAAGATTGATTTTACGTCCAAAACCTACTTAATAACCGAACGTTACATAAGATTTTCCTCAAAGTCGTTTGTTATTGAGAACATTTGACTTATTGATTTTCCAAAACATCGTGTGATTTACTTAAGCCATAAATTAAGACTAAAATACTTTTTCGCTTGTTCTAAGAATCTCTTGAATCAATGTTATTTTTCATTCAAATAAGGTTTCCTTGTTTTACTTTGGTTTATCGTTCATCAATTCCATTTTAGAGTTGTAAAATCATTTGAGTTTCAAAGATTGAAGTTGAAAATCCTTTTTGTTTACGCTTTGGACAAATCCTATACTAGGTTTAATGTGAAGATTTTGCTTCACCAACATCCATCAAGAACAAGAGTAATCAGCAATGCATCAACATGGATAATAACATAACAACCAATTCCAAAAATTCAACATCAAACCCGTATACAGAATTTTCAGCATGTCAAGCATCCACTTGTGACAAACATTTGGTTGACCGAACGAACTCGGATTTGAGAAAATGAGGACTCATATGAAAGCTTAGGATGTCTAGTTTTTGGATATATAATTCATTTTAGCAAAAATTAACTGGGTTAGTACAGTTTCAATAAATCAGTCACTGTAGTCAGAATCCAAGAAAGAATTTTATGCTTAGATTGAAACAAGTTTTCAAGGATCAAATCTTTATGAAACCACACGAAATTTGTGCTCAAAGTGAAGCCCAAGATGTCTAGTTTTAGGATCAAAAACAAGTTTTGAAATCAAAGTTCTAGGTTGAGAGAAAAACCGAAATGACTCACATAAGATCAGATCCGAAAATCACATTTTCTCAAACTCTTTTCAACAAAAAGATGGAGGAAACTTAGATTAGGGTTTTATCACAGATAAAAGTTATTTTAAACCATTCAAATACATCAATGAACACAAATCAAGCAATAAATAATTATTACAACATTGTTCTCATAGAGAACCAAATAGACAAAATAGGAAACCCTTGGTTTAGGGTTTTCCCCAAACCAAACCCATAAACCATTTTCACCACCACCAATGTGGTGTGATGAGGTTCACTCCCCCATTACCTTAATGAAGATCCTTTGTGAATGAGACAATTCCAACACCAAGAACAAGGAGGTGGCCGAACCTCTACATGTAGCAAAATAAGATTTTGAAACTTTTTGCAAAGATCATGAACTAGAAGAAGTTTACTCATGATTCAAAGTAAGGAAATAAAGAGATGAGTTTATAAACTTACTTAGTGAGGAACATATGATGAACAAGGTTGGTGTTCTTGAGGGTCAAGAACCAAGTTGCTCCAAAGAGAAAACTTCCTTCATCAAAGATGATTAGGAGGCTAAGACAATAACAACTTTGGTCTTAGAAATTGAAGAAGAAATTTGGGTGATGATGTTCATGTGTTGGCCGAATGGAGGGTGGGTAGAGAGAGAAGAGAGGTTTCCAAATGTTCATGAACAAGAGTTTGCTTGATCTTGGTGAGATGAGGAAATGAAGTGTGTTTAGTGTTCTTGGAACACTATGGCCGAATGGCCTTTTGCAATTGGTCACCAAATTTGTTGATGTGTTTATGACTAGTGATGTGATGAAGTGTAAGCAAATCGAAGGCTTGGATTAAACCAAGTACATAGGTGTTGATCATAGGATTAAAGAGGGCAAGATTAACCATAAGTAGATTAACTTGCTTTCTCCATAAATGAAAAAGATGCTAGGTTATTAACCAAGAGTCATAAGAATTTAATCCATTATTGGTTAAAGGAATGAAAAGGTGATGGATCATTGACAACGTCTCGTGAAGTGTGAGATGCAGTCATGAACTACTCCCGACTCTGGGCCAGAAAAACTTCCCAGGCTTGGCACGCATCCCAAGGTAAAGTGATCTCTATTAAAATAATAATATTTTTACCAGTTCCGACTCAAAACAGCACACTGGATTCAAATCAACATTTTATGATTATTAAGCTCATAATTGAAATACAGATATGAAGTCCCAATCATTAACCATTCTTATGATTAAACTTAGTCGGATTGCATTCTCAGTCAAGTTATTCACACAAACAGTTAAGAGAAACAGGTATAGGATTTTTGGATGTTACAGGAATGCATGTTTCCCTTCCTCAAATTCTAAAGGCTCTCTTTTCTAGTTGACATAGCACCTTTTACCTAATCCGCGTAGTGCGCATCTTTGCCCTCTAACTACAAGATCTCCTGGATTAAATTCGGTCCTAGCAAGATCTCCTCACCTACAACTTACTAACATAAAGGGGACCTACATATCCTAATCACACCAACAATATATATATTGTCGTTAGCTATTTCACCACACATTTAGTGTACAATTCATGACACCTTAAATATAAACATAATTTTAAAGAAAGTCATTGATAACATTTGCAAACTAAAATCATGCACTTAAGCATTTGTTTCTTTCCATGATTCTAAAATCATAATATCTTCACTTGCATTCCATCATTATAAGCATTTTTAGAAAAGATTCATAACAAACAATTCACAAAAGGAATTAAATTAAAGTTTTCTACCATTCATATGTAGATCTTATAGTCCCTTATATTCTACACCAAAACTATTGTATTGTTTACAGTCTTGGAACCAAGAAGCACTCGCACTCACATAGTACAATATACTCAAAGTAAGAATCAAGAAAGAAAGAAGATAGATTGTAGGTAGAATGAAGATGAAGTATATAGAGAGAATCATCGCAATACAATATTACTGAATCACATCACACATACTTTTATTTATTCACATCACATGTGTGACACCCCCTGGGGCACCACATGGTTACCCGTTGCGGAAAATCAACTTCAATTAATTTTTGCTTGTTGCTTTCGGAAAATAAGTTTTTCTAAGTATTGAACTTATTGTGAAAATCCGTGATACAATTTTTCTTCTAACTTAGCTTGCTATACATCAGTTAAACACGCAAGTAAAGAAATATCAAACAGAGTATATATAATAATATATCACAATAGAATACATAGGCCTTATACATACGGCCATTCAAAACAGTCGTGGAGTTCAGTAGCCAGAGTAATTAACTAACTGTTGTTCATAATAGAATAGGACATATCCTATAGCTGGTCATACTACTAAAACACTATGACTTCTCGTGTGTCACGCTCCTCCGCATACTCAAATATCAGGGAATGGATCCCCGAATTTTCCAGCGACATCTTGGAATTCATCTGAAAATGTAAGGGTGAGATACCAATATATGGATTCACACATGATAACAACATGTATATCACATCAATAACACATAAGCATAAATAGTTATCATGTGTACGGTCCTACTGATAAACAAGTAGTATATCATAGGGTCTTATACCCGACAGCCATTGTTACTTTCAAAAGAGATGCATGACACTTCAATATTCATCATCTAATTCTTTCCTTAATCTCCGGACACCATTATGTAAAAACTGAGCTGATCAGGCTCAAGGTACATTGGCTCTAGGCACAATGACTAGCACCTAAGTGCTTATTCGGAAGTACATGAACACCATGACATTACGCGATTACATGGAATTACATTCAGCGGTACTTAATAAACTGTAAATGGTCATACGATATTGTCCAACTCAAGGCACAATATTCGTCAGTTGTATGACACCATTGTCCATCAAGGCACAATGTTACACAATGACTTAAAGTCATCACAGGGTTCCATGCCATCAAGGTCCCCCAATCCAGATGGCACGTCTGCCTAAAAACAAATGCATGCGAAAAATGTTCCAAGTCCTGCCACTTTTCTTTGTGTTCATTCTTTCGTTGTCGTAGCTCAAAGCACCCGACTATTCACAATTTACACTATTTTCAAACTTCTAACAGAGGACGAAACGTCCGAGTGCTCGATCGTGGAGCCCTAGACCGATGCACCAGCCCAAGGTCCGTGGTAATAAAAAACAGTATTTACCCTTAACTTCATTTCCTCGTAACAAGAGGAGGACACATAGTCCATAGGACACACAGTCCATAACATTACACGGCCTCTCGTGCTATTTTTACAGAACATTAGCATCCCGACGTCTCGTATGCTAGGTTCACGTTTCATCGTTTATCACCGTTTTTCGTTCTGTGAAACACAAATCCAAAATGAAAACTCCGCAACTCATCCAATTTGTCGGATTTTACATGGTTGGGAAAACTCGTTTTACAGAAAACTTTTCTGTTGTGAAAACTGTTTGTAAACCATCAAATTATGATAAAACTTAACTTTTATTAAAAGTCCCTTTCCCAAAAACCAATTTTCTACTAATTGCCCTCTCCTAGCTTCGGCCATGTATAAGAAAATATGGTTAGGATTCTCAAAATTCCACATACTCTTAGATTTATGATCATAGAGTAATCGAGTGTTAAGGAAAATTGTCATAAGTGGAAAATTGAAACAAACACATGCAACTCCCCTAGAGCATAAATTCGGCCATCCATAAAAATATAGGGTAGGGATTTTATTTTGTTTCAAGCTCTTGGATTCAAGACATATAGGCAATAGAAAGATGGAATCCATGGTTATTTGCTAAGAAATGCAACAAAATCTCATCTTCTCACACCCCTAGGGTTTCGGCCCTATGGAGTAAAATAGGGCAGCCATGTGATTTTGCATTTATGTTCTTGGATGGTGAATATAGAGATCTTGATGAGTTCATAGAAGTTGATTTCATGTTCATAGGATTTTTCTATAATTTCTTATAGATTTTTGAAGTTTTAAGTTCAAAACTAAACCCCCCCATGAAAGTAGAGATTAAAGAGAGATTAAGAAGTGAGGAATGGAATTGTTACCTCCTTGATGATGAAGCTTGAGAAAAACCAACAAGAATCACTCAAAAAAGGCTTGAAGATCTTAAGAAAAATGAAGAAAGAAAGCTTTGAGGGAGAAGTGAGGAATGAGTAATGGAGAGAAAGAGTGAGATGAAAAGGAGAATGAACTTGGCCGAAAGGCTAAGTGTGGGTGAGGGTGGGGTATTTATATTTGGTCACAATGGCAATCTTGTAATTCAATGCAAGGGTATTTTGGTAATTTCACTCAAAATCCTATAAATATCTAGATATTTATTTTGATGTAATGATGATGATGATGATAAGGTGAGGTGTTGTCAACCTTATCCGTAGCGGGTCCCGGAAAATCCTGTATTCAGCTTCGTTGTCCACCTGATTTAGGTTTCATGCCCAAATAACGTATGACGACTTATTTATTTTGAAAATTTTCAAAATATCCAATGTTGTTAGAAATAAAATATAAAACCTAACTGTTTCGTTCACGAGTCAAAATTAGGTCGTCTGAGCAGTAAAATCATACTGTCAGTGTAAAACACAGTCCGAGCTCCGTCTGGGTTTTCGACCATAATTTAACCATAGCTTCCTACGATAGCGTAGAGCATGACTATGGTCTCGGATTATTTTATTTCACTCTCTAAACCCTCCAATAAAATACAAACAGAGAAATAGTGTTTAAATAAAACGGAAAGCTCAAAAGCTTGAAAAAAAACGGGGCGTTACAACATGTATTTATACAAAGCAGTCTTAGTCCCACATTAGCTAAAACTACTCACTAACACTTACACAATTCGGTTATCACTATTCCAACTAACTTCAACTAACTGAATTAACAAACTAACATACAACACAGAGGAATTTTTTTATAAATAGGTAAACAAATAAAATAAAAACAAAGAAAGAAAGGAAAATAGTAGAGATATCCACATACTAAGTCTTATCTAGTCCAAGTTGATAATTTCATAAGAAAAGAGATAATTTCATTTTCTATTAAGAGATGGTCTTACTAAAAACAAAATTTGGTAACAAAAACAGAATAAGATTTAGTTAGCTTGCCATTAAACTGTGCAGTCATTGAGCAGATTCGACTTTCAAAACAAACTTTATCAATAAATACCATAGTAGAACTAAGAAATCAATTTCATTTTGATTTTTGAGTAAGCAATCGCAAATAGGAAATAACATTCTTTTTATTTTCGGTCTTTGATAAGAAATGTAAGTTTGTTAAGATTTGACATGCATTAATCTACATGGGAAACAAATCCAAAGTGTATATTAATTGTGAGAAACAATATGAAATTTCAAGGAAAATAATTCTCAAAAAAGAAAAAAATATACAAAAATACAACATAATAAAAATGAACATATAAGTTCAAATTCTTTAATGTAACATTCATTCTTATTACCGTCCATTAATAATTTTCTTAAAGGTCTTTTTACATCTTGGTTATTCATTGATATAAGGTGAACTTTCCCTTATGTGTTTCTTCTAACACTTCCCCTCTAAGACTCCCCTCATTAGGAACAACGATCCTATTCTTAAATAAAAATAGACCATCATCACATAATTCTCTTGATCCTAAAGAGATTGCAATTCCTATTCTAAAACTGCTCTCGGTTAATCTATTTTCTAAGGTCATTACAAATTTCAACCTATTCAATTTCAAGCTTAAAGCATTTAAGGTTATATTGAAATTCATGTCCATAAACTCTTCTAAGATATTCATCTCTAGCACTAATATGCAAGGATTTTCTATTTAGAGCCTCTATCACTACATTGGCTTTTCCTAAACTGTAGTTCAACTCACTTTCATAGTCCTTAAGAAATTTCATCCACCTTCCTTGCCTTATTTTTAATTGTATTATTTTTTTTCTAACAATTATTTAAGGCTCTTATGATCATTAAAAACTTCGATTTTATTTCATATAAGATATTTTCCTTTCCTAGTCAACTTGATCAGAAGTAAGGCTAGCCTAGAGAACTCACTTATAACTTCATATAATACGCTTCCAATCTCAGGAACGTCTTACACCTATCACTTCTTAGGCGCCTCTCATCCTACCACTGCATCTACTTTACTTGAATCAAACGTCACTCTACTCAAATGATCTAAGGTCCACACATAGCCTTATACTCTCCCATCATTTTTTTTTATACTAAAAGCACTCAAAACTTATCACAAATTCAAGCACATTTCTTAACAGTAATAAAAGTGGGATTTGATTTGATGTATACTATAATCAAATAATAATTAATTAGATTCCAAATAATAACAATAGCAACTCTAAATAGATGATGAAACAATGCATCAAGGTAAGAAAGTTTTAATTCCAAATCAGTATGGCCTTACTTAAAAACAAACACCGACACAAAAGGATATTTCCATTTATGAATTGAAAATTCATTGAAGAAAAAGGAAATTAAAAACGTGAATTCAAATTAAGTGAAACTTTCTTTGGTAATTTTTCTATCAAGAAGATTATGCCCACAAAACGATAAATAAAAGTAAAACTATTTTTATTTATAAATACAAGGAATATAAAACTATTTTTTTTTTATAAATGCAAGAAATATACATCTACCAAACAAATTCATCAGCGATACAAAAAAAATATTTTAAGAATCTAATGTTAGGAATTAACAACCTTAAAAATTCACACATTTTTTTGTTTGTTTAATAATAGACAAATTCACGTGTAAAAACTCATTCTCTAACTACTCCTCTAATTGTTTCTTAGACTCACTTAACTCTAGGGGTGCCATTCTATAAGGCACTACTGGCACTGGTCCACTTCTAGGCACTAGATCTATGCTAAACTCAACCTCAATATTTGATGTAAGGTAGATACCTTTTTAGGGAACACATCGAGAAACTAACAGACAACGGGTAGTGCCGCAACATCACTTTCAATCTCTATCTTAACGTAAAACAACAGTATATATCCTTGAGCTCCATCAACTAAAAACTTATGACAAGGAAACAAATACGATATGGCTCGACATAAAAGAATCATCAAACATTGATTGGGAAGTACATAAATATTTCTATTTGGACAACATTTAGACGATAGAGAAACCATAGTAAGAATGACATCCAACCCGACATAGTTAAACATATCAAATCATAAGATAAATTTTGGTGTATCAAGGAATATTTCAAAGGGGTAATAGATGAAACCAATTTGTCTTTGGCAGGGGTAGAAACACACAATTCAAAAGGTAATTTAGAAATAGACAACTCCATATTTTTGATACAACTAAGAGATATGGAAGAATGGATTGCTCCTGAATCAGACAATATGATAACGTCTTGTTATTAGCAAAATTTGTCTTCGGCTTCTCTAGCTTCTACAGGATCTGAGTTGTCCCGGAAATATAGCGGATCGTCCTCTGAAAAACGGTAACCCCACGTATTGAGGTTCTTGGGATGCTACCACCCCAAATCCCCTCATATGACAGAGAGTCTCTGTTTGCTCTTGCACACATATGGTCACACAATCCAGAGCTGCTACAAGCGCATCAGTCATCCCTCGCCTATTAGTCGTCATAAATCTGCTCATTACCAATGAAACACTAAGTTGGCCAGGCTCAATATCCCAAAGCATAGTATGCAACATCTATAACTGTAACAAGCAACCTATGCGCCCAAGTTTTGATGTTTGAAAAACCCAATAACCACAGTCCAATTTAGGATTGAACTGCTCTGATACCAAAAATGTAACGCCCTTCGTTACATTAGTAACCCAAATTAATAATTTAAATAAAAGAAGGAAAATAAAAATTTTCTTAAATAAATACTTAATATAATATTAATCCAAAATAACATAATAAGTTTCAAAGCATCAAAACAGGGCGTCTATAACATCTCGCATAAGAAAATAACTAAAAGATAATAAAGGTCCTCCTGGCATATGTCATACAATACTAACCAAGCTCTAAAACTAAAGAGATAGTCTTCAAAACGTTTGGCTACTCAATAGGGATGTCCTTAGGCCCTGAAAACAATACTACCAATGAGATATAAAATCCCAGTAAATAGAAATATAGTTTAAAGGTTTTCACAAAAGCATTGTTCTCAGCCGGTGCGGTAACCGGAAAAACTGTCCATGGTACCCGCTATTTTCAAAATAATAAATAACATTTGTATATATACAAATATTAACAATAATTGTTCAACAACACATCACAAGCAAGTATGAAAAAATCTCATATATCAAATAATCTCAACATCCTCATATGTCATATGACTTTCAAACTGCACATAACAATGGCGTCCCATTGCTTACCTTACTCATGAAGGTATTTCGATGTCACCTTCTCTTTAGTGACAGTACTCATTTCGATACCAACCATTATAGACTTGTGGTATTACTCATTTTGACACCCCAACGTGTGGCGATGTTACTTTCGATACCCCATCATGGCGGTATTTCATATTTCGACACCCCAATTCATTGGCAGTGTTACTTTCGATACCCCTATCATAGGCTGTATTGCAGCAGACAATATTCAACATATTAACAATTATTTTCGACACCCAAATTCATTTGCAGTGTTACTTTCGATACCCCTATCATAGGCGGTATTGCGGTAGACAACATTCAACATATTAACAGTTATTGAATCATGCCAATATCACAAATATCATCAAATAATGCATATATAGCATGTCAATTCAACCAAGTCACGTATGTATCATATATATCATAGCATCAATTTCAATAATAAACATTTAATTGACAGCAGGAACACTTTAGAAGGAAAACCCCCAAATTTAGAAAATCAGGATTTGACTAAACATATGATTATTTTCCAAAAAACATATTTTTGAAAGCATAACCCAACCCCAAGACAATTTGCACCATGGAAAGGGTGAGAAAGATTATTTCTACTCACCGCTTGAAGACCTCCAAGAATCTCCAAGTGTACCCTATGGCGAATCCTAGATGTCGCCTTCCTCAGTCTTGAATCCCCTTCTCCTTCTCCTTCTTCTTCATCCTCAGTCTTGAATCCCTTTCTCCTTCTCCTTCTTCTTCATCTTGTTGTTGTTGTTGTTGTTGTTGTTGTTGTTGTTGTTATTGTTCTCCTCGAAACTCATTGCTTGTTGTAACCCCATCTCTCAAGCATGAAGATGCTCCACAGCCGTTACTAAGGTGTTTTAGGGTGCAACAAGGTTTCTAGCCGCACTAGGGTGTTAAAAGATGGTATACTTATAGTGTTGCCCTAGTTCCCTATGTTTAAACCTATTTTTAATGCATTTTGACATAGAGCACGGGCGTGCTCTCGATTGGCACGGCCGTGCTAATCAGCGTCAAAGTTTTCGACACGGGCGTGCCAAACAGCGTCAAATTTATCCATTTTCCGACACGGTCGTGCTAATAGTTAGCACGGTGAGGCTCAAACCGTGCTTTACGCAGCATGGGCATGCTGAATATAAGCACGGGCGTGCCAACGCTACAATGACAGATTACAACTTAAAACTTCTCTCTTTTATTCTTTTGGTCAAATCACCACCCTTAAGGTTGAAAGTCAACCATTCTAGGTCTCCCTAACAGTTTATTAATTTTATTTGCTAAGGTTTAATTCTCTTATATTTTAATTCAATTCAAGGGCTTAAAGCATATATTCTAAACCTCTCAAAAACTCTACAATAATCCTCATATTATAATCTCTATTTATTTATTTATTTTTAAGCATGTTACACGGAGTGGACGAGGCTCCACGGTCAAGCATTTATGGAGTCCATTCTTAAGCGTGGGAACGCTTGGATGTGCTAAATCTACACGCTTTAGCATTCTCAGCAGGACCCTTAAGTAGTGTTTCCACTTTCATTTCGTCAGTTTGCATGATTTTTCCTAAGTTTCACGATTGTTGCAGAGCTGAGAGAGGGTCCAGGGTGTTAGAGAGAGAGAGCTTGAGTTTGAGGGACTTTGGAGCTTCAGATTGAGATTCTGACAACAGTGTTGTGATCGTAGCGTCGAAATCCACAACTTCGACCGAACGATTTTTCTATTCGCCAAAGGTCAACTTGAATCTCTAACATGTGTTCTTTGTGTTCTTCGTGTTTCTTCTATTTTCTAACTTTTCTCTTGAATTTTGGGGTTGCCCTAGGGCTAACACTATTGTATATGTGTTGTGTTTGTGATTAGGGCAAAGTTCGCACTCGTTATTGTACGAGTTTTGGGAGCTTGATGCCGCGGCTAGGGAGGAGGTCTACAGTTATTCTTGGTGATGTGATTGCGTGCTTGGTGGTGCCGGTGATCACGTGGAAATTCGTGCCATCATTTCAGGTGGGGAGAAAGAGTATTGCTGTCGTCGGGAAGGCAATAGTAACGTAGATGTTGTTTTTGTTATGTGTAGGGAAGCCCTAAAGACTACTAGAGGTTGAGCCCTGATAAAGTACCTAAATCCGAGGTTTAGTTTACTTTGGGCTAACACTGCTAAGTTTGAACCCTAGGTTAGATAACTGTTGATGGAGGATGAACTGTTTTGCATGACTGCTATGATGCTACTTGTGATAACTGCTACTTGTCTACGTGCCTACATGCCTACATGGTTTATGATATGCCATGCTTGTATGCTGTATTGTTAATGCTACTATTGTTATTGCATTTGTGGTTATGATGTTATGGTTGTGTGCCTAAGTTAAGTTGTTGAGTGGCTGTGAGCCCCCTGTATGAGCGAGTTGATACCATGGACAGTTTTACTGGTGTAATGTGATGTGCTGGTTAAGCTAGAGCTGTGGATCGTGGTGGTGCGTGGCATTGAAGGTTGATCTGCTGTTGAGCGCTTAGGCATGAGGGTCCGGTATCATCTCGTTGAGGTTGTTTGCTACATATCAAAGTTGCTAAGTGGAGAGGCCGTGTGACATGTAGTATGGGTCGCCAATGTCATGCGAGGTTAGTTGTACCTGAGTGCGGGTATGGAGAGCAGAAGGTACGGTCACGTGAGTGACCTTTGGGATGTTGCTGGTCTCGGGAATAATCTACAGTGATGGGTGGGGTTGCTCCCATCATGTCGTGATGCTCGATCCAGTCCGATTTGCCCGACTAATCCCTGCGCTTTTCATGTTCCGGGATAACGTTCCGAGGCAACCAAGACACCCTGGTCCCGGTCTCGAGAGGGGGATGCACTCTTATTGGTCATGGAGAGCGGTGCGGTTTCTTGGACAAACTAACTCCCGTTCGGGTGTGGAGCTTTGTGTTGTGAGATTCGGCTGACATGTTGAATGGGATTAGTATCCCGGTCTAGAGGATTGATCTGAGGGAGAGATTTATGGAGATGGATGCTTGTTGCACGTGTTGACTCGAGAGATGTTTGGCTATGTGAGATATTTGTTCTACTTATTATACTTGTCGTACATGCTACTTGCTATATTTGTTTACTGATCTGCTATTGTCGTACCGATGTGCTTGGCACTCTATTCTTATCTCCCTACTAATTCTCTTGTTGGTTGTTTCCGTTCTTCACTCGCATGAAGACGAGGAACCATCAGCTTTTGACGATGGAACCGAGGAGGCACCCATTCATCATGGCGGCACCGAGGATGCCAATGCTGGGGGAGATCAAGATCATCTACCATGATGACAGGGGGTGGCGTGTGGACCCCTTACTTTTCTGACGGTCTACATAGGGCCAATTAGTCTGCTCATCTGAGGCGGGGCGAGACAGGACAGTCTACCCATTCAGAGAGGACAGTTCCTACCCTTTTCCCAGATGTGGCAGCTGTCGAGACGCCACGGAAAGGACTACACATGGGCAGCGCCAGTGACGTCACACGATTCGAGTCTCACAGGGTTCGTGATGCCACTAGTAGAAAATATGGATTTTACGACCAGATTTAACGTCGGTTAAAAAAACTAAACGTTAACAAATACGCGGTGGCAGAATTGTAAATAATTAACTCATTTAAATCACATTTAATGTCGGTTTATTTTATAACTGACGTTAAAAATGAATTAACTTCGGTTGTCAAATAAATAGACGTTAAAATTAAGGTTTTAACTTCGGTTTTTGAAAACGCAGACGTTAAAAGTTTTAATCAAATTTGAGTAAGACTATTAACGTCGGTTATTTAAATAACCGACGTTAAAAAATTAATTTTAACGTCTGTTTATTTTTTAACCGACGTTAATAGTTTTACTCAAATTTTTTTAACATTATGTCGCGCCCTAGGTATCATTTCTACGCGCACTCACTATAGTTTTCCTTCTACGTTTGAAAAATTCTTGTCTAAGTCTGTCTCTTCTCCGTCGAACCACCACCGTCCCGCCCTAGGTATGCTTCTTCTCCCTTTCTCTTCTTCCTTTCTATTCTCCCTTTTGTCTTCTACATTTCTCATTGAGCTCCTCTTCGCTTTAGGTTTCCCATTACTGTTGCTGCTCTTCTCCTTTCTATTCTCCATTCTCTTCTTCAAGCTGATGCTGCTCCTGCAACAGGTAACCCTGATGAAGTTCAACCCTACTTATGTGATCACAAAAGACATGTCAAGGTAAGAAACCCTCGAATGGTGAAAAGTGGTTGTTGAACATGCATAACTTAAAATGTCATATGTTGGAGCAGATACGACATCAATATGTGTTCCTTTTATACAAAGGAACAAGATAACAAGAGTACCATGCAAAATAGTGGGGTTATGATAGTGGCTGAGGCCATGCACTTCTCTAGTTCAAAAGATACAAATCCAATTATGGCACCGATTTCTTACTTTGGAGTCATTGAAGAGATCTGGTTAGTCGATTACACTAAGTTTACAGTGCCTGTTTTTAAATATAAGTGGGTTGACAGTAAAAGTGGTGTACAAATCGATGAATTAGGATTTACATTGGTAGATCTTGGCAAGGTAGGTCACACGGAAGAGCCTTTCATCATGGCTTCCCAAGCAAAACAAGTGTTTTATATCAATGATCCTTCTAACAAAAGGTGGTCAGTGGTTCTCCAAGGAAAAAGCATGCATCGTAATGATGAAAATCAAGATTCAACTCTTGATATTCTTGAGACTCCTTCTTTTTCAATACATATGCCTACTTTCATTGAGGAAAATGAGGTGGACGATGTACATGCCACTCGTGATGATCATCATGAAGGGATATTGATCTAGCTAAAACTTGGTACTATAGTGTAAGTTATCTTTATCCATGATGTGAGTTTTGTTTTTTAGGGTTATATTGTAATGTTTACAAGAAAGGAATGTCCCTTATGCAATTTTAGTTACCATTTTAGTTACTATATGTGTCATAGACGGGTGGTCATAGACGGGTGGTTATAGACGGGTGCTCATAGATGGGTGGTGATAGACGGGTGATTATAAACGAGTGGTCATAGACGGGTTCTTTCACTCCCCCTCAAGTTGCTTCACATGATATACATGTTATACTAACCTAATTTATTTACATGTCATATTAACCTAATTTATTTATATATGTTATACTAACCTAATTTATTACTTTTTATGTCTAAACAGGTATACACATGACTAATTCAGCAGACATCCCTCATTCACAGGATGAGTCGGTCATGGCTCCGCTAACTGATAGTGTAAGTTTTATTTATACATATAATGTTAATTAAGTAGGCCAATTATATTTTTATTTATCCATGTTAAGCTAAGGTTAATTTATTCATTTTTGGTCTAAACAGGCATCACACAGGGCTGATTCAGCAGCGTCGGGTAGTCAACCTACCCAAAAAAGGGGTAGAAAAGCCACAACTTTGAAAAGTTTGTCCAGATCCAGTTTTAATAACCAGAGGCTTGAGATTGAGTTTGATAGTCGCCTGGAGCCCATGGGACCCTATGCTAAGAAATTCACCAGTTTTGTGGCTTTGGAAGCTAAAACTCATACTAGCATTTTGTTTGATGATTGGGATCACGTACCGCAGACTGTGAAGGATCAGATTTGGGAGTCAATCACGGTATTTTTCAATGATCTCTTTGTTTGTATTTACATTATTTAAGCATATAATATATGATCCATGCATTACTAATTCCTCCTTCTTGTTCTATAATTAATGTAGATCACATGGACCGTGCCGAATACTCCTGAACATCAGACAAAATGGCTTCAACTTAAGGCTAAGCGTTGGATGGGATTTAAGTCTTTTCTGGGTAATAAGTACATATTTGGAGAGAAGATCGATAAATCTCCTCTTGATGTTTACTCGTTCCTTGATAAGGATACGTGGGATAGATTTGTTTTAAGGCGAGCCGGTCCTGAGTTTTTGGTTAAAAGGGAAAAGGGTAAGGCGAGTCAGGCGAAGAATGTCCACCCCCACACCATGTCTCAAGGTGGGTATAGATTGGTGGAGAAGAAGTTGATGGATGAGAAGTTAAGAAAGAGGGAGGAGAAGTTGAAAGAGCGGGTGGAAGCAGGAGAAGAAGTATGTGAAATTGTTGATCCTCCATCTCCACCCCCACGTGAGGAAACATGGGTGGAAGGACGAAAGACGAAATCTGGAAATTTTAAAGTTGAAGCCACATGCATTGTTGCTGAACAGATTGTAAGTAACAAATTAAACATACTATATTTCTACTTGTAATTGTAACACATTGTCTTACACATTTTTTAAAAATTGTGTCTTTGGAGGAGGAGCTGAAGGAACAAAGCTCGCAAGGGTCCTTCATTCCACAGGGACGATCAGATATCTTGGTCGTTGCTCTAGGGAAAGAAGATCACCCTGGTCGTGTTCGTGGTGTTCCAGGGACGGTGGGCATTAAGAAATTTCATGGAACATGCGGGTCACGTAGGCGGGTCGAGCAGCAGATCAATAAGGAGGAGCTTACAGAAGACGTTAAACAAGATGTTATCTCCGACCTAACTTTTAGACAAGAGCTTATGTTTTCACTTCTAAAGGACCCCACTTTCACGCAAACGCTTTTGAAGGAGTTTTCATCAAGGCAATCCCAAGAAGTTGCCCAACCTTGACATATGGAGGTGGATTTGTCGAAGCAGGAGTTGGAGTTGGAAAAGCGGGAGTTGGAGTTGTCCCTGGTATTCATAATCATTCTCAGTTACTTATGTTTTCTTTATTCTCAATCTCAATTACTTATGTTTACGGTATTCTCAATTACTTATGTTTTCTTTATTTACAATATTGAAGCCGAAGTCGAAGCCGGTAACGCATCTTCAGTCTCCGTTAGCTCGTCTGTTTGCATTTGGTTTGGATCATGGTAATGATATTTTTGTAATTCTGATGGAACACGATGGCTTTGTGGTAGAACCTCATCTATGCATCGCTGGTGACGATATTGGTCAATTTTGCACTGATGGTGAATGGATAGCCTCTACAATTCTAAGTATTTGGTGCACGTAAGTACATTTTGTGACCTTATATATATTGCATAAGGTATTAAAATTTTATAAATTATTTCAATATATTACGTAATTAACATCAACTTATTGCATATCTTAGGTATCTGCATCGCTAATTACTTGAGAGGGGCAGCGATCATGTTTATGGATTCTTAGACCCCACCGTCACCCTTGGTAATTTCATGACTGATCACGCTAAAGTCAGTGCATACATGCATATCCTAATGGAAAGAAGTCGGAAACAAATATATATAACACCATTTGTAAGGAATGGCCATTGGCAGATGCTCCTACTTATTCCTAGCAAGCATATTGTTGTCTTCTTCTGCTCGTGTCACTTTGATCCGGTGAAGGAGGTGGTGGCCTCAATCAATACGTACGTAAACTTTTATTTAATGTAATTTAATTTTGTAAAATTTGATTTTATTTTATAAACATATAATTGACAAGAATATTTTGTTTATCATAAAGCTATGAAGGCATGTAGCATTTCTTATGCAAATGGGAAAAGTAGATCTTCCAAGTCAAAATCAAATCCTGATTGGTATATCATAAAGGTTAGCAGTTTATTAATAGTAATTATTATTACTATTATTACTATCATCATCATTACTATCTATACATTAACTTGATATCCAATTTCATATTCATTTGTAGTCTCGTAGACAAATACAAAGTTGGGAGTGTGCTTACTATGTGATGTTTCATATGTTGAACATTGTCTCAGCATCCATTATTGACGGATGGACGCAGGTAATTAATTTTTAGGTTCATATCTTAGGTATTTTGTTTTTGTTGATAACTTAATTTAATGTTGAGTTTATTTGAACTTGTGCAGGCTTTCAGTGATCAGTCTCCTGTCCCTAAACAAGAAATCAAAGACTTGAGAGTGCGTTTTGCAACCTTCTTTTTTAAATATGCTGCAGAGAAAAGAGTAGAAAATATAGATCCTGCATACTTAGTAGAGAATGATGATTAGTTTATATATGTATGAATTGAGCATGTATAGAATTCTGAATTGTACTGACTAGCTTAGAGAGAATTCTGAATTGTACTAACTAGTAGCTTAGAGAGAACTCTGCATTGTAGTCTGGACCAGTGATGTTGAGTAAATAATGTTGCAAGATCTATATATTCTGGAATAGTATTGAGTAATTATGCAAAATTCTGTATTCTGGAAATTCTGGTTGTAATTTGTAGAATTTTGCAGGGAGCTGGGAACTAAATATGACTGGTATTATAAAAAAAAAAAATTAACTTATAACGTCGGTTTTTAATATAACCGACATTAATATAACTTTTAACGTCGGTTATTTAAAACACAACTTTTAACGTCGGTTATTTATAAAACTGACATTAAAAGATTTTTAATTTTACAAATATATATACTTTGAACGTCCAGTCTCTAGTTAACAGACCTTAAAAGTTTAACGTCTGTTTTTTTTTTTTATTAACCGATGTTAAAATAATATATTTAACGTCAGTTCATAACCGATGTTAAATATCACACTTTTAACGTCTGCTATATTAACGTCTAGATGTAAATCGACGTTAAAAGTCGATTTTAACAGACGTTAAAAGTGCTTCGTGCACTAGTGTGCGAGGACAGCGGAGGAGGACAAAGCAGTACTTGAGAACCTAGCGGAGGCGTAGGGTGGTAGTGTTCAGCTCGTCATCCGAGTACAAGCCTTTGGTGGTTTATAGGCGTACTCACGGTGAGGGCCAGGGTAATTTAGGGCATTCGCACCATTGATCGTGGGAACCTGCATGTGCGTCTAGGCTGTGAGCTGAGCACTTTATATGTATTTTTGAGTGATGGGCGGGTAGTGCTAGTGAGCTGTGGGTGCTCTTTTTTTCTTTTCGGATATATATGTTTTCACCTTTACAGTTTCATTGTACAGTCACTTGTATATATATAGTATTTCAATGCTCTATTGATGGCACTAGGTTTATGCATGTTAATATATATAGCTATCTTTACCTGCGCTTTACTCTGATTCCTTTGCCTTTTCCGTATGCGCTGTATGTGTTATCATGTTTGCTTCCACTACATTTCTTGAATAATGCGCTAACGCTATAATATGGTTAATGTATAATACAAGCTTGAGACTAATGGGATTATCTTACGTAGGTGGGGTCGTCTCATTTTGGTGGTATCAGAGCATTGTGAATGTTCTAAGGCTAATGGGACGACTTCATGTATGTGGGGTTATCTCATCATTATGATATTAGAGTAGTTTGGTTCTATAAAAGACTGTGGAAGTCTGGACCATTACTGCGAGTCTAGGAAGTGTACTGGCTTTGATGGTTGATACTCATGTTTTATCAACTCTGTCTAGGTTTGGGTAGAGTGTCCGATGCGCGAGTTATCGAAGTGTGATAACTGTTTTATTCATAAGGCATATATATGATATGTTTAACTGTTAAGTGCTATGGTATATCTTAAGAATCGGAATTGATAGCTCCTTTTTACAAGAAGCTAAATGGCCTGTGGACGAGATGCAAGAGGAGGTAGGCCGACTACGAACAGAGATAACAACAACAACGGTGACCACTCTGAAACTGGAAGTTGTGGTGATACATCGGAAGCGATGAGAGCTATGAGAGATCTAGATATTGCAATGCTACAGCAGACATAACAGACTGCTCAGTTTATGCAGCGACAAGAGGACTGAGAAGCTAGACAAAGCCAATTGCATGTTGTTAGGGGAGACGAGGCTGTGGACACGTGTCTCAGTGCTTTCATGAAAGGAAACCCTCCTCATTTTCATGGAGAGTGTAACCCTGAAACAGCTGAGATGTGGCTACAAGAGGCGGAGAAAGTGTTCATGGCTATACAATGCAGAGAGGATAGGAAGGTTACCTATGTTGCGTTCATGCTGGTAGGTGCAGTGGAAGCTTAGTGGAAGAACAAGCTCAGATTTTTGGAGATAGAAGTAAGTCTGAAGCAAGAGTAGATATCAGTGGGTGACTATGCAATCTGCAACGAGGCATTGCTCAAGTTTTCACAATTCTACCAAGTCCATCCAGATGAGGAGTGGGTCTGCAGAAGATTTGAGGATGGGTTGTGGCCTAAGTTGAAGAGAACGATGCTACCCTTCAGCATTAGGTCATTCCCCGAGTTAGTGGAGAAGTGCACAGTCTTAGAAGGGCATGATCGAATAGGGGCAGTCTTACTGCAAGCTAGAAGTGGTGGACCGGTTCGCAGCGACAGTGGCCAGAGAGGCAAGGGTGGTAGATTCCAACAGAGGGCGAGATCATATGATCGCCCAGCTCATACAATGTCAACCACAGAGGCAATAGTTCAATCCAGGGACAACAAGAGATCCGAACATGTTGCCGATGCGGGGTACTGCATTTGATAAAGAACTGCCCAAGGACCCATCATATCAGATGCTTTAACTGTAACCAGATGGGTCACTATGCATCAGACTGCAAGCTCGAAGTCAGTAGAAGGGCTCAATTTCAACAACCGAGCAGAAGAGCTCAAAGTATTGGTGCTAGATCACAAAGTACAAGCCAGTAGAGTAGCCAACAAACCACCAGACGAGTGTTTGCCGTTAGGGGATCTAAAACCTCTCGATGCCCTGATCTGATACAGGATAAATGTATAGTCTCAGGTAAACTTCTATCTGTGATTCGGGGGCTACACATTCATTTATGTCGATAGAGTGCATGGACCATCTAGGGTTATCTGTTTCTTCGCTACCTTATGGCCTTACTGTTTCTACACCTACGGGTGAATCCTTAACCACTCTGTTTGTATGTCGAAAGTGCCCTATCGTAATAGAGAATTGAACTTACTTTGTTGAATTTGTCTGTTTGCCTATGCAATAGATAGATGTTATTCTAGGCATGGACTGACTTTCAACCAACCATGTTCAGTTAGACTGTTCAAACAAAACCCTTCGTTTCTCATAGCGATCTAGATTGATGCCTGCCAACGAGAGTATTCCGACGGGTCAACAATCAAAGGAGTGCGTGGTGTTGTTCTCTTTGGAAGCTAAGAAAACTCCTAGTGTGGGAGGTTTGCCTATTGTGCGTGAGTTTCCTGAAGTGTTTCCCGATGATGCTCCTGGACTGCCACCAGAGAGAGAAGTAGAGTTTACTATAGAACTTGCACCGGGGACTGGGCCTATTTCTATAACATTGCATCAGATGTCTCCGGTGGAGTTGGCGGAGCTTAAGAAACAGATGAATGAGATGCTAGGCAAAGAGTTCATCAGACCTAGTGCTTCTCCGTGGGGAGTGCCAATGTTGTTTGTGAAGAAGAAGGACGGGAGCTCGAGGTTAAGTGTGGACTATCGTCATCTGAATAAAGTGACGATAAAGAACAAGTACCCTTTGCCGAGGATAGATGATTTGATTGCCCAGTTGAAGGAAGCAACTGTGTTTTCTAAGATAGATCTGCAATCTACATACCATCAAATCCGGGTGAAGAAGGAGGATGTGTCGAAGACTGCTTTTAGGAGTTGGTATGGTCACTATGAGTACTTAGTTATGCCCTTCAGGGTAACTAATGCTCCAGCTGTGTTCATGGATTATATGAATAGGCTCTTCCGACTGTTCCTCGACAAGTTTGTTGTCGTGTTCATCGACAACATTCTTATTTACTCTTCAAGTAAAGAGGACCAGCAAGAGCATCTTCAGGTGGTGCTGTGAGTGTTAAAGGATCGACAGTTGTATGCTAAGCTATCAAAATGCGAGTTCTGGTTAGAGGAAGTGAAGTTCTTAGGCCATGTGATCAGCAAGGAAGGAATCGCAGTGGATCCTGCGAAGGTCAAGGCTGTAGTGAGTTGGGAAAGCCCTAAGTCTGTAAGCGAGGTGTGGAGCTTTCTTGGTTTAGCGGGCTACTATCGAAGGTTTATCGAACGATTCTCAAAGATTACGTTGCCTATGACGCTGTTGACGAGAAAGGGGAAGGCGTTTTAGTGGTCAGAGGCCTACGAGCAGAGTTTTCAGGAGCTGAAGAGGAGGTTGACCACATCATCGTTGTTGGTTTTACCAGATCCTTTTGGACGATTCGATGTATACTGTGATGCATCTTATTAAGGTTTGGGATGTGCGCTCATGCAAGAAGGAAAAGTGGTGGCGTATGCCTCCAGGCAGTTGACAATACATGACAACACATGGTGTATGCCTCCATTAAATATATGGAGACACTATCTGTATGGTGCTAAATTCAGTGTATTTAGCGACTATAAGAGCTTGAAGTATCTGTTTAACCAAAGAGAGTTGAACATGAGGCAGCGAAGGTGGATGGAATTCATAAAGGAGCTAGAGCTGTTAGAGGCGTTTATAGATTTGAATCTTGATACGGAAATCGTCGAGGATAGGTTGAATCTTGGGATGATTAAAGTAACTAGCGATTTCCTGGATCTTTTATGGAAGAAGCAAGCTGAGGATAAGTACCTCGAGAAAGTGAACCGGTTAATAGAAGAAGATAAGATTTCAGAATTCAACAGAGGTACTGATGATCTGCCTAGGTTTAGTGAAAGGGTTTGTGTGCCAGTGGATAGCGAGGTTAAGAAATGATCTTGGGGGAAGCATACAAGAGCAAGCTGAGTTTTCATCCGGGGGCTACCAAGATGTACTAGGACTTGAAGAAGCTGTTCTGGTGGCTAGGGATGAAGAAAGAGGTGGCGGAGTATGTCCTAACCTGCTTGGTGTGTCAGAAAGCAAAGATTGGACACGAAAAGCAAGCAAGGTTGTTGCAATTGGTAGATGTCCCAAAATGGAAGTGAGATAGCATTGCCATGGTCTCTGTTTCTGGGTTGCCGAGAACTCAGAAAAGGTGTGATGTAATCTGGGTAATCATTGACAGGTTAACGAAGTGTACGCATTTCTTGCTTATCCACTAGGGTTATTCCTTGGAAAGGTTGACTAAGATTTACATCAAGGAGGTTGTGAGGCTTCCTAGGGTACCTTTGAGTATAATTTTGGATCGTGATCCGAGATTCACGCCAAGGTTTGGAGGAGCTTGAACAGTGCTATGGGAACCAAGTTAAGTATGAGTTCTGCTTATCATCCTCCAACGGATGGTCAGTCTAAATGAATAATTCAATCATTGAAGGATCTCTTAAGAGCGTACGTGTTGTAGAACACGAGGAGTTGGGACGAGTTCCTTCCATTGATCGAGTTTACTTACAACAACAATTTCCATTCAAGTATTGGCATGGCGCCATACAAGGCACTGTATGGACGGAAGTGCAGGAGTCCATTGTATTGGTTTGAGACTAGAGAAAGCCAACTTTTAGGTCCAGAGTTGGTACATTAAACAACGGAACAATTCCAAGTGATACGGGAAAAGATGAAGGCTGCAAGGTATAGACAAAAAAGTTATGCCGACAAGAGGAGGAAACCCCACAAGTTCCAAGAGGGAGACCATGTCTTCATGAGAGTTACCCAAGAGCTGGAATGGTTAGGGTAATCAAATCTAGAAAGCTTACACCTAAATTCATAGGATCGTTTCATATTCTTCACCGAATCGGTACCGTAGCCTACCAGATAGCCTTACTGTCAAATCTGTCAAACCTACATGATGTCTTTCACGTCTCTCAATTCAGAAAGTATTACCCTGATCCATCACACGTGTTAGAGCCCGAATCAATCCAACTGAAAGAGAACCTTAAGTATGAGGCTTTACTAGTACGGTTAGTGGATTAAAGGATCAATGAACTGCGCGGCAAGCATATTCCTCTGGTAAGAGTGGAGTGGGACTCGGTGACTGGTGATTCAACGTGGGAGCGCGAAATTGAGATGCGCCAGAGTAACCCTTTCTTGTTTACTAGTATGCGAAAGAAATTTCAAGGACCAAATTTTCTTTAAGGGGGGTGATAATGTAACATCCTGATTTCCTGTAACTATAATCGTATTGGTTAATCTCGATTAGGGATTTTATTGCTTGACTGAATGGTTTGGTGTTAGTTTAAGACCTAGTGGGAAGTTTAGGAATAGGCTTGAATCTTGTTGGATGTGCCCAGTTATAACACGAGAAACTGGGGAAGTCAGGAGTTTGGCAGGCCCTTCCCAGCTGAGCAGCACGCTCAAGTGTGGCAAGAGTGCACGCTCAAGCGTGCCAATGCTTAGACGTTGGCATGTTGCATGCTTAAGTGTGCTGAGTGTGTTTGCCAGCTGGTGTGAATCTTGACGCATGTGGGACACATGTCAGGCCGGGGAGAAGGCAGAGTGGACGAGACTCCACGCTCAAGCGTGGAAGGAACCCACGCTTAAACGTGGGAATGCTTGGACGTGCTAAATCTGCACGCTTAAGTGTTCTTAACAGGACCCTTAAGTGGTGTTTCCACTTTCATTTCCTCACTTTGCACGATTTTTCCTAAGTTTCACCATTGTTGTAGAGCTTAGAGAGGGTCCAGGGTGTCAGAGAGAGAGAGAGCTTGAGTTAGAGGGACTTAGGAGCTTCGGATCAAGATTCTGACAACGTTGTTGTGATCGTAGCGTCGAGATCCACAACTTCGGCCGAACGATTTCTCGATTCCCCAAAGGTAAACTCGAATCCCTACCACGCTTTCTTCGTGTTCTTTGTGTTTCTTCGAGTTTCTACCTTTTCTCTTTGAGTTTTGGGGTTGCCCTAGGGCTAACACTATTGTATATGTGTTGTGCTCGTGATTAGGGCAAAGTGCATGGTCGTGATTGTAAGGGTTTTGGGAGCTTGAGGTCGCGGCTAGGGAGGAGGTCCGTGGCTGTTCTTGGTGCTATGGTTGCGTGCTTGGTGGTGCTGGTAATCGTGTGGAAATTCGCACCATCATTTCAAGTTGGAGGAAATAGTACTGCTGTCGTCAGGAAGCCAAGAGTAGCATAGATGTTGTTTTTGCTATATGTAAGGAAGCCTTAAACCCTACTAGAGGTTGAGCCCCGATAAAGTACATAAACCCTAGGTTTAGTTTACTTTGGGCTATCACCGCTAAGTTTGAACCCCATGTTAGATAAATGTTGATCGAGGATGAACTGCTTTGCATGATTGCTATGATGCTACTTGTGATAACTGCTACTTATCTACGTGCCTACATGCTGTGAGTCCTGTATGAGCGAGTTGATACTGTTGAAGATTTTACTGCTGTGATGTGATGTGCTGGTTAAGCTGGAGTTGTGGCTTGTGGAGATGCGTGGCATCAAAGGTTGATCTGTTGTTGAGCGCTTAGGCGTGAGGGTCCAGTATCATCTCGTTGAGGTTGTTTGATACATATCATAGTTACAAAGTGGGCCGTATGACAGGTAGTATGGGCTGCCAACATCATGCGAGGTTATTTGTACCTATGTGGGTACGAAGAGTGGAAGGGGCGGTCAAGTGAGTGACCTTGGGGATGTTGCCAGTCTCTGGAATAATCTACAGTGACGGGTGGGGTTGCTCCCATCGTGTTGTGATACCCGATCCAGTCCGGTTTGCCCGACTAATCCCTAAGCTTTCCACGTTCCAGGATAACGTTCCGAGGCGGCCAAGACATCTCGATCCCGAGCTCGAGAGGGGGATGCACTCTTATTGGACAGGGAGAGCGGTTCGGTTTCTTGGACAAACTAACTCATGTTCCGGTGTGGAACTTAGTGTTGTAAGATTCGGCTGACATACTGCATGGGATTAGTATCCCTGTCTAGAGGATTGATCTTAGGGAGAGATATATGGAGATGGATGCTTGTTGCATGTGTTGACTCAAGAGATGTTTGGCTGTGTGAGATATCTGTTCTACTTGTTATAATTGCTGTACATGCTACTTGTTATATTTGTTTACTGCTCTACTATAGTCGTACCGATGTGCTTGGCACTGTATTCTTATCACCTTACTGTTTCTCTTATTAATTGTTTCCGTTCTTCGCTCGCGTGAAGACGAGGAGCCATTAGCTTTTGATGATGGACCCGAGGAGGCACCCTTTCATCACAGCGGCACTGAGGATACCGGTGCTGGGAGATTGAGATCATCTACATGATGACAGGGGGTGGCTTGTGGACCCCTCTACTTTTCTGATGGTCTACACAGGGCCGATCAGTCTGCTATTCAGAGGCAGGAATTCAAATAGAAAGGATGTTTTGGGGCCTTACAGAGTCATCCAGTTCCTACCCTTTTCCTAGATGTGGCAGTCGCCCAGACGCCACAAGAGGGACTACACATGGGTAGCGCCAACAACGTCACACGCTTCCAGATGTTGAGGGTTCATGTTGTGAGGATAGCGGAGGAGGACAGAGCAGTACTTGAGGACCTACTAGAGGCGTCGGGTGGTTTTGTCCAGCTCATCATCTGAGTACGAGCCTTTGGTGGTTTATGGGCGTACTCACGGTGAAGGCCAGGGTAGTTCAGGGCACCCGTACCACTGATAATGAGAGCCTGCCAGTGCGTCTAGGCTATGAGCTGAGCGCTTTATATGTATTTTTGAGCGATGGCCGAGCAGTGCTGGTGAGCTGTGAGAGCTTTTTTGTTTATTTTTGTTTGTATATGTTTTTACCTTTACAGTTTCATTGTACAGTTGCTTGTATATATACAGTAATTCAGTGCCCTACCGATGGGGCTATGTTTATGCATGTCAAAGTATATAGCTATCTTTACCCGCGCTTTACTCTGATTGCTTTGCCTTTTCTGTATGCGTTGTATGTGTTATCATGTTTGCTTTCGCTACATTTCTTGAATAAAGCGCTAACGGTATAATATGGTTAAGGTATGGATAATAATCTATGCTTAGGACTAATGGAATTATCCTACATAAGTGGGATCGTCTCATTTTGGTGGTATCAGAGCATTATGAATGTTCTGAGGCTAATGGGATGATTTCATATATGTGGGGTTGTCTCAAAGCACATAGTAATCGATTACTATCCAAAAGTAATCGACTACCTACCCCTAAACACAAACGCGTAGTCTCCGACTTAAGGAAGTAATCGACTATTTTTTCAATAGTAATCGATTACTTTTCAAATTTTTAGTGATAAATAGTCATTTCTCTCTCTCTCTCTCTCTCTTCCTTGCTTCTTCTTCTTCCTCGCAACTCTCTCTCTAAAACCAGAAAAACCCACTTGTCAAAACTCAATTTTTAGGCTTTCAAATTGTGTTTTCCAACCCATAACCATATTATAATTCATCTCTTAAACATTTCAACTAAAAATGTGATCTCTAAACCTCCAATATAAAAAATCCCTCTTTCCAACCCTAAAATCCATTTTTAGACCTCCAAGCTTCATATTCAGATTTCAATGGCACCCAAAAAGAACACAAAAGGTGCCTCCATCAAATGAAGATTTTCCAACTGCACAAGGAACATCTAGAACAAGAAAAATGGCTTCAAATAAGAAAGGAGAAGTGAGACAACCCGCTGTCCCATTAAAGAACCTAAGAAAGATATGCTGGTGTAAGCCCTAGTGGCCAATTGATTTATTAGATTTTCATTTGTATCATGACTATGATTCATATCATTTTTTATATAAGGAATTTCAGTTTATTATGTTATCTCTTTTGTACTTAATAAAGTCCTGAGAATGGTAAGTTTATTTCAATACAACATCAAGTGTGACTTGATGGTGAGACCCTATTGAATATTAGAACACTATTCTTAAAATATCCACAGTCAAGTATACTTGTTATTTAGGATAATAATAATACATCGAGACTATTGTCTGAGTAGACTGATAACCACATCTCACGGGTTATGGATATGAGATATCAAGTCTTCACATAGGTATAAAAATTAGAGTAATATTCATATTGGATTGACCCACAATGAGAACGCCACATAATTGTTATGTAAGTGTCATAAGCGCTTCTCATGGCGACCATAGTGAAGTAGTCCTTAGACTTGAAGTCACTACGATTCCTACATGTGGAGTTGTAGGCTTTAATGCTATCAAACGTTATCCTATCATAAAGGTAGTCATTGAGCCTGCAATTAATCATGTTGAGGGATGTGAGTGACGTAGATAGGATTCGTCCCTCCTACATAATAGGAGAAATGTCATGGGCCTCTCGATAGAGTGAGATGTGAAAATGCATGGCCATGTTGAAATGGACCAATATGAGATATTGGGCCCGTTTGTGATTACACATGCACTCGGAGATTAAGGAACATATAATTGAACGTTGCAAGGATGACAAGTTCATGTCTTGTGTTCAATTATGACATATGGACGAAGGGATATTTACTACACACTAAATTGATTGCAACAAGGTTAAAATCGAATCACCGATTTTCTCATAAATTGGGTAGTAGTGATGCATTGCCAAATGCCGTTCATTGTTTATAATATTTGATATTATAACTAATATGTGATATTATTATAATATTTAATATTATTGTCAATTTAGTGGGAACCTATAGGGTCACACGTATAGAGTAAATAGTTGGACACGAATTAATTAAATAAATATGATTTAATTAATTAATTCCATTTTGGGCTTGTAGTGTACAAGCCCATCAGGGTTATGGTATGTAGGGTGAAGTAGCGGTACTCTTTAAATAGATAACATGTCTCTTTCACCGCTTACACTAGACATACTTTACATCGTGCCAAATCATGTAGTCGTCAGCTAGTACAAGATGTATTCCTCCAACGAACATTTGCTTGTGTGGACTAGCACTGGTGATTTGGAGCACGCTTCAAGGATTGTTTTGAAAGCACACTTCAAGAGGTAAACATAACAACTTTTATGTGATTCATGTTTGTAATGCACGATCCATGGGGTTTGGTTTTCTTCCGCCTTGAGACATGATTTTAAAAGAGGATTCTCTCATGAAAACCCAACAGTGGTCTCAGAGCATATGGTCAATATTACCTTGAATCCTAAGTGCTTGTTTGCCTTGGTTGATTAAATGATTTATGCTTTGAATGTGATTCAATTTTATGCATGTTATCGTTTTATGAACATATGTATGTTCTTGGCATTCTTGATATCCTCTTCATGAGCACATGATTATTCTTTGAGAAATCTTGTTTTTAATCTACATATATGATATATGTATTTTAAAGACATATTCTTTTTTAAATTGATTTCCTTTTTGATATGGTAAATCTATAGATTTGAAATTGATTGCCTTTTTATTTGGTAAATCTATAGATTTTAAATTGATTTCTTTTTATTTGGTAAATCTTTAGATTTGAAATTGATTTCCTTTTGATTTGGTAAATATTTAGATTTGAAATTGATTGCCTTTTTATTTCGTAAATCATTAGATTTGAAATTGATTTCCTTTTGATTTGGTAAATGTTAGAGTAAAGCACCCCTGAAAACCAGAAACCACAAATGTAGCATCCCGATTTTCTGTAACTCTAATCGAGCTGGTTAATCTCAATTAGGGTTTTGGATGCTTTTGTGAATTGTTATGTGCTAGTTTAAGACCAAGTTGGAAGCTTAAGAATAGGCTTGAACAAGGTTGGAAGTGCCTCAGGTGTTAAACGAGAAACTGTGGAAGTTAGAGGTTTGGAAGGCTCTTCCCAGCTGAGCAGCACGCTCAAGCGTGGGAAGGGTCCACGCCCTAGCGTGCCAACGCTCAAGTGTTGGCCTGTTGCACGCTTAAGTGTGATGAGTGCATTTGCTAGCTGGTGTGCTTTTTGACGCATGTGCTACACATGTCAAGCCAGGGTGAAGGCGGAGTGTACAAAGTTTCATGCTCAAGAGTGGAGGGAACCCCACGCTCTGGAGGTCCATGCTAAAGCGTGCTCAGCAGGATGCTCCAAGTGATGTTTTATCTTCACTTTCAGTTAGCCTCATTCTCAACTCTTCAAGCTCGAAGTTCTGTAAGGTAGAAAGAGAGGCTCTGGTTTCTATTGTGAGAAAGTGAGTGTTTGAGGCGAACGAAGTACCGAAACGCGATTCCGACCACAGAGCTGTGATCGCGGCTAAGTTATCTACGACTTTGATGGATTCGTTTCTCCGTTCGCCAAAGGTAAACTAGAATCCCAACCACATGTTATTCGTGTTCCTAATGGTTCTTCGAGTCTTTATCTTTCTCCTTTAACTTTAGAGTTGTCCTAGGGCTAACACTATTTAATATGTGTTGTGTTTATCGACGACATCCTTGTATACTCTTCGAGTAGAGAGGAACACCAAGAGCATCTAAGGGCGGTACTGTAAATTCTAAAGGATCGGCAGTTGTATGCTAAACTGTCGAAGTACAAGTTTTGGTTGGAGGAGTTCAGTTTCTAGGCCATGTGATCAGTAAGGATGGGATCGCAGTTGATCCTGTGAAAGTTGAGGCCGTAGTGAGTTGGGAAAGCCCTAAGTCTATAAGCGAGGTGAGAAGCTTTCTTGGTTTAGCGTAGCTACTATCGGAGGTTTATTGAGAGATTCTCTAAAGTTGCATTACCTATGACGCAGCTAACGAGAAAGGGGAAGACGTTTGAGTAGTCAGAGGCTTGCGAGCAAAGTTTCCAGGAGCTGAAGAGAAGACTGACCACATCACCAGTGTTGGTGCTACCAGATCCATTAGGACGATTTGATGTATACTTTGATGCATCTTATCAAGGCTTGGGATGTGTGCTCATGCAAGAAATAAAAGTGGTGGCGTATGCCTCCAGGAAGTTGAGAGTACATAAGCGAACTACGCAACGTATGATCTGGAGTTGGCTGCGATAGTGTTTGCATTGAAGATATGGAAACATTATCTTTATGGTGCTAAATTCAGTGTGTTTAGTGACCATAAGAGCCTGAAGTACCTGTTCAACTAGAGAGAGTTGAACATGAGGCAGCGGACGTGGATGGAATTCATAAAGGACTATGAATTCGACCAGCAATACCATCCAGGTAAGGCGCATGTAGTAGCGGATGCGCTCAGTAGGAAATCCTTACACGTGTCTGCAATAATGGCAAAGGAGCTAGAGCTGTTAAAGGCATTTAGAGATCTGAATCTTGGAGCGGAAATAGTCGAGGATAAGTTGAATCTTGAGATAGTTAGAGTAACTAGCGATTTCCTGAAACTTTTATGGAAGAAGCATGCTGAGGATAAGTACCTCGAGGGTGTGAATCAGCTGATAGAAGAAGGTAAGACTTCGGAATTCAGAAGAGGTACTGATGGTCTGCTTAGGTGTGGTGATCAAATTTGTGTGCTAGCGGATAGAGAAGTTAAGGATAAGATCTTGGAGGAAGCATGCAAGAGGATGATGTGTTTCCATCTGGGGGCTACCAAGATGTATCAGGACCTGAAGAAGCTGTTCTAGCGGCCGAGGATGAAGAAAGAGGTGGCGACGTATATCCTGACCTGCTTGGTGTGTCAGAAAGCGAAGATTGAACACCAGAAGCCAGCAGGGTTGTTGCAATCGCTGGATGTCCCGGAATGGAAGTGGGATAGCATTGCCATGGACTTTGTTTCTGGGTTGCCGAGAACTCAGAAAAGGTGTGATGCAGTCTGGGTGATCATTGACAGGTTGACGAAGTATGCTCATTTCTTACCTATCAACCAGAGTTACTCTCTGGAGCGATTGACTCAGATCTACATCAAGGAGGTTGTGAGACTGCATGGAGTACCATCAAGTATTGTTTTGGATCGTGATCCAAGGTATACCTCAAAGTTTTGGAGGAGCTTACACAGTGCAATGGAAACTAAGCTAAGTATGAGTTCTACTTATCATCCTCAAATGGATGATCAGTCTGATCGAACAATTCAGTCATTAGAGGACCTCTTGAGAGTGTACGTGTTGGAGAACATGGGAAGTTGGTACGAGTTCCTTCCATTGATCGAGTTTACTTATAACAACAGTTTCCATTCAAGTATTGGCATGGCGCCATACGAGGCACTGTATGGACGTAAGTGTAGGACTCTATTGTGTTGGTTTGAGACTGAAGAAAGTTAGTTGTTAGGTCCAGAGCCCGTACAACAAACAGCGGAACAAGTTCGTAAGATACAGGAGAAGAAGAAGATTGCAAGGGATAGCCAGAAAAGCTATGCCGACAAGAGGAGAAGACCCTTGGAATTTCAAGAGAGCGACCATGTCTTCATGAGAGTTACCCCAAGAGCTGGAGTGGGTAGGGCAATCAAATCCAGAAAGCTGACACCTAAATTCATAGGACCGTTTTAGATTCTTCGACGAATTGGCCCTATATCCTATCAGATAGCTTTGCCACCAAATTTGTCGAATTTCCACGACGTCTTTCACGTCACTAAACTCAGAAAGTACCAACCTGATCCATCACACATGCTAGAGCTCGAATCAATCCAACTGAGGGAGAACCTTGAGTACAAGGCTTCACCTGTTAGGATTGTGGATAGAAGGATCAAGGAACTGTGCGGCAAGCACATTCCGTTAGTCAGAGTGGAACAAAATCCGGTGACTGGGGATTCAACATGGGAACGTGAAGATGAGATGCGCCAGAGTCATCCTTATCTGTTCACAGGTATGCGGGGAAAATTTTGGGGACGAAATTTTCTGTAAGGGGTTGTTAATGTAACATCATGATTTTCTATAACTCAAATCGAGCTGGTTAATCTCGATTAGGGCTTTGGATGCTTGTGTAAATTGTTATGTGCTAGTTTAAGACCTAGTTGGAAGCTTAGGAATAGGCTTGAACAAGGTTGGAAGTGCCTAAGGTGTTAAATGAGAAACTATGGAAGTCAGAAGTTTGGAAGGCTCTTCCCAGCTGAGCAGCACGCTCAAGCGTGGGAAGGGTGCATGCCCTAGCGTGCCAACACTCAAGCGTTGCCATGTTGCAGGCTCAAGCATGCTGAGTGCCTTTGCCAGTTGGTGTGCTTTTTGACGTGTGTGCTACAAGTGTCAGGCCAAGGTGAAGGCGGAGTGGACAAGGTTCCACGCTCAAGCGTGGAGGGAACCCCAGGCTCAAGTGTGGGCACGCTCAAGCGTGCTGGAGGTTCATGCTAAAGCGTGCTCAGCAGGATGCTCCAAGTGAATTTTTCTCTTCAATTTCATTTAGCCTCATTCTCAACTCTTCAAGCTCGAAGTTCTACAAGGTAGAGAGAGAGGCTCTGGTTTTTAGTGAGAGAAAGTGAGTGTTTGAGGCGATCGAAGTGCCGAAACGCGATTCCGAGTACACTACTATGATCGCGGCTAAGTTATGTATGACTTTGACGGATCCGTTTCTCGATTCGCCAAAGGTAAACTCGAATCCCTACCACGCGTTCTTCGTGTTCTTCGTGGTTCTTCGAGTCTTCACCTATCTCCTTTAACTTTTGAGTTGCCCTACAGCTAACACTAATACATATGTGTTATGCTCGTGAATTGGAGCTTGAGGGCGTGGCTATTGTAGAAGCTTGGGGTTGTTCTTCGTGCTGAAGGCTGCGAACTTGGAGGAGCACGCCGTTGATTACGTGGATTTACGTGTCGACTGTTCAGGTGGGGAGAAAGAGTACTGCTGCCGTCGGGAAGGCGAGAGTAGTGTAGTGTCTTTTATGCTATGTGTAAGGAAGCTGTAACACCCCAACCCGATGTCACATTTTGTATCCCAAAAATTCTTTTTCGGTTAATTAAAAACTTTTTCGAAAATAACTCAATAGCGTAGTTGCGGAAATCTGATACCAAGGTAAAACTTTAACAACCTGATGACAACAAATTGAAACTCATCATCTATAATAGTAATTCAACTTCGCCATAAGGCTTACATCTTTTCAATCTCTTAATACATAACATAATCAATCATAGTCAAAAGACCTGACTTAAACATCAAAATTCCTAAGAGTTTGTCTAATAAAAGAACTCTAAGAACAAAAGAGCATACTACCTAACATACATTGTACCAATGAGACTGGGTCTCATCGTCAACAGTACACACATCTTCGTCATCAACATCCAGAACTCAAGCTTCAGGGCCCCAAAGTGGCCCAGAGGACTGTTGATAAACATTTGTACACATATTAAAAAACACAACAGGGTGTCCAACATGTACAGGCAAGGGTGAGATACTCGTTCACAAGTTTATCATAATAGCCACACAAGTAAAATAATGTACAATTAATACATCAATATACAACACAGTCATGGTATATAATATCAACATTCAACATAATATCACAACGAGCTAATCTCACCCTGTGGGATCACACCCATACATCAAGATAAGTTAAAAGAAAGCATGAGACATCAATCAACTTTCTAATTCATGTTCTCCGAAGATTCTTAACTTCGCTTCATCGAGCGATAGGTCGCAAATACTCCCATAACACAATTGTCCTCATGAGTCGGCCTCTCAACTTAGGACCGAACTCCAATTGTTCATGGGTATCACGTCACAACCATATCATGCATAGTCCAATCTCTAATCGAGTTCATCCGTGTTGGGCAGCCAATTACCACGGCACGGGGTCGCGATGCCTCCGGCAGCCTGTGGAGTCTCGTGTTGGTGTAAGCCCTAATGGCCAATCTATTTTGAATAGATCATCAATTGCATCATGACTTTGATCATATATCTGAAATATGAATAAGGCATGAATTTATTATGTTATTAGTATTTAACATAACAAAGTCCTTAGAATAGGCAGTTCATTTAATGGAACATCAAATGTGACTTGATCATGAGATCCCATTAAACTATAGAACACTATTCTTAAAGTATCCGTAATCGAGTATTATTGTTAATTAGGACAACAATAATACATAGAGACTATTGTGTGAGTAGACTGATGACCACATCTCACGGGTCATGGATATGCGATATCAAGTCAACACACAGGTGCAAATATTAGGAGTAGTATTTGTACTGGATTGACCTACTATGAGAACGTTGCATAATAGTTATGTAAGTGTCATAAGCGTTTCTCATGACGACCATAGTGAAGTAGTCCTTCGACTTGAAGTCGCTATGATTCCTACATGTGGAGTTGTAGGCTTTAATGCTATCAAACGTCATCCGTAACAGGATGATCATAAAGGTAGTTATTGGGCCTGCAATAAAACATGTTGAAGGATGTGAGTGATGTAGATAGGATTCGTCCCTCCTACATGACAGGAGTAATGTCAAGGGTCTCTCGATAGAGTAAGACGTGAAATATGCGTGGCCACGCGGAAATGGGCCAGTATGTAATACTGGGCCCATTTGTGATTACACGTCTACTCGGGAATTAAGAAATGAATAATTGAACTTAACAAGGATGACACATTTATGGCTTGCGTTCAATTAAGACATATGGACGATGGGACATTTACTGCATGGTTATTTTGGTTACCATAAGGTATATATCGTATCACCGATATTCTTACTAATTGGGTAACAATGATGTATTGCTAGATGCCGCTCATTGTTTGTAATATTAAATGTGATTTAATATTATTGGCAATTTATTGAGAACATATAGGGTCACACGCATAGAGAAAATAGTCGGAGAATGAATTAAATTATTAAATATGATTTAATAATATTAATTATAGATTGGGTCTGTAGCGTACAAGCCTAATGAGGTTAGGGTAAGTGGGTGACAGCTTATAATGTTGTGCACGTCACTTGAGCGCTAGTAGCTTGCTGCGCATAACCTAGCGGCCGTCAGATCACCTTGGTAGGCGTGCCCCCTCACCTTTCCCATCAGCTAGCACAACGTTTTCACCGGCGGTGTTTTTTTTTTTGCGTGGATTACGTAGAGGTGCTGCTCCACTGCGGTACTGGTGATAGCATTGTTCGTAGTGCTCGTGATCTATTGAGAAGGACTGTTCTTCCCTTGCAATGATCGCGGTAAAGCTACGCTATAAGAGGTAAACACTACATCATGAGTCATGACCATTCGCATGGATCCTTTTTATTGGGAATTTTTCCGCTGCGTTTTTGGTTTTTAAATACGTAAATTCCCAATAGTGGTATCAGAGCTGCTTGCGAAAACCATGATTCTGTTGTGTGTTTATTTATTATAACATGTTTTAGTTTTTGAAAGATATGATCTTAATATGTTATATTTGGAAATCGTAAAAGTGTTTTGCGAAAAACATTTTTTTGAACTCCTTGTTTTGATTTGCGACAATAGCAAGTGTTGCTGTCATGCGCACCTTACATCCAGACGCGTCATAATCGATTATGTAATCGATTATGAGGGCTCAAGTGTTGATCCCTAATTGTCATGGAAGCAAGGCAATTCTGGTCAGAACCACAGTAATCGCTTATGTAATCGATTATGTAATCGATTATATAATCGATTATCCAAAGAGTTTGCATGAAAGTTCGTATAACAGATTACAAAATGGATTATGTAATCGATTATTTGACGGATTATGGTAGTACAATAATCGAATATGGTGGTACAGTAATCAATTATGATAGTATAATAGTCATTTTTCTGAGAAGTCAGAATAGCAGTAATCGATTATGGTAATCGATTATGAGGATATGCGAAGCGTTGTTTTGAGTTGTTTTTGAAATCACTTAAAAATAATAAATAATAATAAATATTTTATTATTAATTTTTTATTATGTATTTGGTTGTGTATGGTGAATGGCTATGGCCTTAGTCTTTTTTCTTCTTTCTTTGGTTATTTTGAAATACGGCTTGTGTGTCGTGCCTTTCTCTTAAATTCCATATGTATATTCTTTTCTCATGTAACATCCCGGTTTTTCTTTGAACTCTGATCGAGTTGGATAATCTCGATTGGTGCCTTGGATGATTGTGTGAATTGTTGTGTGTTAGTTTTAGACCTAGTTGGAAGCTTAGGAATAGGCTTGAACAAGGTTGGAGGTGCCTAAGGCGTTAAATGATTAACTGTGGAAGCTAGAAGTTCTTCTCTCGCTGAGCTTGACGCTCAAGCGTGGTAAGACTCCACGCTCAAGCGTTCAGACGCTTAAGCATGGGAGGAATTGGATGCCCCAGCGTGCTGAGTGCACTAAGCAGCTGTTCTGCATTTGGACGCGTGTGAGACACATGTCAGGCCAGGGAGCAGGCGGAGTGGACAAGGTCCCATGCTCAAGCGTGGAGAGAACCCAACGCTAGAGCGTGGCAATGCTCAAGCGTGCAGTGTGAAGAACGCTTAAGCGTGGACAGCAGAAACCATAAGTGGAGCTTCCACCTTCATCTTCTCATTCTGCACGATTTTGGGAAGCATTTCTACGAGTTAGAGAGAGAAACTCTGGGTTTTAGAGTGAGAAATCTTGAGGTTTAAGGTGATCGAGCCGCCGGAACGCGATTCTGACAGCACCGTTGTGATCGCGGCTGAGTTATCTACAAGTCTGACGGATTAGTTTTTCGATTCACCACAGGTAAACTCGGACCCCTAACACGCGTTCTTCGTGTTCTTGGCGTCCTTCGAGTCTTTACCTTTTCTTTGATCTTTTTGGCTTGCCCTAGGGCTAACACTGTTGTATATGTGTTGTGCTCGTTATTAGAGCAAAGTGTGTGCTCGTGATTTCCTGCAAATTGGGGACTAAGGCCGCGGCTACCAAGGAGATTGGGGCTGTTCCTGGAGCTGCCATTGAAGGGGGCTGCGAGCTTGAAGAAGGAGGAACGAGCTGGTGGATTTGCGTGCCTACACTTCAGGTGGGGAGAAAGAGTACTGCTGCCATCGGGAAGGCAAGAGTAATGTAATTGTGATTTCTTCCATGCGTAATGAATCCCTAACTCTACTAATGGTTGAGCCCTGATAAAGTATCTAGACCCTAGGTTTAGCTTATTTTGGGCTATTGCTGTTAAGGTTGGAAACCCTAGGTTAGCAAACTGTTGATTGAGGATGCTTGCTATCGTATGGCTGAATGTGCCTATTGTTTCTGTTGCTATCTTTCTAAATGCCTATGTGCTACTTGATATATGTGATATGCTGCTTATGTGATGTTGATATTACTGCTATCATGTTGATGTTATTGTTGCTGTTATTGTGATGTATGCTGTGATATTAAGAGTTGTGGTGGAATGCAATAGAATAAGTTTGGCTGTGTGTCGTGTTGTTATCAGGTTGATACCGTGGACGGTGCCGTTGCCGTTATACTGACTTCTTGAGGCTGTGGCCGTGTTGCTTGAGTTTTGGCTCGTGGACGCATGGCGTCGAGGCTGTGGCCGTGTGGATGCAGGGGCATCGTGATGTTTTGATTTGGTTGAGAGCTTAGACGTGAGATCCGGTATCAAGCTCGTTGAGGATGTTTGCTGCATATCATTATCAGCTGCCAAGTGGCGAGGCCGTGTGACAGGTAGTATGGGCTGCCTGCATTATACAAGGTTACCGGTACCTGAGTGCGGGTACGGAAAGTAGATGGGGCGGTCAAGTGAGTTGCAACACCCTTTCCCGAGTGTCACATTCCCGAACGTTTATAAGGCCGAAAATATTTATTAATGCGGAAAATACGATTTTTCGTTTTCTTTTCTTTTCATAAAGATGTAATGGGATTAGTAAAGGTAATAAATAATACTAATAAGTGAACTTAGGTTCACCATGCATTACTAGGACATACATACATTATTATAAATACAGAAACAGAAAACAAAAATAGAAACATCAACATTACTGTATACAGACATAAGTCTAATGTATGACTAACATAAGAAAATACAATAAGTACTAGGAGTCATAGCTCCCAAAAGGTACTACAAAAACTGACATAGTCTGGCCGACAACAAAGCTAAAACAGAAAAAGAGTCCACCTCCGAACTCAAAGGGACTGCGGAACCGAACCATCGTCGCGTCCATCTGTTCAAGCATCAACAGCAAGTACCAGCAGAAAACATATAGATATGGGTGAGATTCCCGTTCATCAACACAACAAAATAGCAGTAGCAAAAACGGGACGACTCACCGGGTAACAGCATACCCAACATGCTTACAAAGGTTCTCAGTATAAATCATGTTAAGCAGTTAACAACATAATAGCATGCTAAACATTTAACAGCATAATATAAGGCATCCTTAAACAATACAGCGATGTATAACAGTAAACGTAAACATCAATAGCCATAAACATCAATAGCCATGCAATGCAATGCAATGTATATGACTCAATGTCAATGTCACTGGGTACTACTCTGACCCCTACTCCATGGAGCTAACAAAACATTCGGAGAGAGTGAATGGGAGGACATGTTCCGGTTTCTGCCAGCCATGAGCAAGATGCTACAACATTCGTAACGTGCACGTATCTGGCTTTACGGTAACACTCTCGACCAAACATGAAAAGTACGACATCTAGTAGAGGATATCAGTGTATTGCACGGATTCGCCACGACACAAAAGAATCACCAACTGGTCACATGTCAGCCCTTCCAACCCTGATACCTCCAAAAAGACCATTGAAGATCGTCACCGTAAGATTCGCACCCGCATCAAGGTGTAAGCTCAACTCCTAGGCTCAAGGCCTTACAACTATGCACATGAAATGCCAATGCTTACACAAAGCAGATGCGATAAAACAATGTCTATCCATTGGATAAACCTCAAGGTTCACTAAGGTTCTCTTCCTTAGAAACCACACACGTCTTTGTTTTATAAAACATTTATCCATCGGATAAAACAATTATCCATCGGATAAATATCTCGTGATTCCTTTGGAATGATCCAGACTGCTTTCAGAATCGCCGACTGTCCCCACAAACCAACACAAGTCTTTTCAGCGTGTTTTGTCCTCACTCACACGCTTTCTAGGAAACTTCCCAGAAGGTCACCCATCCCATAATTACTCTAAGTCAAGCACGCTTAACTATAAAGTTCTTATGTTCTAAGCTCCCGAAAAGAAGATAAATCTTGTTGGTATGGGTAGTACCAATCAATTCTTATATGCCTTCCCTTAACTATACAGTCCCATACCTGCATAGCCTCAGGATTCCTTCCACTGTACAGTCCCATACCTGCACAGCCGCAGGATCTCTCTCATTCCAGTTATCACAAGACAGAAACAATTGAACGATTAACCTGGATCCGAATCATCAGTCCGTTATCGAACTACTGTTTCGAAAACCAAAACGTTTCATGTTTGTGTTTACATCTTTTGCATTAAGTCTCAAGTCCTAAGCATTATGAATAAGGATTGAGAATCCTCTTAGATAAGTCTTTAAGCCTTTCTACGATATTAATCCCTTGTCTTTCAATTAAGGAAACAAGTGTTGATTTCACTTAAGTCTTATGAAGTCATTGATGTACTAAGTCATCAATGGTATAGCACATGGTCTTGTTCCACCATATACCATACTTAATTAACCCTTGTCTTTAACTCTAAGTTAATTACTGAACTTAGGTTTTTCACGCGTAAAACTTTACGATTGAGTTAGAAAACTCTTTTTGTAAACCAAACAACTTTTACAATTAAAAACTCATTTGATTTTTGAAACAACATTTGAACTACTTACTTCATTTCTAGAATTTTCTGAAACATAAAATTCGCTTAGCGGAATTTCATTCGCTTAGCGAAAATGAGGCAGTAATGCCTCCTTTGGAACTCCTCTGGTTCGCTCGGCGAGACATAAATCGCGTAGCGAAATATATTGTATTCGCTTAGCGAATATGAATTCGCTTAGCGCAAGTTCAGACGGTTGCACCTCTTTAGAAACACCTCTGGATCGCTCGGCGAGACAGAATTCGCGTAGCGAAACTTCACTTTATTCGCTTAGCGAAAGTTCAGACGGTTACACCTCTATTGGAGACTTCTCTGGATTGCTCAGCGAGATGTAATTCGCGTAGCAAAATTTGCTGGGTTCGCTTAGCGAATATGAATTCGCTTAGCGAAAGTGAGGCAGTGATGCCCAACTAAGACTTTCCCTGTTTTTCGCGTAGCGAAAGTAATTTCGCTTAGCGAAAAGTTGCCTTAAAACAAGACATCAACCTTATGGAACCATTTTGATTCTCTTCATGAAAACACTTCTTTTCTCATTTTGAGTCACTTGATTAGCTAGATGAACTAAGGATAAGGTATAAAACATGTTTCACTTTGGTGAAACCACTTTGAGATTTAATTCCCTTTAAAGTCACTTAGGGTTTTTCTTTGAAAAACACAAGTTATTGAAAACACTTTCTTTACATCAAAACTTGTCTTGTCCAAGAACTATTCATATCCTTCCTTTCCTCAAGGTCATGGCTAATAGCCAACTAGGAATCAATGTGAAGTTTTACTTCATCAACCAATCAAAGTGTAGCTCACAACACTTACACAATCATGATAACCATAATACACACATTACTACATCATAATCAAACATCCAAGTCCATCACACATTATGGTCTCATAATCAACAATAAAAGTCCATACTTGATCTAGTGATCAAAGTAGGTTTTCCAACATACATGAAAATGGTTTTTCATTCAATCATCTCATCATGAACATATGCTAAAGCACACTACAACATACTAAAGCATAAACTCATCATGACATTCTTGTTCTCCATGAGAACTTAACAAAACATAACAACTAAAAGTGAACCCAAACTAAAGGGTTTCACCCACACATAAAGTAAACAACCATCTTCACCACCACCATCTTGGTGTGATGAGGTTCTTCTCCCCATACCTGTTGAAGAGCAGATTCTCGGATCAAAGTCGGTTGATCGGTCTGTGAACCTCCTGATAGTTATCACCAACTACAAACAACCAAACAATCAATCATTAAACAACAATCAAACCAACTCAACAATTCTCACAAAGAGGGTTTCGGCCACCCTAAAGAGAATAAAGCTAGGAATTGATCTTGGTTTTCCATTTCATGGATTCAAAGGCATTAGGAAAGCTAAGAATGAAATCAAGTGTTAAAAATCAAAACTTGATGAAAACACTATTCATCATCATCAAGAAGGGTTCGGCCCTAATGTGCTTTTTGAGCTATGATGAGAGTTGAATCACAAGCTCTTGGGTTTAGGTAGAGAATGATGAGGTGAGTTCAAAGAACTTGGTCTTACCTCAAAAGGATTTTTCTACAATTTCCTATGGATTTTCAAAGTTTTGGATCTAAGAAATAATTTTCATGAAAATGGATCTTGATCTTGAAATAAAGAGATATTCAAGAAGCTAAGAGATCATAGAAGTGATCTTACCTTAAAATGATGGAAGATTGCTCAAGGAATCAAGTGATTCCAACAAGTGATTCAAGCTTTTCAAGAAGAAAAATGGAGTTTCTCTTCAAGAACAACAATGGTGTTCTTCTTTGGCCAGAAATTTCGTGAATGAGGGGCTGGATGGGCTGAGTTCAGCCTTTAAAACAAGTCACTTAAGGGCAAAAAGGTCATTTGCCAAAAGGGTAAAATGGTAAAAGTGCAAAAGACTAAGGTTAGGGGCATTTTGGTCATTTTGCATCTAGATTTTTCCGATCGTCATGACGACTCTGGCATACTCTCCCAAGTGTCCTGGGATGTTGTGATATCAAGATTATCTGTTGACGAGTCTCGGTAAGTCCATATGTGGCTCCGTTCGTCACCCGATTGAGAATTTCGCCCGAACGAAGGTCAGGAAATGATTTTTCTGAAATTTTTACGAAATTTAACCAAAACGTAGAGAATCAAATTCTAAGACTTACTGTCTCGTTCACGGGTCCATCTGAGGTCTTCTGAGCAGTAAAATCATACTGTCAGTGTAAAAATGCAGACCGGACTCCGTTTGAGTTTTTAACTCAAAACTTAATCGTAGCTTCCTACGATATCGTCGAGCATGACTATGGTCTCGGAATATTTTATTTCCATTCCTAAGACCTCGAATAAAATAAAGACATTAAAATACTGAAGAATTAGAAAACGTGAAAATCAGGGCGTTACATGAGTGGCCTTGGGGATGTTGCCGGTCTCGGGAATAGTTTACAGTGACCGATGAGGTAGCTCCTATCCTATCGTGATGCCCGATCCAGTCCGGTTTGCCCGACTAATCCCAGAGCTTTCCAGTTGTTCCAGGCTAATGTTCCGAGGCAACCGAGATACCGCGGTTCGGGTATGGAAGGGGGATGCACTCTTATTGGTCACGGAGAGCGGTTCGATTTCTTGGGCAAGCTAACTCCGTTCCGACACAGAACCTGTTCCGGTGTTGACTTGTTCGGGTGTGGAACCGTTCCAGTTGGGAACCTGCAAAAGTGCGTTTTTCGGCCGACATGCTGCATGGGATTAGTATCCCGGTCTACAGGATTGATCTAAGAGTAAGACTCATGGAGATAGATGTTTGTTGTATGTGTGTCTCGAGAGACGTTTGTTGGAATGCAGTAATTATGATAATTGCGATATCTGCTATCTGCTATGTGTTTTACTGCATTACTAATGTTTTCCGACTTTATGATGCGTTGTATTTCTTATCTCCCTTCTGTTTCTCTTTGCTATCTGTTTTGTGATCGCTCGAAGACGACAAACTAGAGGAGATTCATCATGGACCCGAGACTTCACCTGTTCATCACGGGGGCACCGCGGATGCTAGTGCTGGGAGACATTGAGATCATATACCATGACGAGAGGGGATGGCGGGTAGACCCTCTACCTTTTTTATGGTCTACACAGGACCAATTAGCCTGATGTTTCGGAGCGGTACACCACCGTATGTAGATATAATCGGTCCCTATCGTATCTACCAGTTCCTCCCCTTTCCGAGGATATGGCGACTTCCAAGGCAAAGGGAGCAGGACTACACTTGGGCAGCACCCAGTTGTCGGTCGTGACCAGCAGGAGAGGTTACATCTACCGAGGCCAGCACAGGAGGACCGAGCATTACTTGAGTACCAACCACAGGCGGAGGATCATAGTGTCTAGTTCTTCGTCGGAATATGAGCTGATTGTGCGTTACCGGCGTACTCATGGCGAGGGCCAGGGTAGCTCAAGGCATCCTCACCACTGATGGTGAGAGCCTGCCAGTGCGTCTTAGGGAGTAAGCTGAGAGCTTTTGATGTATCTTTTGAGAGGGGACGCCGGTTGCTGGTGAGCTCCTAGCGTTTCCTTTTGGCTCTTGATGTATTTTTGGTTTTCTACCCGACAGTATGTATATGTATCTACAGTGCCCTACTAATGGGGCTAACTTATGCATGTTATTATACAGTTATGCTTATATTGCGCTTTTACTCTGATCATCGTTTGCTATGCTTGCAGTTCTTGTTTACGTTGTTTAGTTTCCGCAACGCTGCTTGTTTTACCACGCTATCGCTTTATATACGGCTAGGCATAGTTAATAATAATAATAATAAGAGGTTGGGACTAATGGGATTATCCTTCTAGGAGAGGAGGGTCGTCTCATCTCACCTTATTCCCCTCGAATGTAAAAGAGGTTTCTTTCAATTGTAATGTTATGGTGGACACAAGAAGACGACTTCAGAAGAGGACGACTCGGTAGGTGATCATGCTTGGTGAAGCTTGTACGCTACTAGGGTTTTAGATTAGATTCTCTCATTGGCTTGGGAGAATCAATGCGTTAGGGGCCATTACCATGTCATGCTATATATATGTATGAGATGCATGTTAGTATATAGTAGGTTAAACCGTTTAACTTATGGTGAGATCAAATTTATAAATAAATCCCTCAAAAGGAAATATTAAGTCTCGTTTAAATGTGCCTTCCGATGCATGACACTCGTCAAGACTAATATTGATTGAGCGTAGGTCTGCCAAAGCAGAGTACCTTTGTCTATACTAGTAAGACGCGATGGGATAAATGTAATATCCAATTGTCAACCATTGGGTCTGACTTAACTAAGCCAATTTCAATCGGTTTGAAAAAGGGCTTAGAGGCATGGAGTTGGGCACTAATCCATAAGATGGATTAGAATAAGAGTTATTCACCCAACTGATCCAAGAATTGCATGAGATGTAATTGGAAAGAGTTTCCTACCTAAATAGCCAAGTTCTGGGTGATCAGCCAAAGCTGACTCAGAATGAAGTGAAATATGGATCTTGGTCCTTCTAGAAAATCTTCCAACGGGATTTTCCGAGTCAATGGTGAGGGTCATTGATTTGAGTAAAATAGTGGGAGGCGTATTTAATAAAAGACCTTATTAAATATGTTTTATCATGATACAAATCTTCTGCATATTTTTATATTTAGTATTACCATGGTATTACACTGAATTAACTGCGAAATATCCGAAGGACAAGATATCCAGAATTAAATTTCTGGATTGGTGCAGGAGTTTGAGGATTGTCCTCAAGTACGAGAAAAAGGTTATATGTTCTCGAGCATGTGATTCCCGAGCGAACACTTTCTACTAGGATCGAAAAGGATGCTTATGAGAAGCATCAAATCGATGTCCTGGATGTAGGATACCTTATGCTTGCAACTATGGAGGCGCGTGATATGATCATGCACCTCATGATGCTTTGTTGAGAGCATGCAATGCATAAGAACATCAAGGCTTACAGACCCCTTTTCAGATATGAACTGGCAGAAGGGAAATCCAGACAGTTATCATGTGCTTCATACTATTGAGTACATTGAGAATCTGGTAAACTAGGCTTTCCTTTAGGCCAAATGTTGGCCAAGTGATATGATCCTGCAATTGTTGCTAGATAATTATAGTAAATTCATTATGAATGATTCTGACAAACTTCTGCCAGAGATTGCAGGTAACTAGAGAACTGTCGAGCAGAGTCTCTACAGTAGAAAAGGGCAAACTATAGTGATAGTCCATAATGGGAAAGTCTTAAAACTGCTAAACAAGGAGAAGAACCAAGGCAAGAATGAGTTCAAAGCCCATTACTTCTGATAAGCAAGGTTGCAAAGGAATACAATTGTTTTCATTGCAGTTTGGCAAAACATTGGAAAACTGCCAAAGGTACTAGAAAGAGTATAAGAAGAAGAAAGAAAGTATGACTTCCTCTTGGAGCATTGTGTTATAGAAGTCAACCTACTTCAAAATCATGGGTATTTAATACCGCGCGTAGATCTCACATTAATATGAAGGATCAAAGGGAGTATGATGTTGACTAAAGGCAAAGGTCGACGTATGAGTGAAAATGGAAGCAAAAGTTGCTACATTGACTCTATGAGTTTGAATTTGCCTTATGGACCTTCATGGAAATAAATATTATTTTGCTCCAGCTGGTAATAGAAACGTCACTTCCATTTCTTGTATAGACAAGAGAGGATTTTAAGTTGTAACAAAAGGACAATTATTGTTCCATTTATTCAACTGATGTTTCCTATACTGCCCATCTATAACATAAATGTTATAGGGTTAAACCAAGTGATTTGGACCCTCTATGCCTATAGCAAAATCTTTTAGACTATATAAGTAAGAAACACATTTCCAAGCTCCACTAAAATGGACTCTTGGACTCATCCTATTGTGAATCGTTTGAGATATGTAAATCTTCCTTGTTGGGAAATATGACTAAGCCGCATTCACCAGTAAGGTGAGAGGGCTAGTGATATTACTGCATGATGCATCTTGATGTATGAGGGCCACTAAACAAGTTTTCTAAAAGGTAGGTTTTCATACTTCGTCGCATTTACCAATGACATGAATTTGTGTATGGCACAAGTCAGAAATCTTTGACAGTTTCAAAGAATTCAAGAATGAAGCGGAGAATAAACCAGGCAAGAGTATTAAGGTCATACGATCAAATCGTAATGATGAATACTAAGGCCACGAGCTTGATGAGTATCTTAGTCTTACCCTACAAGTCATGGTCTGATCTATGATGAGTCAGTCAAAACTCTATCACTCTTTCTGAATATATGCTTTACTTACAACTGTTTCTTACCATTAACTGTGTTCCATCTAAAACGGTTAAAATGACACCTTATATGATATAGGTGGCCCGAAGGACCAGTATGTCATTTATGAGGATTTGGGTTGTCAGGTTTATTTGATTTCAGATAAACTTGGACCCAAATCAGATAAATGTAGTTTTGTGGGATATCCTAAGGAAACGAAATGATATTATTTCTACAACCCTTTCAAGGACAAAGTGTTTGTCGCTAGTACTAGAGTGTTCCTTGAGAATGAATACATCTCCAAAGAAGACAGTGAGAGGAATGTAGAACTTGGAGAAATCCAAGTGCCACAAAGTACTGATCCTCCTGTAATGCAACAAGAACTGGTTCTACAAGATGTTGTGGTGCAATCACCGGTTCAAGTAGCACAAGAATTGCGTAGGTCTAACAGGTCACGTCACCAACCTGAGAGATATGGACTTCTCCTGACTCAGGAAGGTGATGTGCTACTCATGGATCAAGATGAGCATGTAACCTACCAGGAGGCCGTAATTGGCCCAGAATCTAAGAAGTGGCTTGAGGCCATGGGATCTGACATGGAATCCATGTACACTGACCAGGTTTAGACCTTGTTTGAGCCACTCGAAGGGATAAAAACCATAGGGTGCAAGTGGGTCTTCAAGAAGAAGACTGACATGGATGGTAAGGTGAATACCTTTAAGGCGCGACTGATCGAAAAAGGTTTCAAACAAATTTATGGTGTAAACTATGAAGAGACCTCTCCCAAGTTGCAATGCTTAAATCCGTTCGGATTTTACTTGATATTGTTGCATATTACTACTACGAAATCTAGCAGATGGATAACAAGGCTGCGTTCCTTAACGAGAAACTTCTCGAGGATGTGTACATGACACAACCCGAGGTTTTTGTCGATCCAAAGGATGCTGGAAAGGTGTGTAAATTGCAGAGATCCATTTATGGATTAAAGCAAGCTTTCAGAAGCTAGAATCTTCGTTTTGATGAAGCTGTAAGACAGTTTGGATTCATCAAGATGGGGATGAACCTTATGTGTACAAGAAGGTTAGTGGGAGTGAGATTGTATTTCTCGTATTGTATGTGGATGACATACTGCTATTAGAAACGATATCCCTACACTACAAAATGTAAAAACATGGTTAGGGAAATGTTTCTCGATGAAGGACTGTAATCAAGAACATTCTGAAGTACATGACAAGAACTGAAGATACATTCTTGACAAATGAAGGTGAGGAAGAGGTCGTTGTAAGGTGTTACATCGACGTTGTTTCCAAACCGATAAAGATAATTCTAGATCGCAGTCCGGATTTGTGTTTTGCCTAAATGGTAGCACTGTGAGCTTGAAAAGGTTTCAAGCGCAAGATAGTTGCTTATTTTATCGCAGAGTTTGAGTATATCGTTGCTTCAGATGCAGATTTTGAGGCCGTTTGGATCGGGAAGTTCATTTATGAACAAAGCAAAGTTCCTAACTTTGCGAGCTCCATTGATCTCGTCGCGGTGATGATGGAGTAATCGCGTAAGCAAAGGAAACTTGATCTCACCAGCAATCCGGACATATACTTAGGGGCTTCCATCTCATTCGATAGATGATCGATAGAGGAGATGTGAAGATGTGCATAATGACAACACTGAACAAATCTGCTAATGGAGTATCATGCTCAATAGTAGCATGACACTCACACTAGATCGATGGGTGTTAGATTGATGCCCGATTGTCTCTAGTGCTAGTGGGAGATTGTTGGCGTAAGCCCTAGTGGCCAATCTATTTTGAATAGATCATCATTTGCATCATGACTTTGATCATATATCTGATATATGAATAAGGCATGAATTTATTATGTTATTAATATTTAACATAATAAAGTCCTTAGAATAGGCAGTTCGTTTAATGGAACATCAAATGTGACTTGATCGTGAGATCCCATTAATCTTTAGAACACTATTCTTAAAGTATCCGTAGTCGAGTATTATTGTTAATTAGGACAATAATAATACATAGAGACTATTGTGTGAGTAGACTGATGACCACATCTCACGGGTCATGGATATGCGATATCAAGTCAACACACAGGTGCAAATATTAGGAGTAATATTTGTACTGGATTAACCTACTATGAGAACGTTGCATATTAGTTATGTAAGTGTCATAAGTGTTTCCCATGACGACCATAGTGAAGTAGTCCTCCGACTTGAAGTCACTACGATTCCTACATGTGGAGTTGTAGGCTTTAATGCTATCAAACGTCATCGGTAACAGGATGATCATAAAGGTAGTTATTGGGCCTGCAATAAAACATGTTGAAGGATGTGAGTGATGTAGATAGGATTTGCCCCTCCTACATAACAGGAGTAATGTCAAGGGCCTCTCGATAGAGTAAGACGTGAAATATGCGTGGCCACGCGGAAATGGGCCAGTATGTGATACTGGGCCCATTTGTGATTACACGTCTACTTGGGAATTAAGAAATGAATAATTGAACTTAACAAGGATGACACATTTATGCCTTGTGTTCAATTAAGATATATGGATGAAGGGACATTTACTGCACGGTTAGTTTGGTCACCGTAAGGTATATATCATATCACCAATATTCTCACTAATTGGGTAACAATGATGTATTGCTAGATGCCGCTGATTGTTTCTAATATTAAATGTGATTTAATATTATTGCCAATTTTTTGAGAACCTATAGGGTCACACGCATAGAGCAAATAGTCGGAGAGTGAATTAATTTATTAAATATGATTTAATAATATTAATTATAGATTGGGCCTGTAGCGTACAAGCCCAATGAGGTTAGGGTAAGTGGGTGACAGCTTATAATGTTGTGCACGTCACTTAAGCGCTAGTAGCTTGCTGCGCATAACCTAGCAGCTGTCAGATCACCTTGGTAGGCGCGCCCCCTCACCCTTGCTGTCAGCTAGCACGACGTTTTCTCCGGCGGTGTTTTGCTCGCATGGACTACGTAGAAGTGATGCTCAACTGCGGTATTGGCGATAGCATTATTCGTAGTGCTCGTGATCTATTGGGAAGGACTGTTCTTCCCTTGCAGTGATCGCGGTAAAGCTATGCTATAAGAGGTAAGCACTACATCATGAGTCATGACCATTCGCATGGATCATTTTTATTGGCATTTTTTCCGCTTCGTTTTTGGTTTTTTAACTATGCAAATTCCCAACATCTCGAACACAGGATGCCCCTATAGGCCTAGTGTTCTTAACTGGCTCATATTCTCAACCACTTAGATTATAGCTCGTTTCCAATGGCATGTCGGCCGGTTCATGTATGTATGCATAAGGTTTTCTGTTTTCTTTTTCGTTCATTCTTTCTTGTCAAGGCACACGACTCATGACTCATTTTAAATGACATATAGCCCGTTGATTCAATATACAGGATACGCAGTCCAATTTCTCAATTCACGAAGTACTAGGCCGACGTCGCGGACACTAGACTCGCATATAGGACATTAAGTCCGTTAATTTCAAAACACAGGACATGTAGTCCGAGTGCTCAATCCACAGAATTCTAGCCCGATGTCTTGGTCACTAGATTGATGTGCTTCACATGCGTGAAGGGGTAATCACCAGTTTCATCAAAATTTCATTTTCATTAATCAAATCTTGAAAACAAAACTCAAAATCTCTTTGCTATAAACCAAAACTCATTTTCGCTCAAAAACTTATTTCCACAAAAACTTTTCTTTGCAAAGCTATTTCTAAAAGCTTAAGTCCTCAAAATTCATTTCCAAAAGGATTTTGACTTGAAAATGTCCTTTCTAAAGTTTCCATTATTTGAACATTTTTCTAAAGATTTTCATTGGAGCAACTTTTTTTTAAAGAGACTTTTTCTTTTTGAAAAGTCAAACACTTTGAGAAAGTTCTTTCTTTGACAAAACTAAAATAATTTTCAAGGCTTTCTTTTCGTAAGATATGTTTAGAAAATAATGATTAAAGCAACTTTTCACTATTTTTCTCATCAACTCTCAACTTCCTAAGTCTTATTCGAAATTCCTTCAGAGTTTTTAACTTAGTGGCTTTTCGGTCTCTAAATCAATTTTCCAATATTGGTCATTATGCCATTTAACTTAAAAGCTTTTCATCTCTCAAACCCAAACCTTTCTAAATCTTTGATGACTTTTAAGTAGCTTAATCTTTCAATTATCAAGCTATAGTCGATGCTATGCTCTCAACCAATCCAATCAAAAATTACGATTCAATATATACATATATAGTCATCAAATCTCAAAACCAACATCATACATATATCTCATCCAAGGCAACAATGCAACAGTTCATGTTTAAATACCCAATTAGATATTCACCAGATCAATCAACCATGTATATCACATAATGAATTCACAAGGGAATCATCAACTTCACTCCAATTAGCACAATCACAATCATCCAACAAACCACCTTATGAGGCTATCAAAGTCATTGGAGTTAATCTCCCCTTACCTCTTGAAGGTAATCCTCTGAATGAACGTCATCCAACTAGTCCGCAAATCTTCCGATTACTCGCCCAAAACACCCAACAACTAATACCTTCACACAACCAATACAAAACATCAACATTAACAACATAAATTTCCCTACCTCACTTCATCTAGGGTTCGGCCATCTTATAAGAAAATAGGCTAGGGATTTCATTTTGCTTCAATCTCTTGGATTCAATGATCTCTATGTGTGACGTCCCCAAGTCCCACTCGAGGAAATCCCATTATTTTAGAACCCAAATATATTATTAATTTTAACTTAACGATTACGCGCTTATTAAAACAGCGATAACATATGATCAATTTAAAAGTGCACAATATCAGAGTAAACACAACGGGATAAATGAAACATCCACACACAGTGCTGATATATATATGTATATACATGGTGTCCCCATCAGTAGGGCTAAGTAATAATACAGACGGAAATACATAAGGAAACTAAAAACATAAATAAGGTACATGAAAGGAACTCCAAAAAGAAACTCCCAAAGCTCACCAGCACTCTCCCCAGCCCACTCTCAAAGTACATCAAAACCTTTCCACACAATACTAGAGACGCACTGGCTGGCTCTCACCCTGAGTGGTGAGGATGACTTGAGCTACCCTGTCCCTCGCCATGAGTGCGCCTATAAACCTGCATAGGCTCATACTCGGATGAGGAACTCGACACTACGATCCTACGCCTCTGAGTTGCCCTCAGGTACCGCTCCGTACGCCTGCGCTGTCCTCGGTGGATGAAGCCTCCCCTGCTGGATACTATAGAAGACTGGGGTGCCACCCACAAGTAGTCTCGCTCCCTTTGCCTCGGAAGGTGCCACATCCGAGGGAATGGAAAAAACTGGTACACACGATAAGGTCCTATGATGTGCACATACGGTGGTGTGCCGCTCTTGAAGATCAAGCTAACAGGTTCGGTGTAGAAGGCCAAAAAGGTCGAGGGGTCCACCTGCCATCCCCTCTCATCATGATAAACTATCTCAATGTCCCCCAGCAGCGGCATCCGCAATGTCCCCATGATAAACGGGTGCAGCCTCGGGTCCATTCTGATCCTCCGTTAACTCGTCGTCTGTTCACAAAACCGAAGTACACATACAAAGAAATACAGGGAGATAAGATATGCAACACATCTATAACAGGGACGATGCAATGCAGCCCATATAGCAAGACACAACCATCTCTCAATATCATGACACCACGGTCGTTCCCTAAGTAGATGTACATATACTCTTTCTATGCATGCCGACCGGTACTAAACACCCTACTAAGGGCAATATCACGTCCGCATATCGGATAACAAGTTGGTTCATTCCGATAATCCGTTCCGCTTGTCATGACCCACAAGAGTGCATCACCGCTCAACTGTCCCAGACAAAGAGGGTTAACTGGGCCTCCTCGGAAGATCCACCGGCAACTGGAAAGACTCAGGGCTCTGGTCGGGATAACCATACTTATCTAGGACCGCTACGACACGATAGGTGCTACCATACCGGTCTCATATGGGTACACCTGCATCCAGTATATCCCCAAGGTCTCTCGGACCTTCCTTTCCGTTTTTCGCACCTGCACTCGGTGCACCAACCTCGTATGCCTCACAGCATACGGCTCGCCGCCACTTGGCATCAATGCATATGCTATGCTTATCATCCATCTCTCTTGAGCTCATATCACAACACATGTAAACTTGCTCTTAGAAACATGAGCTCCAAGCTCCATAGGTACACATACGAGCTCCAAGCTCCACTCGTACACATATGAGCTCCAAGCTCCCATCATGACCTTATGAGCTCCAAGTTCCACTATACTTCAAATATAAATTATCAGCTCAAACATCCATCGCGGGGTCAAAGCCCTAATCATGCTAAACCTCCGAATCTCATACATACACGCATTTCCAGATATAAGGCAACAGTTCAACAATTATCAACATGCTCCATAAAGTAATAAACAACATACATACCAACATACCATTATCATCAACATATCATGCATCTCTTGCAATTATCAAACGTCATAAATAACAGGTACGCATATATCAACACCGAACACATTTTATCATGCATCACAACTCTACTATCCTAGGGTATCAAATATAACGGTGACAACCCAAAGTAGACTAAACCCAAGGTTTAGGTACTTTGTCAAGGCTCAACCTCACGTAGGGTTTAGGGTTCCACCACACACATAAAACATACAATACAGCTATATGGACTACTCTTGCCTCTCCGACGTGTGTAACTCTTTCTCCCCACCTGATAGCAAAAGTGGTGATAATCACGAACACAATGAGCACTCCTTTGCTCATTTCCTTGCCTCATAGCCACAGCCCACCTGCTCCAACGGGTTCGGCACACAACTTCCAAACTTGCCCTAATCACGGAAATAACACGTAGACTATATGATTAAGCCTAATACGAAGTTAAAACCGTGAAAAGAAGTTTAAACCAAAAGAGAACATTGTATAGGTACAATGTAGGTAGATACGGAACCTCGGCTTACCCTTGACGAATCACGAAAGTAAACCGATAGAACTGGAGTAGGAGTTGCGCTGATCGCGAAAACACGATTTGAATTGGAATCGGACTAATGAACGGGTCAAAAACTTGGATTGAAGCTCCCAACCTATCTCTGGTCTCTAGCTCAGCTCTCTGGACGTATGAGGTTTGTAAAACTCGTCCATGGTGAAAATGAGCAAGTATTTATAGAGGTAAAACTCTGCTGTGAACCCTTTAGCATTCTGGAACTCCACGCTTTAGCGTTCCAACGCTTGAGCGTTGTCTTCCTCAATGCTTGAGCGTTGACGTTTCCTCACCGCCAAGGCAACGCCCATCACGTGCCAGCCGCGACGCGTAACCGACATGTGTCACTTTACGTCCCATCACTGCCAGTCACTTATCAGAGGGTCCACGCTTCTGCGTCCAAATCTCTCCATGTTAGAGCGTTAGCATGCTTGAGCGTTACTCCGGTCCACATTTGAGTGTTCTGATCCTGATCCCTTATCCTTCATCCTTCCCTTATCCAATTCATCCATACTCTTAACATACACTCTAAACATACTTTCAAGCTATGGAAATAATTATCAACAAAAATATACATACTCAATCTAAACCATCTACCTCAATTAAGGTTTCCGAAAAAACTGGGATGTTACATTACCACCCTCCTTAAAGAGAATTTCGTCCCGAAATTCCTTATTCATACCTGTAAACAATGCCGGATACTGTTGGCGTATTTGAGCCTCCCTTTCCCATGTTGAGTCTTCGGTTATCGGGTCCCATTCCATTCTCACCAAAGGAATCTGTTTACCGTGAAGCTCCTTGATCCTCCTATCCACTATCCGAGCAGGTAAAGCCTCGTATTCAAGGTTTTCTCTTAGCTGGATTGATTCGAGTTTTAACACATGCGATGGATCAGGGTCGTACTTTCTAAGCTGGGATACATGAAAAACATCATGAAGTCTTGATAAGTTAGGTGGTAAGGCTATTTGGTAAGCTATTGGACCAATTCGGCAAAGAATTTGAAATGGTCATATGAATCTGGGTGTAAGCTTTCTGGATTGAATTGCCCTGCCAATACCAGTCCTTAGAGTAACTCTTATGAATACTCGATCGCCCTCCTGGAACTCTAAAGGTCTCCTTCATTTGTCAACATAGCTCTTCTGCCTATCTCTTGCGGTTTTCATCTTTTCCTGGATCAACTTAACTTGTTCCAGACGGGTGAACTTTTCTTTAGTTCAGACGGGTGAAAGCTTCATTAGACGGGTGGGTGGAGTATTTGTGTCGACTTTAGACAGTTGAACTTTCCTTAGTTCCAGAAAGCTTCATTAGATGGGTGGAGTATTTGTGCAGACTTCAGACAGTTGAACTTTCCTTAGTTCCAGACGTGTGAACTTTTCTTAGTTCCAGATGTGTGAACTTTTCTTTAGTTCAGATGGGTGAAAGCTTAGAAGGGTGAAAGCTTCATTAGACGGGTGGAGTATTTGTATAGACTTCAGCCAATTGAACTTTCCTTAGTTCCAGACGTGTGAACTTTTCTTAGTTCTAGACGTGTGAACTTTTCTTAGTTCCAGACGTGTGAACTTTTCCTAGGTTCAGACGGGTGAACTTTTCTTTAGTTCAGACGGGTGAAAGCTTCATTACACGGGTGGAGTATTTGCGTAGACTTCAGACAGTTGAACTTTCCTTAGTTCCAGACAGGTGAACTTTTTTTTAGTTCAGGCGGGTGAAAGCTTCATTAGAGGGGTGGAGTATTTGAGTAGACTTCAGACAGTTGAAATTTCCTTAGGTACAGACGTGTGAACTTAGTTCCAGGCGTGTGAACTTTTCCTAGGTTCAGACGGGTGAACTTTTCTTTAGTTCAGACGGGTGAAAGCTTCATTAGACGGGTGGAGTATTTGTGTAGACTTCAGACAGTTGAACTTTCCTTAGTTCCAGACGTGTGAACTTTTCATAGTTCTAGACGGGTGAACTTTTCTTTAGTTCAGACAGGTGAAAGCTTCATTAGACGAGTGGAGTATTTGTGTAGACTTCAGACAGTTGAACTTTCCTTAGTTCCAGACGTGTGAACTTTCCTTAGTTCCAGACGTGTGAAATTTTCCTAGGTTCAGACGGGTGAACATCACCCAAAGTCCTTCACTGATAGTCATCAGACGGATCCTTCACTGATAGTCATTTGACGGGTAAACATTTGAAAGGTTCTTTACTGATAGTCATCAGACGGGTGAACTTTTTAAATATTTACCCATCTGATGACTATCAATGAAGGACCTTTTAAAAGTTCACACGTCTAGAACTAAGGAAAGTTCAACTGTCTGAAGTCTACACAAATACTCCACCCGTCTATTGAAGCTTTCACCCATCTGAGCTAAAGAAAAGTTCACCCGTCTGAACCTGGGAAAAGTTCACACGTCTGGAACTAAGAAAAGTTCACCTTTCTGAAGTCTACACAAATACTCCGCCCGTCCAATGAAGCTTTCACCCGTCTAAGCTTTCAACCGTCTAATGAAGCTTTCACCCGTCTACGCTTTCAATCGTCTAATGAAGTTTTCACCCGTCTAAGCCTTCGTTCATGTAATGAAGCTTTCACCCGTGGCCTTCGTTCGTCTGATGACTTTCACGCATCTGAAGTGTTACACAAAGTCAACCCGTCTGAAGTATTATTTGTTATTATTATTATATTATTACAACTATTTATAAATGTAATTAAATTAATAAGTTAAATAATTTAATTCATAATTTAAATTTTTTTTAAATTATTGAATTAAAATAATTATCATAAATAATTACACAAACATAATTAATTAATAAAATAAATTAATATAATTAATTAAAATAATTAAAACAATAAAAATTAAATGAAAAAAAACAGATGGGTGAACTTTATATTTGCTTAAGTAGTTACTTTAGTTGCTAAACATTTTATACTTACTATCATTATTCCATGTCTTCTTTCTTAAGAAACAACAATTTTAACGAATGTGTTTCTGGCAGTCTAATATTAATATGTCATTCTTAAAATAATTATCGCAATCAACTCCGCCGAACCCGTGCATAACTAGTATGCTATGCATGTCATCCATCTCTCTTGAGCTGATATCACAACACATGTGAACTTGCTCTTAGCAACATGAGCTCCAAGCTCCATAGGTACACATACGAGCTCCAAGCCCCACTTACACATACGAGCTCCAAGCTCCACTTGTACACATATGAGCTCCAAGTTCCCATCATGACCTTATGAGCTCCAAGCTCCATTATACCTCAAATCTCAATTATCAGCTCAAACATCCACCACGGGGTCAAAGCCCTAATCATGCTAAACCTCTGAATCTCATACATACACGCATTTCCAAATATAATGCAACAGCTCAGCAGTTATCAACTTACTCCATAAAGTAATAAACAACATATATACCAACATACCATTATCATCAACATATCATGCATCTTTTTCAAATATCAAACGTCATAAATAACAGGTACGCATATATCAACACAGAACACATTTTATCATGCAGCACAACTCTGCTATCCTAGGGTATCAAATATAACGGTGATAGCCCAAAGTAGACTAAACCCAGGGTTTAGGTACTTTGTTAGGGCTCAATCTCATGTAGGGTTTAGGGTTACCCCACACACATAAAACATACAATACAACTATATGAACTACTCTTGCCTCCCCGATGTGTGTAACTCTTTCTCCCCACCTGATAGCAAAAGTGGTGATAATCACGAACACAACGAGCACTCCTTTGCTCCTCTCCTCGCCTCACAGCCACAACCCACCTACTCCAACGGGTTCCGCATGCAACTTCCAAACTTGCCCTAATCGCGGAAATAACACGTAGACTATAGCATTAACCCTAACACGAAGTTAAAACCGTGAAAAGAAGCTTAAACCAAAAGAGAACATTGTATAGGTACTATATAGGTAGATACGGAACCTCGGCTTATCCTTGACGGATCACGAAAGTAAACCAATAGAATTGGAGTAGGAGTTGCGCTAATCGTGAAAACACAATTTGAATTGGAATCGGACTAACGAACGGGTCACAAACTTGGATTGAAGCTCCCAACCTGTCTCTGGTCTCTAGCTCAGCTCTCTGGACGTATGAGGTTTGTAAAACTCGTCCATGGTGAAAATGAGCAAGTATTTTTAGAGGTAAAACTCTGCTGCGAACGCTTTAGCGTTCTGGAACTCCACGCTTTAGCATTCCAACACTTGAGCGTTGTCTTCCCCAACGCCTGAGCGTTGACGTTTCCTCACCGCCAAGGCACTGCCCATCACGTGCCAGTCGCGATGCGTAACCGACATGTGTCACTTTACGTCCAATCACTGCCAGTCACTGGTCAGAGGGTCCATGCTTGAGCGTCCAAATCTCTCCATGTTAGAGTGTTAACACGCTTGAGCATTACACTGGTACACGCTTGAGCATTTTGCTTCTGATCCCTTGTCTGTCATCTTTCTCTTATCCAATTCATCCCTACTCTTAACATACACTCTAAACACACTTTCAAGCTATGAAAATAATTATCAACAAACGTATACATACTCAATCTAAACAATCTACCTCAATTAAGGTTTCCGTAAAACTTGGATGTTACACTAAGTATGGTAGAAACCTAATCAATACTCCTTAATAAAAAATTTGAACCAAAACCCCTTAAACCAAAAAGATGGGGGTTCAGCCATGTCATAGAAAAATTGGGAGAAAGTTTCATTTGGGTTCATGCTTCTAGATGATCGTTGTTACATCATGGTGAGTTCATAGAAATTGGTTTCATGATCGTAGGGTTTTTCTACAATTTTCTAGAGATTTTTGAACTTTGGACATAGAAACTTGAACACTTTGATCATGGCTTGAAAAACAAAGAATAAGTTAAGAATAAGAAGATCATGGATATCTAGATATTTTCTAGAAGAAATGATGAGGGTGAGGGCAAGAATGGGTTTCCATAAACTCCTAGGGGCAAAACGGTCTTTTCTTTTAGCGACATAGATGTCATTTAGGGAAAAGATCAAGGATATTTTGGTCTTTTCCCAGTGTGAATGCGTTCAGATATTTTCAAACGTCATCATGACACTGGTGATTCATAGCACGCTTTCTTGGGTGACGTGACTTCAAGTTTATCCATTAGTGGGTCCCGGTAAATCCATATTCAGCTCCGTTCTTCACCCGATTTAAGATTTCGCCCGTATAATTTATATTATTTCACTTTTTAGAGCGAAAAACCAATTTTATCAAAATTATTAGAAATTCGATTCTAAACCTAATTGTTTCGTTCACGGGTCAAAATTAGGTCTTCTGATCAGTAAAATCTTATTGTCAGTGAAAACGCAGATCGGGCTCTGTTTGAATTTTCAACCCAAATTTTTTAACCGTAGCTCCCTAAGATACTGTAGAGTATGAATGAGACTTCGGTTTATCCAAAATCATTTTCTAAATCTCGGATAAAATATAAAATATATATATTTTTATCGTAATTGATGAACAGTAAAAATCGGGGGTGTTACATTACTACCCCTCTTAAAAAAATTTTGTTCTCAAAATTTCATGACTCAAAACTAGACAAGGTCTCTTTATCCCCAGGTTCCACATTGTACTCCCCATACGTAATCCTTGCCTAGGTAACATTTGTACCCTAATACCAAACTTCATTCCTATCCTCCATCCGATTTACCGTTAAAATCAAATCATTTATCCTCCATCTATGCTCCTCTTCCCTAATAACTTACCTTAATCTCTCACACGTGAGAGATATAATTAAAACTTAAACACTTTCCTTTTTATACTAATCCATTTAGGAAATCTTCTTCCTATATCTTTAACTCTTGTTGATTACACCAAGGTTTTAAACTACCATACACATTTCCTTTTACAACACATCCATCAGTTCCGATCCAAGATATCCAATCTTAGTCTTAGTTTCTTTTGAACGTAGTCTACCTCTTCAATCTACACCATAATCACGCATCTATACCTTAAGGAAAATGATTGCACCTCTTACTACAACTACAACCAACAAGAATCACATGGGGTAGAATTTTTTCAAAATCCGAAGTCTTGAACTATTCTAACAACTTAGTCCTACACAAGAATTCCCCTTTTCTATTTATATTCAGCTTAGGTAAAACCACCAAGGACACTTTTCTATAATTCTCCAAACTCATACAATCAATCTTGACTATAGACATTGATCATTACCCTAGATCTCCCAACTACTATTCTGTCCCGATCAATACTTGATTTATAATAATTATCTCACCTACTGAGATTGATCTTAAAGCTTTACATCTTACCAATCATAACTATACCTCAATCAAAACTCTCATCACTCCTTGTCTATCCTGTGAAAAAATCATCGCATTAGATACTACACTTACTCCCAACCAACATTCCAAGGATCAAATCGTTTTTCTTGCTCGTCCACTTGAGTTGAAGGTGATCAGTTGAACTCAGTCTCTACTCGATCCTTGAAGATTAAGGAAATAAATTTCAACAAAGGAAATTTTTCTTGGTCTTACTCTCATAAGAAAGTATATAGAAGAATTTTACCACTATGAAAAGAATACAAGAATATCTAGTATGTAAAAAGATTCTTCAGTAGGTTCGTGAGTGTAAAAATGCATAGCTAATACATGTTTACAATCATGACTCTAATAAAGTCCCTTCTGTCACAAAAATCTTCCAACAGATTAGGGAATAAAAAGATAAACAGTCTGGCCAAAAATCAGACTAGATCACATTTACCCAAAGTAAAAGTAACTAAACTAAGTTTCATCAAGAAACTTCCAGTATTAAGAATTTTTCTGTGTTATAACTCAAGAAATAGTCATAACAAATCTTTCGATGGAATGATATGAAAATGTCCAGATGGATACTATTAAACCAATTCACTCATATGTTTAATACACTGAGGATTATGTAGGAGTGTGAGTATAAATATTCGTTTGGGATCGCATGCCCTAAGAATTTAACTACCATCGAGTCAAAACTCGCACTTAAGTAACTTCACGACAATTATTCTCGTGTACGATCTGTAATACTTGACGCAGAGTGCAACACCCTTTCCCGAGTGTCACATTCCCGAACGTTTATAAGGCCGAAAATATTTCTTAATGCGGAAAATACGGTTTTCTTCTTTTTTTTTCTTTTCACAAGATGCAATGGGATTTAGCAAAGGTAAATAATACTAATAACGAACTTAGGTCCGCCATACATTTCTAGAACAATATGCATAATAAATACAGGGACATAAACAGAAAAAGGAATAATACTATATACAGACATAAGTCTAATGTATAACTGATACAACAAGTACTAGGAGTCGTAGCTCCCCCAAAAGTACTACAAAACTGACATAGTCTGGCCGACAATAAAACTAGACCACAAAAAGAGTCCTCCTCCGGCTCGAAGGAAACTACTGGACTGAACCATCGTCATGTCCATCTGTTCAAACACCAACAGCAAGTACCAACAGAAAACATACAGATATGGGTGAGATTCCCGTTCATCAACACAACAAAACAGCAATAGTAAAAACGGGACGACTCATCGGGCAACAACGTACCCAACATGCTTACAAGAATTCTCAATGTCAAACATATTAAGCATTTGACGACATAATATCATGTTAAGCAGTTAACAGTATAATATAAGGTACTCTTAAACAGTACCACGATGTATAACAGAAAATGTAAACATCAATAGCCATGCAATGCAATGCAATGTATATGACTCAATGTCAATGTCACTGGGTACTACTCTGACCCCTACTCCATGGAGCTAACAAAACATTCGGAGAGAGTGAATGGGAGGACATGTTCCGTGCGCGCCAGCCTTGGGCAAGATGCTACAACATTCGTAACGTGCACGTTTCTGGCTTTTACGGAAACACTCTCGACCAAACATGAAAAGTACGGCATCTAGTAGAGGATATCAGTGTATTGCACGGATTCGCCACGACACAGAAGAGCTACCAACTGGTCACATGTCAGCCCTTCCAACCCTGATACCTCCAAAAAGACCATTGAAGATCGTCACCGTAAGATTCGCACCCGCATCAAGGTGTAAGCTCAACTCCTAGGCTCAAGGCCTTACAACTATGCAAATGAAATGCCAATGCTTACACAAATCAGATGCGATCAAGCAATGTCTATCCCCCGGATAAACCTCGAAGTCTACTAAGGTTCTTTTCCTTAGGAACTATACGTGTCTTTTTGAAAACAAAACCTTTATCCATCGGATAAATCTCGTGATCCTTCCGGGATCGAGTAATCACAAGACTGAAACAATTGAACGACTGATCGGGGTCCGAATCACCGGTCCGTCATCGAACTACTGTTTCAAAACCCAAAACGTTTCATGTTTGTGTTTATGTCTTATGAAGTCATTGATGTATTAAGTCATCAATGGTATAGCATGTGGTCTTGTTCCACTACATACCATACTTAATTATCCCTTGTTTTCAACTCTAAGTCAATTACTTAACTTAGGTTTTTAAAACGTAAAACTTTACAGTTTGAGTTGAAAAACACTCTTTATAAACAAACCATTTCTCGCGAGGCGAAGGTCTATGTCGCGACGCGAGGCTGAGAAGTTATCTTTACTGCTTGGAAAGTCCTTCTGCTTCGCGAGGCGAGGATTGTGTCGCGACGCGAGGCAGAGAAGTGATCTTTTCTATTCAGACAGTCTTTCTGCTCCGCGAGGCGAGGATTATATCGCGACGCGAGGCAGAGAAGCTGCATCTTCACTATTTAGGCGGTTCGCGGGGCGAGAACTGCTTCGCTACGCGAGGCCGAGAAGTTGCATCTTTGGTGTTTAGGCGGTTCGCGAGGCGAGACGACTTCGCGACGCGAGGCCGAGAAATTTCATCTTTGCTGCTCGGGCTAGTCCACTGTCTCGCGAGGCGAGGCAATGTTCGCCTGGCGAATGCCTTATCTTCCCTCTGTCTCGCGAGGCGAGACGGGGTTCGCTGGGCGAGTGCCCTGTTCTTCATTTTTCCTAACTCCTTCATTAATTCTTCTTTTGAAACACTTAGTTTTATTAAAAAAAACCTATGGCTAAAGAAAAGACATTTTCCCACTTTGATGATACACTTTAACGGTTAAAACTTCATTTGATCTTTGGATCAAAAATCACTTTTGTTTCTCTTTGAAATCCTAGGTTATGAAATCAAGTTTTGTTGCATCAAAACTTTGCCAAAACAAGAACAACATATGTTCTTATATTTTCCTCTTACTAAGGCCACAAGCCTACTCCAATGAAAAATGGAGACTTTGCTTCACCAACAAAGCAAATGTAGCTCAAAAGCTCACACAATTATGGTAAACCACAATACACATTACTACATCATAATCAAACATATCCATCACACATCATGGTCTCATAATCAAACAATAAAAGTCCATACTTGATCTAGTGATCAAAGTAGGTTTTCCAACATACATAAAAATGATTTTCATTCAATCATATCTTCATCAACATATGCTAAAGCACACTACAACATACTTAAGCATAAACTCATCATGACAACCTTGTTCTCCAAGAGAACTTAACAAAACTTAACATATAAAAGTGAACCCAAACTAAAGGGTTTCACCCACACATAAAATTAAACAACCATTCTCACTACCACCATCTTGGTGTGATGAGGTTCTTCTCCCCATACCTGTTGATGAGCAGATTCCCGGATCAAAGTCGGTTGATCGGTTTTTGAATCTCCTGATAATCGTCAACAACTACAACAACACAACAACCAACATTAAACAACAATCAAAACCAATCTCAACTATCCTAACAAAGAGGATTTCGGCCACCCTAGGTTAAAAAGGTTAGGAATTGGTTTTGGTTTTCCATTTCATGGATTCAAAGGCATTAGGAAAGCTAAGGATGAAATCAAGTGTTAAAAATAAAAAATCGACGAAAACACTATTCATCATCATCCAAAAGGGTTCGGCCAAAAATGCTTTTTGAGCTATGATGAGAGTTGAATCATAAGCTCTTGGGTTTAGGTAGAGATTGATGATGTGAGTTCAAAGAACTTGGTCTTACCTCAAAAGGATTTTTCTACAATTTCCTATGGATTTTCAAAGTTTTGGATCTAAGAAATTATTTTCATGAAAATGAAGATTGATCTTGAAATAAAGAAAGATTCAAGAAGCTAAGAGATCATAGAAGTGATCTTACCTTGAAATGAAGAAAGATTGCTCAAGGAATCAAGTGAATCCAACAAAAACTCAAGCTTTTCTAGGTGAAAATGGAGTTTTCTCTCAAGAACAACTATGGAGCTTCTAAGGATGAGGGGCTGTGCGAAAATGATGAAGTGAGGGGCTGAGTTCAGCCTCTTAAAAGTTCACTTAAGGGTAAAAAGGTCATTTGCCAAAAGGGTATAATGGTAAAAGTGTAAAAGACTAAGGTTAGGGGCATTTTGGGTCATTTTGCGTCCAGATATTTCCGAACGCCATGACGACTCTGGCATACTCTCCCAAGTGTCCTGGGATGATGTGATATCAAGATTATCTGTTGGCGAGTCCCGGTAAATCCATATGTGGCTCCGTTCGTCATCCGATTGGGGATTCCACCCGAACGAAGGTCAGGAAGTGATTTTTCTGAAATTTTTACGAAATTTAACCAAAACGTAGATAATCGAATTCTAAGACTTATTGTCTCGTTCACGGGTCCATCTGAGGTCTTCTGAGCAGTAAAATCATACTGTCAGTGTAAAAACGCAGACCGGACTCCGTTTGAGTTTTCGACTCAAAACTTAATCATAGCTTCCTACGATATCGTCGAGCATGACTGTGGTCTCGGAATATTTTATTTCTTTTCCTAAGACCTCGAATAAAATAAAGACATTAAAATACTAAAGAATTAGAAAGCGTGAAAATCGGGGCGTTACACAGAGTTTCCTCATGCTCCTCATGACTCTTAGAGTAAATGAGAACATCGCTGATGATGACAATTTTATCAAGAAATAGACAAAAATTCTCATTTCATGTAGTCTAACCCGGTTAGCTTTGTAGGCGATATTCTACACAAAGTGATGCAGATCTGACTGAATCTAGAAACTAGATCAATCGAAAGCTCCACATCCTTCACAAACACAAACTGGGAACATTCTCAGAAAATTCTCCTGAAAAATCTTCCACGATAGGTACCTCATTCAAATGTCTGACACAATCCCAAAAGGGTAAATGACGTTTCAACCTGAATACAAGTACCATTTACTAAACATGAGTTCTTACAAGGCCTCAACCCGATTATAACCCATCAAAACAAGTATACACGTGTGTTAACATACATTGTTTCGACAAGGAAACAATTCAACAAGGTCCTACTCTTCTGGAGAAATAAAACTAACTTTAGAAACTTATCATCAATCTTTTACTCATCCTTCAGCTATCGGGAAAAGTCATTCCCTCTTTTACTTGCATGCTAGTCCATCATTATGTACCACTAATCTTTCACTAAGACTTACTTCCATTCTTATTTCTAAGCATTACTTTAGTGATCAAGAACTTAAGTTAACTTCCATGATTAAATCAAACACTTAAACTAATTCTCATTTCGTTACTACATGTCACAATCTCATCAAAAAATTCTAATGCACTTTAAATCTCAATAAGCTCACTTAAGAATTTTAATATCTAAGTGAAAATCCAAACTTATCTACCCTAATGGAGACAAATATCTTATCCATCAAATCCACGAACAGGGGAGGCTCTAATCATTTCTTAAAATCACCATCAGAAGAAACTTCACGCGATACCACACTTCCATTGTTCTACTAGGATTCCATTCTAGTCACTCAATTCCATTAGCGAACATGTCGTTATCTTGCCATTCCTTTGGATGCTTACTAGCTACCTATGCGCCTACTTTAAAAACTTTTTGGTATTCTTCTACCTATCTAAGGCACACTCGTTCTTCGGCAAACTTTCCTAACAATCGAACTTCCTTCACATACAAAGGAGTCTTCACTTACTTGACAGCTAAGAGTCTAACATCCTTGACTCACAAAGTAAAGGACATATTTAAACTTATTAGCTAGGACCGACTAAGGGGCTGCCTCAAAGCTTAACTAAGACGTCACCTCTTAATAACTCAGATAACTCTTCTCTTAAGGGTCTTAACACATCTCAACCATCGGATCCAACTAATCCAATTGGTTGCATTCCACAAGGAACTAGTCATAACGGAGTGTTCTTACTCCTACTGGCCTCTATCAAAACAAACACAGAGTAAACACAACAAAACCATCATGACTACATAACCTAGATCCCAAAAGACATCGACCAGCTCTGATACCACTATTGTAACACCCCAACCCGGTGTCACATTTTGTATCCCAAAAATTCTTTTTCGGTTAATTAAAAACATTTTCGAAAATAACTCAATAGAGTAGTTGTGGAAATCTGATACCAAGGTAAAACTTTAACAACCAGATGAAAACAAATTGAAACTCATCATCTATAATAGTAATTCAACTTTGCCATGAGGGATACATCTTTTCTGTCTCTTAATACACAACATAATTAGTCACAGTCGAAAGACCTGACTTAAACATCAAAATTCCTAAAAGCTGGTCTAATAAAAGAACTTTAAGAATAAAATAGCATACTACCTAACATACATCGTACCAATGAGGCTGGATCTCGTCGTCAACAGCCCACACATCTTCGTCATCAACATTCAGAACTCAAGCTTCAGGGCCCCGAAGTGGCCCAAAGGACCGTTGCTAAACATCTGTACGAGTATCCAGAAACACAACAGGGTGTCCAACATGTACAGGCAAGGGTGAGATTGAGACGACCCTCCTTTCTCAGAAGGATAATCCCATTAGTCTCAAGCTCCTAATATATTAACTATGCCTAGCCGTATATAAAGTGATAGCGTGGTATTCAAACCGCGTTGCGGAAGCAAACAAGCAATAACGGCATGCATAGGAAAACTATCAGAGTAAAAGCGCAACATCATACAAAAGGTAGATATACATACATAACATGCGTAACTGTAGCCCAAACAGTAAGGCACTGTACATACATATACATGCTGTGAAATAAAAATCTAAAATACATCCACTAGTGGAAAATAGACTTTTCACGTAAGGCTTTTAACATCTGTTAAAGAAAAACAGATGTTAAAAATAAACGTGGTGGTAAACTTGTAAATAAGTAGCGTATGGAGTACACTTTTAACATCGGTTATAAGTAACCTGATGTTAAAATGTACTTTTAACATCAGTTTCTGGAACAACCGCTGTTAAACGTTTCTTCCCTCCACTCCATATTTAATGGTGCTAACTTTTTAACATCGGTTCTTAGTGAACGGATGTTAAAAGTCAATTTTTAACATCGGTTTTTTATATAACCAATGTTAGAATAAATTTTAACATCGGTTTTTTCTAACAACCGATGTTAAAAGTTATTAAAATGTATAACGTTAACTTTCTAAAACCTTCTCTGTCTCGCGCCCTACATTTCAACGTTATAGTGTTCTCAGTCCCGCGACCTACTTTTCTCTTCTCTTCACTAACCACCTTCTCCTCCGTTCGTGAGCCACCGTAGAACCACCACCATAACTTCCTCTTCGCAAAGGTACGTAACTCTGTCTTCCCTATTTTTATTTGCTAAAACCCTCATTTGCTAAATACAATTTTGCTAATATTTGCTCAGAACCATTTACAACTGAACCATCGCAACTGAACCACCCCAACTCCCTCTCTTCTACAACTGACCACCGCAATTGAACCGCCCCAACTCCCCTTCTACTTGCTAATCCTTCTCTGTTAGTTAGTGTTTAGCATTGTCTCTGTTTTAATGATTTGAATATTTTATGAAATAATGAAATGCATTTTGAGTTTAAAAACTTAAACACTTTGATCTTACATATTGAGCATAGACTTTTAGGCTTTGCTTATAATCTCAATAGTCAAGGGGTTTGGGTTCTTTTTAAAAGTTAGGTCATCTGGATTGGTTTGATCAATAGTTGAGGGGTTTAGATTCTATATAGGACTTAAGGTTTAGGCCTATAATTTCAAATACTGCTCTTTGAGAGTCTCCCCTCTTTTGCTCATATTGTATAAATATGTGTATATCTACAGAACGTGGATATGGACCGTAGTTGGATGATTAGTAAATGCACAAGTGATGAGTATCGGGAGGGAGTGGAAGAATTTCTAGAATTTGCTCAAAGAAATCTTCCTGATAGTAATGGAAGATTTAATTGTCCTTGTGTTAGATGTTTGAATATGAGAAAATGTGAAGTTAAGCAAATACATGATCATCTTATTTGTGAAGGGATTTTCAAGAGTTATACAAGATGGATATGGCATGGTGATGACTTGTTAAACAAGCCAAGTGTATCCCAAAGTGAAGAAGTTGATGCAGATATAGTGACGATCGACTAGAGGACATGATCCATGATATTGGACAATAGTCATTTCAGCGAGCACATGTGTATGATACTTTGTGCAGTGATGCGGATACACCTTTGTATCCGGGGTGCACTACTTATACAAGGTTGTCGGCAGTCTTAAAATTGTCCAGTGTGAAGGCGAGAAATGGGTGGAGTGATAAAAGCTTCACCGAAGTGCTTGAGTTGTTAAACAACATGCTTCTAAAAGGCAACACACTGCCAGATCGTAACTATGAGGCGAAGAAGATACTCTATCCGATGGGTATGGAGTATAAGAAGATACATGCATGTCCTAATGATTGCATACTATACAGGGGTGTGTATGAAGGGATGCACGACTGCCCCAAGTGTGGGGTATTGCGGTACAAAGTGAAGGATGGTGATTCTAGTTGTGATGTGATCACAAAGGGTCCTCCTGCAAAGTTGTTGTGGTATCTTCCAATAATTCTAAGGTTCAAGCGATTTTTCGCTAATGTAAATGACGCAAAGAACATTAGATGGCATGCAGATGAGAGGAAACGTGATGGAATGCTTCGCCATCTGGTTGATTCTGTGCAATGGGAGAGAATTGATAGTTTGCTTCCGAATTTCGGAAATGAGCCAAGAAACCTTAGGCTTGGAATTGCTACGGATGGAATGAATCCGTATGGTACCTTAAGTAATATCCATAGTTTATGGCCTGTTCTCCTCGTAATTTACAATCTACCTCCTTGGTTGTGCATGAAGCGCAAATACATGATGTTGTCTATGATGATTTCCGGCCCTAAACAGCCAGGAAATGACTTAGATGTTTATCTAAGTCCCTTGATTGAAGACTTGAGAAAGCTGTGGGTGGAAGGCGTTGATGTCTTTGATGACCATTACAAAGAGACTTTCAAGATGCGTGCCATGTTATTTTGCACCATCAATGACTTTCCAGCATACGGGAACTTGTCCGGGTATAGTGTTAAGGGCATAAAGCAAGCCCAATATGTGAAGAAGGCACATGTTTCACACAATTGCAACATGGAAGGAAGACAGTTTACCTTGGGCATTGGAGATTTCTCAGACGTGATCATCTATATCGTAGATTAAAAAAGCTTTCAATGGATTCCAAGAGAATGGAATTGCTCCGACGGCCTTTAATGGAGAGAAAGTTTATCAAAGGGTGAAGGACATTAATGTTATGTTCAGAAAGGCTCACAAGAAGGCTACTGAGAAAAACATATGGAAGAAGAGGTCGATCTTCTTTGATCTTCCATACTGGTGTAAACTTGATGTCAAACATTGTATTGGTGTCATGCATGTGGAGAAAAATGTATGTGATAGTCTAATTGGAACGCTTCTCAACATTCAGGGTAAGACAAAGGACGGTGTGAATGCTCATCTAGATCTGGTTGCTATGGGTATACGAGAGCAGTTAGCTCCACAACCAAAGGATGGTAAGCGGACATATTTGCCTCCAGCATGTCATACCTTATCAAGAAAAAAGAGAACAAGTTTTTGTGAGTGTCTACGGGGCGTCAAAGTGCCACAGGGTTACTCTTCAAATGTCAAGAGACTTGTCTTAAATGATCTAAAATTGGTTGGCTTAAAGTCTCATGAGTGCCACGTCTTGATGCAACCATTACTACTAGTGGCTATTCGTGGTATTGCTCCTAAAAATGTTAGACATGTCATAACTAGGTTGTGCTTATTCTTCAATGCTATATGTAGCGAAGTCATTGACCCCCAGAAGTTGGATGAGTTGGAAGATGAGGCTGCTATAATCTTGTGCCAATTGGAGATGTATTTTCCTCCTTCATTCTTCGACATCATGGTTCATTTAATTGTTCATCTAGTGAGGGAGATTAGATTATGTGGCCCCGTTTATTTAAGGTGGATGTACCTAGTTGAGCGATACATGAAGATCTTGAAAGGGTATGTGAAGAATCCACACCGTCCTGAAGCATCTATTGTTCAAAGGTACATTGCAGAAGAAGCTATTGAGTTTTGTCAAGACTACCTTTCAGAAATGGAGGCTATAGGGATTCCTAAGCCTCGTCATGAGGGAAGATGTGCCGATAAGGGTACACGAGGTATAAAGGTTAATAGCAAGGCTCGGGAGGAAGTGTTTCAAGCCCATTTGCACATTTTGAATAACACTGATGAGGTTGCACCTTACTTATATGCTCACAAACAAGAGGCCAACGAAGAAAACCCTAGAAGGAACGAAAAATGGTTGTTGAACCATCATAACAAGACTTTCGTAGCCTGGTTTAAAGAAAAAATTACAAATGATCATATTGCTTCCCATACATTACAATGGCTAGCACAGGGGCCACGTCTTGAACTCATATGTTGGAGTGGATGTGATATCAATATGTTTTCCTTCTATACAAAGTCCCAAGATGACAAGAGTACCATGCAAAATAGTGGCGTTATGATCTTATCTGAGTCGATGCACTTCTCTAGTTCAAAAGATACAAATCCCATTATGGCATCGAAATCTTACTTTAGAGTCATTGAAAAGATTTGGGAGGTCGATTACACTAAATTTCAAGTGCCTGTTTTTAAGTGTAAGTGGGCCGACAGTAACAGTGGTGTGCAAACTAAAGAATTAGGATTTACATTGGTAGACCTTGACAAAGTAGGTCACACGGAAGTGCCTTTCATCATGGCTTCCCAAGCAAAACAAGTGTTTTATATCAATGATCCTTCTAACAAAAAGTGGTCAGTTGTTCTCCAAGGAAAAAGCATGCATAATGATATCCATGAAAATCAAGATTCAACTCTTGATATTCCAAAAACTCCTTCTTTCTCAACACAGATGCCTATTTTGTCGAGGAAAATGTAGTGGACGATGTACTTGCCACTCGTGATGATCATCATGAAGGGATATTGATCTAAACTTGACCATAGTCTAAGTTATGTTTAAATTAAAGTATTCTTTTTTTATTTATCCATGTTAAATTAGACTTATTTTTATTTCTCCATGTTAAGTTAGACTTATTTTTATTTATCCATTCTTATACACTAACCTAATTTATTACTTTTTGTCTAACTAGGCATACATGACTGATCCAGCAGGCATTCCTCCTTCTCCTTCACATAGCGGGTCAGGTGATGCACGCCCCAAAAAAAGTGGTAGATCAGCCACAAAGATACGATCGTTGGCCCTGAGTCGTTGCGGTGATTAAAGGCTTCCGATTGAGTTTAATACATATGGGGGGACCATAGGGCCGAATGCTGACAAATTCACCGGTTTTGTGGCCCTGGAAGCTCGAAACAGGGTTAGCATTCTAATTGAGGAATGGGCTCAGGTACCGAGTATGGTGAAGGATCAAATTTAGTCTTCAATCTTGGTATTTTACTTTTATCCTTTCTATTTGTATCTAAATTGTATTTACTTATATTATTATCATACTCTAATATTTCCTCCATTTTGTTTTGTACTATAGTTGACCTTTGATGTCTCGAATACTCCTGAATGTAAGAAGAAATGACTTTCTTTTGCCACGAAGCGATGGACGGGGTTCAAGACCTATTTGGGCAATAGATATATTTTTGAGAAAAAAGACGACAAATCTCCACTTGACACATACTCTTTCATTGATAAGGAGACGTGGGATAGGTTTGTTGTGAGCCGACAAGATCCTGCCTTTCTGGTTAGTTTCCCGTTATATTTTTTATAATAGGCCTATCTAATTTATTTATTTAATTGAATTGAGTACGTGTTATTTGTAACAGGAGAAAAGGAAAAAGGCCAAGGAAATCCAAAAAAACAATGTACACCCACACCATATGTCTCGTGGTGGCTATCGTATGGTTCGGCAGAAAATTATGGATGAGAAGATGAAAAAGAAGCAAGAAAAGGCCAAAAAGAAGCACGAAGAAGGTGGAGCTGATGGAGAAGCCGAAGCTGATGGAGAAATAGTTGTTAATCCTCCATCTCCACCCGAACGCCATGAAACATGGATGGAAGCCCGAAAGACAAAATCGGGAGATTTTAAAGCCGAGCCCACATGCATTATCGCTGAAAAGATTGTAAGTAATTAATAGATTACTTCTACTTGTAATTAATACAGTTAAGTAAACACTATCTTACACATATTTTGTGAATTTCCCCCTTGTAGACATCGCTGGTGGAGCAAAGCTCGCAAGGATCATTCGTTCAACATGGACATAGGGATATCCTGAGCACTGCCCTAGATAAAGTTGACCACCCTGGCTTTGTAAAGGGTGTTGGAGGGCTAGTGGGCATTCGGCAATATCATGGATTACGAGTCCATGTTGGAAGCCGAATCAGCAGCCACGAGCGGGAAAGCATTAAGGAGGAGCTTAAAAGAGAGATGTTTCCGGAGCTTATGGAATCATTCATAAAGTAGATGTCATCTAGGGGACTTACATTTTCCCAACAAAGCCAAATGAGCCAACCTTCTCAGCATGTGAGCACCGTGGGGAGCTGTGAGGATGCACATAAGCCAGTTGAGATGCCTTTATCCCAGGTATGCATATTAATTTCATATTAATCATTTAATTACTTATGTCTTATTTATTTACAAATGACATTACTTAACTAACGCCTTATCTTTGTTGCTTAGAACATTGATAAAAATCTAAGATCGAATATAGCTCATTTGGCCGCATTTGCTGCGGATGCGCCGGATAAAGAGTATGCTATTCCCTTGGAACACGAAGGCGCTTGCGACTTGCCAGCCTTTTTTTTTCTTTGGGAAGGATATAGGTGACATATGTCTGCCTGGTAATTGGCTAGCCAATACCGTTCTGAGTATGTGGTGCATGTAAGTACACTGTTGACATGCATCTTTGGTATTTTAATTCTATAATTTATTTCAATGTCTTAGGTATTTAACATTATTTTATTCTAATATCTTTGGTATCTTCATCGCTTATGTATGGAAAGAGGCAACCAGAATACGTATGTATTCTTAGACCCAGGCGTAATTCGTGGACATTACTGCACTAATGGGGATGCGATGAAGACATACATCCTGAAGCTGCTTGGTCGAACAAAGAAAGATATTTATCTAGCACCAATACTTAAGAGTGGCCATTGGCAGTTTCTCATACTTCATCCTAGCCAGCATCGTGTCGTCTTTTTATGCTCGTTGCACTATAGTCCGGCATCTGAATTGAAGGACGCGATTGACATGTAAGCTTTAATTTAATTTGTAATTCAAATTGCTTTTGCTTTATTACATGAACATAATTGACATTATTATTTTTAATCATAGAGCTATAGTTGCAAGTAGCATGGCTTGTGCAGAGGGCAAAATTAGGCCATCCAAGTCAAAAAGAAAGCCTGAGTGGATTATCCTAGTCGTAAGTAGTTTATTATTTCTCAACCATAATTATTATTATATTAGTACTGTACTTGATATTCAATTTCATATTGCCTTGTAGTCTCGTAGACAAGTTGGCAGCTGGGAGTGTGGATACTACGTGATGAAACATATGTTGAATGTGGTCTCCGCCACTATTATTGACGGATGGCAACAGGTAATAAATATAAAGTTTTGCACAAGTTAAATTATATTTTGTTTTGGTTGATGATTTAATGTAGAGTTTATTTAAACTTGTGCAGGCTTTTGACGATCAAACTCCACTTGATAAAGAAGAGATGAAAGACCTGAGGGATCGTTTTGCTAATTTCTTTTATGAGTATACTAGGCAGCATAATGTAGATTGTATATGATTTTTGCACTTGTATGTATTGCATGTGACTCATTTTGGACTTTAGGTTATTGCACATATAACACTGTATATATGTAATGTCATATAATTTAGTTTAATTATCCTGGACTTGTGTAACTATAATATTTTAATTCCGGAGTAGCAATATATGAGTTACATGTTTGAATCTATTTCTGACATTATGTTGTGTACTGAATTGTGGATGATATACTGATTGATATGTAGGGTGGGAAAGAACTATAAACTTAACACACCATTTAAAAAAAAAAATTTAATTTTAACATCGGTTGTTATAATAATCGATGTTAAAAGTACACTTTTAACATCGTGTGTTCCTAAAACCGATGTTAAAAGTGTACTTTTAACATCGGTTTCAGATACAATGGATGTTAAAAGTGTAATGACCAGAGAACATCTCTGACTGAGACCACACTTTTAACATCGGGTGTTACTATAACAGATGTTTAAAGTGTACTTTTAACATCCGATTTTTTATTAACCGATGTTAAAAGTAAAATATTAACATCGGTTTACAACCGATGTTAAAAGTCACACTTTTAACATCCCTTTAATTAACGTCACCTCCTTAACCGATGTTAAAAGTATTTTTTAACCATGTAAAAAGTGCTTTCTGTACTAGTGATCAAACGTCAAAAGAAAACTCTCGGAGCTCACCAACACTACCCGTCCCCTCTCAAAAAGGTACATGAAAAGCTCTCAGCTCACTACCTAGGACGCTCTGGCAAGCTCTCACCATCAGTGGTGCGAATGCCTTGAGCTACCCTGACCCTCTCCATGAGTACGCCTGTACCGCACCAAAGGCTCATACTCTGACGAAGAGCTGGATGTAACACCCCGATTTTCGAGTTTTTCTTTTAATCAGTATTTATGAACTTATATTTTATTCGAGGTCTTAGAAGGGGATATAAAATATTCCGAGACCATAATCATGCTCAGCGATATTGTAGGAAGCTACGATTAAGTTTTGAGTGGAAAACTCAAACGGAGTCCGGTTTGTGTTTTTACACTGACAATATGATTTTACTGCTCAGGAGACCTCAGATGGACTCGTGAACGAGACAGTAAGTCTTAGAATTTGATTCTCTACGTTTTGGTTAAATTTCGCAAAAATTTCAAAAAAATCATTTCCTGACCTTCGTTTGAGCGAAATCCTCAATCGGGTGGAGAATGGAGCCGCATATGGACTTACCAGGACCCGACAACGGATAATATTGATATCACATCATGTCAACTCACTCGGGAGAGCATGCCAGAGTCGTCATGACGATCGGGAAGTTCGGGACGTGAAATTACCAAAATACCCCTAACTTAAGTCTTTTCACCTTTTACCATTTTACCCTTTGAACCAAATGACCTTTTTACCCTTAATGAACCTTTTAGAAGGCTGGAACAGCCCTCTCAGCCCCTCATTCCACGCAGCCCAGCTCCCCAAGAACACCAAGAACACTACATCTTCCTTAGAGAAAAAACCTCCATTGAATCCTTGAGAAAACCTTGAAAGCTTGTTGAAATCACTTGATTTCTTGACCAATCTTCCTCCATTTTAAGGTAAGATCACTTCTATGATCTCATATCTTCTTGAATCTCTTTCAATATCAAGGTCAAACCTCCATTTTCATGAAACTCATTCTTAGATCCAAAACTTTGAAAATCCATAGGAAATTGTAGGAAAATCCTTTTGAGGTGAAACCAAGTTCTTTGAACTCACCTCATCACCCTCTATCTAAACCCAAGAGCTCATGATCCAAGTCTCATCCTAGCTCTAAAACCCCAAAGTGGCTGAAACCTAAGAGTGATGATGAATAGTGTTTTTCATCAAATTTTTGATTTCTAACTCTTGATTCCATCCTTAGCTTTCCTAGTGTCCTTGAATCCAAGTGATGGAAAACCAAATCAATTCCTAGCCTAAATTGCCCTATATGGCCGAGAGCTTCATGGGGAAAATCCATGAGTTTTTTTCACATTTTTGAGTCATAGGACTTGAAATGATGTTAACTAAGTTCATGAACCGACCATCCAAAAGTTTGGAACCAAATGAGATCCCTAACCCTTTTTACCTTTCATGGCCGAACCCTAGGGAAGAAAATTTATGTTTTGATGTTGTTTATTGATGTTGAATTGTTGTTTGAATTGAATTGTGTTTGATTGTATTAGGCAACGAGAATGAAACCGGAGCCGGAGCCAAGAACCGATCGAGTTTGCATTGAACTTCTTTGGTGAGGTAAAGGGAGGTAGTCATTTAAGTTTGAGTAGCTTCATAGTGCACGTTTGGTATATGTATTATGATGACTTGAGTGGAGATGAGTTTGAATGATGTATGGATTTCTTTTACTTAATGAAATATAATTGCACTCTTGTTGATAGTTTGTGGCATGGATGCCTTAATTGATATTATGATGATGATTACGGATTGTTGATGTCTATATATATATTTATAACCTGGATGAGCATAGGACTGGCTATATCTCGATAATTTATTAAAAGACTCGAAATCCTAAATCTATGTTTTGAAAACCGTGTTTGAAATTAAAAAGTGGTTTTTGGAAGACGTGTTGCTTTTTAAAAAAAGTGAAGTTTCCTTTTTTGAAAAGTATGTTCCTTGAAATTAAAAAGTGGTTTTGTGAAAAGTCATGCAAATCGTGTTTTATTTCGGTAAAGCGTTTTAAAAAGACGTGAAACCTTAGAAAACAGTTTTTGTTTTCAAGAAAGGTGTTTTTCACGGAAAAACGTTCTCTTGATCAAAAAAGATGTTTTGTTTCAAGAAAACCAAAGTATGTTTTGTTTCCCAAGGTTTTTTGAGAAAGTTTGATCGAAAAGGAAAAATGATGAACCTTTGAGATGAACCCGAACCTAGTGGCCTGAGACGTCGGGGCTAGTGTTTTGCGGATTGAGCACCCGGACTTCGTGTCCTGTGTTTTTGATTTGAGTGGGCTTAATGCCTTTTTGAAACGAGTCGTGGACTTTATATCTCGACATTTGAAAGAATGAACGCAAAGAAAACAGAAAACTTTCTGTGTACATGCATGAATCGGCAGACGTGCCATTTGGAACCGAGATACAACTTTCGTAGTTGAGAATTCAGCCAGTTAAGACCATTGGGTCTATAGGGGCATTCTGTGTTCGAGATCCCACAAGTGGCCGGTGGCGTAGCAACCCCGTGCCGTGGTAAATCGGCTGCCAAACACGAATGAACTCGATCAGAGACTGGAGTATTCAGGATATGGTTATGACGTGGTATCCTGGAACAATTGGAGTTCGGACCTAAATAGAGAGGCCGACTCATGAGAACAATTATGTTACAGGTGTTACTACGGCCTATCGCTCGATGTTGGGAAGTTAGAATCCCCGGAGTACATGATTTAGAAAGATGATATTAAAGTCTCGTGCATTATTATAACTGATGATAGTGTTTGGGATGTCGTACTATATTATATAAATAACTGTTCATATAACTGTATTTATCTGTAGATGTTTATACTGTTGTTTGTCGCTTGTGCGACTATCGTGATAACTTTATATGAGTATCTCACCTTTGGCCGTACATGTTGGACACCTTGTTGTGTTTTTGGAACACATGTACAGAGGTTGATCATAGGTCCCCGCGGAGATGTGAGGACTCGGACGATGGAAACTTTTGAAAGTGCAGACATTAGGTTGTACCCTAATGGCTACTTTTAACCGACCAGCTTAGGAGTCTTTTGTCTTTGAACAGTCTTATATTATATTATTGCACACATGTTGAATTATTTCTAAGTCTGTAATGTGTTATACATTAGACCAGGTTTTACGTAATGTTTATGTTTTTATGAACAGTGAATATAAATGTGTGATGTGAAATTTATTTCTTCGTCTTGAGTTGTTTGCCTATGCATGCAGAAAATTTTTAGAACCGCATTTTCGAACATAGCTACTTAATTAAAGTATTTTCCGAAAGCAACCAGCGTTTTATTTTCTTGTTTTTTTCCGCATTGAGATCGAGTACGTAGCACCCGCGAGGGGGTGTTGCATTAGTGGTATCAGAGCTGGTCGAGTCTTTCGGGAATCCTTGGGAAGTGAGTCTGTTATGTTTATGTTGTGTGATCTCTGTGAATCTTGTTTGAAATGTTTCTCTGTTGAAGCATTGTGTGTTGACACACTAGTTTTGATTTATGTTTCCTTATTAAGGTATGTTTTGTTTGCCTTGTAGGGAGACATGAATCTTAGAGGTGGTCGTGGTGGAGGTCGCGGCACTGCTGACAACAATGCTGATGACAACAACATGAATCAGGCTATCCATGCCATGGCTGATATGGCGGCTGCTGTTGCTCAACAAATAGCAACGATGGCTCAACGGAATCAACAGAACCAACAAAGAGCTGATCTTACTGCTGGTGCTAGAGGGTTAGTCGATTTTCGGCTTCATGATCCTCCACAGTTTCACGGGGACTGTGACCTGGAAAAGGCCGACCTGTGACTGCAAGAAATAGAGAAGATTTTTGTTGTTCTGCACTGCCCCGAAGAAGTGAAGGTACACTATGCCACATTCCTATTCCTGGGTGACGCAGAGTATTGGTAGGGAGGAACCAGACAACTGCTGGAAGCCAACAACCAAGAGATCACTTGGGGAGTATTTGGCACCAAGTTTCTGGACAAGTGCTTTCCCCAAAGTGCCAAACAGAGAAAGAGCAGGAATTTCTGAAGCTGCAGCAGAGGGATATGACTGTCGGGAAATATGCGGCGAAGTTTGAATCACTCGCCATATATTTCCGCTTTTTCCAAGCTCAGCCTGACGAGGACTGGAAATGCGAGAGGTTCGAAGGCGGTCTGCGCTTCGAGATCAAGGAGTCAATGTTACCACTGGAGATCCGTACCTTCCAAGCTCCGGTGGAGAAGTGCAGAAAAGTGGAAAAGATGAGAAGTGGAAGAGAGAACAAGAGTACTGCAGGAGGACCATCTAGGTCTAGGAACCCGAACCAATACCAGCACCAGAAAGGGAAGCAGTCCCAGAAGAAGCCATATTCCCGACCTCAAGGGAATAGTCAGAAATAGCAACCTTATCGTCTTGTTGCTTCTGCTTACGGTGGTGGGAGCAGAAACGACCAGAGCCAAGGCCGAGCCCAGAGATGTTTCAAGTGTGGGCAACCCGGACACCCAGCTGATAGCTACAAACTGGAAGGAGTTCTATGTTTCCAATGCGGAGAGATAGGACATTTCGCGAGGGAGTGCCCTACACCAAAGCCCGAGCCGACTGTCAACAACATGCGGACTGCTAGACCCATAGCGAGGGGAAGGGTTTATACCATGAGTGGCGCTAATGCCTCCAAATCTGATGATCTCATACAAGGTAGTTGCACGATAGCTGGTAATCTCCTAACTGTAATATTTGATTCGGGTGCGACTCATTCGTTTATCTTTTTGAATTGTGTGAGACAATTAGAGTTGCCTGTTTCTTCGCTATCTTTTGATTTGATTGTCACAACTCCGACTGCTAAATCAGTTACAGTATGTTTGAGCTGTCCTATTACTGTTCATGATAGGAACTTTCTTGTTGACTTAATATGTTTGCCTTTGACTCAATTGGATGTGATCCTAGGCATGGATTGGTTATCTTCCAACCATATCCTTTTAGACTGTGCATATAGAACCTTAGTTTTTCCTGACCCTGAGATTTCTGGATTTATAACTGCCAACCAAGTAAGAGCTTCTTTGAAAGAAAGAGATCAGGGATACATGCTTCTATCCTGTTTAGAAATCGAGAGGGACGTTGTTTTGAGCTATGTGCCGGTTGTGAAAGATTTTCCAGAAGTTTTTCCAGAGGACGTACTAGGTTTGCCACCTATGAGGGACATCGAGTTTGCCATCGACTTAGTTCCAGGATCCGATCCGATCTCTATAGCTCCTTATAGGATGTCGCCTACGGAGTTAGCCGAGTTGAAGACTCAACTAGAGGATCTGATGTCCAAGCGGTTTGTGAGGCCAAGTGTATCCCCGTGGGGAGCACCAGTGCTGTTGGTGAAGAAGAAAGACGGGAGTTCAAGACTCTGTGTGGATTATCGTCAACTCAACAAGATAACGATCAAGAACAAGTATACTCTACTCCGCATAGATGATTTGATGGATCAACTTCAAGGAGCCGCTGTCTTTTCAAAGATAGATCTGAGATCCGGTTATCACCAGATCAGAGTAAAGAACGAGGAGGTACCTAAGACTGCTTTCAGGACTCGTTATGGTCACTATGAGTACCTCGTGATGCCTTTCGGAGTGACGAACATGCATGCTATCTTCATGGACTATATGAATAGGATTTTCCATCTGTTTTTGGATCAATTTGTCATCGTGTTTATAGACTCTCATCTACTCAAAAAGTCCCGAGGAGCATGAGGAACATCTACGACAAGTTTTGCAGATCCTTCACAAGGAGAAGTAGTATGCAAAGCTACCCAAGTGTGAATTTTGGCTGGATGAAGTCAAATTCTTAGGACATGTGATTTCGAAGGAAGGAATTGTCGTCGATCCTACGAAAGTAAAAGCAGTACTTCTGTGGGAGAGACCCAAGATCGTGATAGAAATCTGCAGTTTCGTTGGACTAGCTGGTTATTACAAAAGGTTCATCGAAGGATTCGAAGATTGTTGCGCAGTTGACTCAACTTACAAGTAAGGACCAACCGATTATGTGGACTGACAAGTGTGAGGGAAGTTTTCAGACGATGAAGGAACGTTTGACAACCTCACCAGTGTTAGTACTACCTAAGCCAGACGAACCGGACAAAGTGTACTGTGATGCCTTGCATCAGGTTTAGGATGTGTGCTTATGCAACATCGGAAGGTTGTAGCGTATGCTTCACGCTAGTTGAAGACTCATGAGAGGAATTACCCGACGCACGACCTTGAGTTAGCTGCTGTGGTTTTTGCACTAAAAATCTAGAGACACTACTTATATGGATCAAAGTTTGATGTCTTCAGCGACCACAAAAGTTTGAAGTACCTGTTCGATCAGAAGGAACTTAACATGAGGCAGAGACGTTGGATGAGGTTTCTTAAAGATTGCGACTTCACTTTGTTGTACCACCCTAGGAAAGCAAATGTCGTTGCAGATGCTCTGAGCCGGAAGACCCTGCACATCTCTGCAATGATGGTCAAAGAGCTAGAATTGATAGAACAGTTTCATGATCTCAATCTAGCTGTGGAAGTGAACCACGAGAGGATTAGCTTGGGAATGATCAAGGTATCTAGTGGACTGATGGAGATGATCCGCAAACAACAAGTAACTAATGAGTATCTCCAAGAGAAAAAGGAGTTACTTGGACAAGAAAAAGCTGCAGAGTTGAATATGGGAATTGATGGTATCTTGAGATGCAATGGACGAGTTTGTATGCGTAGCAACCCAGAGATGATGAAGATGATTCTAGAAGAAGGACATAAGAGCAAGCTGAGTATTCACCCTGGATCAACCAAAATGTACCAAGATTTGAAGCAAAAGTTTTGGTGACCAGGAATGAAGAAGCAAGTGGCTGAGTACATAGCGTCATGTTTGACCTATCAGAAAGCGAAGGTAGAACATCAACGACCTGGAGGGATGCTTCAATCCTTGGATGTACCCGAATGGAAGTGGGAGAGTATTTCAATGGATTTTGTAGTAGGATTACCAAGAACTTCCAAGAGTTTTGATTCAATTTGGGTGATCATTGATAGGTTAACGAAGTCAGCACACTTCTTACCTGTTAAGATCAACTACTCAGTGGAGAAGTTAACTGAGCTATATATCAGAGAAGTAATCAGACTACATGGAGTGCCTTCCCATAGTCTCTGATAGAGACCCAAAGTTCACGTCACGTTTTTAGCAAAGTCTACATCAAGCTTTAGGAACAAGGCTGAGGCTAAGTTCAGCCTATCACCCTCAGACTGATGGACAAACAGAGAGAACGATACAGTCTTTAGAAGATTTGCTGAGAGCTTATGTTCTAGACCATGGTGGAAGTTAGGATGATCTGTTGCCTCTTATAGAATTCACCTACAACAACAGCTATCATTCTAGTATAGGGATGGCACCCTATGAAGCCTTGTATGGACGAAAGTGCCAGACACCGTTGTGTTAGTACCAGGATGGAGAGAACATGATCGTAGGTCCAGAACTTGTGCAACAAACAACGGAAAAGATTAAACAGATCCAGGAAAAGATGAAAATGGCACAGAGCAGGCAAAAGAGCTACTAAGATAAGAGAAGACGACCCCTCGAGTTTCAAGAAGGTGAACACGTGTTCCTGAGAGTCACATCTACGACTGGGGTAGGTAGAGCGATTAAGTCCAGAAAACTCACTCCCCAATTCATTGGACCGTACCAGATTCTTCGGCATATTGGTCCAGTATCTTACCAGATTGCTTTACCGCCTTTTCTGTCTAACATTCATAATGTTTTCCATGTCTCACAACTTCGGAAGTATATTCTTGATCCGTCTCATGTAATCGAACCTGATATAGTACATTTACGAGAAAACTTGTCTTATGAGACATCGCCTGTGCGAATCGTTGATAAGAGGATCAAGCAACTCAGGGGAAAACAAGTTCCCTTAGTCAAAGTCGTTTGGCACGAAGCAACTGGAGATGCAACGTGGGAGCTCGAGGACAAGATGAGATTACAATATCCCGATCTTTTTCAAGGTACGTAATTTCGAGGACGAAATTATTTTTTTTTATAGAGGGGTAGTAATGTAACACCCCGATTTTTGAGTTTTTCTTTTAATCAGTATTTATGAACTTATATTTTATTCAAGGTCTTAGAAAGGGATATAAAATATTCCGAGACCATAATCATGCTCAGCGATATCGTAGGAAGCTACGATTAAGTTTTGAGTGGAAAACTCAAACGGAGTCCGGTTTGTGTTTTTACACTGACAGTATGATTTTACTGCTCAGGAGACCTCAGATGGACCCGTGAATGAGACAGTAAGTCTTAGAATTCAATTCTCTACGTTTTGGTAAAATTTCGCAAAAATTTCAAAAAAATCATTTCCTGACCTCTGTTCGAGCGAAATCTTCAATCGGGTGGAGAACGGAGCCGCGTATGGACTTACCAGGACCCGACAACGGATAATATTGATATCACATCATGTCAACTCACTTGGGAGAGCATTCTAGAGTCGTCATGACGATCGGGAATTTCGGGACGCGAAATTACCAAAATACCCTTAACTTAAGTCTTTTCACCTTTTACCATTTTACCCTTTCAACCAAATGACCTTTTTACCCTTAATGAACCTTTTAGAAGGCTGGAACAGCCCTCTCAGCCCCTCATTCCATGCAGCCCAGACCTCCAAGAACACCAAGAACACTTCATCTTCCTTAGAGAAAAAAACCTCAATTGAATCCTTGAGAAAACATTGAAAGCCTGTTGAAATCACTTGATTTCTTGACCAATCTTCTTCCATTTTAAGGTAAGATCACTTCTATGGTCTATCAAGATCAAACCTCCAATTTCATGAAACTCATTCTTAGATCCAAAACTTTGAAAATCCATAGGAAATTGTAGGAAAATCCTTTTGAGGTGAAACCAAGTTCTTTGAACTCACCTTATCACCCTCTATCTAAACCCAAGAGCTCATGATCCAAGTCTCATCCTAGCTCTAAAACCCCAAAGTGACCGAAACCTAAGAGTGATGATGAATAGTGTTTTCATAAAATTTTTGATTTCTAACTCTTGATTCTATCCTTAGCTTTCCTAGTGTCCTTGAATCCAAGTGATGGAAAACCAAATCAATTCCTAGCCTAAATTGCCCTATATGGCCGAGAGCTTCATGGGGGAAAATCCATGAGTTTTGTTTCACATTTTTGAGTCATAGGACTTGAAATGATGTTAACTAAGTTCATGAACCAACCATCCAAAAGTTTGGAACCAAATGAGATCCCTAACCCTTTTTACCTTTCATGGCCGAACCCTAGGGAAGAAAATTTATGTTTTGATGTTGTTTATTGATGTTGAATTGTTGTTTGAATTGAATTGTGTTTGATTGTTTTAGGCAACGAGAACGAAACCGGAGCCGGAGCCGAGAACCGATCGAGTTTGCATTGAACTTCTTTTGTGAGGTAAAGGGAGGTAGTCATTTAAGTTTGAGTAGCTTCATAGTGCATGTTTGGTATATGTATTATGATGACTTGATTGTTGAATTGGAGATGAGTTTGAATGATGTAGGGATTTGTTTTACTTAATGAAACATAATTGCACTCTTGTTGATAATTTATGGCATGGATGCCTTAGTTGATATTATGATGATGATTATGGATTGTTGATGTCCATATATATATATATATATATATATATATATATATATATATATATCCTGGATGAGCATAGGACTGGCTATATCTCGATAATTTATTAAAAGACTCGAAATCCTAAATCTATGTTTTGAAAACCGTGGTTGAAATTAAAAAGTCGTTTTTGGAAAACGTGTTGCTTTTCAAAAAAAGTGAAGTTTCCTTTTTTGAAAAGTAAGTTCCTTGAAATTAAAAAGTGATTGTGTGAAAAGTCGTGCAAATCGTGTTTTATTTCGGTAAAGCGTTTTAAAAAGACGTGAAAGCTTAGAAAACGGTTTTTGTTTTCAAGAAAGGTGTTTTTCACGGAAAAACGTTCTCTTGATCAAAAAGGATGTTTTGTTTCAAGAAAACCAAAGTATGTTTTGTTTCCCAAGGTTGTTTTGAGAAAGTTTGATCGAAAAGGAAAAATGATGAACCTTTGAGATGCAGCCGAACCTAGTGGCCGAGACATCGGGGCTAGTGTCTTGCGGATTGAGCACTCGGACTTCGTGTCCTATGTTTTTGATTTGAGTGGGCTTAATGCCTTTTTGAAACGAGTCATGGACTTTATGTCTCGACATTTGATAGAATGAACGCAAAGAAAACAGGAAACTTTCTGCATACATGCATGAATCGACAGACGTGCAATTTGGAACCGAGCTACAACTTTCGTAGTCGAGAATTCAGCCAGTTAAGACCACTGGGTCTATTCTGTGTTCGAGACCCCACAAGTGGCCGGTGGCATAGCAACCCCGTGCTGTGGTAAATCGGCTGCCAAACACGAATGAACTCAATCAGAGACTGGAGTATTCAGGATATGGTTATGACGTGGTACCCTGGAACAATTGGAGTTCGGACCTAAATAGAGAGGCCGACTCATGAGAACAATTGTGTTACGGGTGTTACTACGGCCTATCGCTCGATGTTGGGAAGTTAGAATCTCCGGAGTACATGAATTAGAAAGATGATATTGAAGTTTCATGCATTATTATAACTGATGATAGTGTTTGGGATGTCGTACTGTATTATATAAATAACTTTTCATATAACTGTATTTATCTGTTGATGTTTATACTATTGTTTGTCGCTTGTGCGGCTATCGTGATAACTTTATATGAGTATCTCACCTTTGCCTGTACATGTTGGACACCTTGTTGTGTTTTTGGAACACATGTACAAAGGTTGATCATAGGTCCCGCGGAGACGTGAGGACTTGGACGATGGAAACTTTTGAAGGAGCCGACATTAAGTTGTACTCCAATGGCTACTTTTAGCCGACCAGCTTAGGAGTCTTTTGTCTTTGAAGTCTTATATTATATTACTGCACACATGTTGAATTATTTCTAAGTCTGTAATATGTTATACATTAGACCGGGTTTTACGTTATGTTTATGTTTTTATGAACAGTGAATATCAATGTGTGTGTGAAATTTATTTCTTCGTCTTGAGTTGTTTGCCTATGCATGCAGAAAATTTTTAGAATCGCGTTTTCGAACGTAGCTACTTAATTAAAGTATTTTCCGAAATCAACCAGCGTTTTATTTTCTTGTTTTTTTCCACATTAAGATCGAGTACGTAGCACCCGCGAGGGGGGTGTTACACTAGACACCATAATCCCCCTCCTATGGTAGGTCCTCAGATATTGCTCTGTCCTCCGATACTGGCCTCGATAGACATAACCTCTTCTGCTGGTCAAAACTGAAGACTGGGGTGCCACCCACATGTAGTCTTGCTCCCTCTGCCTCAGAGGTCGCCACATCCTATGGAAAGGAAGAAAGTGGTACACGCGGTAGGGGCCAATGATGTCCACATACGGCGGCGTGCCGCTCCCAAGGATCAAACCGACGAGTCCTGTGTAAACCATCAAAAAGGTCGAGGGGCCCAACCACCATCCCCTCTCATCATCATAGACGATCTCAATGTCGCCCAGCACCGGCATCCGCAATATCCCCGTGATAAACAAGTGAAGCCTCGGGTCCATCTTGTGCGTCGGCTGGCTCGTCGTCTTCAAGCGAAACCAAAATAGAATGACAGAAACAACAATAGGGAGATAAGAAATACAGTGTAACGTAAAGTTGGAAAGCAATAGTAATGCAATAAACACATATAACATGTAGCAGATATCGCAGATATAGTGCGTGTTTGTTTTCCCGTTTCTCACCACAAACGTAAGTTTATAATGCATCCATCTCCATGAGTCCCACACTCAGATCAATCATCTAAACCAAGATAATAATCCCATGCAGTATGTCGGTCGAAAATTCACAAAGCTGTCTCCACTGGAACAATTCCACACCTGAACAAGTCCACACCGGAATAGGTTCTGTGTCGGAATGGAGTTAGCTTGGCCAAGAACCCGAACCACACACTGTGACCAATAAGAGTGCATCCTCCTTCCACACCGGAACCGGGGTATCTCGGTTGCCTCGGAATGTTAGCCTGGAACAAATGGAAAGCTCTGGGATTAGTCGGGCAAACCGGACTGGATTGGGCATCACGATAGGATAGGGGCTACCACATCCGTCATTATAAACTATTCCAGAGACCGGCAACATCCCCAAGGTCACTAACTTGACCGCCCCATCTACTTTTCCGTACCCTCACTCAGGTACAACTAACCTCGTATGATGCTGGCAGCCCATACTACCTGTCATACGGCCTCACCACTTGGCAGCTGCTGATGATATGCAACAAACATCCTCAACGGGCTTGATACTAGATCTCACGCCTAAGCTCTCAATCAGAAACAAAACGATGGCACTGCATCTACACGGCCACAGCCTCAACGCCATGCGTCCACGAGCCACGGCTCAAACAAAACGGACATAGCCTCGAAAAGTCAGCACAACAGCAACAGCACCATCTGCGGTATCAACCCGACAACAACACGACACACAACCAAACTTAATTCTATGGCATTCCGCCACAATGCTCACTTTCACACCATACAGCATAATAACTGCAGCGATAATACCAACAACAGCACATAGCAACATATCACATATACCAAGTAGCATATAGGCACTTAGACAGATAGCAACAACGGAAATCAACAGCATACAGTCATACGAAACCAAAACATCCTCAATCAATGGTTTACTAGCCTAGGGTTTCCAACTTAACGGTGATAGCCCAAAGTAAGCTAAACCTAGGGTTTAGGTACTTTATCTGGGCTCAACCACTGGTAGATTAGGGCTTCCCTACACATAGCAGAAAAACACCCTATACTACTCTAGCCTTCTCGACAACAGTGATACTCTTTCTCCCCACCTGAATAATCATCGTACGAACTCCAAGACAAACACTGACACGTCGTCCCACGTACTTCCGAACACGAACAGCCACGAACAGCTCCAAATCCCCCTTGGTAGTCATGGCTTCAAGCTCCAAATTGCGAAAAATCACGAGCGCGAACTTTGCCCTAATCACGAGCACAACACATATGCAATAATGTTAGCCCTAGGGCAAGCTCAAAAGATCAAAGAAAGAGGTAAAGACTCGAAGAACGCCAAGAACACGAAGAACGCGTGTTAGGGATTCGAGTTTACCTAGGGCGAATCGAGAAAGTAATCCGTCAAAGTAGTAGAAGACTTCGTCGCGATCATAACTGTGCAGTCGGAATCTTGATCCAGTACTTCAATCGCCCGAAACGAGCTCTCTCTAAAAAGCTATGCCCTCTCTACTCTCTCTACAATTCTCGTGCTGGACGAAGAGGAAAATGGGCCAACTGAAAGAGAAGAGAAAGACTTCACTTGGGGAATCCTGCTGAGAACGCTTTAGCGTGGACTCTTAGCACGCTTGAGCGTACCCACGCTTGAGCGTGAGGTCCTCTCGTCGCTTGAGCATGGAACCTTGTCCGCTCCGCCTTGACCCTGGCCTGACACATGTTGCACACGCGTCAAAAAGCACAATAGTTGGTAAACGCACTCAGAACGCTTGAGCATGCAACATTACCAATGCTTGAGCGTTGGCATGCTGAGGCATGCTACCTTCCCAATCTTGAGCGTGCAGCTCAGCTGGGAAAATTCTTCCAAACTTCTGGCTTCCACAGTTACTCGTTTAACGCCTTAGGCACCTCCAACCTTGTTCAAGCCTATTCCTAAGCTATAGGTCTTAAAATACCACACAACAATTCACACAATCATCCAAAGCCCTAATTGAGATTATCCAACTCGATTAGAGTTACAGAAAATTGGGATGTTACATTACCATTCCCCTTACAGAAAATTTCGTCCCCAAAATTTTCGTCTCATACCTGTGAACAAAAAGGGATGACTCTATCGCATCTCAGCTTCACGTTCCCATGTTGAATCACCCGTCACTGGGTTCCATTGCACTCTGACTAACGGAATGTGCTTACCGCGCAGTTCCTTGATCCTTCTATCCACGATCCGAACAGGTGAAGCTTCGTACTCAAGGTTCTCTTTTAGCTGAATTGATTCGGGCTCTAACACGGTGATACTTTCTGAGTTGAGAGACGTGAAAGACGTCGTGAAGATTTGAATGATTTGGTGGCAAAGGTATTTGATAGGCTACAGGGCCGATTCTTCGAAGAATCTAAAACGGTCTTATGAATCTAGGCGTCAGCTTTCTGGATTTGATTGCCCTGCCCATTCCAGCTCTTGGGGTAACTCTTATGAAGACATGGTCGCCCTCTTGGAATTCCAAGGGTATCCTTCTCTTGTCGGCATAGCTTTTCTGTCTATCCCTTGCAACCTTCATCTTTTCCCGTATCTTACGGACTTGTTCCGTTGTTTGCTTTACCAACTCTGGACCTAACAGTTGACTTTCTCCAGTCTAAAACCAACACAATGGAGTCCTGCCCTTTCTTCCATACAGTGCTTCATACGGCGCCATTCCAATCCTTGAATGGAAACTATTGTTATAAGTAAACTCGATTAATGGAAGGAACTCGTCCCAACTTCCCATGTTCTCCAACACGTACGCTCTTAAGAGATCCTCCAATGACTGAATTGTTCGTTCAGACTGACCATTCATTTGAGGATGATAAGCAGAACTCATACTTAACTTAGTTCCCGTTGCACTATGTAAGCTCCTCCAAACCCTTGAGGTAAACCTTAGATCACAGTCCGAAATAATACTTGAAGGTACCCCATGCAGCCTCACAACCTCCTTGATGTAAATCTGGGTTAATCGCTCCAGAGAGTAACTCTGGTTGATCGGTAAGAAGTGAGCACACTTCGTCAACCTATCAATGATTACCCAGACTGCATCACACCTTTTCTGAGTTCTTGGCAACCTAGAAACAAAGTCCATGGCAATGCTATCCCACTTCCATTCTAGGACGTCCAGTGATTGTAACAACCCTGCTGGCTTATGGTGTTCAACCTTCGGTTTCTGACATACCAAGCAGGTTAGGACATATGCCGCCACATCTTTCTTCATCGCCGGCCACCAGAACAACTTCTTCAGATCCTGATACATCTTGGTAGCCCCCGGATGGAAACTCACCTTGTTCTTGTGTGCTTCCTCCAAGATTATATTCTTAACTTCTCTATCCGCTGGCACACAAACCCGATCACATACCTAAGCAGACCATCAGTACCTCTTCTGAACTCCGAAGTCTTACCTTCCTCTATCAACTGATTCACGCTCTCGAGGTACTTATCCTCAGCTTGCTTCTTCCATAACAGATTCAGGAAATCGCTAGTTACTTTAACCATCCCCAGATCCAACTTATCCTCGACGATTACCGCTTCCAGATTCAGATCTCTAAACGCCTCTAAAAGCTTTAGCTCCTTTACCATCATCGTAGATATGTGTAGGCACTTCCTACTAAGTGCATCCGCCACTATATTCGCCTTACCTGGATGGTATTGCAGGTCGAATTCATAGTCCTTAATGAACTCCATCCATCTCCGCTGCCTCATGTTCAACTCTCTCTGGTCGAATAGAAACTTCAGGCTCTTATGGTCGCTAAACACACTGAATTCAGCACCATAGAGATAGTGTCTCCATATTTTCAATGCAAACACTATCACAGCCAATTCCAGATCATGCATTGGGTAGTTTCGCTCATGTACTCTCAACTGCCTAGAGGCATATGCCACCACTCTTCTTTCTTGCATGAGCTCACATCTCGAGCCTTGATAAGATGCATCACTATATACATCAAATCGTCCAAAGGGATCTGGTAGCACTAACACCGGTGATGTGGTCAGTCTTCTCTTCAGCTCCTGGAAACTTTGCTCGCAAGCCTCTGACCACTCAAACGTCTTCCCCTTTCTCATTAAATGCATCATAGGTAACGCAATCTTAGAGAATCCCTCAATAAACCTCCGATAGTAGCCCGCTAAACCAAGAAAGCTTCTCACCTCGCTTACAGACTTAGGGCTTTCCCAACTCACTATGGCCTCAACTTTCGCAGGATCCACTGCAATTCCATCCTTATAGATCACATGACCTAAAAACTGAACCCCCTCTAACCAGAACTCACACTTCGACAGTTTACCATACAACTGCCGGTCCTTTAGCACTTGCAACACCGCCCTTAGATGCTCTTGGTGTTCCTCTCTACTAGAAGAGTATATCAGGATGTCATCGATAAATACGATAACAAAATTGTCAAGGAACGGTCGAAAGATCTTGTTCATATAATCCATGAATACAGCTGGAGCATTAGTCACACTAAACGGCATAACTAAGTACTCGTAGTGACCAAACCGACTCCGAAAAGCAGTCTTTGGCACATTCTCCTTCTTAACCTGGATCTGATGGTATCCAGATCGCAGGTCAAATAGAAAACACAGCTGCTCCTTTTAGCTGATCCATCAAATCATCTATCCATGGTAATGGATACTTGTTCCTTATCGTCACTTTGTTCAGCTGATGATAGTCTACGCACAGCCTCGAGCTTCCGTCCTTCTTCTTCACAAACAACACCGGTGCTCCCCTCGGAGATGCACTAGGTCTAATGAACTCTTTGCCTAGCATCTCGTCCAACTGTTTCTTTTGCTCTGTTAGCTCAACTAGAGACATTCGATACTGTGCTATCGGTTCCTAGTACCAGATCTATAGCAAACTCCACCTCTCGCTCCGGTGGCTATCCAGGAACATCATCGGAAACACTTTCGGAAACTCTCACACAATAGGCAAAGCTTCAACACTGGGAGTCTGCTTTGCTTCCAAAGAGAATAGCACCACATACTCGTCCAATCGTCCATCCGTCGGAATACTCTTGTCGGTAGGCATCAATCCAGATTGCTCAGAAAAACTAAGGGTTTTGTCTGAATAGTCTAACATTACATGGTTGGCCGAAAGCCAGTCCATACCTAGGATTACATCTACCTGTTGCATAAGCAAGCACATAAGGTCAACAAGAAAATGATGGTTCTCTACCGCAACAAGACATTTACGGCATACAGATAGGGTAGTTAAAGAATCGCCAGTAGGCGTTGAAACAGTAAAATCATAGGGTAATACAGAAACAGGCAACCCTAAATGATCCATGCACTCTAGTGATATGAAAGAATGTGTAGTCCCCGAATCAAATAAAATCGACAAAAGCTTACCAGAGACTAAGCATTTACCTTGAATCAGGTCAGGACTTTGAGAGGCTTCAGAACCCCTCACGGCAAACACCCTTCCGGTCGTCTGTGGCCTACTTTGTTGAGTCGCCACTACCGATCTTGTTCTGCCACTCTGAGCTCTACCACTCTGTTGTTGAAACTGAGCCCTTCTGCTAACTCCGAGCTTGCAATCTGATGCATAGTGTGTAACACCCTGCTTTTTCGCTTCTATATACATATGTGTTAATACTTGCTTATAGATGTTTGTATATGTTTCTTTTTCTTGTTTTTGGTGCATAAGTTCATAGTTGTAATAGTTCAGCCTTTAGAATAATCAATCCACCCGAGTCTAAATAACCTGTTTCACGGTTTTGGCCATATCTTGAGTTCTAGACATCCGATCCAGATGATCTAGGATGCGTTGGAAAGTTTAGAGGATTACCTACAAGTTTTATTCAGATGTCGATGTCAAAAATCAATTCGGAAATCGGAAATCGATTTCCAGGTGAAGAAATCGATTTCCAGAAGGTGGAAATCGATTGCTTGAAGGGCAAAATCGATTTCTTTGATAAGAAAATCGATTTGGCCAATCGATTTCCATGGATGCTGAAATCGATTTCCATGCGTGTCAGAGCTTGTGTACGCGTTTGGGTTACTGGGCTATGCTGTGTACGGCCCATTCGTCCTAAAACGTCCCTAACAGCTATATATACATAGCGTATGACCTAAACCTAGTATCCACACCCTATTGTACACACTCATTGCCTCTCTCATCCCTAAGAGCTCTAATTGATCTCTTGCTCTAGAAAACCCAAAGGACGAATCCTGCTTTGGTGTTCTTCGTCAAGAACACGCCGTTGTTTGGCTAGTCTATCCCTGTTGCTAGAGTTAATCTCCTAAGTTAGAAACCAAGGTGAGTTTCTAATCCTAGTTTTGTTTTCCCTTTCAATCCTTAACTTAAAGATCGACTCTACCTTCCAGTGTTGCGATCGTGATCAAGTGCTGAACCGTAAGAAGGAATCGTAGCAGAACTTGGCTCTGTTCTCTTTCCCTTAGGCTGTGAATCGTCATACCAGGTATGGGGGGAGAAAATTGATCATGAGTATGTGGGTTTTGGGATAGGTTAAGATGAAGGGGTTAACCCATGACCCCTATATGTTTGCCTATATGCATTGTAAGTGCCTATGAATGTTGTTATGTTGTTTTCTGGCTGTACGAGTATTGATTGATGAATAATCTGATGTTATAACATGTTTATAACTATGAGTACATGATTTATATGATTATTGATGAATTGATGATGATGAACATGTTGTTTATGCCATGATATGGTGTTTAGTTAATCCTATACTATTAGAACATAGTTATAGGGAGAAAATAAATAGGCAATGTGAGATTAGTGACCAAGGATTAGTTTGAGAACCCTTAGGTTATGATTCATGAGTGTTGGACTAATCAAATTGGTGATAAATAGCTTAGGCTCGAATGATATGTTAATTAGAGGACGTAGACTGGTCTATAGCGGAGGAAAACCGCTGCTGTATGATCTGACACCCAGAAATCGATTTCCAGCACATGGAAATCGATTTGAATCGACCAAGAATCGATTCCCAGAGCATGGAAATCAATTTGGCCTTGTAGAAATCGATTTCTAGAATCGATTTTCCCCTTGTTCAAAATCGATTGGGGAAATCGATTTGAACATGTTGAAATCGATTTCCAGAGATTGGAAATCGATTTAAACATGTTGAAATCGATTTCCAGAGATTGGAAATCGATTTGAAGACCTGAGAAATCGATTCCAGAGAATGGAAATCGATTCTCACGTGCCCAGGAGCAGTTTTGACCCCTTATGCTTGATGGATAGTGTTATGTAGGCTTGTTATAATCCTAATAAGATATGAATTATGGTTTAGATATTAAGATTAAGTTATGATTTTAATAAGATATGAATTGTGGGTTAGATATTAAGATTAGGTTATAATCTTAATAAATATATGACTTGAGGTCTAAATATTAAGGTTAAGTTATAATCTTAATAAAATATTAGTTGGGGTTTAGATAATAAGATTAAGTATAATGCTTAATAAAGGTATTGTTTGATGATCATCGTTGATGGTCATTGTTGATAATCAATGTGATTGATTATGATGATAATATTGGCAATGTTGATAAAGGCAATAACGATGGTTAGCGCCTAGTTGATTGATGATCATCGTTGATGGTCATTGTTGATAATCAATGTGATTGATTATGATGGTGGATGGTTGGACATGTGTTTGCATGTTGTTGAGCATAGCATGCATCATACGTTGACGTTGATATTTTGGGTGGAAAGCAAACGATGAATCGCGATAGTGGAGGACACGATGGGTGTTATCCCGGCCTTGCGGGTACATTGGGTAGGGAAATTCCAGGTGACATGGGCTAGCTACCTATTGTCGGAGTGACCTAAAGGATAAGCTTGAGTACCCTGACTAGCCACTATACGTTATCAGGATTAGTGAGAGTGTTCGGGGATGGCCCATGGTCTGGCATATCATCCACATTGATAACTGGACATGTACTCCTAATCGTCTTTCCAGAGTTATAGTTGTTGGCCACATGCATACGGAGTAGTGATGTTGCATTCGCATTGACATGCATATTTGATATGCATATATAGATATTGATTATACATGTGTTGATTGACGTATGATGTATGTCATCTTAATTACTATTCCATTCCGTTTACATATATTTATGATCGTATTTCTCACCCCCGTCTTTTGTTGTTCTTGTGCATATGATGTTGCATGTGCAGAGGAGGGTGAGCATGCTGACGAGGAGTGATCCCGTGGAGATCTCTCTTAGTAGTAGTAGATAGGATTTACGTTCAGTTGTTTAGTTTTATTCCGATGTATTATCGGTATATGTATACCAACTCTGATTATGTGACATCGGGTTTCGGGTTATGTTTATGTTAACGTTTTTCCGCAGTTGTATTTATGTTTAAAATGTTTCCGGATCATGTGGTACTTGCTGCCTTTTAGGTTAAATTTTTATTTAACTTGCATGCTTTATTTTATTTTATCATATGCGGGGTAGCGGGTGTCACATTTAGTGGTATCAAAGCCGGTCTGTCCTACAAGCCGGGGTATGTGTCTGTTGTGTTCTCTTCTGTGTACTCTTATATGATTGTCCGTGACGATGGTATAGAGTATTATGTGTTTAGTCTTGCTTTGCTTAACTTCCGATATTGAGCAGTTTGCTTGAATGATGCAGGAAGTTATGGTAGGTAGAAATGATCGTGCGATTGCTGATGCCCTGGAAGCATTAGCTAATGCCATAGGGCAGAATCAGAATCACAACGGAGGTGGACCTGCTGAATTTTAGGGTTTGGATAAATTCCAGAGGAATACTCTGCCATCCTTCAAGGGAGCTTATGACCCTGAAGGTGCTCAGACATGGATCCGAGAGCTTGAGAAGATCTTTCGAGCCATGGCATGCACCGATGCTCAGAAGGTTACCTTTGCTACCTTCATGTTGGTAGAGGAAGCTGAACATTGGTGGGAGAATTGTCGCCAACGTTTAGAAGCTGAAGGCACCGTTGTTACTTGGGATGCCTTCAAGGAGAGATTCTTGGGGAAGTATTTCCCTGCTGATATACGTGACAAGAAGGAGATGGAGTTTTTGGCATTGACTCAGGGAAACATGTCCGTTGGGGATTATGCCGCTAAGTTTGAGGAGTTGTCACGTTACTATCCACTCTATCAGTATTGTAATGATGATCGCTCCAAGTGTGTGAAGTTCGAGAATGGTTTGCATCCAAAGATTAAGCAAGCCATCAGCTACCAGGAGATCCGTGTTTTCCCCACCTTGGTGAACAAGTGCAGAATCTTTGAGGAAGACTACAAGTCCAGAGTTTCTCAGTTCAGGAGTTCTGGTCCCCAAGGTAGCAAGAGGACGACCCAACAGGACAAAGGGAAACAACAGTTGGCACCAGTTGGTCGTGGATTCAAGTTCGCCGGCAAGAAATCACAGTATACATCAGGACCAGCCAGTGGCGGAGGATTTGCCTCTTCTAGGCCAATCAGGTGTGGCAAGTGTGGTAAGGAGCACCTTACTCGTGACTGCAAGGAGACAGACATCATCTGCTTCAAGTGTGGGAAGCCTGGTCATATCAGTAAGGATTGTAGTGGAACAAAGATGAAGCCACAGAGTGCCAGCAAGAGTTCTCAAGCCAATCGACTGAGGACAAGTGGAAGAGTCTTCACTCTCAGTGGAGCTGAAGCCTCAGAATCTGAAGACCTGATCAAAGGTAAGTGCCTCATCAAAGGGACTCCTTTAATAGTGTTGTTTGATTCGGGTGCATCGCATTCCTTTATATCACATGACTGTGTTGAGTACCTTAGATTACCTGTTGCTCAACTTGAATATGATCTAGTTGTTGCTACCCCTACCAATAAGCCTGTTGTTACCTCACATATTTGTAAAGGTTGTTCCATTGTCATTGATGATAGAAATTTCATAGTTGATCTTATATGCTTACCCCTTAAACAACTTGATGTTATTCTTGGTATGGACTGGTTATCTGCCAATCATGTCCTTTTAAATTGCTTTGATAAAACTGTTGTTTTTGGAACTGCTGTCGATCCTAAGGATCCGAGTTTTCTGACTGCCAACCAAGTCAAGGCTTCTATTAGAGAAGAAGCCCAAGTATACATGATCTTATCTTCCCTGGAAGTAGAGAGAAAGGCTGAGGTTAAGGATGTGCCAGTTGTGAGAGAGTTCCCAGAAGTTTTTCCTGAGGATATTTATAGTTTGCCACCTGAGAGAGAGGTTGAGTTTAGCATAGACTTAGTGCCAGGTATAGGACCTATATCCATAGCACCATACAGGATGTCCCCTCTAGAGCTAGCTGAGTTGAAGAAACAGTTAGAGGAATTGCTTCAGAAGCAGTTTGTTAGGCCTAGTGTGTCTCCGTGGGGAGCGCCAGTGTTGTTGGTGAAGAAGAAAGATGGCAGCATGAGGTTGTGTGTCGATTACCGATAGCTTAACAAGGTGACTATTAAGAATAGGTATCCTCTTCCTAGGATAGATGACCTTATGGACCAGCTGATAGGAGCTTGTCTGTTTTCTAAGATAGATTTGAGATCAGGCTATCACCAAATTCAGGTCAAGTCTGACGACATTCCAAAGACTGCGTTCAGAATGCGCTATGGCCATTATGAGTATCTAGTTATGCCTTTTGGTGTGACTAATGCCCCTGCTGTGTTCATGGATACATGAACAAAATCTTCCATCCATACTTGGATAGGTTTGTAGTTGTCTTCATAGATGATATCCTAGTATACTCTAAGACTAAGGAAGAACATGAGGAACACATGAGGATAGTCTTGGAAACCCTTAAGGAAAAACAGTTGTATGCCAAGTTGTCCAAGTGTGAGTTTTGGTTAGAAGAGGTGAGTTTCTTAGGACAGATCATCTCTAAAGGAGGGATAGCCGTGGACCCAGCTAAGGTAGAAACCGTGCTCCATTGGGAAGCACCTAAGTCAGTGACCGAGGTTAGAAGTTTCTTGGGTTTAGCCGGGTACTATAGGAGGTTTATAGAGGGATTCTCTAAGATAGCTTTGCCTATGATCCGCCTTACTAAGAAAGGTCAGATCTTTGTGTGGGACTGTAAGTGTGAGGAAAGTTTTCAGGAGTTGAAGAATAGGTTGACATCTGCACCTGTGTTAGTGTTACCCAATCCTAGTGAACCTTTTGTAGTGTACTGTGATGCTTCGAAGCAAGGTTTAGGTGGTGTGTTGATGCAGAATGGTTAGGTAGTAGCTTATGCTTCTAGGCAGCTTAAGACCCATGAGAAGAACTACCCCACTCATGACTTGGAGTTAGGAGCTGTAGTGTTTTTCTTAAAAATTTGGAGGCATTATCTCTATGGAGCTAGATTTGAGGTCTTTAGTGATCATAAGAGTTTGAAATACCTGTTTGACCAAAAGGAGCTAAATATGAGACAGCGTAGGTGAATGGAATTTCTTAAGGATTATGAGTTTGAGTTAAGTTACCACCCAGGTAAGGCCAATGTAGTGGCTGATGCTTTGAGTAGAAAAACCTTACATGTTTCAGCTTTGATGGTTAGAAAGATGGATTTGATAGAGGAGTTTAGAGATTTGAGTTTAGCTTGGGAAGTTACCCCTAAGAGCATTAGGTTAGGAATGTTGAAAATCACTAGCAGTTTGATGGATCAGATTAGAGAAGGGCAGAAGATAGACGTATACCTTTTAGACCAGAGAGAGTTGATTGCTCAAGGTAGAAATCTCAGTTTTAAGGATGGGACTGATGGAATTTTGAGGTTTCAAGATAGAGTTTGTATACCTGATATTCCAGAGCTTAGGAAGTTGATCCTTGAGGAAGGGCATAGGAGTGGTTTGAGTGTTCACCCAGGAGCCACAAAGATGTATCAGGATCTGAAACGGATGTTTTGGTGGCCTAGGATGAAAAAGGATGTGGCTGAGTTTGTTTATGCTTGCCTAGTGTGTCAGAAGGCTAAGATAGAGCACCAGAAACCTTCAGGTAAGTTGCAACCTTTGAGTATCCCTGAGTGGAAGTGGGATAGTATCTCTATGGATTTTGTGTCTGGACTCCCTAGGACTCCTGTTGGTTGTGATGCCATATGGGTTGTTGTGGACAGGTTAACCAAATCTGCCCATTTCATTCCTATGAACATGGAATATCCATTAGAGAAGTGGTCTGGGTTGTACATCAGAGAAATAGTTAGATTGCATGGTGTACCCTCTAGCATAATTTCGGACAGAGATCCTAGATTTACCTCTAGATTTTGGAATAGTTTGCATGAGGCCTTAGGAACTAAGCTTAGATTGAGTTCAGCTTATCACCCACAGACCGATGGTCAGTCTGAGAGGACAATCCAATCCTTAGAAGACTTGTTGAGGGCATGTGTGCTAGAACAGTCGCGTAGTTGGGATAAGTTTTTACCCCTTATAGAGTTCACCTACAACAATAGTTTCCATTCTAGTATTGGGATGGCACCTTATGAGGCTTTGTATGGGAGGAAGTGTAGGACACCCTTGTGTTGGAATGAACCTGGAGAGAATGTTGTGTTAGGACCTGAGGTAGTGCAAGAGACTACAGTGAGAATGATACAAGATAAGATGAGAGTGGCACAGAGTAGGCAAAAGAGTTACCATGATAAGAGAAGAAAAACTCTCGAATTCCAGGAGGGAGATCATGTGTTCTTGCGAGTTACTCCAACAACTGGGGTTGGCAGGGTAATGAAAGTGCGGAAACTTACTCCTAGATTCATTGGCCCTTACCAAATTCTAAAAAGAGTCGGTGAAGTCGCCTACCAGATAGCCTTACCCCCGTTCTTGTCAAACCTTCATAATGTGTTTCATGTGTCTCAACTTCGAAAGTATGTTCATGATCCAAGCCATGTGATAGTACCCGATGTTATTCCACTGAAGGATAACTTGACCTTTGAGGTATTACCACTTCGGGTTGAAGATCGAAGGGTCAAGCAGCTGAGAGGGAAGGAAATTCCCTTGGTCAAGGTCATTTGGAGTGGAGCTACGGAAGAAAGTGTTACGTGGGAGTTGGAGAGCAAGATGAGGGAGTCATACCCGCATCTGTTTACTCAAGGTGAGTAGAAATTTCGAGGACAAAATTTTTATAAGGGGGTGGAATTGTAACACCCTGCTTTTTCGCTTCTATATACATATGTGTTAATACTTGCTTATAGATGTTTGCATATGTTGCTTTTGCTTGTTTTTGGTGCATAAGTTCATAGTTGTAATAGTTCAGCCTTTAGAATAATCAATCCACCCGAGTCTAAATAACCTGTTTCACGGTTTTGGCCATATCTTGAGTTCTAGACATCCGATCGAGATGATCTAGGATGCGTTGGAAAGCTTAGAGGATTACCTACAAGTTTTATTCAGATGTCGATGTCAAAAATCGATTGGGAAATCGATTTGGGAAATCGATTTCCAGGTGAAGAAATCGATTTCCAGAAGGTGGAAATCGATTGCTTGAAGGGCAAAATCGATTTCTTTGATAAGAAAATCGATTTGGCCACTCGATTTCCATGCGTGTCAGAGTTTGTGTTCGCGTTTGGGTTACTGGGCTATGCTGTGTACGGCCCATTCGTCCTAAAACGTCCCTAACAGCTATATATACATAGCGTATGACCTAAACCTAGTATCCACACCCTATTGTACACACTCATTGCCTCTCTCATCCCTAAGAGCTCTAATTGATCTCTTGCTCTAGAAAACCAAAAGGACGAATCCTGCTTTGGTGTTCTTCGTCAAGAACACGCCGTTGTTTGGCTAGTCTATCCCTGCTGCTAGAGTTAATCTCCTAAGTTAGAAACCAAGGTGAGTTTCTAATCCTAGTTTTGTTTTCCCTTTCAATCCTTAACTTAAAGATCGACTCTACCTTCCAGTGTTGCGATCGTGATCAAGTGCTGAACCGTAAGAAGGAATCGTAGCAGAACTTGGCTCTGTTCTCTTTCCCTTAGGCTGTGAATCGTCATACCAGGTATGGGGGGAGAAAATTGATCATGAGTATGTGGGTTTTGGGATAGGTTAAGATGAAGGGGTTAACCCATGACCCCTATATGTTTGCCTATATGCATTGTAAGTGCCTATGAATGTTGTTATGTTGTTTTCTGGCTGTACGAGTATTGATTGATGAATAATCTGATGTTATAACATGTTTATGACTATGAGTACATGATTTATATGATTATTGATGAATTGATGATGATGAACATGTTGTTTATGCCATGATATGGTGTTTTGTTAATCCTATACTATTAGAACATAGTTATAGGGAGAAAATAAATAGGCAATGTGAGATTGGTGACCAAGGATTAGTTTGAGAACCCTTAGGTTATGATTCATGAGTGTTGGACTAATCAAATTGGTGATAAATAGCTTAGGCTCGAATGATATGTTAATTAGAGGACGTAGACTGGTCTATAGCGGAGGAAAACCGCTGTTGTATGATCTGACACCCAGAAATCGATTTCCAGCACATGGAAATCGATTTGAATCGACCAAGAATCGATTCCCAGAGCATGGAAATCGATTTGGCCTTGTAGAAATCGATTTCTAGAATCGATTTTCCCCTTGTTCAAAATCGATTGGGGAAATCGATTTGAACATGTTGAAATCGATTTCCAGAGATCGGAAATCGATTTGAAGACCTGAGAAATCGATTCCAGAGAATGGAAATCGATTCTCACGTGCCCAGGAGCAGTTTTGACCCCTTATGCTTGATGGATAGTGTTATGTAGGCTTGTTATAATCCTAATAAGATATGAATTATGGTTTAGATATTAAGATTAAGTTATGATTTTAATAAGATATGAATTGTGGGTTAGATAGTAAGATTAGGTTATAATCTTAATAAATATATGACTTGTGGTCTAAATATTAAGGTTAAGTTATAATCTTAATAAAATATTAGTTGAGGTTTAGATAATAAGATTAAGTATAATGCTTAATAAAGGTATTGTTAAGTTAAGACTTAAAGAACAATTAGTAAGACGATGATGTTATTGGTAACGACGTATTGTTACCGATGTTGTTGGTTAAATCATTCTTGATGCTTATTGGTCAAGTTTGATGTTGATAAATCATCTTTGATGCTTGTTGGTCAAAGTTGATAGCCTTGTAATGGTATGATGGTGGATGGTTGGACATGTGTTTGCATGTTGTTCAGCATAGCATGCATCATACGTTGACTTTGATATGTTGGGTGGAAAGCAAACGATGAATCGTGATAGTGGAGGACACGATGGGTGTTATCCCGGCCTTGCGGGTACATTGGGTAGGGAAATTCCAGGTGACATGGGCTAGCTACCTATTGTTGGAGTGACTTAAAGGATAAGCTTGAGTACCCTGACTAGCCACTATACGTTATCAGGATTAGTGAGAGTGTTTGGGGATGGCCCATGGTCTGGCATATCATCCACGTTGATAACTGGACATGTACTCCTAATCATCTTTCCAGAGTTATAGTTGTTGGCCACATGCATACGGAGTAGTGATGTTGCATTCGCATTGACATGCATCTTTGATATGCATATATAGATATTGATTATACATGTGTTGATTGACGTATGTTGTATGTCATCTTAATTACTATTCCATTCCGTTTACATATATTTATGATCGTATTTCTCACCCCCATCTTTTGTTGTTCTTGTGCATATGATGTTGCATGTGCAGAGGAGGGTGAGCATGCTGACGAGGAGTGATCCCGTGGAGATCTCTCTTAGTAGTAGTAGATAGGATTTACGTTCAGTTGTTTAGTTTTATTCCGATGTATTATCGGTATATGTATACCAACTCTGATTATGTGACATCGGGTTTCGGGTTATGTTTATGTTAACGTTTTTCCGCAGTTGTATTTATGTTTAAAATGTTTCCGGATCATGTGGTACTTGCTGCCTTTTAGGTTAAATTTTTATTTAACTTGCATGCTTTATTTTATTTTATCGTATGCGGGGTAGCGGGTGTCACATAGTGACCCATCTGGTTGCAGTTGAAACACTTGATGTGCTGGGACCTTGGACTGTTCTTGACTAGATGCGGTCCACCGCATCGAAAACACGTCTTGCTCTCCTATTAACCTTGACTGGAGCTGCTTCCTCCATGGTTGACATTAAACTGAGCCGGGCGATCATACGGCTCGCCCTCCGCTAGAACTTGCCACTTTTGCCCCTCTAGTTGCTCCGAATAGGTCCACCACTTGTCATTTGTTGGGAAACAGTTCCTGTTCGCTCATGTCCTTCCACTGCGGTGCACTTCTCCACCATCTCGGGGAAAGAGTTTATACTTTCAAGGTAGCATCGCTCGCTTCAACTCAAGTCTCAACCCGTCTTCAAACCTTCTGTAGACCCATTCTTCATCCGGATGGATATGATAAAACTGAGAGAACTTGAGTAGCGCCTCAAACCTCATAGTGTACTCACCAATGGACAGTTGTTCCTGTTTCAGACTCAGGAACTCTTTCTCTTTCTCTTGCCTGACGCTCCTCGGGAAGTACTTCTCTAGAAAGCACTTCCGGAACAGTTGCCACATTAACATCCTTCCCCCGACCTCTAACAGTCTGGCCTTGGTTCCACACCAAGCCTCGGCTGCTCCAACCAGCATAAAGGCAACGTATGTAACCTTCCGATCCTCTTTGCAGTGTGTGGCCATGAACACCTTCTCTATCTCTTGCAGCCACATATCTGCAGCTTCAAGGTTATACTCTCCGTGGAATTGGGGAGGATTTCCCTTCATAAAAGCATTGAGACCGGTGTCCACCGTCTCATTTCTTCTGACGGTGTGTTGGTGATCCTATCTGGCTTCCCTCTCTTCCTGCCTCTGCATATACTGGGCAATCTGTTGAATTTGTTGAATCATTGCGGTAGCCAAATCCCTCATGGCCCGCATCGCTTCAGAGGTGTCACCACCACTTCCTATCCCTGAGTGGTCACCATTGTTGTTGTTATCACCAATGCCTCCGGTCATAGCCGGTCTTCTACCTCTTCCACGTGCCATCTAGCTTTATGTAAAAGGAGCTATTAGTTCCGATTCACAAGACATATAATAGCACTTAACAGTTAAAATATCATATGCCTTATAAATAAAAACAATTATCACACTTTGATAACTAGCGCATCAGACACTTTACCCAACTCAAACTCAGTTGATACAACTTGGTCATCAACTGTTAAAGCCAATACACTTAACCTCAAAGTCCGATATTAGAATCGAACTGCTCTGATACCACCAAAATGAGATGACCCTCCTTTCTCAGAAGGATAATCGCATTAGTCCCAAGCACCTATCAATATTAACTATGCCTAGCCGTATATAAAGCGATAGTGTGGTATTCAAACAGCGTTGCGGAAGCAAACAAGCAATAGCGGCATGCATAGGAAAACTATCAGAGTAAAAGCGCAACATCATACAAAAGGTAGATATACACACATAACATGCATAAATGTAGCCCAAACAGTAGGGCACTGTACATACATATACATGCTGTGAAATAAAAATATAAAATACATCAAACGTAAAAAGAAAACTCTCGGAGCTCACCAACACTACTCGTCCCCTCTCAAAAAGGTACATCAAAAGCTCTCAGCTCACTACCTAGGATGCACTGGAAGGCTCTCACCGTCAGTGGTGAGGATGCCCTGAGCTACCCTGACCCCCGCCATGAGTATGCCTGTACCGTACCAAAGGCTCATACTCTGACGAAGAGCTAGACACCACAATCCTACGCCTACTGTAGGTCCTCAGATACTGCTCTATCATCCGGCGCTGGCCTCGGTAGACGTAACCTCTCCTACTGGTCACAACTGAAGACTGGGGTGCCACCCACATGTAGTCGCGCTCCCTCTGCCTCAGAGGTCACCACATCCTATGGAAAGGAAGATACTGGTACACGTGGTAGTGGCCAATGATGTCCATATACGGTGGCGTGCCACTCTGAAAGATCAGACTGATGGGTCTTGTGTAAACCACCAAAAAGGTCGAGGGATCCACCCGCCATCCCTTCTGATCATGATAGACGATCTCAATGTCGCCCAGCACCGGCATCCGTGGTACCCCAGTGATAAACGGGTGAAGCCTTAGGTCCATCCTGAGCCTCGGCTAGCTCTTCGTCTTCAAGCGAACACAAAACAGAACGACAGAAACAACAATAGGGAGATAAGAAATACAGTGCAATGTAAAGTCGGACAACAACAGTAATGCAGTAAACACATATAACATGTAGCAGATATCGCAGATATAATAGTTACTGCATTCCAATAAACGTCTCTTAAGACAATACATGCAGCAAGCAACCATCTCCATCAGAGCCACACTCAGATCAATCCTCTAGATCGGGATACTAATCCCTTGCAGCATGTCAGCCGAAAACTCACAAAGTTGTCTCCACTGGAACGGTTCCACACCCGAACAAGTCCACATCGGAACAAGTTCTATCTCGGAACGGAGTTAGCTTGTCCAAGAAACCGAACCGCTCACCGTGACCAATAAGAGTGCATCCCCCTTCCACACTGGAATCGGGGTATCTCGATCGCCTCGGAATGTTAGCCTGGAACAAATGGAAAGCTCTGGGATTAGTCGAGCAAATTGGACTGGATTGGGCGTCATGACAGGATAGGGGCTACCTCATCTGTCACTGTAAACTATTTCCGAGACTGGCAACATCCCCAAGGTCACTCACTTGACCACCCCATCTACTTTTCCATACCCTCACTCACGTACAACTAACCTCGTATGACGCAGGCAACCCATACTACCTGTCATATAGCCTCGCCACTTGGCAGCTGATGATTATATGCAACAAACATCCTCAACGAGCATGATATCGGATCTCACGCGTAAACTCTCAATCAGAAACAACACGATGTCACTGCATCCACGCAGCCACAGCCTCGATGCCACTCGTCCATGAGCCATAGCTCAAACAACACGGCCACAGCCTCGAAAAGTCAGCACAACAGCAACGACACCATCCACGGTATCAACCCGATAATAACACGGCACAAAGCCAAACTTAATTCTACGGCATTCCGCCACAACGCTTACTTTCACACCATACAGTATAATAACTGCACCGATAATATCAACAACAACACATTAGTAGCATATCACATATACCAAGTAGCACATAGGCACTTAGATAGATAGCAACAACGAAAATCAGCAGCATACAGTCATACGAGACCAAAACATCCTCAATCAATAGTTTACTAGCCTAGGTTTTCCAACTTAACGGCGATAGCCCAAAGTAAGCTAAACCTAGGGTTTAGGTACTTTATCGAGGCTCAACCACTAGTAGGGTTAGGGCTTCTCTACACATAGCAGAAAAACATCCTACACTACTCTTGCCTTCCCGACGGTAGCAGTACTCTTTCTCCCCACCTGAACAATCGTCACACGAACTCCGAGACAAACACCGGCACGCATCCCACACACCCACGAAGTCAAGATCCAAATTGCAGGAAATCACTAGCGCGAACTTTGCCCTAATCACGAGCACAACACATAGGCAATAGTGTTAGCCCTAGGGCAAGCTCAAAAGATCAAAGAAAGAGGTAAAGACTTGAAGAACGCCAAGAACACGAAGAATGCGTGTTAGGGATTCAAGTTTACCTGGGGCGAATCGAGAAAGTAATCTGTCAAAGTCGTAGAAGACTTCGCCGCGATCACAACCGTTCAGTTGGAATCTCGATCCGGTACTTCGATGGCCTCGAAATGAACTCTCTCTCTAAAAAGCTCTGCTCTCTACTCTCTCTGCAATTCTTGTTCTGGACAAAGGGGAAAATGGCCCAAGTGAAAGAGAAGATAAAGATTTCACTTGGGGCATCCTGCTGAGAACGCTTTAGCATGGACTCTCAGCATGCTTGAGCATGCCCACGCTTGAGCGTGAGGTCCTCTCCGCGCTTGCACGTGGAACCTTGTCCGCTCCGCCTTAACCCTGGCCTGAAATTTGTTGTACACGCTTCAAAAAGCACAGCAGCTGGTAAACGCACTCAGAACGCTTGAGCGTGCAACGTTGCCAATGCTTGAGCGTTGGCATGCTGAGGCATGCTACCTTCCTTCGCTTGAGCGTGCAGCTCAGCTGGGAAAAGTCTTCCAAACTTCTGGCTTCCATAGTTACTCGTTTAACGCCTTTGGCACCTCCTACCTTATTCAAACCTATTCCTAAGCTTCAAACTAGATCTTAAACTAGAACACAACAATTCACACAATCATCCAAAGCCCTAATCGAGATGAACCAACTCGATTAGAGTTACAGAAAATGGGGATGATACAGAGATACTCGTTCATAAGTTTATCATAATAGCCACACAAGTAAAATAAAGTACAATTAAAACATCGGTATACAACACAGTCATGGTATGTAATATCAACATTCATCTTAATATCACAACGAGCTAATCTCACTCTTTGGGATCACACCCATTCATCAAGATAAGTTAAAAGAATGCATGGGACTTCAATCAACTTTCTAATTCATCTTCTCCGGAGATTCTTAACTTCCCTTCATCGAGCGATAGGCTGCAATACTCCCATAACCTAATTGTCCTTATGAGTCGGCCTCTCAATTTAGGTCTGAACTCCAATTGTTCAAGGGTATCACGTCACAACCATATCATGAATGGTCTAGTCTCTGATCGAGTTTATCCGCGTTGGGCAGCCGATTACCATGGCACCGGGTCGCGATGCCTCCGGCCTCTTGTGGAGTCTCGAACACAGGATGCCCCTATAGACCTAGTGGTCTTAACTGGTTCATATTCTCAACAACTTGGATTGTAGCTCGTTTCCAATGGCACGTCGGCCGGTTCATGTATGTATGCAGAAGGTTTTCTGTTTTCTTTTTCGTTCATTCTTTCTTATCAAGGCACACAGCTCATAACTCATTTTAAAGGACATATAGCCCATTCATTCAAAATACAGGACACACAGCCCAAATTCTCAATTCACGAAGTACTAGGCCGATGTCGCAGACACTAGACTCGCATATAGCACATTAAGTTCGTTCATTTCAAAACACAGGACATGTAGCCCGAGTGCTCAATCCATAGAATTCTAGCCCGACGTCTCGGTCACTAGATTGATGTGCTTCACATGCGTGAAGGGGTACTCGCCAATTTCATCAAAATTTCATTTTGGTTGATCAAATCTTGAAAACAAAATTCAAAATCACTTTGCTATAAACCAAAACTCATTTTCGCTCTAAAACTTATTTCCACAAAAAAATTTCTTTGCAAAGCTATTTCTAAAAGCTTAAGTCCTCAAAATTCATTTCCAAAAGGATTTTGACTTGAAAATGTCTTTTCTAAAGGTTCCATTATTTGAACATTTTTCTAAACATTTTCATTGGAGCAACATTTTTTTTTTTTTTGCAGAGAATTTTTCTTTTTGAAAGGTCAAAGACTTTGAGAAGGTTCTTTCTTTGACAAAACTAAAATAATTTTCAAGGCTTTCTTTTTGTAAGATATTTTTAGAAAATAATGATTAAAGCAACTTTTCACTATTTTCCTCACCAACTCTCAACTTCTTAAGTCTTATTCGAAATTCCTTTTGAGTTCTTAACTTAGTGGCTTTTTAGTAAAATTGGTCATTATGCCATTTAACTTAAAAGCTTTTCATCTCTCAAACCAAACCTTTTAAATCTTTGATTAAGACTTTTAAGTAGCTTAATCTTTCAATTATCAAGCTATAGCCGATGCTATGCTCTCAACCAATCCATTCAAAAATTACAATTCAATATATACATATATAGTCTTCAAATCTCAAAACCAACATCATACATATATATCATCCAAGGCAACAATGCCACAGTTCATGTTTAAATACCCAATCACATATTCACCAGATCAATCAAGCATATATATCACATAATGCATTCACAAGGGAATCATCAGCATCACTCCAATTGACACAATCACAATCATCCAACAAACCACATTATAAGGCTATCAAACTCATTGGTAATCCTTCGAATGAATATCGTCCAACTAGTCCACAAAGCTTCCGATTACTCACTCGAAACACTCAACAACTAATACCTTCACACAACCAATTCAAAACATCAACATTAACAACATAAATTTCCCTACCTCACTTCATCTAGCGCTCGGCCATCTTATAAGAAAATAGGCTAGGGATTTCATTTTGTTTCAATCTCTTGGATTGAATGATCTCTAAGTATGGTAGAAACCCAATCAATACTCCTTAATCAAAATTTGAACCAAAACCCCTTAAACCAAAAAGATGGGGGTTCGGCCATGTCATAGAAAAATAAGGACGAAATTTATTTTGGGTTCATGCTTCTAGATGATCATTGTATATATCATGATGAGTTCATAGAATTTGGTTTTAGGATCATAGGATTTTACTACAATTTTCCAGAGATTTTTGAACTTTGGACATAGAAACTTGAACACTTTGATCATGGCTTGGAAAACAAAGAATAAGTGAAGAACAAGAAGATCATGAATCAAAGAGAGTAATCTTACCTCTTGAGTGGTGGAAAATAAGCAAGGATCAACACTTTCTTCACCAAAATGGTTAAAGATCAAACTTGAAAATGAAAGTAAACTTCAGGGGAAAAATGGTGGAGTTGAGAAAATGATGAAGGTGTGGCTTCATAAAGCCTTAGGCGTGGGATTAAGGAGGGACAAGGATGTCCTAGAGTTGTTCATTTAAGGGTAAAATAGTGATTTCACCTAGGGACAAAATTTGAATTAAAACAAAAGGTTAAGGGCAAAACGGTCTTTTCACCTCTAACTTCATAAATATCTAGATATTTTTCTAGAAGTAATGATAAGGGTGAGAGCAAGAATGGGTTTTCATAAACTCCTAGGGGCAAAACCGTCTTTTCCTTTAGGGACAAAGATGTCATTTAGGGAAAAGATCAAGGATATTTTGATCTTTTCGCAGTGTGAACATGTTTAGATATTTTCAAACTTCATCATGACACTGGTGAGCAATGGTATGCTTTCCTGGGTGACTTGAACTGATGTGACTTCAAATTTATCCGTTAGTGTGTCCCGATAAATCCATATTCAGCTCTGTGCTTCACCCGATTTAAGATTTTGCCCGTATAATTTATATTATTTCACTTTTTAGAGCCAAAAACCAATTTTATCAAAATTGTTAGAAATTTGATTCTAAACCTAACTGTTTCGTTCACAGGCCAAAATTAGGTCTTCTGATCAGTAAAATCTTATTGTCAGTGTAAACGCAAATCGGGCTCCTTCTAAATTTTCAACCCAAAATTTAACCGTAGCTCCCTACGATACTGTAGAGTATGAATGTGACTTCGGTTTATCCGAAATCATTTTCTAAATCTCGGATAAAATATAAAATATATATATTTTTATCGTAATTGATGAACAGTAAAAATCAGGGTGTTACCGAAGCCCTAACCCAACTAGTGGCTGAGCCCCGATAAAGTACCTAAACCCTAGGTTTAGCTTACTTTGGGCTATCGCCGTTAAGATTGGAAATCCTAGGATAGCAAACTGTTGATTGAGGATGTTATGTTTCGTATGACATTTGTGATGTGAATTCTGTTGTTGCTATCTGTCTAAGTGCCTATATGCTAATTGGTATGTGATATGCTGCTATGTGCTGTCTATTGATATTACTGCTGTTGTCATTGTTACTGTTGTTATTATGCTGTTTATGGTAATTGATTGTGTGGTGGCGGAATGCCGTAGAGTTAAGTTGGCTATGTGTCGTGTTGTTATTGGGTTGATATCGTGGATGGTGCCATTGCTGTTATGTTGGTTTCTTGAGGCTGTGGCCATGATGTTTGAGCTGTGGCTCGTGGACGCGTGGCATCGAGGCTGTGGCCGTGTGGATGCAGTGGCATCATGTTGTTTCTGATTAAGCATTTAGGCGTGCAATCCGGTATCAAGCCCGTTGAGGATGTTTGATGCATATCATCAACTACCAAGTGGCGAGGCCGTATGACAGGTAGTATGGGTAGCCAGCGTCATACAAGGTTAGTTGAACCTGAGTGCGGATACGGAAAGTACATGGGGAGGTCGAGTGAGTAACCTTGGGGATGCTGCCGGTCTCGGGAATAGTTTACAGTGACAGATGAGGTAGCTCCTATCCTGTCGTGATGCCCGATCCAGTCCGGTTTGCCCGACTAATCCCAAGCCTTTCCATGTTCTAGGCTAACGTCCCAAGGTGACCAAGATACCCCGGTGTCGATGTGGAAGGGGGATGTACTCTTATTGGTCACGACGAGTGGTTCGGTTTCTTGGACAAACTAACTCCGTTCCGACACAGAACCTGTTCCGGCGTGGACTTGTTCAGGTGTGGAACCAGTTTTGTGAGTTTTCGACCGACATGCTGCATGGGATTAATATCTCGGTCTAGAGGATTGACCTGAGTGTGAGACTCATGGAGATGCATGCTTGTTGCATATGTTGTCTTGGGAGACGTATGTTTGAGTGCAGTAACTGTCATACTTGTTGTACCTGCTACTTGCTATATGATAATTGTTTATTGCATTGCTACTCTTATTTTTGAAATCGCAATGCGCTGTATTTCTTATCTCCCTACTGCTTTTTGTATATCTGTTTGGTTCTCGATTCGCGTGAAGACGAGGAGCCAGCTGATGGATCCGAAGGCGCACCCTTTCATCACATCGGCACCGAGGATGCCGGTGTTAGGCCTGATTGAGATCATCTATCACGATGATCGGGGATGGTGTGTGGACCCCTCGACTTTTCTGACTGTCTACACAGGGCCGATGAGCATACTGTTCCGAGGAGGGGCGTCGCACTATGAAGACATCATGGGACCCTTCAAAGTCATGCAGTTCCTACCTTTCCCATATATGTGGCTGCCATCGTGGCGTCATGAGAGGGACTACACCTGTGTCGAGCCAGCATCCTCGCAGGTGACCAGCAGGAGAGGCTACATCTACCAAGGCCACCGTCGGAGGATGGAGCAGTATTTGAGGACCTACCGTCGCCGTAGGATTGTTGTGTCCAGCTCTTCATCGGAATATGAGCCCTTGGTACGGTATAGGCGTACTCATGGTGAGGGCCAGGGTAGTTCAGGGCATCCTCACGACTGATGGTAGGAGTCTGCCAGTGCGTCCTACGTTGTGAGCTAAGTGCTTTTCATGTATTTTTTAGGGGGGACGGGTAGTGCTGGTGAGTTGCGAGGGTTTCTGTCTTCTGTTTTTGGATGTACCTTTTGTTTCTTTTGGTTTTGTTTTGTATAGTTGGTATACTTATGTACATTGCCCTATTGATGGGGCTAAGTTATGCATGGTTGATGTATAGTTATCTTTATGTTGCGCTTTTAATCTGATGTGATCTATGCTTGTCGTATATTGTATGTTTTAAATGCACTTGTTTCCGCTACATATGTTTTAAATACTCTGATGTGATCTATGCTTGCCATATGGTTGATGAATACCACACTTGTTTCTGAGAAAGGAGGTTCATCTCAGCAAACACAGTATATAAGAAAATAAACCAAGATCAAAAATAGCAAAGCAACTAAACAAATGAATCTAAAGAAAATCTGATAAAGGAAAGAACACACCAAGAATTTGATGACAGAATTCGGCCAATTGATGCTTAAGTCTCCGGGACTAAGCACAGCTTAAGTCCAGTCTTATTCAAAGCCAAAAGATTAAAGAATGTATTAGCGTTCTCCTTTATCACTAGCTCTCTCAACACTCTTGATCCTAATTACACCCGAGCACCCAAAGGAACCTCTCCTACAGTTCTCTCTTCTCTCTTTTGTTATTCTCAATCAAGTCAAGTTATGCTCATCTAACCCCTTTTTCGATGCTTTATAGTTCAGCAATATAGAGGGTTACGTAATTCTTAATAACAAAAAGTAGTTACAGGGAAAACTAACTAATAATAATAAACAGTTATGTTGCAAAATGCTGCAACTGAATATGCCATATCTCAACAATCTCCGCTTTGGCATATTCTGCATTTGACTCTGAAATAACACAAGCCTTCAACTGTGCTATCCTAGTCCAAACTTTGATCAACCGTCTTCAACTTTCAGTAAGTTCAAGCAATGCCTAAACTTACTTAAGGTAACCACCTTTCTGATGAAGTTTGCAGGGTTCTCTGATGTATGAACCTTTTTAATTTGCACCATTCCATTAGAGATAATGTCTATGATCCAGTACATCTCAATATGAATATGTTTTGTTCTTTCGTGGAAAGTGTGATTCTTGCAGAGGTGTATAGCACTCTGATTATCACAAAAAACATTGATATTATCTCGGTGGACTCTGAGTTCATTTATTAGTCCTTTCAACCACAAGGCTTCTTTAACTACTTCTATGATACCAATGTATTCTGCTTCTGTTGTGGATAAAGATATTATGTGCTGTAGATAAGCTTTCCAACTTACAGTGTTTCCAAACAAGGTAAAACCATATCCAGTTAAAGACTTCTTTTGTCATGATCCCCAGCAAAGTCTGAGTCTACAAAACCTGTTGCTGCACCTGAATTCTGCTAATATCTTCCATACCTCAAACCAATATTAAACGAACCCTTTAAGTACCTTAATATGTGCTTTACAGCTAACCAATGTTGGTTCCCTAAACTTCCCATATATATCTGCTAACTAAGCTAACAACATCGGCTATATCAGAACGGGTACACACCATTGCATACATCAAGCTGCCTACATCATTAGCATAGGGTACCTTTTCCATCTCCTTTTGTTCTTCAACAGTTTTGAGTCTGTCTTCAAGAGATAATTTTAAATGAGATGCAAAAGAAATGCTTACTGATCTTGATTCTTTCATATTGAACCTGTCCAAAATCTTCTCGAGATAGAACTTCTGATTTATGGTAAGAGTTCTAGTGTTCTGCTGTCTCTTAATCTTCATCCCAAGAATCCTTTTAGCTTGCCCCAAATCCTTCATTTCGAATTCAATTTTCAGCATCTTCTTGAGTCTTTGTATTTCTGCCATGCTCTTACTTTTTATTAGCATGTCATCAACATATAACAGGAGATATATGTAGTCATTATTGTCCAGCTTCTAATAGTAGACACAACTATCAAAATTGCTCCTCTTATACTTGATGCTTAGAATAAAACTATCAAAACGCTAGTACCATTGTCATGGTGACTGTTTTAGAGCATACAAGGATTTTTTAAGGCAAACCCAATTCTCTTTGTTTTTTTACTTCAAAGCCTTCTAGTTGTTTCATGAAGATTTTATCCTCAAGCTCTCCATGTAAGAAAGTTGTCTTTACATCCATTTGCTCAATATGTAGTCAAAATGAGCTACCATGGCAGGTAGCACTCTAATTGAGCAATGCTTCACAAATGGAGAAATTATTTCATTAAAATCCACCCCTTCTCTTTGAGTGAACCCCTTTGCCACTAACATGGCTTTATCCATTTGCCTTCCCACCAATTTTGCTTCATTTTCTTTTTCAACTAGCTTCCAAGTCTGGTTTTTATACAGAGATCTCATCTCTTCTTCCATAGCATGATACCATTTCTCATGATCCCTGCTTGTCATAGCTTCTTTGTAGGACCTTGGTTCTTCATTAGTCACTGTATCAGCAGCATTTAAGGCATATGCTATCATGTCAGCATATCCAAACCTTTGGGGTGGTTTGATTGTTCTTCTTTCTTTGTCTCTGACCACAGAATAATCATGATCTGCTCTGTCATCGGGAGCAACCTCAGGTTGATCTTCTTCTTTTGGTTCCATAAGATCATGTTCCTTGTTAACCTACTCATTCATGTCTTTGCCTTCAAGCTTCACCTCAAGCTGAAGGTCTTCACATTTTTCTGACTTTCCAATGACTTCACTGGAAGATTTAGCTTTGGACATTTCTGCTTCATGGAAAGTTACAGCTCTGCTTATGATGCATTTTTTATCATCAATAGACCAGATTCTATAACCTTTTATACCATCAGGATACCCCATAAACAAACCTCTTCATGCTCTTGGTTCAAGCTTGCCTTCATTCACATGAAAGTAAGCTGGACAACCAAATATTCTGAGATTTGAGTAATCTGTTGAACTGTCATTCCATATCTCTTGAGGAGTTTTAAAAGCAAGTGCACTGGATGGACATCTATTAATAAGATAGCATGCAGTATGTACAGCCTCCCCCAAAATTTTTTTAGGCAGGTTAGCATTTGATAACATGCATCTGACCCTTTCTAATAGAGTCCTATTCATCCACTCAGCAAGAGCATTTTGTTGAGTTGTTTTTCTAACAGTGTTATTCCTATAAATGCCATGCTCTTTACAGTAATTGTTAAACATATCTCCACAAAATTCTAATCCATTATCAGTCCTGAAAGCCTTTACCTTCCTATCACATTGATTTTGCACTCGATTTTTCCATTGCGCAAAGGTTTTAAAGTCCTCATCCTTACTCTTTAACAGGTAAACCCATACTTTTCTACTGAAATCATCAGTAAAGGTTATGAATCTAAAAAAAAATGATAAACGAAAGAACACACCAAGAAATTGATGACCGAGTTCGGCCAATTGATGCCTACGCTCCAAAACTAAGCACAGCTTAAGTCCAGTCTTATTCATAGCCAAAAGATTACAAGAATGTATTAGCCTTCACCCTTATCACTAGCTCTCTCAACACCCTTGATCCCAATTACACCCGAGCACACAAAGGAACCTCTGCTATAGTTCTCTCTTCTCTCTTTTGTAATTCTCAATCAAGTCAGGTTATGCTCATCTAACCCCTATTTCGATGCTTTATAGTTCAACAATATAGAGGGTTACATAATTCCTAATAATAGAAAGTAGTCACAGGGAAAACTAACTAATAACATTAAACCGTTATGTTGCAAATTGCTGCAACTGAATATGCCATATATCAACAGTAAATCTATAGATTTGAAATTGATTGCCTTTTTTATTTGGTAAATCTATAGATTTTTATTTGATTGCCTTTTTTTATTTGGTAAATCTATAGATTTGAAATTGATTGCCCTTTTGATTTGATAAATCTATCATTTCGAAATTGATTGCCTTTTGATTTAATCATTTTAAAATTATTTAAAGATATTAATGATAATAAAGGGTTATTATTATTTATAATTAAATAATTTTAAATGTGCGGTATATGATGTTTATTTCTTTTGGTTAAATACGACTCATGTGTCGTGATTTATTTATCGAAATACAGCCTATGTGTCGTGCCATTATTTTTTTATTTTCTTATTTTATAATGATGTAATTGCTCGAGTTAAAGAGGAGGCAATACCATATGATGACGGCATGGGAGAAGCTTGAGAAACTTGCTCGAGGGTCAAAGAATTTTAATAATTAGTATTTAATACTTGCACGTTAGGAGACCATAACCGCTATACCCGTCTTGTATATTTATGCATGAGATGTATGAAATGTATGTTTGTATGCATGTATGTCTTGCATGTTGTATATGTTAATTAAATGTATAATAGCATGTATGTCATGTATGCTGAGAGACATTTTTGTATGAGATACAATGCTGTTTAGATCACTAATTAAAAATTCCCTCAAATTAATATTAAGTCTTAAATGTCTTCCGATGCGTCTTGTCAAGACTAGAATCAAATGAATGTGGGTCTATCAAAGGAGGGCACCTTGATTTATTTTGGTAAGGTGTGATGGGATAATAGTAATATCCAATTGCCAACCATTGAGCTTGACTTAACTGAGCCAAATTCAATAGGATTGAAAAGCTTAGAGGCAAAGGAGTTAGGCGTCAATTTATTAGATAAATTGGAATGGTAGTTATTCACCCAACTGATCCAAGAATTACATGAGATGTAATTGGAAAAGAGATTCCTACCTGAATAACTGAGTTTTGGGTGTTCAACCAAAGCTCACTCAGAACAAAGTAAAATATGGATCTTGGTCCCATTAGAAAATCTTCCAACGGGATTTTCCGAGTCAATGATGAGGGTCATTGATTTGAGTAAAATAATGGAAGCGTATTTAATAAAAGACCTTATTAAATAAGTTTTAATGCATGATACTTATACTTGCATATTTCTTTATGTAGATACTTATGGCATCTAACACATCTAGTAATTTATCACTGCGATCGGTCCTTGAGAAGGACAAACTATTTGGAATGAATTTTCTAGTTAGGTACAGAAACTTGAGGGTTGTCCTAAAGCATGAGAAGAAGTTGTACGTTCTTGAGGAACCTCTATATGAGGAGCCACCAGCTGTGAATGCTTCTAAGGCTGGAAAGGATGCTTATAAGAAGCATCAGGATAATGCCTTAGATGTTGGTTGTCTTATGCTTATATTTAGGCATTCGATATGATCACACACCTCAAAATGCTCTATCAATGGCAAACAAGGCATGAGCAATTCGAAGTTTCCAGGACCCTTTTCAATGCAAATTGGCAGAAGGAAGCCCTGTGAATCCTCATGTGCTTCAGATGATTGGGTATATTGAGAATCTTGAGAGGCTGAGTTTTCCTTCGGGCCAAAATTTGGCCACCGACTTAGTTCTGCAATCGTTGCCCGAGAGCTATAGTCAGTTTGTCATGAACTTCAATATGAATAGGTTTGATGAGACGCCCCCTTGCCTCATTGAAGAACATAGTTAACTAATCCTGATTACGTTATAATCGTTAGCGTGCTTACCACACATACGAGGTTATTTAAAACTTTATCATACAAGCATACCGTATATATACTGTACATATAAACATCAACATCAGGGTGCACAAACTAATATATGAAAGCATGGTATAAAGAAATACAGACGACTTCCTCTCCTTGCCCAAAATACATCAAAAGACAAGACTCATTAGCCATAGATACTTATTACACTAACACACTCCTCTTTTGTCTGTATGATGGAAACTCCAAGCTTGTACTCGTTGTCCAGCCACTCAGAACCTCTCGGGATTGGGGTTTGTGGCTCTTCCACTGGCATCAGGGTCGTACGGAGTACCGTCCATCTCTTCGTCCACTGGCCCAACTACTAGGTCTTTTCACCATTATAAAAGAACATACAATATAGAGAAAATAGGGGATAAGAACTACATCTCATCATAATCAGGGATAAAGGTAAAGTAGTTAACATGGATAGCACAACCACACACAATCATCACCAAAATAGACCTTCAACAAAATTGATACATCCTCGGGGTTTATTGAACTTAACTACTGGTCTCACACTCTCATACACCTAGACCTTTCATGAAGACGCGGCCACCTTCCTACGTCACAATGTATCCCTTACCAAGCAGGATACTCATCCCCTACCTCGCAGGATGAAATTCAAATGTCATCCGAGCAGCAGGTTTTGTTACACTCATGAGTACATTACATCCCCTACCAAGTAGGGTGACACTATTCCCCATTCCCGATAGGAATAGTTGTCCCAGGTTTGGTATGCGCATTAGAGATCTCGGAATCTCACAGTAGACCTACCAAGCATCTATCTGTAGGTCCGGTTTGACCATGCGTAATCCCAGATCTACGCAGTTGTGACATCACCACACGATGCAATCTAGCATGAATCCTCACGACTCATTCTGATCAAGAGCTTAGTAACTCAACCTCATCACCTGACACACTGAACACCAACACTCCCCACAAAGCAGAGTGTTCACGACTATCCATTGTCCTCAATCATTCCATTAGGTTGAGTACAATAGCTTATTACCACCAAATGATATTATCTCACACATCTTCCAATTCACAATGATCATCTTTTAGTTCTCAACAGGCAAACAATCACTTATGCAATATCATGTTCTGTCACAACATATTATCATCATATCGTCAAATGATAGAATAAAGCATATTATCACAATATCACCAATTAAGACAATAAGGCACATCATCATGCTCAAGATAAAACACATATCCATAATCACATCATAGCAAGCATATGAGCATGTTAAACATACAACCTCAATCAACTTAGTATCAACCTATGGTGATAAACCTACAATGCCTAACCCTACATTGGTACCCTTTTTACGGTAATTGCTAATGTGGACTTAGGTGTTGTTGGTTACTCAACCACTAGTAGGGTTTAGGATCCCTTACGCATATCAATGTATTCTACTCTACTCTTGCCTCCCCGAAGAGTGTGATTCTTTCCCCCACTTGGAACTATGCGCAAACGCGATCACGAACACAATCACGACCACATCAACACCACTAGCACCACACAGTTCTCTCACTCAGCCACCACCACTAGCAGTTGTGGCTGCCTCCTCCACCACAAGTACCGTCACGACCTCAAACTATGCCCTAATCACGGGAACAAAATGTAAGCAACATTGTTAACCCTAGGGAAACTCCAAAACCAAGAAAGATTCAAGGGGAAATATTGAAGAACACTAAGGTCGACGTGTTAGAGATTCGAGCTTACCTTTGAGAAATCGAGAAACCAATCGGTGGAACTAGTAGTACTCGAAGCCCTGATCACAGTGTTGTAGTCGGAATCGCGATTCGGTGCCTCGATGTTACCCTAGCTCAAGCTTCTCTCTCTAGAAAACTTTCTCCCTCACTTTCTACCGAAACTTGCAAAAAGAAGTAAATGATTTTGTGCAAGGAAGAGAAAGAAGGAAAACTTTAGTGATGCTATCAGCCTGACCATGCTTGAGCGTGGCGCGCTGATCGCCACGTCTCTGCCACGCGTCCCGTGCGTGCTGACATGTGCACCTCCACTCGTACCCTTTTCCATGCTCTGACATGCAACTACCCATGCCCGGATGTCAACGCCCCGACGTGCCACGCATACCCCTTCTCAACGTCCAAACGTTGGACGTTGATGAGACTTGTTCTTTCATGTTTTTCCACTTTCTGGACTCGTTCCAAGGCCAAATTGTCTCAAGTTTGAACCATGGCTTCCTCAACACATAAGGAGTATAATCAAGCCCTTAGGCTTGCTTGATTAATGTCCCACACACTAATCAAGAAAACGGGGTGTTACACTTGACAAATCCTAGCTAAAGCTCTTAAGCATGTTGAGAACTGCTGAACAGAATATTAGCAAAGGAAATGGGATAGCCGTTATGATGGTCCAAGCTGGAAAAGGCAGGAAGCAGCCCAAGAAGCCCATGAAAAAGCTGAAAGGGAAAGGCAAAAGAAAGTCGAAGCCTGGAACTTCTGGCTTGAAGCCTAAAGGCGGGGTGGCTAAGGAAGGAACTTGCTTCCATTGCGGTCAGACTAGATATCAGAAGAGAAACTACCAGAAATACCTGGAAAAGACCAAGAAGCATAAAGGAAGTGAGACTTCCGCTTCAGGTATTTATGTTATTGAGGTTAATTTATCGACTTCAGCATCAAAGGTATTGGATACTGGATGTGGTTCTTACATTTTTACTAATGTGTAGGGATTGAGAAGTAGTAGAAGATTGACCAAGGGCGAAGTTGATCTACGAGTGGGAAATGGAGCAAAGGTTACTGCATTAGCTATAGGGACTTATGTATTGAGTTTGCCATCTGGGCTTATTTTAGAACTCTTATTTTGTTCCGGCTATTAGTAGAAACATTATTTCTATTTCTTGTTTGGACAAGAAAGGTTTTCATATTATGATAAATGACAAATGTTGTTCTCTTTATTTGGATAATGTTTTCTTTGCTAGTGCACCTATGAGTAATGGACTTTATATCCTTGATCTCGATATGCCCATATATAACATAAATGCAAAAAGAATCAAACACAACGATTTGAATCCTTCATATCTTTGACATTGTCGTTTAGGCCATATAGTTGAGAAACGCATATCCAAGCTCCATAAGGATGGGCTCTTGGACTCTTACGATTATGAATCGTTTGATGTATGCAAATCTTGCTTGTTGGGGAAGATGACTAAAGCCCCATTCACCAGTCAAGGTGAAAGGGCTAGTTATCTTGTGGGTTTAGTACATAGTGATGTATGTGGGCCCCTAAACAAATCTGCTAGAAGTGGTTTTCTGTACTTTGTTACATTTACTAATGATTTCAGTAGATATGGATTTGTGTATCTTATGAAACACAAGTCCGAAAATTTTCAAAAGTTCAAAGAGTTCAAGAATGAAGTGGAGAACCAACTTGGCAAAAGTATTAAGGCCATACGATCAGATCGTGGTGGTGAATACTTAATCCAGGAGTTTGATGACTATCTAAAGGAGTGTGGGATAGTATCCCAACTCACACCACATTGGAAGGGCGTGTCCGAAAAGAGGAATCGCACCTTGTTAGACATGGTACGATCTATTATGAGTCATTCAGACCTTTCAGACTCTTTCTGGGGATACGCTTTACTTACAGCTGCATTCACTCTTAACCGTGTTCCATCTAAGGCGGTCGAAAAGACTTCATATGAAATATGGACGGGACGAAGGCCTAGTCTATCATTTATGAGGATTTGGGGTTGTCAGGTTTATGTAAAACGTCTGATGACTAATAAAATTGGACCCAAATCGGAGAAATGTACTTTTGTGGGATATCCTAAGGAAACCAAAGGATACTATTTCTACAACCCTTCAGAGGACAAAGTGTGTGTCGCTAGGACTGGAGTGTTCCTTAAGAAGGAATACATCTCCATAGGAGCCAGTGGGAGGAATGTAGAACTTGGAGAAATCCAGGTTCCACAAAGTATTGATCTGCCTGCTATTGAACAAGAACCGGCTCTGCTATATGTTGTAGATCAACCAACAGTTCGAGTAAGACAAGAATTGCATAGAACTTACAGGCCACGTCACCAACCCGAGAGTTATGGACTTCTCCTGACTCAGGAAGGTGATGTGCTGCTCATGGATCAAGATGAGCCTGTAAGCTACTAGAAGGCCATAATTGGCCCAGAATCTGAGAAGTTGCTTGAGGCCATGGAATCTAAGATGGAGTCCGTGTACACTAACCAGGTATGGACCTTGGTTGAGCCACCCAAAAGGGTAAAACCCATAGGGTGCAAGTGGGTCTTCAAGAAGAAAACTGACATGGATGGTAAAGTGAATACCTTTAAGGCGCGACTGGTTGAGAAGGGATTCAAGCAAATTCATCGTGTTTGCAACATACTTTCCTGAGTGTCACATTCCCGAACGTTTATAAGGCCGAAAATATTTATTAATGCGGAAAATACGGTTTTTTTTTTTTCCCAAGATGTAATGGGATTAGTAAAGGTAAATAATACTAATAAATGAACATAGGTTCACCATGCATCTCTAGAACATACTGTAATATAAATACAGAAACAGAAAACAGAAAACAGAAACAGAAATAATACTATATACAGACATAGGTATAATATATAACTGTCATAAGAATAAAGTAAGTACTAGGAGTCATAGCTCCCAAAAGATACTACAGATATCGACACAGTCTGGCCCAGACTAAATAAAACAGCAAAAGGAGTCCACCCCCGAACTCAAAGAAACTGCTGAATCGAACTGTTGTGGCATCCATCTGTTCAAGCAGCAACATCAAGTACCAGTAAGAAAATATATAGATATGGGTGAGATTCCCGTTCATCAACACAACAAAACAACAATAGTAAAAACGGGACGACTCACTAGGTAACAACGTTCCCAACATGCTTACTAAAATTCTCAATATAAATCATGTTAAACAGTTAATAGCATACTATCATGTTAAACAATTAACAGCATAATATAAGACATTCTTAAAACCAAACAGCGATGCATAACAGTAATGTAATCATCAACAGTCATGCAATGCAATGCAATGTACATGACTCAATGCTAATGCCACCGGGTACTACTCTGACCCCTACTCCATGGAGCTAAACAAACGTCAGAGAGAGTGGATGGGAGGACATGTTCCGTGTACTGCCAGCCATGAGCAAGATGCTACAACATTCGTAACGTGCATGTATCTGGCTTTACGGAAACACTCTCGACCAAACATGAAAAATACGGCATCTAGTAGAGGATATCAGTGTATTGCTCGGATTAGCCACGACAAAGAAGAGCTACCAACTGGTCACATGTCAGCACTTCCAACCCTAATACCTCCAAAAAGACCATTGAAGATTGTCACCGTAAGATTCGCACCCGCATCAAGGTGTAAGCTCAACTCCTAGGCTCAAGGCCTTACAAATATGCAAATGACATGCTAATGCTTACACAAAGCAGATGCGAAAAAGCAATGTTTATCCATCGGATAAACCTCAAGGTTCACTAAGGTTCTCTCCCTTAGGAACTATACGCGTCTTTGAAAAACAAAACCTTTGTCCACCGGATAAATCTAGTGATCCCTCCGGGATCGAGTCATCACAAGACAGAAACAATTGAATGACTGATCGGGATCCGAATCACCGGTCCGTCATAGAACTATTGTTTCAAAACCCAAAACGTTTCATGTTTGTGTTTATGTCTTATGAAGTCATTGATGTACTAAGTCATCAATGGTATAGTACATGGTCTTGTTCCACCACATACTGTACTTAATTATCCCTTGTCTTCAACTCTAAGTTAATTACTTAACTTAGGTTTTTATGCGTAAAACTTTACAGTGTGAGTTGAAAAACACTCTTTATGAACAAAACCATGTCTCGCGGGGCGAAGATAGGTTTTGCAACGTGAGGCTGAGAGGTTATTTTTACTTCTTAGACAGTCTTTTTGATTCGCGAGGCGAGAATGGCACTGCGACGCGAGGCAGAGAAGCTATATCTTTATTGCTTAGACAGCCCTTCTGGTTCGCGAGACAAGAGTGGTATCGCGACGCGAGGCCGAGAAGCTGTATCTTTGCTGCTCGGGCTAGCCCTCTGTCTCGCGTGGTGAGACAAGGTTAGCCAGGCGAATACCCTGTTTTCATTTTTTCTTAACGTCTTCATTACTTCTCTTTTTGAAACACTTAGTTTGATTAAAAGGCCTATGGCTAAAGAAAAGAAATTTTTCACTTTGGTGACTAACTTTAAATGTTGAAACTTCATTTGATCTTTGGATCAAAATAACTTTTTGTTGTTGTTTGAAATATAGGTTATGAAATTACTTTTCTTACTCAAAACTTTGTTATATCAACAACAACACATGTTCTTATATTTCTTCTTACTAAGGCCACAAGCCTACTCCAATGAAGAGTGAAGATATTGCTTCACCAACTAAGCAAATTATAGCTCAAAATGCTCATACAATTATGACAAACAACAATCACACAATATTACATCATAATCAAGCATAAAAGTCCATCACACATCATGGCATCATAATCAAGCATAGTAGTCCATACTTGATCTAGTTGTAACGCCCCGATTTTCACGTTTTCTAATTCTTCAGTATTTTAATGTCTTTATTTTATTCGAGGTCTTAGGAATGGAAATAAAATATTTCGAGACCATAGTCATGCTCGACGATATCGTAGGAAGCTACGATTAAGTTTTGAGTCAAAAACTCAAACGGAGTCCGGTCTGCGTTTTTACACTAACAGTATGATTTTACTGCTCAGAAGACCTCAGATGGACCCGTGAACGAGACAGTAAGTCTTAGAATTCGATTATCTACGTTTTGGTTAAATTTCGTAAAAATTTCAGAAAAATCACTTCCTGACCTTCGTTCGGGCGAAATTCTCAATCGGGTGACGAACGGAGCCACATACGGACTTACCGAGACTCGCCAACAGATAATCTTGATATCACAACATCCCAGGACACTTGGGAGAGTATGCCAGAGTCGTCATGATGATCGGAAAAATCTAGACGCGAAATGACCAAAATGCCCCTAACCTTAGTCTTTTGCACTTTTACCATTTTACCCTTTTGGCAAATGACCATTTTGCCCTTAAGTGACTTGTTTTAAAGGCTGAACTCAGCCCATCCAGCCCCTCATTCACGAAATTTCTGCCCAAAGAAGAACACCATTGTTGTTCTTGAAGAGAAACTCCATTTTTCTTCTTGAAAAGCTTGAATCACTTGTTGGAATCACTTGATTCCTTGAGCAATCTTCCATCATTTCAAGGTAAGATCACTTCTATGATCTCTTAGCTTCTTGAATATCTCTTTATTTCAAGATCAATCTTCATTTTCATGAAAATTATTTCTTAGATCCAAAACTTTGAAAATCCATAGGAAATTGTAGAAAAATCCTTTTGAGGTAAGACCAAGTTCTTTGAACTCACATCATTAATCTCTACCTAAACCCAAGAGCTTATGATTCAACTCTCATCATAGCTCAAAAAGCACATTAGGGCCGAACCCTTTTGAAGATGATGAATAGTGTTTTTCATCAATTTTTGATTTTTAACACTTGATTTCATGCTTAGCTTTCCTAATGCCTTTGAATCCATGAAATGGAAAACCAAGATCAATTCCTAGCTTTATTCTCTTTAGGGTGGCCGAAATCCTCTTTATTAGGATTGTTGAGTTTGGTTTGATTGTTGTTTAATGTTTGATTGTTAGGTTGTTTGTAGTTGGTGACAATTATCAGAAGGTTCACAAACCGATCAACCGACTTTGATCTGGGAATCTGCTCTTCAACAGGTATGGGGAGAAGAACCTCATCACACCAAGATGGTGGTGGTGAAGATGGTTGTTTACATTATGTGTGGGTGAAACCCTTTAGTTTGGGTTCACTTTTAGTTGTTATGTTTTGTTAAGTTCTCATGGAGAACAAGAATGTCATGATGAGTTTATGCTTTGGTATGTTGTGTTGTGTTTTAGTATATGTTGATGATGAGATGATTGAATGAAAAACCATTTTCATGTATGTTGGAAAACCTACTTTGATCACTAGATCAAGTATGGACTTTTATTGTTTGATTATGAGACCATGATGTGTGATGGATATGTTGATTATGATGTAGTAATGTGTATTATGGTTATCATGATTGTGTAAGTGTTGTGAGCTATACTTTGATTAGTGGATGAAGTAAAACTTCACATTGATTCCTAGTTGGCTATTAGCCATGACCTTGAGGAAAGGAAAGATATGAATAGTTCTTGGACAAGTCAAGTTTTGATGTAAAGAAAGTGTTTTCAATAACTTGTGTTTTTCAAAGAAAAACCCTAAGTGACTTTAAATGGAATTAAATCTCAAAGTGCTTTCACCAAAGTGAAACATGTTTTATACCTTATCCTTAGTTCATCTAGCTAATCAAGTAACTCAAAATGATAAAAGAAGTGTTTTCATGAAGAGAATCAAAATGGTTCCATAAGGTTGATGTCTTGTTTTAAGGCAACTTTTCGCTAAGCGAATTTACTTTCGCTACGCGAAAAACAGGGAAAGTCTTAGTTGGGCATCACTGCCTCACTTTCGCTAAGCGAATTCATATTCGCTAAGCCAACCCAGCAAATTTCGCTACGCGAATTACATCTCGCTGAGCAATCCAGAGAAGTCTCCAATAGAGGTGTAACCGTCTGAACTTTCGCTAAGCGAAATCATTCTCGCTAAGCGAATAAAGTGAAGTTTCGCTACGCGAATTCTGTCTCGCCGAGCAATCCAGAGGTGTTTCTAAAGAGGTGCAACCGTCTGAACTTGTGCTAAGCGAATTCATATTCGCTAAGCGAATACAATATATTTCGCTACGCGATTTGTGTCTCGCCGAGCGAACCAGAGGAGTTCCAAAGGAGGCATTACTGCCTCATTTTCGCTAAGCGAATGGAATTCCGCTAAGCGAATTTCATGTTTCAGAAAATGCTAGAAATGAAGTAAGTAGTTCAAATATTGTTGTTTCAAATCAAATGAGTTTTTAATTGTAAAAGTTGTTTGGTTTACAAAAGGAGTTTTCTAACTCAATCGTAAAGTTTTACGGGTGAAAAACCTAAGTTAAGTAATTAACTTAGAGTTGAAGACAAGGGTTAATTAAGTATGGTATGAGGTGGAACAAGACCATGTGCTATACCATTGATGACTTAGTACATCAATGAGTTCATAAGACTTAAGTGAAATCAACACTTGTTTCCTTAATTGAAAAACAAGGGATTAATACCTTAGAAAGGCTTAAAGACTTATCTAAGAGGATTCTCAATCCTTATTCATAATGCTTAGGACTTGAGACATAATTCATAAGACGTAAACACAAACACGAAACGTTTTGGTTTTTGAAACAGTAGTTCGATGACCGACCGATGATTCGGATCCAGGTTAATCGTTCAATTGTTTCTGTCTTGTGATAACTGGAATGAGAGAGAGATCCTGAGGCTGTGCAGGTATGGGATTGTACAGTGGAAGGAATCCTGAGGCTATGCAGGTATGGGACTGTATAGTTAAGGGAAGGCATATAAGAATTGATTGGTACTACCCATACCAACAAGATTTATCTTCTTTTCGGGAACTTAGAACATAAGAACTTTATAGTTAAGCGTGCTTGACTTAGAGTAATTATGGGATGGGTGACCTTCTGGGAAGTTTCCTAGAAAGCGTGTGAGTGAAGACAAAACACGCTGAAAAGACTTGTGTTGGTCTGTGGGGACAGTCGGCGATTCTGAAAGCAGTCTGGATCATTCCAAAGGACTCACGAGATATTTATCCGATGGATAAATGTTTTATAAAACAAAGATGTGTGTAGTTCCTAAGGAAGAGAACCTTAGTAGACTTCGAGGTTTATCCAATGGATAGACATTGCTTTATCGCATCTGCTTTGTGTAAGCATTGGCATTTCATGTGCATAGTTGTAAGGCCTTGAGCCTAGGAGTTGAGCTTACACCTTGATGCGGGTGCGAATCTTACGGTGACGATCTTCAATGGTCTTTTTGGAGGTATCAGGGTTGGAAGGGCTGACATGTGACCAGTTGGTGATTCTTCTGTGTCGTGGCGAATCCGTGCAATACACTGATATCCTCTACTAGATGCCGTACTTTTCATGTTTGGTCGAGAGTGTTACCGTAAAGCCAGATACGTGCACGTTACGAATGTTGTAGCATCTTGCTCATGGCTGGCAGAAACCGGAACATGTCCTCCCATTCACTCTCTCCGAATGTTTTGTTAGCTCCATGGAGTAGGGGTCAGAGTAGTACCCAGTGACATTGGCATTGAGTCATGTACATTGCACTGCATTGCATGCTTGTGGATGTTTACATTTACTGTTATACATCGCTGTACTGTTTAAGGATGCCTTATATTATGCTGTTAAATGTTTAGCATGCTATTATGTTATTAACTGCTTAACATGTTGGGTACGCTGTTACCCGGTGAGTCGTCCCGTCTTTGCTACTGCTGTTTTGTTGTGTTGATGAACGGGAATCTCACCCATATCTGTATGTTTTCTGTTGGTACTTGTTGTTGCTGTTTGAACAGATGGACGTGACGATGGTTCAGTTCCGCAGTCCCTTTGAGTTCGGAGGTGGACTCTTTTGCTGTTTTAGTTTTGTTGTCGGCCAGACTATGTCAGTTTTTGTAGTACCTTTTGGGAGCTACGACTCCTAGTACTTATTGTATTTTCTTATGTCAGTCATACATTAGACTTATGTCTGTATATATAGTAATGTTGTTATTTCTGTTTCTGTTTTCTGTATTATAATACTGTATATATGTCCTAGTAATGCATGGTGAACCTAAGTTCACTTATTAGTATTATTTATTACCTTTACTAATCCCATTACATCTTTATGAAAAGAAAAGAAAAAGAAAAATCGTATTTTTCTGCATTAATAAATATTTTCGGCCTTATAAACGTTCGGGAATGTGACACTCGGGAAAGGGTGTTGCACTAGTGATCAAAGTAGGTTTTTCAACATGCATTAAAATGATTTTCATTCACTCATATCATCATCAACATATGCTAGAACACCCTACAAGACACTAAAGCATAAACTCATCATGACAACCTTGTTCTCCAAGAGAACTTAACAAAAAAACTTAACAATTAAAAGTGAACCCAAACCAAAGGGTTTCACCCACACATAAACTGAAACAACCATCTTCACCACCACCATTTAGGTATGATGAGGTTCACCTCCCATACTTGTTGATGAGCAGATATCTGGATCAAAGTCGGTTGATCGGTTTATGAACCTCCTAATGATCGTCACCAACTACAAACAACCAAACAATCAAACATTAAACAACAATCAAAACAAATCTCAACTATATTTACTCAAAGAGGTTTCGGCCACCCTAAGGAAAATAAAGCTAGGAATTGATTTGTTTTTCCATCACTTGGATTCAAGGACAATAAAAAAGCTAAGGATGGAATCAAGAGTTAGAAATCAAAAATTTGATCAAAAACACTATTCATCATCTTGCTTAGGGTTCGGCCATCTAGGGGATTAAGATCTAGGATGAGAATTGAATCATGAGCTCTTGGGTTTAGGTAGAGAATGATGAAGTGAGTTCAAAGAAATTGGTTTCACATTAAAAGGATTTTTCTACAAATTCCTATGGATTTTCAAAGTTTTGGATCTAAGAATGGATTTTCATGAAAAACGATTTTGATCTTATGATTGAGAGAGATTCATGAAGCTAGGATCATATAAGTGATCTTACCTAAAAATAGATGAAGATTGATCAAAGAATCAAGGATTTCTAACAAGTATTCAAGGTTTTCTCAAGAATAACAATGGTGTTTTTCTTAAGGTTGATGATGGGTGTTCTTTGGCCAGCTTGTGCGTGAATGAAGGGGCTGTGAGGGGCTGAGTTCAGCCTTTTAAAAGCTCATGCACTTAAGGGTAAAATGATCATTTTTCTTCAAGGGTAAAATGGTAAAAGTGTAAAAGTCTAAGGTTAGGTGCATTTTGGTAATTTTACGTCTAGATTTTTCTGACCGTTATGACGACTCTGGAATACTCTCCCAAGTGTCCTGGGATGATGTGGTATTAAGCTCATCCGTTGTCGGGTCAGGTTGAATTTCTTTACGACTCCAAACGCCTCCCGGTTCGCCTAAACGGCCGAATATAATATATTATTATTATTTTTCGGACGGGACGGATTTTAACAAAGATGTAGAGAATAAAATCCTGAGACTTACTATCTCATTCACTATCCAAATTTAGTCTCGATAGTAGAAAAACACCTCTAGCCGTGAAATACGCAGACCGGGCTCCGTTTGAGGTTTTTCCCGAAACTTAACCATGGCTTCCTATGGTTGTGTAGGGCATTCCTATCTTCTCAGAATATTTTATTTCACTCTTTAAACCCTCCAATAAAATAAAGATGTTAAAATACTGAAGAATAATAAAACGTGAAAATCGGGGCGTTACATTCCTACCCCTCTTAAAAGAATTTCGTCCTCGAAATTTTATGTACTTCTTAAAACAAACTTGGATATTGTTGTTGCATGTCTTCCTCTCTTTCCCAGGTAGCATCACCTGTAGCCTCGTTCCAAATAACTTTGACCAAAGCTATCTCCTTCCCTCGCAGTTTCTTTATCCTTCTGTCTTCGATCTTAACCGGCAGCGTTTCATAGGTTAAGTTATCTTTTAGCTGTACTGAATCAGACTCTATGACATGCCTGGGATCAGGAATGTACTTTCGCAATTGCGAAACATGAAAAACATTTTGAAGGTTGGATAGAAAAGCTATTTGGTAAGCTATTGGACCTACCGACGAATAAATTGATAAGGTCCAATGAACTTTGTAGTGAGTTTTCTGGACTTAAGGACCCTTCCCACCCCAGTCGTTGGAGTGACTCTCAAAAACATATGATCCCCTTCCTCAAATTCAAGTGGCCTACGTCTTTTATCCGCATAACTCTTCTGTCGGCTCTGAGTTGTCCTCATCTTTTCTTGAATCAGTTTCACCTTCTCAGTGGTTTGTTGCACTAGTTCAGGTCCTAATGAAGCACTTTCTCCGTCTTGATACCAACATAAAGGTGTTCTGCAACGTTGTCTGTATAAGGCTTCATAGGGCGCCATCCCTATACTCGATTGATATTTGTTGTTGTAGGTGTATTCTATCAACGGTAGGAAATTCTCCCAACTTCCGGCATGTTCTAACACACATGCCCTTAACAGGTCCTCTAAAGATTGAATTGTTCTTGCTAATTGTCCATCAGTTTGAGGATGGTAAGCCAAACTCAATCATAACTTCATTCCTAAAGCCTCATGTAAACTCTGCCAAAATCGCAAAGTAAAACGCGGGTCTCTATCTGATATGATACTTGAAGGTACTCCATGCAGTCTCACAATCTCATTGATATAAATCTGAGTAAGCTTTTGCATGGAATACTTGAGATTGATCCGTAGAAAATGAGCTGATTTCGTAAGCCTATCAATTATTACCCAAATGGAATCGTATCCTTTAGGTGTTCTTGGCAAACATGTTACAAAATCCATCGCTATGCCGTCCCACTTCCACCCTGGGATATCCAACGGAAGTAACAATCCCGCTGGCCTCTGATGTTCAACCTTTGCTTTCTGACATATTAAGCAAGACGCCACATAATCCTCTACATCTATTTTCATGCCTTGCCACCAAAACAATCACTTCAGGTCTTGGTACATCTTGTTTGACCCTGGATGCATACTCAACTTGCTTCTATGAGCTTCGTCCAGAATTAATCTTCTTATCTCTGGGTTATTTGGCACACAAACCCGTTCTCTTTGTCTTAGGATTCCATCTGCTCCTTCCTTGTATTCAGACGTCATCCCTTTCTTCAGATGCTGGTCATATACTTGTTTCTCCTGAATCTGATCCATCAGATCACAAGATACTGTAACCATACCCACGCATAGTCTTCTTGGCATACTAACCACGGACAGATGCATATCTCTGAACTGTTCCAACAGCTCGTGTTCCTTAACCATCAGGGTAGACACATGTAACACTTTCCTACTCAGCGCATCCGCTACCACATTAGCTTTTCCCGAATGATACTGTAACTGGAAGTCATAGTCCTTCAGAAATTCCAGTCACCGTCTCTGTCTCACGTTGAGCTCTTTCTGATCGAACAGGTACTTCAAGCTCTTATGATCGCTGAAGACATTGAACGTCGAACCATACAAGTAGTGCCCCCAAATCTTCAATGCAAAGACCACCGCTGCTAACTCCAAATCATGAGTTGGGTAATTCTTCTCATGTACTTTCAACTATCTCGAGGCATACGCTACCACCTTCCGATTCTGCATCAGAACACAGCCTAATCCTTGGTATGAAGTGTCACAGTACACTTCAAAAGGTTCGCTTGGATCTGGCAATATCAACACTGGCGATGTAGTCAGCCTCTTTTTCAGCTCCTGAAAACTCTGCTCACAGGCTTCAGTCCATTCAAATGCTTTATTCTTCCTCGTCAATTGGGTAAGAGGTCCTACAATCTTACAAAATCCCTCGATGAACCTCCGATAATACCCAGCCAAACCCACAAAACTGCGTATCTCAGCCACTGTGGTTGGTCTTTCTCACTCAAGAACTGCTTCAACTTTCGACGGATCTATAGCAATTCCTTCCTTTGAAATTACATGACCCAAAAACTGCACTTCATCGAGCCAAAACTCACACTTGGACAGCTTTGCATACAACTGTTTCTCTTTCAGAACCTGAAGAACCACACTAAGATGTTCAGCGTACGCTTCCTGGTCTCACGAATAGATGAGTATGTCGTCTATGAAGACAACAACAAACTTATCTAGGTATGGACGAAAGATCTTATTCATGTAATCCATGAATTTCGTCACTCCAAACGGCATTACAAGGTATTCGTAGTGCCCATAGCATGTTCGAAACGCTGTCTTTGGTACATCTTGTGCCTTGACACGAATCTAGTGATAACCCGATCACAAATCAATTTTGGAGAAAACTGCCGCTCCCCTCAACTGATCCATCAAGTCATCTATCCTCGGAAGTAGATACTTGTTCTTGATAGTAACCTTATGCAACTGGCGATAATCCATGCATAGGCGAAATGTCATCTTTCTTTTTCACCAACAGCACAGGTGCTCCCCACGCCGACACACTGGGTCTAACGAACTGTTTCCCCAATAAGTCCACCAACTGTTCCTTAAAGGTTTCCAACTCAGCAGGTGCCATTCGATACGGTGCCATAGACACTGGTCCTTTTCCTAGCACAAGATCGATTGAAAACTCGATATCCCGAACTGGCGGTAAACCTGGTACATCTTCAGGAAAAACTTCCGGAAACTCGTTCACGATAGGTACGCGCTCTACGACTAGCTCGTTCTTGACCTCCAAAGAAGATAGTAACATGTATCCTTGAGCTCCTACTCTCAAAGAAGCGTTTACTTGGTTGGTAGTCAAAAATCCAGAATCCTCAAAACTAGGGAAAACTAAGGTTTTATTTGCACAGTCTAACAGGATATGGTTAGAAGATAACCAATCCATCCCGAAGATTACATCCATTTGCGAAAGAGGCAAACAGATCAAATCAATCAAAAATGTTCTATCTTTAACAGAAATAGAATAGTTCAAGCAAACTTTAGCAGTTATAACAGGCTTTGCAGTAGGCGTAGAAATTACCAAATCAAAAGGTAAAGAAGACAGAGGTAATCCCAACAGATTCACACAGTCATAGGCAATAACGGAATGCGTTGCGCTTGAATCAAACAGTACAGTTAAGGTTTTACCTCCCATGGCACACTGACCTTGGATTAAGTCTTCATTTTGAGAAGCTTCAGCGCCACCCATGGTATAGACTCTGCCTTTTGCCTAAGGCCTTGCTGCTTGGACATTGTTGACAGAATGTTCCACTTTTGGTTTCGTACATTCACTTGGAATATGTCCCGGCTTCCCAAACATGAAGCAGATAATCCCTTTGATTGAACAGTCTTTGGAGATATGATTACTCTTCCCACACTTCATGCACTTGTTTGGGGCATTTCCAGAATGACTGAAACCCCCAATGGTTCCTCCTAAAGAACGTTGATCTTGCTGCTTCGAATATGGCTTCCATCGAGATTTGTTGTCTTAACCGCCGCTTCCTCTTTGGAACTTGCTTGGTCCAGAACTATGTACCCGCTTGTCCTTGGGCTCCAAGCTCTCGATCAGATGGCACTTCTCCATCAGTCTTGGAAAAACAGAAATTTCCAGAGGAACTACTGCTCTCTTCAAGTCGATCCTCAGACCTCCTTCGAATTTCCTAAACTTCCACTCTTCTCTTGGGTTGTGCAGAAACTAATTTGAAAACTTTGCCAAGCTCTCAAATTTGGCCCCGTATTCAGCTACAGTCATTCCCCCTTGTCTTAGCTGGAGGAACTCCATTTCTTTCTCGTGCCTTGCATTCGCAGGGAAATACTTTTCCAGGAACTTCCCCTTAAAAGCATTCCAATCCATAGCTTGTTGGTCATGAATCAGCATCTGACGGGCTCCTTCCCACCAGTATTCAGCATCCTTCACCAGCATATAGGTTGCATAGATAACCTTGTCATTCTCAGTACACCTCATTGCTCCATAAAAATTTTCCAACGTCTGGATCCAACATTCAGCTAATTCAAGATTGAATTCACCATTGAATTGAGGTGGATTCCAACGAAGAAAATTGTCTAGTCCTCTACCCCCGGCAGCACGTTCGTCACATTGAACCATCGCAACAGCCATTTCCCATAAGGCATTCATAGCAGCATTCAGGTTTTAAGCAGCCATTGCTACCTTCAAAACTAGAATTGTCAAACTCAAAGGAATAAAGCAAACAACATTGTCCTCCATGCAGAGATAATAGCAGAGAAACACACAGAGAACACAACACGAACAAGACAGACCATAACCTACAAACCCCAAAAAGACTCGGCCAGCTCTGATACCAAATAATGCAACACCCCTTCCCGAGTGTAACATTCCCGAACGTTTATAAGGCCGAAAATATTTATTAATGCGGAAAATACGATTTTTTTTCTTCACAAGATGTAATGGGATTAGTAAAGGTAAATAATACTAATAAATGAACTTAGGTTCACCATGCATCTCTAGAACATATTGTATTATAAATACAGAAACTGAAAACAGAAAACAGAAACAGAAATAATGTTGTATACAGACCTAGGTCTAATGTATAACTGTCATAAGAATAAAATAAGTACCAGGAGTCGTAGCTCCCAAAAGGTACTACAGATATCGACACAGTCTGGCCCAGACAAAATAAAAAAGCAAAAGGAGTCCACCCCCGGACTCAAAGGAACTGTTGAACCGAACCATCATCGCATCCATCTGTTCAAGCAGCAACAGCAAGTACCAGCAAGAAAATATACAGATATAGGTGAGATTCCCGTTCATCAACACAACAAAACAACAGCAGTAAAAACGGGATGACTCACCAGGTAACAGCGTACCCAACATGTTTACTAAAATTCTCAATATAAATCATGTTAAATAGTTAACAACATAAGATAAGGCATTCTTAAAACAGAACAGCGATGCATAACAGTAATGTAATCATCAACAGTCATGCAATGCAGTGCAATGTACATGACTCAATGCCAATGCCACTGGGTACTACTCTGAACCCTAGTCCATGGAGCTAACAAAACATCGGAGAGAGTGGATGGGAGGACATATTCCGTTTACTGCCAGCCATGAGTATGATGCTACAACATTCGTAACGTGCACATATCTAGCTTCACGGAAATACTCTTGACCAAACATGAAAAGTACAGCATCTAGTAGAGGATATCAGTGTATTGCTCGGATTAGCCACGACAAAGAAGAGCTACCAACTGGTCACATGTCAGCCCTTCCAACCCTGATACCTCCAAAAAGACCATTGAAGATCGTCACCATAAGAGTTGCACCTGCATCAAGGTGTAAGCTCAACTCCCAGGCTCAAGGCCTTACGACTATGCAAATGAAATGCCAATGCTTACACAAAGCAGAAGTGAAAAAGCAATGTCTATCCATCGGATAAACATCAAGGTCTGCTAAGGTTCTCTTTGTAACACCCCCATTTCTGTAACTGTTTATGATCAACATTTAATTGTGATCGCTACCTTTATGTTTGATGTGACTTATATTTATATATATATGTCAATGTTTATATGCTGGTTTATATCCATGGTTATGTTGTGGTAAAGTTTCTTTTGTTGTCAAGAGACGAAAAACCGATAAAAGTTCTGTTTTGATCGTTATCGGGTAATTTCTCGTTTTGCTTGCCGGAGGCCGGGAAAAGGGGAATTAAGTGAGATGTAATGTTGAATTACATTTTCCATTACCTTGTTGATTATTGCTAATGAAGAGGATTAGCTTTCTTAAAATCCAAAAATTTACTAAAAGTAGTAATAACCAATTATCCATTTTTGGTAAAAATCCTAATTACCTAATTCCTAACTAAATGGGAATGTAACTATTTTGGTTACATCTAGTTAAGGCCATTCGGCTATTCCACCTTGAGAGGAGCCAAGATGGGCTTTCTATCATCTCAAGTCAAGTTTATGACACTAACCATTAATGGAAAAAGCATCTTAGCCATTTTTGGTTAATCTTGTCCTTAAGGCCTCCATAAGCAATAACACATTCATCCACTTGAATCTTGACCCTCCATTAATTATGACCACAATTTAATGAGGATTTGGAGTCCACAAGGAGGAGGGATCTCGGCCCTTTAGTGTTCAAAACACCCAAGTTACTATTCCATCCATTTCTCACTCAAAACACCTAAGTTCAAGTTCTCTCTTCTCTCTCCTTTCTTTCTAACTTCGGCCAGCACTACTAAGTGTTCATAATAACCTTATTTCATCATTATAACTTCATATTCTTGTTTATATCATTCATCTAAAAAAATTTCCTCTTTGGAATTTCTTCATTTGAAGTTGTTTGCTTCAAGATCACTACAAAAAAAGGCAGTTTTTGCCACCTCCAAAATCGGTCGCAAAAGTAATATATTCGGTGGCAAACTTATGTTGCAACCGATTTTGCGACCGATACATTTCGGTTAGTAAAACCCTAGTCGCAAACCGTTTTGCAACCGAAACGCATAATCGGTTGCAAATTTGCGACCTCCAAAATCTGTCGCAAACTTTAGAAATCCGTCGCAAATTTGTTGGTCGTTTTGATGGTTGGCAACCAAATTTGCGACCGATTATGCTGTCGCAAAATCGGTCGCAAAATATATAGCCGTTACAATTTAGATAGCAATTTGCGACCAAATACAATGTGACAAAATCGGTCGCAAAATATATATCCGTTACAATTTAGATAGCAATTTGCGACCAAATACAATGTGACAAAATCGGTCGCAATAGGTATTTTTTTTTAAATTTGAGATAATATTAAAATTCAAATTTATTTAATTAAAATAATAAAAGATTATTTTTTAGTTATTGTTAATGACATTTAAAATTTGCAATGCAAAATAAAGAAAATCAAAATAAACATGATATAATTAAATAAAACTGTATATCAATTCATAAAACAATAAAAAATACATATATAATAATGTATGAAAATAAAACCAAAATACAAATCAAAATACATAATGATCTATGAAGGTCATCATAGAGGTGCAAAGTCGTCGCCCCCGTCCTCGCCCAAATCGTCGTCCACGTCGTCGACGCCGTCTACATCCCCGACGTCCTCTGCAGCAGGCGGTGGTGGAGGTGGTGGAGCAAATGGTCGAAGTGGAGGAGGTTGAAGGCGAAAGTGCTCTAAGATCCACTGAAGCTGTGCAGATGTAGCAGCCTGTGCGGCCTCCTGTGCGGCACGATTTGCGATAATCTCGTCATTAAGCTTTGTGATAGTATCCCGCATCTCCTGTATCTCCTCTGGAGAAGCAGTAGGCCCAGGCACATCCTGTTGTCTAGGCTGGCTAGACGACGAGGCTAGGTAATGATCACCTAACCCACCAAGCCCATACACAACTCCCTTCTTATTTTTACCCCCGACAATATTCAAATAGTGGGCATTATCGTCAACGGAGGCAGGAGACTCATGACTAGAAGAACTACCGTCCTGTGTGGCATGTGCACGAGCCTCATCTAAGGTCTCATAGTATTTGTCCTATAAAATAAGGTTGAATATCATATTATTAACAATTAATATGTTGCGAAAATTAAACTTGAATATATAGTACAATTAACAGTGTACGTATATTTACATGTATCTCACGAGACTTGTCGTTTGCCCACACTCCAGACTTCAACTTTTTTCTCTTTTTTAGGATATCGATGGCATCCGGGGGTCGGCCATCCTGATCACTCTGCATATATTAAAATAAGTTCATTAAATGCGAGTAATAAAAATTAAGTAATGAATTAAACTGCATAAATTAAAATAAACTTACCATCCTTTGAAAGTGTTCTCCACTAGAGATGCTGCCTCCCGTGTAGGCCGATGCGCCCCTGTCTACAGTCCGATTCCTCTGTCCGATTGCGCTCCTCTCCTGGAATTTAGAATCACTGGCAAAAAATGCATCTAGTTCCGCTTTGATATGATCTGCTATCCACTTTCCGGGAGTCCTGCCATTTCGAATAGCGCTCAATGAACCTTTTAGGATGCACATACCCCTATGGTGAAAGGTCTTCTCCACCATGACGTCGTCCCGAGGGTCCCATGAACACTTTTTCTGCATGAAACGCACATATATATTTAATTAGGCAACAAAAACATATATAATACGTACAACATATAATGTAAAACTAAATATATGTCAAAATTTTAATTTACCTGAAACTCTTGCCACCACCTCTTCTTCACGTCATCGTCAACTGCGCTATAAGTGGGCCATGCTTTGTCAAATTTTTGCTTGATGATTTTTGAAATGACATTAGTTGTTTTCCTCGATGGAGTAAACCTGTGATTAAAAACACAATCATTGTATAAATAATCCTTGTATAAATAATGTTATAAAATATAATTAATAAAAGTAAAATTTAACTAATATTAAACTATCATATTATAAAATTTAACTATTAAAATAACTTACTCCCATTGGCCGGGGCCTAGCCTGATTTGCAATCTCTGTTCAGGCGGAGCTCTGACATTTGCCTGCGAAGATGACGGACCGGGAACAGATGGTGGTGATGGTGCTGGTGTAGATGATGAGGGACCTGGTAATGATGCTGGTGGGGTAGTGACCACCAAGGGAACACTAGGTACAGTCGCCTGGTCAGAACTAGGCAAGTCGATCGTGGGAGTACCTCTCCCAGCACGACCTCTGCCACGAAGAGGGCGAGCTGGCATTCGACCACCCCAACCTCTACCTCTACCTCTATTAGCATCTGCCATCTGTATGAAAACAATCAATATAACTTTAATTAAGTTGATCATATTACAATTAACAAAGACGGTAGGAAAACAATGTATATAAGTTTAAGTAACTAACATTAAGAAAACAATCAATATAAATAATCAACATTATTTACCTAATTAGACGTATCTGAATCAATAAATTCACTCTCACTATCGCTTAATCTACATGTGTCCTTGTCTGGTTCATCCGATTGATCCGAGTCAGACTGAATCAGTACTGGCACATTAATTATTTCCCCGTTGCCCCCAACATCCACAAGAGAGCCCCCTGTGATAATATCTACCTCAATATGTTGTAACATGTGAAGCCCTGCAATGATATCATCTTGGTATGGAGCCTCCATCTCAGCCTGACTGACCGTAGTATCCGTGATTGTACAACGGGCCATTGTCTTGATGACACCCAACCAACCATGATGACCCTCGGGATATGGGGTGTAATAAACTTGCTCTGCTTGTTGTGCCAATATGAATGGGTCGTAAGCCTTATTATATCTCCCTAATTTCTTAACTTCGACAATTCCATATTTATTATCTATTTTTGTCCCTATATTAGGAGTATTATCAAACCAATCACACTTGAAGAGAACTGACTTCATCACGGGGAGCCCGATATACTCTATTTCAACAACTTCAGTTAGTTCTCCGTAAAAATCATCTTCTAATTGACCATTTGTGCCTCGTACACATACACCATAGTTATATGATAACAAGCCGTCACTCCATCCTTTTGTACGGAATTTATATCCATTTACAATGTAAGTTGAAAATGTTGTAACAAATCTCTTTGGCCCCCATGCCAGATTAATCAACAGAGGATCTTCAATATTATTTTCTGGATTGTGAACCTAAGAGGTTTAAAAATTGATGTTATACACCATGTTAATGTAAAATAACATTCATTACAATAACTTACAAGGTGTTAACCTACATGTTCTTTGAACCACGCAGGAAACATGGTGGTAATCTGCTGGTTAATTTGAGTGTCTGAAATGTTGGGTTGTTGCTCTTTTAACTCATTGGCATAGAAACTATAAGAAAAAGCAACTTCAAGTAAGACACAATTGATTATTAAACACAATTAAAAACAAATGTGAACACTAACTTACTCTAAATACGGTTCCACCTCTTCACAGTTTTGTAGAATGTATAAGTGGGCAGCGTCAATGTCACGTTGCTCCATGTAATATGATTTGGATTTGCCACTAGTCATGCCCGGGTAATTGAAAATTGATATAGGAGGAGTAGCATCAATATCATCTTCTTCTTCGTTACGTTCAGATGGATAGTAATAAGAAGCGAAGGTAGATGTCTCCTCCACTAAGTAGGCTTCACAAATGGAACCTTCCACCTTAGCCTTGTTCTTCACTTTGAATTTAAGGGATTGCAAGAACCTAAGTAGGAATAAATGATTTAATTACATGAGATTATAATTAAAACATATGTAAGAATAAATGATGATTTAATTATATACCTCTCAAAAGGATACATCCAACGATATTGGACCGGTCCACCAACTCTTGCTTCGTACGGGAGATGAATTGGAAGATGCTCCATTGAATCGAAGAAGCTGGGCGGGAATATCTGTTCCAACTTACATAGCAACACGGGTATATTGTCTTCCATGACCTTTAGTTGTTCCACATTTAGTGTTGTTGAAGTCAACTCCCTAAAGAAATGACTAAGCTCAACAAGTGGCTTCCAAATAGGTTTCGGTAATGAGTCGAACGCAATGGGAAGCAAACGTTGCATGAATACATGACAGTCATGACTTTTCATTCCATGTAACTTGCCTTCCTTATCGTCAACACATCTGCCCAAATTTGAGGCGTATCCATCAGGCAACTTTAGTTCTTTAACCCATTTACAAACAGCTATTTTTTGTGGTTTGCTCAGTGCATAGTTTGCCTTAGGTTTGAATAGCTTTGCACGACCACAATCTTTCATCTCAAGGTCCTTCCGATTGCATATTTCTGCCAAGTCCAATCGAGCTTTATCTGTATCCTTCGTCCTCCCTTTGATGTCCATCACGGTGTCAAACACATTCATAAACACATTCTTCTCAGTGTGCATGACATCAATGTTATGACGCAGAAGGTGTGTTTGCCAATAGGGCAAAGTCCAAAATATACTTTGCTTAGTCCAATTATGGCAAACGCCGTAACCATCAGGCTTTTCTTTTGGTTGCTTCTCATGGATGAGGGGGAACTTGCATACCCTCTTCAAGATATTGGGACTCGACAAACGTGGAGGATGGGTTGAGTGCTCAGTTTTATTCCTCTTGAACGCAGTTTTATTCTTCCTAAAAGCATGCCCGGCAACAAGGAATGGGCGGTGATTATCAAAATAACATATCTTCCAACTATTTTTAAGTGAGAACGCCTTTGATCCCTCCATGCATATTGGGCAAGCAAGCTTCCCCGCAGTACTCCAACCCGAAAGCATCCCATAAGCCGGAAAGTCATTGATCGTCCACATCAGTGCGGCCCTCATCATGAAATTCTGCCTTAAATCAACGTCATAAGTCAATACACCATCATTCCACAATATCTTCAAGTCATCAATGAGAGGCTGCAAGTACACATCAATCTTGGCTTTTGGATTTAACGGTCCCGGAATTAGGACTGTCAAGAACATAAACTCCCTCTTCATGCACATTCCAGGGGGAAGATTGTACGGAGTTAGGATAACCGGCCAACAAGAGTAAGCCTTTCCTGTTTGACCAAAAGGATTAAAACCATCTGCACATAACCCTAACCTGATGTTCCGAGGGTCTTAAGCAAACACTGGATGCACCCTATCAAAATGCTTCCAAGCATCTCCATCAGAAGGATGACACATGACCCCTGGTTGCCTTTCATTCTCACGGTGCCACCTCTGTGGGATGCAGTTGCCATCGAAGAGTACATTCTTTGTAGCCTTGGGACGATTGGAAAGTACCACATTCTTTTTAAGGCGGTCTTCTTTTCAATGCCCCTTCTAGTGGTTGTCTTGTATCGCTCTGTGCCACAAAATTTGCATGTTTTTACGCTCTTAGCTGCTTGGTCTTTAAAGTACAACATGCATCCAAAAGGGCAACAATCAATTTTAATACAACCCAAACCCAAACTGGCCACCGACTTCTTAGCATGATAAAAATTCTTAGGCATATGATTTTCACTCGGCATTGTCTCACTCATAAGCTTCATCATTTGATTAAAACAATCTTCCGACATATGGGATTGAGATTTCAGGCTTAAAGCTCCCAAAGCGACCGACAATTCCGAGTGTTTATCGCATCCTTCCCACAAAGGCCTTCGTGCAGCCGCGAGCATGTCAAAGAATTTTTGAGCTTCAAGATTTGGTTCCTCTATGCGTTGGTCGTCCATAACACAATCATCTTCTAAGGCCTGACCCACTGATGGTCCAGCATGATCCATGATCATTTGCTCGTAAGGATTCACTTCTTCCCTGTGCTCACCAATTCCATAATATGAATTTTCGACCACCATTGGGGGAAACGTGGGCAATTGTTCACCGTGGAGGGTCCACCAGTAGTAATTGGGCATGAACCCCTTATTGCAAAGATCCAACAGTACTTCAGTGGGCGTCTTGAAAACTTTACAAATGCACTTTAAGCAAGGACACCTAAACTTCTGATCAGGGCTATTTAGAAATCTATCATCCTTAGTAGCGTAGTCTATGAATACATGAACTCCATCTTGGAATTCTAGAGTTAGATGTTTGTTACGATCCAGCCTATTGTACATCCATATCCGATTCTCGGGAATTTCCATTACGGGTACCTAAGGGGGAAAGCAACAGATAGTTTCATACATTTGACTAATTTATCAGCACACAACCAGTCCCTATTGAGCTCCGCTCTTCACTGAAAAACACACATAATTCAAACACATGCATTTGACTCATTTATCAGCACACAACCAGCTTCCTATTGAGCTCCGCTCTCCACTAACAAACAACACATAATTCAAACACATGCATTTGACTAATTTATCAGCACACAACCAGCTTCCTATTGAGCTCTGCTCTCCACTAACAATCAACACATCGATCAAACGCATGCATTTGAATAATTTATCAGCACACAACCAGCTTCCTATTGAGCTCTGCTCTCCACTAACAATCAACACATCAATCAAACACATGCATTTGAATAATTTATCAGCACACAATCAGCTTCCTGTTGAGCTCTGCTCTCCACTAACAAACAACCAATCAATTCACATAACACATTACATATACAACAATCAATCATGTTATTCAACCAAAGTGGCAACTCACAAACTAATCAGATCAAAACAGATAGAGTAAAGAGAGATATACTTAATTGATCAGTGAAGCAGCAAATGAAGAGAGCCCACGAAGTCCAGCAAAGTACACACGTCCTAAATATACATGAAAGCAAAGAAAGACATTATGAAACATTAGTGCTTATTACCTACTCAAGTCTTAATAAGATAACTACTATATATATTTATAGTGTTTCACAGGCTGTTATAAGTGGTTATGTTCTGCATGCACAACATCTCTTTGGCATATGTCCAGGCTGTATCATAGGATTGTAGTACAATATATTTTTTATACTATGATCTCCAGGCATATGCACAATCATGCTCTAGTTACATTATTTATACTAAGAACATGTGGTTTTCACAATCAGAGTAAATGCCATGAAATATAGTGCCTAGGAGGGTAAAATATATAGCAACCTTGGCCCATTCTATTTTCATATAATTATGACAACTGGTGGTTTGCAACAGTAACAGTCCATACTTGATCTAGAAGACCAAGAATTACTAGCTTCCTACCCAAATAGATGTCTACCACTCTGCTATATATATATATAAGTACCTAGTGGAAGCAGAAGCTACCATGTTTTCTACCACTAGTTTACTGCTATATGGTGGCAAATCTGGAGCACTAACACAAGTTGCCAGAAACTCGTTCAATTCATGGCAGTGAAGGAAAGCAAAACAAGCCAAAATAGTCAGCAGCAAGAAGAAGCTTGTGATCCTTGCAAGTCTTTTGGCCAGAAGTGCAGTCACCTAGTCAAGAAGCAGCGAGCAAAATTCTACATTCTTCGCCGTTGCATAGCTATGCTTTTGTGTTGGCATGACGTGGTGAGCACTGAACTGAGGCAGCTAGCTTATTCACATAATGCTTGGAGCAGTATCATCTTTTTCTCTATAAGATTGTAACATAAAAGGGGTACTATGTCATACTAGAAATTGTTATTGTTACTTTTTTTTCTTATAGAATTGCATTATGTGTTACTATGTGCAGCTAACATGTGAAAGAGAATAGATCTGTTTCAATTTTCAGAGTTATTGAGTAGATCTTCTTTTTCAGATGTCACAAGAGTCTCTGAAACTTAACATTGATGTTATATGAGGTTTAGTTCATTAGAGTGCTGATACTTATATGCACCACCATCTTTCTACTTCACTTCCTTCAAGCCTTAAGAACTTTTTATTTTTATTATATTTTTTCAGCTACAAGTAATGCTAAGATGAAAAGAAAATGCTTCACATAATATTCAGATGTAAAAAATTATATTTAAAGTGCTTTGTTTGTTTGTAAAGCGTAAAGCCCCATATCTTTATAGTTCATGTAGCGGAATTATGGTGCATAAAGTAACTTAGCCTTTTAGTTATACCCACAGGAACCCCTTTACTTACAATTAATCAGTGTTCTAACTCTTGCTTCTTGGCCTATGTGATCTGTTTTTCTCTTATGCATAATTCTCACAAAGGATAAAGCAGTAACTACCTAGAAATTAACTTAAAATAATGTTTGTCTCAACTCTAATTTCCAGCGACACTACTGCACGTGTATCATGTATGTAGAAATATATTGACTTTATTTAAGAAGAAAATGGGAAGAAACCATTCCTTTACTCTTACCTGAAATTGCCAAGCTTTCAAATGATATGGAAATTAAAATTAAATTAAAAAAAGTTGCTACTGGGATACAGAGTGAGCGGGACGCAGCAGAGAGTGGTTTATCCTCTATGCTCAAGGTATTCACAGAAGACACATTATGATTCAACATTCAATCCAACTGAAATAAATCAGAGGAAAAAAAAAAAAGCAAACTTGACTAATTTTCCCCTTTTGGGGCAGATTGGCCTCAGTGATAGAAGTTGAGGTATTAATTTCGTAAAAATGGTTGGAAGTGAACCATAATTCGTTACCTGAAAATATGAAATACAAGAACCACATAGAATTCGAAGGGAGTGCGGAAATTGCGTAGTCAGGATACGTCAATGCAAGTCAACAAATTGCAAAGGATAAGCAGCAGAGGAAAAAAAAAAATTAAAAGAGAAGGATGGGATAGAAGAGTGGAGAAGACTTACCACCACAAAGCGAAGCAACAATCTGCAGATGGTTCAAATTATAGATGCAATGTTATGTCAGTCAGTGAGTATAAGATATTATATATTTTGAAAATCAAAATTGAAAAGAGTGACAAATAGAGTGAGTGTGTGTGTGTGTGTGTGAGAGAGAGAGAGAGAGGAAGGAAGAAGAAAGAGATTGAGATTGAGAGTGGTTGATTAATTACAAGGAGTGTCAGCCTGGATGGTTCTCAAGAGATCGGTGTGCCAGAGATTGCGGTAATATAATTTCTTTATGCATAATATAAAACGGTTACCTTCAAAATCCAATATGATGGCGCGGTGGAGAGAGAAGGAGGCCCTGGCAAAGAGAGAGACAGGGACGGTGGGCGATGGTGGTGGCACAGTGGTCGTGGCTCGCTGACAAAGCAGTTGCAGAGACGGGGAGAGGTGTTGGCCGCGCGATGGTGCTGGCGCGCTGACGGAGAAGTTGCAGAGAGTGGGTGGTGGCGCGGTGGCGGTGGCGAGGTGGTGGTGGCGCGGGAGAGGCGTGAGGTTGAGAGAGTTTCAGAGTTTGGAATTTGAGAAAGAGGGGAAAAGGTATTTGTGAGGGAAAGAGGTGAAAGAAGAGGGTTTCAGAGAGTATAGAAATATTTGGAATTTGCGACCGCATACTAATCGGTCGCAATATTGGTCCCAAAATATCAAAATTTTAATTTTGCGACCGATTTTATCGCGGTGGCAAAAATATTACCGTTAATCGGTCGCAAAATCGGTGGCAAAATACCAAACGCAAATGACTATTCACTAGTTTTATGTTTGTGACCGATTTTGCCACCGAATTTATAAAAACAAATAGCTACCGATTAATCCGTCGCAAAATCGGTCGCAATTAGTATTTTTCCGCTAACTTTTTGCTAACTGAACAACGGTCGCAAATTCCGTCGCAAAATGCTATATATTGCGACGGGTTATAATCGGTCGCAAAATGTCGGTGGCAAAAAGTCCTTTTTTTTGTAGTGGATATTCAAGAATCATTCAAGAAGGTTCAAGCTTCTTGAACTTGATTTTGGACCCTTGTTCAAGAGTAAGTTTCTAACTTAGTTTCTTTCCTTCACTATTCTTGAGAACATATTTATGTTATCATCATTATGATGTTGAAAAATCATAGTGTTCTCATTGTTTTTGATGTTGAAAAATCATAGTGTCCTCATTGTTTATGAAGTTGAACAATCAAGTTTTTGAACTTGTTTGTTTCTCCTCTAGGTCACGATTTTCCTTGTGATTTTGGTGACCAAGTTTTCATGTTCTACTCTTCAAGGAAGATTCACAAAGGTAATGGGGGAGTAAACCATATGACACCTTAAATGGTGGTGATAAAGGCCTCCTAATTTCTTGAAGGAAAACCCTAGATCTAGGGTTTCCTCATAAAGGTCTTTACTTTGTTGTCATATTAAATTGTGTGGTTGTGTTGGTATGATGTTTATGTGTGTATGTGATAGAAGAAAAGTATTTTGGCATGGTGAAAAACTATTCTTAGGTCCAAAGATCTAAGGATAGGATTTTTGAATGATTTGAACTTGCTTATGTTCTAAGTTGTCTTGATAACATGCTTATATGTTGATGTGATTATCCTATGCTACTTGGGATGTTGTTTAATGGCTGTATTTTGGTGGTATATAACCATGAGTGTTTCGGCCATATGATGTGTATAAGGGAAGCCAAAGCTTCTATGTTTAAGTGATGGTAAAATGAACTTAATATGGTTCTAACAATGCAATAAAACAAAGAAAAACCTATCCTATTTTCCTATGGGCATTCGGCCTTGGTGTAGAAAATAGGGGTAGGACCTTAAAATATCAATGCTAAGGGGTTTTATATGTTGATACTAAAGTATAGAAAGTATATAAATTGAAAACGTTTCCAAAGAAACCAAGTTTTGGTTCCAAAGAACCATGTGCTGTGAAATAAGAGTTTTTGGACTTCATGTAGAAACCATGTCAAGAATAGGTTGATTTGATGTTGATCAACCAATTACTTTAATAAGTTGCTTTAAAGAAAAGTTTTTCAAAGATCCAAGAGTTTCATAATTAATCAAGATGGTTTTTAAAGAACTTTAGTTAGTAAGCCTTCCTTGAGAAGATAGGATTCTTACAAAACCTTTCTTTAAAAACAAAGGAGTTTTACACTATCTACCTTTTAGAACTTTCCAAAGGTTTATAAGTTATAATTCATTTGAAAACAAAATAATGATTTCAAAGGAGAATCATGCTGTCTTCTACGCTAAGTAATAGAATTAAGGGAACTAACTCAAAGAGTTTCTAACCTAAATGAGACACCTATGGATACTTGATTACAGTTTTCAAACTATACCTAATAAAGGAGATTTCATCAACTACTTTGCTATAAGGATAGTACTTTGAAGTTTTTCACTATAATAGTATAAACACGTTATCTCGTAAGGGAATCTATATGAACTCCATAACGGACTCATAAGATTCTAGTAAAAGACATGTATTAATACCTACTGGGCATGACAAAATCATGTTCCATATCCTTGATGATTTAGATCATCTAAGGACTCCATAATGTTTAATCACTAAGAGTTACTTATAAAGCATAAGTAATGTTCCTTTGCTAGTCAAGTGAGAAGATTGATGAAGGGATTCCTTGTGGAACCCTAACCTCCATAATAGATCTAGGTTATGGACTAATGTATCATAAGACATGAACATCGTGTTTCAAACGACGAGGTGGTACGTGATTTCAAGGAATGGAACCAAGGATGGGCGACTGATGGCAAGTCGTGTGAAAGTGGGTCTCGTAAGGGTATCCTGTGGTTTATCATAGGATAAACGAGGTACTACAGTGGTGAGGTAGTACGTGGCTGTTTTGTGTGGCTTGCTTGACATGCATCTGCATCTGTGCATGAGTCGGGCATGATGCCTAGGAGTTAAGATACACCTTGGTGCAGGGGGGAAAATCTAGACGTAAAATTACCAAAATTCACCTAACCTTAGACTTTTACACTTTTACCATTTTAACCTTGAAGAAAAATGATCATTTTACCCTTAAGTGCATGAGCTTTTAAAAGGCTGAACTCAGCCCCTCACAGCCCCTTCATTTTACCCTTAAGTGCATGATGCCTAGGAGTTAAGATACACCTTGGGGACGTCGGGGGTTGGGGAATACACATGTGGACAGAGAGTAGCTCCTCTGTGTCGTGGATATCCATCGAAAAACACTGACGTCCTGACCGAAACCCCGGGCAAATCACGATTTGGGTAAAGAATGTCTGGCATGAGCCGTTATGATAATTGCAAGCAATAGATGTGTCACTGTGGGCTGAGATAACGCAGACAATGTTCTCCTAATCACTCACTCTTGTTATGTTTAGCTCCATGGAGTAGGGGTCGGAGTCATGTTGCAATGTGTCATTGCATACCTGAGTGACCTTTAACCCATATACATGTGATTGATATATTAACTGTGATTGACATGTTAAATGTGATATATATATATATATATATATATATATATATATATATATATATATATATGTATTCACTGTGATGCCATGCAATTTATTTATTATTTTGTGAAAGCCCATGCGTTATTATTGCCGATTGGGTGCGTGTGTGCGTGACTTTTATCGCTGCTATTTTGGTTGTGCGATATGCGGAATCTCACCTCATTACTTCTGTTGTCACGCTGCTCGCGTGGTTTTCATCCTGCTATGGTGAGTAGATATGGCGAGCGACCCATCATCTCACTTGATGTTGGACTTGATCCTCCATGATGGAGAGGACTCCTGGACGATCCACCCAGATGGATGCCGTACCTATACTGGAGTTTTCCGCTTCACGAATAGGAAGGAGTCACCTTTTCACATGACGAACCTGTCAGAGAGAGCTTGCACTCTACGTGTTAGTGGCGGAGGTAGCACGGGGATTTCCCAGCCACCACCACCACTTGCTGATCATCCGCGACAGCCCAGCACCTAGACTGCAGTTCATCGGGAGGAGCCTCGTGACATATATGTTGACCCTGCTTCTATGCCACCTCCACCTACTGCACCGTCTATGTCTGTTGTACCTGCACTTGCTGCCGGCCCTTCTGTCCCTGTTGTCCCACCCCCAGGGCCTACTTATGAGCCTTCCGTGTTACACCCTCTGGTTCCCCACCATCGGGCGACTTGGAGGATGACTGCTCGTAAGAGCACATCGGCTCCTGCCAGGGTATCCTTTTCTGTTCCCCTCGTTATCCTCCCATCTGACGATGAGGAGATGAAGGAGGAAGAGGAAGTGCTCGAGTATGCTCCGGAGGACGTTCCTGAGGTAGCCCCTGCCAGCCCGTGGTGGTTGAGCACTTATGAGGAGGCACTACGATACGCGGAGCAGATCATGAACGTCTATGACATGCAGGCCTTGGAGGATGGGGACGAGGAGGAGGAGGCCATGGAGGAGGACGAGGAGGAGGAGGATCCAGAGGAGTATTACTCTGATGAGTAGTACGATGTCAGTGTTTAGCCAGTCTCTAGAGTCTTCCCAGTGTCTGTATATTTATTATGAACCCCTTCCCCTTATGTTATGGAGCTGTGTCTCCTGTAGTATAGGTTAAGCTTGTCTTTATATATTTTGTTTCTTCTGTAGTTCAGTGTTGAAACTACTATGTGTACTTATGTATTTTGAGAGATGTTATATCTTTTAATATTGTTATGATAATGCATATTATCCTTATTGTGTAAGTATACGTGTATGGTTTTGGAACTCGAGTATAAAAGAAAGGAAAAAGAAAACCCATATTTTCGGTAAGCTCTATTTATATATTTTCTGCCTTTAAACTATGGTCTTGAGTTGAATAATCGTGATCCCTAAAGTGGGGTGTTACATTATTTGGTATCAGAGTTGGCCGAGTGTTTTTGGGTTTGTGGTTGGTCTATCTTTTTTATGCTGTGTGCCTCTATGACTTGTGTGCTGTTGAATTCCGAAAGGAATGACAACATTGTTTGAGCTTATGCGAAGGAATCTCTAGCATGTACTGAACTTTGTTGGTATTGCAGAATGAGATGGCAAATAGGAACACTGGTATGGCTGATGTTGTGCAAGCTATGAGGGAGATGATTGCTGATTTTGTACTCCGAGAACAGGAGAATGCTGGGGGTCGAGGATTAAGTGAATTCCGCAGGAACAACCCGCCGCAATACAAGGGAGAATACGACCCGGACAAGGCAGAGTTATGGGTGCAAGAAATGGAGAAGATCTTTGAAGCCATGAGGTGCTCAGATGCTAATAGAGTGACCTATGCAGCCTACGTGCTGGTAGGTGATGCAGAGTACTGGTGGAGGGGAGCCCGCCAGGTGGCCGAGCATGCTGGACAAGCTATCACCTGGGAGCTCTTCCATATGAATTTCTTTGAGAAGTATTTCCCTGCGAGTGCTAGGCATGCCAAGGAGATGGAATTCCTCCAGCTACGTCAAGGAAACATGACAGTCTGCGAGTATGCTGCTATGTTTGAGAGTTTGGCAAAGTTCTCCAACTACTTCCATGACAACCTCAACGAAGCCTGGAAGTGTAGAAAGTTCGAGGAGGGTCTGAGACACGAGCTCAAGGAGGCAGTCCTGCTGTTCGAGATTCCTATTTTTCCTCAGCTCATGGACAAATGCCGGCTGATTGAAGAACTGAAAGGAAGTCGGAGCAAAACCCAAGGAAGTGTTGGGCCATCATGTTTCAAGAACAGTGGTGGTAGCAGCTTCCATCACAAGAAGCCCTACTCAAAGCTGTTTGGAGGTCAACGCTATCAACGATTCCACGGGAAGGACAATGGGAACCATGCAATTTCAGGAGCTGTTGGTGTCAAGTGCTTCAAGTGTGGAGGAGACCACTATGCAAGGGAGTGCTCAATGACAGGAATCATCTACTTCAACTGTGGGAAGCCTAGTCATATGTTAAAGGAGTGCAGACAACCCAAGGCAGAACCTGCTGTTAACCTGGTTCGAGCAGCAAGGCCCAAGGCAGAGGGCGAGTCTACTTAGTGAATGGTGCTGAAGCTTCTCAGAACCAAGACCTGATCCAGGGAGAGGGTAACATTGGAGGTAAAACTTTAACTGTACTGTTTGATTTAGGCACAACACATTTTTTATTGCATATAGTTGTGTTAAGCATTTGGGGTTACCTGTTTCTTCACTACCATTTGATCTGGTTATTTCCACGCCTACTGCGAAACCTATTGTTACGGCTGAGGCCTGTCTAAACTGCCCTATTCTTGTTGAGGGTAGGAAGTTTGTAGCCAACTTGATCTGTTTTCAATTATCGCAAATAGATGTTATCTTGGGGATGGATTAGTTATCCTCTAACCATGTTCTTTTGGAATGTGCCAACCGAACCCTAATCTTTCCAAAAAGTGAGATTTCTGGTTTTATCTCTGCTAATCAAGCGAAAGCTTCTTTGAGAGAGGGAGCCCAAGGATACATGTTGTTGTCCTTTTTGGAGGTCAGTAGCGAGAAGGACGCGCGTCCGATTCCGATTGTCGACGAGTTTCCAGAAGTCTTTCCTGAAGATATACCTGGACTTCCACCGGTTAGGGACATCGAGTTTGCAATAGACCTAGTTCCAGAAGCTGGACCAATATCTATGGCACCGTACCGGATGGCACCCGCAGAGCTAGAGGAGCTAAAGAAACAGTTGGAAGAGCTGATGTCCAAGCAGTTTGTTAGGCCCAGTGTATCACCATGGGAAGCACCAGTTCTTCTTGTGAAGAAGAAGGATGGGACGTCTCGGTTGTGTGTGGACTGCCGTCAGCTCAACAAGATCACTATCAAGAAAAAGTACGCACTTCCAAGGATTGGTGACCTGATGGTCCAGCTAAAAGGAGCAGCCGTGTTTTCTAAGATAGATCTATGGTCGGGTTACCATCAGATCGGAGTCAACATGGAGGATGTTCCAAAAACGGCATTCAGAACACGTTATGGACACTACGAGTATTTGGTAATGCCATTCGAAGTGACAAATGCACCTGCCATATTCATGGATTACATGAATAGGATCTTTCGTCCTTACTTAGATAAGTTTGTTGTGGTATTTATCGACGACATCCTTATATACTCTAGGGATAAAGAAGAGCATGCAGAACATTTACGAGTAGTATTGCAAGTACTCACAGAAAAGCAGTTGTATGCCAAGTTTTCAAAGAGCGAGTTTTGGCTAGAAGAGGTTCAGTTTTTGGGTCATGTTATCTCAAAGGAGGAGATTGCTGTGGATCCGGCAAAGGTAGAAGCTGTGTTGTAGTGGGAACAACCTAAGACAACAATAGAGATCCGTAGTTTCGTCGGGCTAGCGGGCTACTATCGGAGGTTCATTGAAGGATTCGCTAAGATTGTGGCACTGTTGACCAAGTTAACACGGAAGGATCAAGCTTTTGCATGGACCGAGGCCTGTGAGGCTAGTTTCCAAGAGTTGAAGAAACGTTTGACTAGTTCACCGGTGTTAGTACTTCCAGACCCCAACGAACCCTCTGAGGTATTTTGTGATGCTTCGTACCAAGGTATGGGATGCGTCATGATGCAGAACAGGAAGGTGGTGGCTTACGCTTCAAGGCAGTTAAAGAACCATGAGAAGAACTATCCAACTCATGACTTGGAGTTAGCTGCAGTGGTCTTTGCTCTGAAGATTTGGAGGCATTTCTTGTACAGGGCAAAGTTTAGCGTTTTCAGTGATCACAAGAGTCTGAAGTACTTGTTTGACCAGAAAGAGCTCAACATGAGGCAACGAAGATGGCTAGTGTTTTTGAAGGACTATGAATTCGAGTTGCATTATCATCCTGGAAAAGCAAACGTTGTAGCGGATGCCTTAAGTAGAAAAGTGCTCCATGCGTCTGCCATGATGGTCAAAGAGAGGGAGCTCATCGAGCAGTTCAGAAATCTTAAGTTAGCTGTAGAAGCATCTCCAGGGAAGCTCAGTGTAGGTATGATCACTGTGGAAAGTGATCTCTTGAATCATATTAAAGAGAAACAGAGTGGGGATCAGTATCTCATGAAAGAGAGAGAGAGAGACCACGTCAGAGTTTGTAGAAGGACCAGATGAGATTCTGAGGTTCAAGGGCAAAATCTGTGTACCCAATGATGCGGATCTAAGGAGGCTGATACTTGAGGAAGCACACATGTGCAAATTGAGTATGCATCCGGGGTCAACCAAGATGTACCAAGATCTGAAACGGATGTATTGGTGGCACGGGATGAAGAGAGACGTTGCCAGTTTTGTATCGTCATGTCTAGTGTGTCAGAAAGCGAAGGTAGAGCACCAAAGACCCGCAGGAGTGCTGCAACCCTTAGATATTCCCGAATGGAAATGGGATGGCATCTCCATGGATTTTGTGACCAGTTTACCTAGGACGCCGAAGGGTTATGATGCAATTTGGGTGATCTTGGATCGACTCACCAAGTCGGCACACTTTTTACCCATAAACATCAAGTACTTGATGGAGAAGTTGACCCGGCTTTATATCGGGGAGATCGTTAGGTTACACGGTGTACCATCCAGTATCGTTTCAGACAGAGACCCGAGGTTCACGTCTCGCTTTTGGCAAAGCTTGCAAGAGGCTCTAGGAACGAAGCTGCGTTTGAGTTCGGCATACCATCCGCAGACAGATGGCTAGTCGAAGAGAACGATTCAGTCTTTAGACGATCTGTTGAGAGCTTGTGTGCTTGAGCAATCAGGGAGCTGGGAAGGATTTTTGCAGTTGATAGAGTTCACCTACAACAACAGTTTTCATTCTAGCATAGGGATGGCACCCTACGAAGCTCTGTATGGGAGGCGTTGTAGAACACCGTTATGTTGGTACCAGGACAGAGAACATCTTACCCTAGGACCCGAGCTCGTACGTCAGACTACCGAGAAGGTGAAATTGATCGCAGATAAGACGAGAGCTACTCAAAGTAGACAAAAAGGATATGCAGACAAGAGGCGTCGACCGCTTGAGTTCCAGGAAGGGGACCACGTATTCTTGAGAGTCACGCCCATGACTGGGATAGGTAGAGTAATAAAATCTAGGAAACTCACACCAAAATTCATTAGACCCTATCAAATCCTTCATACAGTTGGCCCAGTAGCATATCAAATTGCCTTACCCCCGTTTCTTTCAAATCTTCATGATGTATTCCATGTTTCGCAATTGCGAAAGTATATCCCTGATCCCATGCATATCATTGAACTTGATGCAGTACAATTAAAGTATAACCTAACTTTTGAAACTTCTCCCATCGGGATTGAGGACCGAAGAATGAAGCAGCTTCGAGGGAAGGATATTGCTCTAGTAAAGATCATCTGGAATGAAACGTCCGGGGAGGCGACGTGGGAGCTGGAAGAGAAGATGAAGGAGCGGTATCCACAGTTGTTTTGACGCCCTCAAGTTTCGAGGACGAAACTGTTTGTTGTAGGGGAGTGTTGTAACACCCCCGTTTCCGTAACTGTTTATGATCAACATTTAATTGTGATCGCTACCTTTATATATATATATATGTCAATGTTTATATGATGGTTTATATCCATGGTTATGTTGTGGTAAAGTTTCTTTTGTTGTCAACAGACGAAAAATCGATATAAAAGTTTTGTTTTGATTGTTATCGGGTAATTTCTCGTTTTGCGTGCCGGAGGCCGAGAAACAGGGAATTAAGTGAGATGTAATGTTGAATTACATTTTCCATTACCTTGTTGATTATTTCTAATGAAGAGGATTAGCTTTCTTAAAATCCAAAAATTTACCAAAAGTAGTAAAAATCAATTATCCATTTTTGGTAAAAACCCTAATTACCTAATTCCTAACTAAATGGGAATGTAACTATTTTGGTTACATCTAGTGAAGGCCATTCGGCCATTCCACCTTGGGAGGAGCCAAGATGGGCTTTCTATCGTCTCAAGTCAAGTTTATGACACTAACCATTAATGGAAAAAGCATCTTAGCCATTTTGGGTTAATCTTGTCCTTAAGGCCTCCATAAGCAACAACACATTCATCCACTTGAATCTTGGCCCTCCATTCTTTATGACCACAATTTAATGAAGTTTTGGAGTCCACAAGGAGGAGGGATATCGGCCCTTTAGTGTTCAAAACACCCAAGTTACTATTCCATCCATTTCTCACTCAAAACACCTAAGTTCAAGTTCTCTCTTCTCTCTCCTTTCTTTCTAACTTTGGCCAGCAATAGTAAGTGTTCATACTCACCTTATTTCATCATTCTAAATTCATATTCTTGTTTATCTAATTCATCTAAACAACTTTCCTCTTTGGAATTTCTTCATTTGAAGTTGTTTGCTTCAAGATATTCAAGAATCATTCAAGAAGGTTCAAGCTTCTTGAACTTGATTTTGGACCCTTGTTCAAGAGTAAGTTTCTAACTTAGTTTCTTTCCTTTATTATTCTTGAGAACATCTTTATGTTATCATCATTATTATGTTGCAAAATCATAGTATTCTCATTGTTTTTTATGTTGAAAAATCATAGTGTCCTCATTGTTTATGAAGTTGAAAAATCAAGATTTTGAACTTGTTTGTTTCTCCTCTAGGTCACGGTTTTCCTTGTGATTTTGGTGACCAAGTTTTCATCTTCTACTCTTCAAGTAATCTTCACAAAGTTAACGAGGGAGTGAACCATATCACACCTTAAATGGTGGTGATAAAGGCCTCCTAATTTCTTGAAGGAAAACCCTAGATCTAGGGTTTCCTCATAAAGCTCTTTACTTTGTCGTCATATTAAATTATGTGGTTGTGTTGGTATGATGTTCATGTGTGTATGTGCTAGAAGAAAAGTATTTTGGCATGGTGAAAAACTATTCTTAGGTCCAAATATCTAAGGATATGATTTTTGAATGATTTGAACTTGCTTATGTTCTAAGTTGTCTTGATAACATGCTTATATGTTGATGTGATTATCCTATGCTACTTGGGATGTTTTTTAATGGCTGTATTTTGGTGGTATATAACCATGAGTGTTTCGGCCATATGATGTGTAGAAGGGAAGCCAAAGCTTCTACGTTTAAGTGATGGTAAAATGAACTTAATATGGTTCTAACAATGCAATAAAACAAAGAAAAATGTAAAGCCCCGATTTTCACGTTTTCTAATTTTTCAGTATTTTAATGTATTTATTTTATTCGAGGTCTTAGGAATAGAAATAAAATATTCCGAGACGATAGTCATGCTCGACGATATCGTAGGAAGCTACGATTAAGTTTTGAGTCGAAAACTCAAACGGAGTCCGGTCTGCGTTTTTACATTGACAGTATGATTTTACTGCTCAGAAGACCTCAGATGGACCCGTGAACTAGACAATAAGTGTTAGAATTCGATTCTCTACGTTTTGGCTAAATTTCGTAAAAATTTCAGAAAAATAACTTCCTGACCTTCGTTCGAGCGAAATCCTCAATCGGGTGACGAACGGAGCCATATATGGATTTACCGGGACTCGCCAATGGATAATATTGATACCACATCATCCCAGGACACTTGGAATATTATGCCAGAGTCGTCATGATGATCGGGAAAATCTAGACGCGAAATGTCCAAAATGGCCTAACCTTAGTCTTTTGCACTTTTACCATTTTACCCTTTTGGCAAATGACCATTTTGCCCTTAAGTGAGCTTTTTAAAAGGCTAAACTCAGCCCTCACACCCTCTCATTCACGCAGCCCAGCCCCTCTTGAAGAGTCAAGAACACCATCTTCAACTTTAGAGAGAAAACACCATTATTGTTCTTGAGAAAAGCTTGGTTTCTTGTTGGAATCACTTGATTCCTTGAGCAATCTTCCTTCATTTTAAGGTAAGATCACTTCTATGATCTCTTAGATTCTTGAATCTCTTTCTATTTCAAGATCAAGATCCATTTTCATGAAAATCATACTTTAGATCCAAAACTTTGAAAATCCATAGGAAATTGTAGAAAAATCATTTTGATGTGAGACCAATTTCTTTGAACTCACCTCATCATTCTCTACCTAAACCCAAGAGCTTATGATTCAACTCTCATCATAGCTCAAAAAGCACATTAGGGTCGAACCCTTTTGATGATGATGAATAGTGTTTTTCATCAATTTTTGATTTCTAACACTTGATTTCATCCTTAGCTTTCCTATGCCTTTGAATCCATGAAATGGAAAACCAAGATCAATTCCTAGCTTTATTCTCTTTAGGGTGGCCGAAACCCTCTTTGTGAGAATTGTTGAGTTTGGTTTGATTGTTGTTTAATGTTTGATTGTTTGGTTGTTTGTAGTTGGTGACAACTATCAGGAGGTTCACAAACCGATCAACTGACTTTGTTCCGGGAATCTGCTCTTCAACAGGTATGGGGGTGAACCACATCACATCAAGATAGTGGTAGTGAAGATGGTTGTTTAAGTTTATGTGTGGGTGAAACCCTTTAGTCTGGGTTCACTTTTAATTGTTAAGTTTTGTTAAGTTCTCTTGAAGAACAAGATAGTCATGATGAGTTTATGCTTTAGTATGTTGTAGTGTGTTTTAGCATATGTTGATGATGAGATGATTGAATGAAAATCATTTCCATGTATGTTGAAAAACCTACTTTGATCACTAGATCAAGTATGGACTTTTATTCTTGATTATGAGACCATGATGTGTGATGGACTTTTATGTTTTGATTATGATGTAATAAGGTGTAATTGTGGTTTATCATGATTGTGTAAGCATTTTGAGCAACATTTGCTTTGTTGGTGAAGCAAAGTCTCCATTTTTCATTGGAGAAGGCTTGTGGCCTTAGTAAGAGGAAATATAAGAACATGTGTTGTTCTTGATCTAGCAAGGTTTTGAAGTAAGAAAAACATGATTTCAAAACCTATGTTTTCAAAGAGAAAAAAAAAGTGATTTTGATCCAAAGATCAAATGAAGTTTTAACCTTTAAAGTGTGTCACCAAAGTGGGAAAATGTCTTTTCTTTAGCCATAGGTCTTTTAATCAAACTAAGTGTTTCAATAAGAGAATTAATGAAGAAGTTAAGAAAAGTGAAAACAGGGCACTCGCCCAGCGAATCCTGTCTCGCCCCGCGAGACAGAGGGAAAACAAGGCATTCGCCAGGCTAACCTTGCCGCGCCTCGCGAGACAATGGGCTAGGTCGAGCAGCAAAGATGCAGCTTTTTGGCCTCGCGCAGCGAAGTAGTTCTCGCCCCGCGAACCGCCTAAGCAGTGAAGAATTACAGCTCACTGCCTCGCGATGCGAGACAATTATCGCCTCGCGATGCAGAAGGATTTGTATAAGGAGCAAATACAGAGGATTTGTATAAGGAGCAAATACATCTCTCAGCCTCGCGACGTGAAACTTCTGTTCGCCCCGCAGGAAAGGAATTTCAAATGAGGTATCACTGCCTTAATTTAGCTAAGCGAATGTACTCTCGCTAAGCGGATTTTACCTTTTAGAAAATACTAGAAATGAAGTAAGTAGTTCAAATGTTGTTTCAAAATCAAATGAGTTTTTAATTGTAAAAGTTGTTTGGTTTAAAAAAGGAGTTTTCTAACTCAATCGTAAAGTTTTGCGTGAGAAAAACCTAAGTTAAATAATTAACTTAGCGTTGAAGACAAGGGTTAATTAAGTATGGTATGTGGTGGAACAAGGCCATGTACTATACCATTGATGACTTAGTACAATCAATGAGTTCATAAGACTTAAGTGAAATCAACACTTGTTTCCTTAATTGAAAGACAAGGGATTAATATCTTAGAAAGGCTTAAAGACTTATCTAAGAGGATTCTCAATCCTTATTCATAATACTTAGGACTTGAGACATAATTCAAAAGACGTAAACACAAACACGAAACATTTTGGTTTTCGAAACAGTAGTTCGATGACAGACCGATGATTCGGATCTAGGTTAATCGTTCAATTGTTTCCGTCTTGTGATAACTGGAATGAGAGAGATCCTGAGACTGTGCAGGTATGGGACTGTACATTGGAAGGAATCCTGAGGCTATGCAGGTATGGGATTGTATAGTTAAGGGAAGGCATATAAGAATTGATTGGTACTACCCATACCAACAAGATTTATCTTCTTTTCGGGAGCTTAGAACATAAGAACTTTATAGTTAAGCATGCTTGACTTAGAGTAATTATGGGATGGGTGACCTTCTGGGAAGTTTCCTAGAAAGCATGTGAGTGAGGACAAAACACGCTAAAAAGACTTGTGTTGGTTTGTGGGGGCAGTTGGCGATTCTGGAAGCAGTCTGGATCATTCCAAAGGGGTCACGAGATTTTTATCCGATGGATAAATGTTTTATAAAACAAAGATGTGTGTAGTTTCTAAGGAAGAGAACCTTAGTGAACCTTGAGGTCTATCCAATGGGTAGACATTGCTTTATCGCATCTGCTTTGTGTAAGCATTGGCATTTCATGTGCATAGTTGTAAGGCCTTGAGCCTAGGAGTTGAGCTTACACCTTGATGCGGGTGCAAATCTTACGGTGACGATCTTCAATGGTCTTTTTGGAGGTATCAGGGTTGGAAGGGCTGACATGTGACCAGTTGGTGATTCTTCTGTGTCGTGGCGAATCCGTACAATACACTGATATCCTCTACTAGATGCCGTACTTTTCATGTTTGGTCGAGAGTGTTACCGTAAAGCCAGATACGTGCACGTTACGAATGTTGTAGCATCTTGCTCATGGCTAGCAAAAACTGGAACATGTCCTCCCATTCACTCTCTCAGAATGTTTTGTTAGCTCCATGGAGTAGGGGTCCGAGTAGTACCTAGTGGCATTGGCATTGAGTCATGTACATTGCACTGCATTGCATGCTTGTTGATGTATTATATTATACTGTTAACTGTTTAACATGTTGGGTACGCTGTTACCTGGTGAGTCGTCCCGTTTTCATTACTGCTGTTTTGTTGTGTTAATGAACGGGAATCTCACCCATATCTGTATGTTTTGTGCTAGTACTTGCTGTTGCTGTTTGAACAGATGGACGTGACGATGGTTTAGTTTAGTAGTCTCCTTGAGCTCGGAGGTAGACTCTTTTGCTGTTTTAGCTTTGTTGTCGGCCAGACTATGTCAGTTTTTGTAGTACCTTTTGGGAGCTATGACTCCTAATACTTATTGTATTTCTTATGTCAGTTAGACATTAGACTTATGTCTCTATATAGTAATGTTGATGTTTCTGTTTTCCGTTTTCTGTTTCGTCTGTCCTAGTAATGCATGGTGAACCTAAGTTCACTTATTAGTTTTATTTATTACCTTTACTAATCCCATTACATCTTTATGAAAAGATAAAGAAAAGAAAAATCATATTTTCCGCATTAATAAATATTTTCGACCTTATAAACGTTCGAGAATGTGACACTCGGGAAAAGGTGTTGCATTATTTGGTATCAGAGCTGGCCGAGTCTTTTTGGGGTTTGTAGGTTATGGTCTGTCTTGTTTGTGTTGTGTTTTCTCTGATTGTTTTATGTGCTATTGTTTCTGAGAGAAAACAATGTTAGAGAGGATGATGACTTCGGTCTATCCTTTTGTATTGTTTGTTCTCTGTGTTGTGTTTTTGTGAAGAAGACAATGATTGTTTGTTACTCTCTGCTTTCTGAAGGGGAATGATATTGGACAGGGTAGTAATGTTTTTGCTTTCTTGTAAGTTGTCACTCGCAGAGTTCTTCAGAACGAGTGTTTTCCAACGGGTGCAAAACGAGTTGAAAGACATGGAGTTCCTGCAGCTACATCAAGGAGGAATGTCTGTCAAAGAATATGCTGATCGTTTTGAGTCCCTGCTGGAGTCTTCGAGGTATTTCCATCTTCATCCCGATGAGGAGTGGAAGTGCACAAAGTTCAAAGAAGGTTTAAGGGACGAGATTCGAGGAGAGGTGCTACCTCTTGAGGTCAACGAGTTCTCGTTTTTGGTAGATGAATGCTTCGTAATCAAAGATCTGATGAAGACTCGTGGAGGAAGGTAACGTCACTCTGGACCGACTAGGTTCCATAAAGGCACCAATGGTCGTGATGATAGATCTCGATGGAAACCATATTCAAAACAGCAAGGTCAACAACAACGTTCTGTAGGAGGAAGCAGTGGGAGTATTAGTCAATCTGGAAGTGCCCCAAAGAAGTGCATAAAGTGTGGCAAGAACAATCATGTCACTAGAGGATGCTTAATCAAGGGGATCATATGCTTCAAGTGTGGGAAGCCAGGATATACTTCACGCGATTGTGTGCAATCAAAAGCTAGACATTCTGTCAACGATGTGCAAGCAGCGAAGCCTAAGGCAATGAGTAGAGTTTATATTGGGGATTATGCTGAGACTTCTCAAAGGGAAGATTTGATTCACTGTCAGATCGTCGTGGAAGGTAAAACCTTACCTGTATCTTTCCTTACCCTTAGTTTTGGTAATTTTTGCACTTCCTGCAAAGCCTACTATAACTGCGAAAGTTTGTTTGAACTGTTCTATTTCTGTAGCAGATAGAACTTTTTTGATTGTTTTTGATTGATTTAATCTATTTGCCTCTTTCGCAAATGGATGTGATCATAAGGATGGATTGGTTATCTTGTAACTATATCCTATTAGACGGTGCAAACAAAACCTTAGTTTTCCCTGATTCGGATAATTCTGGATTTGGATTGCCAACCAAGGAAACGTTTCTTTGAGAGGAGGAGCTCAACGAATACATGTTACTAACTAGTTTCCGGAAGTCTTTCCTGAAGACGTACCAGGTGTAACGCCAGTTCGAGACATCGAGTTGTGATCGATCTTGTGCCACGAACAGGACCAGTGTCTATGGCACCGTATCATATGGCACCTGCTGAGTTCGAAACCTTGAAGGAACAGTTGGTGGACTTATTGGAAAAACAGTTCGTTAGACCCAGTGTGTCGCCGTAGGGAACGCCTGTGCTATTGGTGAGAAAGAAAGACGAAACATCTCGCTTATGTGTGGATTAGCGCCAGTTGAACAAAATTACCATTAAGAACAAGTATCATCTTCCGAGGATAAATGACTTGATGGATCAGTTGAGGAGAGCGACAGTTTTCTCCGAGATTGATTGCGATCGTGTTGTCACCAGATTCATGTGAAGGAAGAAGATGTACCAAGAACAGCGTTTCGGACACGCTATGGGCACGACGAGTATCTTGTAATGCCGTTTGGTGTGACGAATGCTCCAGCTATATTCATGGATTACATGAATAGGATCATTTGTCCATACCTGGATAAGTTTATCGTTGTTTCATAGACGACATACTCATCTATTCGCAAAACCAGGAAGTACACGCTGAATATCTTAGTGTGATTCTTCAGGTTCTGAAGGAGAAATAGTTGTATGCAAAGCTGTCCAAGTGTCAGTTTTGGCTCGACGAAGTAAAGTTTTTGGGTCACGTGATTTCAAAGGAAGGATAAAGCGTTTGAATGGACTGAAGCCTGTGAGGAAAGTTTGCAAGGATTAGAGAGAAGGTTGACTACTTCACCTGTGTTAGTGCTACCTGATCTCAAGGGAACATTTGTGTTCACACTCCTACATATTCCTTAGTGTATTAGACAATTGAGTGAATTGGTAATATGGTGTCCATTGGTCTGGACATTTTCGTATTATTTCACTGAAAGTTTTGTTATGGCTATTTCTTGAGTTATAACATAAACAACTTCTTGATACTGGAAGTTTCTTGATGAAACTTAGTCTAATCACTTTTACTTTTGGTGAAGGTGATCTGATTCCCCAAATATATTGGAAGGTTCTTATGAAAGACGGAACTTTATTAGAGTCATGGATGTAAACATGTATTAGCTATGCATTTTTACACTCACGAACCTACTGAAGAGTCTTTTTGCATAATGGATATTCCTGTATTCATTGCAGATTGATAAAACTCTTTTGTATACTTTCTTCTGAGACCAAGACCAGGAAAAATTTTCCTTTGTTGAAAATTTATTTCCTTAATCTTCAGCGACCGAGTAGGTTTAGTTTTAAGTCACGGAATTTCGAGGACGAAATTCTTTTAAGAGGGGTAGGAATCTAACGCCCCGATTTTCACGTTTTCTAATTTTTCAGTATTTTAATGCATTTATTTTATTCAAGGTCTTAGGAATATAAATAAAATATTTCGAGACCATAGTCATGCTCGACGATATCGTAGGAAGCTACGATTAAGTTTTGAGTCGAAAACTCAAACGGAGTCCGGTCTGCGTTTTTACACTGACAGTATGATTTTACTGCTCAGAAGATCTCAGATGGACCCGTGAACGAGACAATAAGTCTTAGAATTCGATTCTCTACGTTTTGGTTAAATTTCGTAAAAATTTCAGAAAAATAACTTCCTGACCTTCGTTCGAGCGAAATCCCCAATCGGGTGATGAATGGAGCCACATATGGATTTACCGGGACTCCCCAATGGATAATCTTGATACCACATCATCCCAAGACACTTGGGAGAGTATGCCAGAGTCGTCATGACGATCGGGAAAATCTAGACGCGAAATGACCAAAATGTCCCCAACCTTAGTCTTTTGCACTTTTACCATTTTACCCTTTTGACAAATGACCATTTTGCCCTTAAGTGAGCTTTTTAAAAGGCTGAACTCAGCCCTCACACGCTCTCATTCACGCAGCCCAGCCCCTCTTGAAGAGTCAAGAACACCATCTTCAACTTTAGAGAGAAAACACCATTATTGTTCTTGAGAAAAGCTTGGTTTCTTGTTGGAATCACTTGATTCCTTGAGCAATCTTCCTTCATTTTAAGGTAAGATCACTTCTATGATCTCTTAGCTTCTTGAATCTCTTTCTATTTCAAGATCAAGATCCATTTTCATGAAATTCATTTCTTAGATCCAAAACTTTGAAAATCCATAGGAAATTGTAGAAAAAGCATTTTGATGTGAGACCAATTTCTTTGAACTCACCTCATCATTCTCTACCTAAACCCAAGAGCTTATGATTCAACACTCATCATAGCTCAAAAATCACATTAGGGCCGAACCCTTTTGATGATGATGAATAGTGTTTTTCATCAATTTTTGATTTCTAACACTTGATTTCATCCGTAGCTTTCCTATGCCTTTGAATCCATGAAATGGAAAACCAAGATCAATTCCAAGCTTTATTCTCTTTAGGGTGGCCGAAACCCTCTTTGTGAGAATTGTTGAGTTTGGTTTGATTGTTGTTTAAAGTTTGATTGTTTGGTTGTTTGTAGTTTGTGACAACTATCAGGAGGTTCACAAACCGATCATCCGACTTTGATCCGGGAATCTGCTCTTCAACAGGTATGGGGGGTGAACCACATCACACCAAGATAGTGGTAGTGAAGATGGTTGTTTAAGTTTATGTGTGGGTGAAACCCTTTACTTTGGGTTCACTTTTAATTGTTAAGTTTTGTTAAGTTCTCTTGAAGAACAAGATAGCCATGATGAGTTTATGCTTTAGTATGTTGTAGTGTGTTTTAGCATATGTTTATGATGAGATGATTGAATGCAAATCATTTCCATGTATGTTTAAAAACCTACTTTGATCACTAGATCAAGTATGGACTTTTATTCTTGATTATGAGACCATGATGTGTGATGGACTTTTTTGTTTTGATTATGATGTAATAAGGTGCAATTGTGGTTTATCATGATTGTGTAAGCATTTTGAGCTACATTTGCTTTGTTGGTGAAGCAAAGTCTCCATTTTTCATTGGAGAAGGCTTGTGGCCTTAGTAAGAGGAAATATAAGAACATGTGTTGTTCTTGATCTAGCAAGGTTTTGAAGTAAGAAAAACATGATTTCATAACCTATGTTTTCAAAGAGAAACAAAAGTGATTTTGATCCAAAGATCAAATGAAGTTTTAACCTTTAAAGTGTGTCACCAAAGTGGGAAAATGTCTTTTAATCAAACTAAGTGTTTCAATAAGAGAATTAATGAAGAAGTTAAGGAAAAGTGAAAACAGGGCACTCGCCCAGCGAACCCTGTCTCGCCCCGCGAGACAGAGGGAAAACAAGGCATTCGCCCGGCTAACCTTGCCTCGCCTCGCGAGACAGTGGGCTAGTCCGAGCAACAAAGATGCATCTTCTCGGCCTCGCGCAGCAAAGTAGTTCTCGCCCCGCGAACCGCCTAAGCAGTGAAGAATTACAGCTCTCTGCCTCGCGACGCGAGACAATTATCGCCTCGCGATGCAGAAGGTCGGTTTGAAATACAATTCTCTGCCTCGCGATACAGAGTATTTGTATAAGGAGCAAACACAGCTCTTAGCCTCGCAACGCGAAACTTCTGTTTGCCCCGCGAGAAAGGAATTTCAAATGAGATATTACTGCCTTAATTTAGCTAAGCGAATGTACTCTCGCTAAGCGGATTTCACCTTTTAGAAAATACTAGAAATGAAGTGAGTAGTTCAAATGCTGTTTCAAATCAAATGAGTTTTTAATTGTAAAAGTTGTTTGGTTTACAAGAGGAGTTTTCTAACTCAATCCTAAAGTTTTGCGTGAGAAAAACCTAAGTTAAATAATTAACTTAGAGTTGAAGACAAGGGTTAATTAAGTATGGTATGTGGTGGAACAAGGCCATGTACTATACCATTGATGACTTAGTACAATCCATGAGTTCATAAGACTTAAGTGAAATCAACACTTGTTTCCTTAATTGAAAGACAAGGGATTAATATCTTAGAAAGGCTTAAAGATTTACCTAAGAGGATTCTCAATCCTTATTCATAATACTTAGGACTTGAGACATAATTCAAAAGACGTAAACACAAACACGAAACGTTTTGGTTTTCGAAACAGCAGTTCGATGACGGACCGATGATTCGGATCTAGGTTAATCGTTCAATTGTTTCCATCTTGTGATAACTGGAATGAGAGAGATCCTGAGACTGTGCAGGCATGGGACTGTACAGTGGAAGGAATCCTGAGGCTATGCTGGTATGGGACTGTATAGTTAAGGGAAGGCATATAAGAAATGATTGGTACTACCCATACCAACAAGATTTATCTTCTTTTCGGGAGCTTAGAACATAAGAACTTTATAGTTAAGCGTGCTTGACTTAGAGTAATTATGGGATGGGTGACCTTCTGAAAAGTTTCCTAGAAAGCGTGTGAGTAAGGACAAAACACGCTGAAAAGACTTGTGTTGGTTTGTGGGGACAGTCGGCGATTCTGAAAACAGTCTGGATCATTCCAAAGGGGTCACGAGATATTTATTCGATGGATAAATGTTTTATCCAATGGATAACTGTTTTATAAAACAAAGATGTGTGTAGTTTCTAAGGAAGAGAACCTTAGAGAACCCTGAGGTCTATCCAATGGGTAGACATTGCTTTATCGCATATGCTTTGTGTAAGCATTGGCATTTCATGTGCATAGTTGTAAGGCCTTGAGCCTAGGAGTGGAGCTTACACCTTGATGCGGGTGCGAATCTTACGGTGATGATCTTCAATGGTCTTTTTGGAGGTATCAGGGTTGGAAGGGCTGACATGTGACCAGTTGGTGATTCTTCTGTGTCGTGGCGAATCCGTGCAATACACTGATATCCTCTACTAGATGCCATACTTTTCATGTTTGGTCAAGAGTGTTACCGTAAAGCCAGATACGTGCACGTTACGAATGTTGTAGCATCTTGCTCATGGCTAGCAGAAATCGGAACATGTCCTCCCATTCACTCTCTCCGAATGTTTTGTTAGCTCCATGGAGTAGGGGTCAGAGTAGCACCCAGTGGCATTGGCATTGAGTCATGTACATTGCACTGCATTGCATGCTTGTTGATGTTTACATTTACTGTTATACATCGCTGTTCTGTGTAAGAATGTATTATATTATACTGTTAACTGTTTAACATGATTTATATTGAGAGGTTTAGTATATGGTTTAACTGTTTAACATGTTGGGTACGCTGTTACCTAGTGAGTCGTCCCGTTTTCACTACTGCTGTTTTGTTGTGTTGTTGAACGAGAATCTCACCCATATCTGTATGTTTTCTGCTGGTACTTGCTGTTGCTGTTTGAACAGATGGACGTGACGATGGTTCAGTTCAGTAGTCTCCTTGAGCTCGGAGGTGGACTCTTTTGCTGTTTTAGCTTTGTTGTTGGCCAGACTATGTCAGTTTTTGTTGTACCTTTTGGGAGCTAAGACTCTTAATACTTATTGTATTTCTTATGTTAGTTAGACATTAGACTTATGTCTCTATATAGTAATGTTGATGTTTCTGTTTTCCGTTTTCTGTTTCGTATGTCCTAGTAATGCATGGTGAACCTAAGTTCGCGAGATGAGTGTGGTATCGCGACACGAGGTCGAGAAGCTGTATCTTTGCTGCTCGGGCTAGCCTTCTGTCTCGCGTGGTGAGACAAGGTTAGCCAGGCGAATACCCTGTTTTCATTTTTTCTTAACGTCTTCATTACTTCTCTTTTTGAAACACTTAGTTTGATTAAAAGGCCTATGGCTAAAGAAAAGACATTTTTCACTTTGGTGACATACTTTAAATGTTGACACTTCATTTGATCTTTGGATCAAAATCACTTTTTGTTGTTCTTTGAAATATAGGTTATGAAATTACTTTTCTTCCTTCAAAACTTTGCTATATCAAGAACAACACATGTTCTTATATTTCTTCTTACTAAGGCCAAGCCTACTCCAATGAAGACTGAAGATCTTACTTCACCAACTAAGCAGCTCAAAATGCTCACACAATTATGACAAACAACAATCACACATTATTACATCATAATCAAGCATAAAAGTCCATCATACATCATGGCATCATAATCAAGCATAATAGTCCATACTTGATCTAGTGATCAAAGTAGGTTTTTCAACATGCATGAAAATGATTTTCATTCACTCATATCATCATCAACATATGCTAGAGCACACTACAACACACTAAAGCATAAACTCATCATGACAACCTTATTCTCCAAGAGAACTTAACAAAAAACTTAACAATTATAAGTGAACCCAAACCAAAGGGTTTCACCCACACATAAACTGAAACAACCATCTTCACCACCACCATTTAGGTGTGATGAGGTTCATCCCCCATACCTGTTAATGAGCAGATATCTGGATCAAAGTCGGTTGATCGGTTTGTGAACCTCCTGATGATCGTCACCAACTACAAACAACCAAACAATCAAACATTAAACAACAATCAAAACAAATCTCAACTATATTTACTCAAAGAGGTTTCGGCCACCCTAAGGAAAATAAAGCTAGGAATTGATTTCGTTTTCGATCACTTGGATTCAAGGACAATAGGAAAGCTAAGGATGGAATCAAGGGTTAGAAATCAAAAATTTGATCAAATACCCTATTCATCATCTTGCTTAGGGTTCGGCCATCTAGGGGATTAAGAGCTAGGATGAGAATTGAATCATGAGCTCTTGGGTTTAGGTAGAGAATGATGAAGTGAGTTCAAAGAAATTGGTTTCACATTAAAAGGATTTTTCTACAAATTCCTACGGATTTTAAAAGTTTTGGATCTAAGAATGGATTTTCATGAAAAAGGATTTTGATCTTAAGGTTGAGAGAGATTCAAGAAGCTAGAAGATCATATAAGTGATCTTACCTAAAAATAGATGAAGAGTGATCAAAGAATCAAGGATTTCTAACAAGTATTCAAGGTTTTCTCAAGAACAACAATGGTGTTTTTCTTAAGGTTGATGATGGGTGTTCTTTGGCCAGCTTGTACGTGAATGAAGGGGCTGAGTTCAGCCTTTTAAAAGCTCACTTAAGGGCAAAATGGTCATTTTGCTTCAAGGGTAAAGTGGTAAAAGTAGAAAAGACTAAGGTTAGGGGCATTTTGGTAATTTTGTGGCTAGATTTTTCCGACCGTCATGACGACTCTGGCATACTCTCCCAAGTGTTCTGGGATGATGTGGTATTAAGCTCATCCGTTGTTGGGTCTCGTTGAATCTCTTTACGACTCCAAACACCTCCCGGTTCGCCTAAACGGCCGAATATAATATATTATTATTATTTTTCGGACGTCGGGACGGATTTTAACAAAGGCGTAGAGAATAAAATCCTGAGAGTTACTGTCTCGTTCACGGGTCCAAATTATGTCTCGATAGTAGAAAAACACTTCTATCCGTGAATTACGCACCCCGGGGTCCGTTTGAGGTTTTTCCCGAAACTTAACCATGACTTCCTATGGTTGTGTAGGGCATTCCTATCTTCTCAGAATATTTTATTTCACTCTCTAAACCCTCCAATAAAATAAAGACGTTAAAATATTGAAGAATAATAAAACATGAAAATCGGGGCGTTACAGTGTTGACTTTGACGAGACCTTCTCCCTAGTAGCAACGCTTAAATCCGTTCAAGTCCTACTTGCTATTGCTGCATATCATAACTACGAGATCTAGCAGATGGATGTCAAGACTGCATTCCATAATGGGAATCTTCTCCAGGATGTGTACATGACACAACGCGAGAGCTTTGTCGATCCAAAGGATGTTGGAAAGATGTGTAAATTGCAGTGATCCTTTTATGGATTAAAGCAAGCTTCCAGAAGCTGGAATCTTCGTTTTGATGAAGCTATAAGATAGTTTGGATTCATCAAGAACGAGGATGAACCTTTTGTGTACAAGAAGGTTAGTGGGAGTGAGATTGTCTTTCTCGTATTGTATGTGGATGACAGACTACTTATCAGAAACGATATCCCTACACTACAAAATGTAAAGACATGGTTAGGGAATTGTTTCTCGATGAAAGACTTTGGTGAGGCTTCCTACATGTTAGAACTTAAGATCTATAGAGATAGATCATTGAGGTTGCTGGGCCTTAGTCAGAGTACATATGTTAAAAAAGTGCTTAGGCGCTTTAACATGCATGATTCCAAGAAGGGTCTCTTGCTTATGTCACATGGCATATAATTGTCCAAGGGAAAGTTCCATAATACATCAGAAGAGAGGGAACACATGAGTAAGATTCCATATTCTTCGGCAATTGGATCTATCATGTATGTCATGATTTGTACTCTACCAAATGTATCGTATGCTTTGAGAATGACGAGCAGGTTAATCTGATCTCGGTGAAAGTTGTTAGACTGTAGTCAAGAATGTCCTCAAGTAGTCTATTGTAAAGGGTTACACCGATGCTAGCTTCCAAACTGATGAGGAAAATTCCAAATTGCAGTCTGGATTTGTGTTTTTCCTGAATGGTGGTGTTGTTAGCTGGAAAAGTTAAAAGCAGGAAACAGTCGCTGATTGTACTGCACAGGTTGAGTATATTGCTTCCTCCAATGCAGCCAAGGAAGTTGTTTGGACCAAGAAGTTCATTACCGAACATGGTATTATTCCTAGCATTGAGGATCCAATTGACCTTTATTGTGATAATAATGGTTCAATTGCGCAAGCCAAGGAACGCAGATCTCACCAGCGATCCACACATATACTTAGGCGCTTCCATCTCATTCGAGAGATTATCGATATAGGAGATGTGAAGATATGCAGAGTACCAAAAATGGACAATGTCGCAGACCCGCTAACCAAGCCTCTTACTCAGCAGAAGCATGACGGTCATACTAGATCAGCGGGCATTAGATTTATGCCCGATTGGCTCTAGTGCTAGTGGAGGACTGTTGGTGTAAGCCCTAGTGGCCAATATATTTATTAGATTTTCATTTGTATCATGACTATGATTTATATCACTTTATATATAAGGCATTTGAGTTTATTATGTTATCTCTTTTGTACATAATAAAGTCCTTAGAATAGCAAGTTCAGTTCAATAGAACATCAAGTGTGACTTGATCGTGAGACCCTATTGAACATTAGAACACTATTCTTAAAATGTTTGTAGTCAAGTATTTTTGTTATTTAGGACAACATTAATACATCGAGACTGTAACACCCTTTTTCCGAAGGGCGTCACATGAGTGCGAAAAATAAATAATAAGTAATTAACCGGCCGATAATAGCAGATTATACTCATATAATATCCTTCGGGTTTTATGAAGTGACGGTTTAAAAATTTCTTTTTATATTCTAGACAAAAATTGCGGGAATTAAACAACATGCATCGATAACCAAATTACCTATCTTGAAACATCCTGGTCCAATGTACATAGCCAAAGATGTCAAACGAAAACATACCTCAAAGAGTACTGAATTAAATGCATAATAAAGTTAAGTACATGTCACATAAGTTTTTCAAAATCGTGGGTCACTGCCCCTACAAAAAGTGGAGATAAGACAAGCATAACCAAAAAGAGTCTGACACATCGCTGACATACGAGCCAAGAGAAACACAATCCTCAGAGGGAAGATCCGAGGGATTCTCTTCAGGGTTAGATTCAGTACCCTCCTCATCAACATCAATCACTCCACCCCCTCCCCAGCATCATAAGATGGTAGGGGCCAAACAAAGGGGCGAGGGCAAGGCCTCACCCGTTTTCGGGGAGTAGTCACCACGCGTGCTCCGCCCCTCGGACATTGAAATCCGGGAGGGTGTCCTATAACTAGGCGCTCTTGAGTTGGCGCCGATGCAGCCGCCCTGGCCCTGATCAAACGCACTCCTGGTGTGTGAGAAGACGTAGAACTGTCGGGTGGCCTCCTCTGACGGGAGTTCCTCTCCTCGATGCCTCTATTGATATTCTCCAAGTGGAGGTACAGGGTAATAGTAAAGATAACCCTCCAGTCAGTCTGAGTCCATAGTGTCAAGGTCACATGCCCGTGATACTCCCTCAGTCTAGTGGTCCCATCCCAGATCCAGGAGTCGGTCCCTCCCAGAAACTCAGCATGAATGTTGAATAGGGTATCCGACATCGTCTTCTATTATATCATATACAAGAGAAAATAATACATGCGAACCTATGGGTAAGAACCTTATTTATCATCACACATAAGATGAATGGAAGTAGAGCGACTCCCACTTAAATAGTTATACTTATGTCAATATTATAATACAATATCCAGACAAATTTCGGTAATGGAATCAAGTAATCAACATATCAGTCATACTATGCGAGGATGCAATGAAGTATGCACAATGAGACCATGGGTGCAACCAAACATGCAACCACAAGACTCTAACCCTACTCCGGAGCTATAGAGGGCCAATCGGAAGGAGTGGTAATAGTACATGTTCATCAGTCGCTAGCCTTGGGCGAAGTGTGCTTTCAAACATATTGTTGCTAGCAATAACAAGCTTTCCTGATGACACTCTAAAACCATGGATATACTGGTATCCAGTTACAAATGTCGAAGTAGTGCACGGAATGCCACGACACAGAGGAGCTACCGACTGGTCACTTGTGGAGTTTCCAACTTTGACATTGCCAAGACCATTGAAGGTCGTGACCCGAATATCCGCACCCGCACAAGGTGTAAGCTCAACTTCCTAGGCACTAATTTGCCTAAGACACAAAATGTTTATGCAATATGGCTAAGCCTACACGGCGTGTGCGTTCACGTTTATCAACCAGATAAACCTCGCTAACATTCCGGAACCAAAGTTCTGATAGATCCCAAACTTTTGGACCCAACACCTCATTGGTCTATCATTGGTTCCCAATTTTGTTCTTAAGTTTTGGTCTTTCCGTATTTCTTTCGAAGCCCCTCAATAGGCCATTGGATAGTGCTAACCTTTTGGACCCAAATACCTCATTGGACTATCCATGTTTCCCAAAACTCTTAAGTGTATTTTCAAAGGTATGAATCCTTTGTCCTTACTCTTAAATCTCAATAAAAACTCTAATGAGCCAACAACTATCAAGCCCCATTAGGAAAGCCATTAAGCATCAAGCTAAAGCATGGACAATTCCACTGCCTAAGCCATGGTGTCACCTTTCACTTATTAAGTTTGAAATGCATTTTTGATAAACACTTACTTGAAGTGTATGATCACAAGTATGAGTAAGATTTGATCCTTTCAATACTATTTAAATAAAATCAATCAACGACTTGCTAAAATCATATGATCATAAGTTAAGTATCAAAAACACTTTGAAACCCTAATTTGATCCATAAGGCCGTGACCTATATCATCCTTTGGGATGCTAGGTTTTGCTTGAAACTTGATTTCACTTAATTACACTAAACCCATTTCATTACTTAATCATGTTGTAACCAAATCAAATCGTTTTCTATGTGAGGAATACCTTAAAACTGAATTGCATATCCTCACATAGAGATTCATTTTTTTCTTGAGTTTTCTTAATTTCCATCAGTCTTAGTTCCGTCAATGAACATGTAAACCACATTAGTTTTCAAAGAACAACTTCCTAGCCCTAAAAATGAGCATATGGTCGAACCTCCACTTAGGGTTTTGTTGGCCATTTGTTCTCCAAATCATTCCAAATCAAGCACAATACAACACCGATATTATGAGCAATAATATTCTAAGCATTATGCTACCATAATATTAAAAAGTCCACACCGTGACCTATTGTCAAAGTAGTGGGTTTTCATGAAAATCATTTTTAAGTCACAACAAGTATATGAAACACAAAAAGAAAACATAGAAGTAAATTACTAAACTATTACAACTACCATCACCAATAATATTCAAAACGAAGTGAAGAACACAAATAAGCTATGACGAGGAACATACTTATAAGCTAGTCCCATCCACCGTAAGGTGTGATAAAGACATTCTTACCCCTACCTTAGTTGAAGTCCTAGTTTCACAAACTCTTTGAAGGTATAATGGTGATGACCTCCAAGCTTGAACCTTTAAGGAAAATAGGAACCATTTCCATTGAGTGAGTTTTGAAAATCTCACTTAGAAAGAGTATAGATTTTTCATGAACCTCAAGAACAAAAGTTGAAGAGAATGAGTATAGCAACACTTACTATTGAAGAAGGATGAAGAAAAGGTGATGTCTTGAAGTTGCTCCAAAAATGAATTTGCTCCTTTCACAAAACTTTCTTCACCAATGCTGTAGAGCTTGAAGAGGTGAAGAGAATGATGTAATTTGTTTAAGGAGAAGAGAAGTGAAGTGTGGAGTTAGAGAGAGAAACTGTGTCAGAGAGATAAAGCCATGGATGAGTTTTAGAGAGAAGGTGGAGGAATGATGAAAATGAAGATGAAAAATGAAAATGTAAGAGAGAGATAAAGAGGGGGGTTTGGCCACTCTAAAGGGGGGGAGAGAAATGGATGGGACAATTTCATTTAAAGCTTCTAGTCTTTAAGCTACAAGAGGTAATGTCATAAGCTTGGTTTATAAGGCATAAAGCATATTACCTAAATGGTGATTAATTTAGATATTTTGCTTTGACTATGACAATGACATTATTCTTGGAACGAATTTGAATTTTGATCATAGCTTCATATTCCTGGGCCAGAATATGTCTCGGCCCTGGGTCGGGCTCCCGATATCACGCAAATCGAGAAAATAATATTTTCGCTGATTCGCGATGAAATCACAGGTAAAGATTTATTTGATCGTCACAATTTTGATTTTAATCCTAATTCTATGACTTATGCCTCTTGACTATATAATTACCCGGCCTCTATCCAATTCCCGAAACTTCACAGACCCCGAATAAAATAATAATATTTTTACCGCTGTGCGATCAAAACACAGATATGACACAAATAGTATTTTATGATTCCTAATATGAGTCCGGAATTCTCTATTGCACTCTACTCATCATTTTTAAGTTATTAATTTATTTTAACCAGATTAGGGTCTTTCAGAGAATTTATTTACACACATCCATTGAAAGACAGCTATGGATTTTTGGGGTGTTACAGAGACTATTATGTGAGTAGACTGATAACCACATCTCACGGGTTATGGATATGAGATGTCAAGTCTTCACATAGGTATAAATATTACAATAATATTTATTGTGGATTGACCCACTATGGGAGCGTTACATAATAGTTATGTAAGTGTCATAAGCGCTTCTCATGACGTCCATAGTGAAGTAATCCTTCGACTTGAAGTCACTACGATTCCAACATGTGGAGTTATCCGTAACAGGATAATCATAAAGGTAGTAATTGGACCTGCAATGAATCATGTTGAGGGATGTGAGTGATGTAGATAGGATTCGTCCCTCCTACATAACAGGAGCAATGTTATGGGCCTCTCGATAGAGTGAGATGTGAAAATGCATGGCCATGCTGAAATGGGCAAATATGAGATATTAAGCCCGTTTGTGATTACAGATCTACTCGGGGATCGAGGAACATATAATTGAACTTAGCAGGGATGACATGTTTATGCCTTGTGTTCAATTATGACATATGGACGAAGGGATATTTACTACACAGTAAATTGGTTGCAGTAAAGTTAAAATCGAATCGCCGATTTTCTCATAAATTGGGTAGCAGTGACGCATTGCTAGATGCAGCTCATTGTTTATAATATTTGATATTATAATTACTATGTGATATTATTATAATATTTATTAGTATTGCCAATTTAGTGGGAACCTATAGGGTCACATGCACAGAGCAAATAGTTGGAGAGGAATTAATTAAATAAATATGATTTAATTAATTATTTCCAGTTTGGGCTTGTAGTGTACAAGCCCATCAGGGTTATGCATGTAGGGTGAAGGAGCGCTACTCTTTAAATAGATAACGCGTCTCCTTCCCCACTTACACTAGACATACTTTACATCATGCCAAATCCTATAGCCATCAGCTAGTCCAAGTCCCATTCCTCCAACTGACGTTTGCTCGCGTGAACTGAGTAGAGGCGCTGCCCCTGTTGTGGTACTGGTGATTCGGAGCACGCTTCAAGAGGTAAACATAACAACTCTAATGTGACGCCTGAGGCTGACAAGGGCAGGGAGTGATCGTCGGTGCATGAGGCACGAACAAGGAGCGGCTCATAGCAGGCTTCTAGGCAAAAGGACACATGAATGAACAGAATTCACATTGGAATGAGAGGGATCCTGAGGCTGTGCAGGTATGGGACTGTACAGTTGACTGAAGGCTTATAAGAATTGATTGATACTTCCTATACCAACAAGATGCATCTTCTTTTCGGTAGCCCATCACTTAAGAACTCCAAAGTCAGGCGTGCTTGACTTGAAGCAATTCTGGGATGGGTGACCTCCTAGGAAGTTTTCCTAGGAAGCGTATGAGTGAGGACAAAGCACGCTGAAGAGACTCGTGTTGGTTTGTGGGGACACTCATCAATTCCGAAAGCAGTGTAGGACGTTACAAATGGTATCAGAGCGGACCTCTCCTAGTACGATGTGGTTCGTGGACGAACCAGGCGCAAGCGGGTGGGCATGTGACGCCTAAGGCCGACGATGGCAGGGAGTGATCATCGGTGCATGAAGCATGGACAAGGACCTGGCAGGCTTCTAGGCAAATGGACACATGAATGAACCAAATTCACATTGGAATGAGAGGGATCCTGAGGCTGTGCAGGTATTGGCTGTACAGTTGAAGGAAGGCTTATAAGAATTGATTGGTACTTCCTAGACCAACAAGATGCTTCTTTTCGGTAGCCATCACTTAAGAACTCCAAAGTTAAGCGTGCTTGACTCGGAGCAATTTTATGATGGGTGACCTCCTGGTAGGTTTTCCTAGGAAGCATGTGAGTGAGGACAAAGCACTTTGAAAAGAATCATGTTCGTTTGAGGTGACACTCATCAATTTCGAAAGTAGTCTAGGACGTTACGTCTTATATGATTAATGTTTGTAATGCGCGATCCATGGGGTATGGTTTTTTTCCGCCTTGAGACATGATTTTAAAAGAGGATTGTCTCATGAAAACCCAACAAGATATTAACTAACCTTAACCGTATTATAAATGTTAGCGCGCCTTATCAACAAATGATGTGAAATGGAAAAAGAGTAAAAGTGGGAACAAAGACTAAACTGAAGCACGCATGCGTAAGAGTAACGCAGTCAAGAAACATGAAGATATATATACACATGCATCAGTTGCTCCATCAGTAGGGCTCTTGTACTGTAGATATACATACCGCTGTAAAATGAAAACCGAAAAGATAAAAAAAATACAGCTAAAATAAAAGCTCTCAGATGCTCACCAGCACTGCCCCACCCATCTCTCAAAATACAACAAAATCACTCATCTCACCACCTACAACGCACTGGCAGTATCACACCATTAGCGGCGTGGATACCTGGAACTACCCTGTCCCTCTCCGTGGGTAAGCCGAAAACCCTAAATGACACATACTCAGAAGAGGAACAGGACACCACCACTCTATGCCGCCCGTACGACCGCAGGTACTGCTTGAACCTTCTCCTCTGGCCTCACAGCACGAATCATCTCCTGGTAGATGCATGAGATGTCGCTGGCACCGCCCACATGAAATCTGCTTATGATGCCTCGGCGGATGCCACATCTCGATGAAAGGCAGGAACTGTACAACACTAAACGGTCTGATGATATCCTCGTACGGTGGAGTCCCACTCCAAAACAGCAAGGTGACCGGCCTAGTATAGACTGTCAAGAATGTGGAGTGATCTACCCTCCATCCTCTATCATCGTGATAGATCATCTCCAACTCCCCCGGCTCCGATATCCATTGTGCCTCCGTGATAAAGGGTTGTGATCTTGGGCCCATTCGTATCTTCGATACGCTCATCATCTTCAGGCGAACGAAGTAACAGGAAACACATACTGAGAACAATAGGGAGATAAGAAACATGTATATCATCAAATATGGGAGAGGGGCAATAGCATAGCATGTAAACATTTAGCATGCACCATACAGAAAACATACAACATTCGAACAACCATATCTGAGTCATACGTCACATCCATCGCAAAAGTTATTCTGTCAGATCAAAACTCTACGAGGGATACTAATCCCTATATGCATGTCGGCATATTTCATCACGTCTCCATTTAAATGTCCTCATCTGGACAAATATATCATATCACATCATTTTATATCATCCCCAATTGGACATCCCGCTTCGGTATAGGTGGTACACATCACCTCCCCATTTGGACATCCCCCATTGGGACAGGTGGAACTCATCATATCACATCACATCACATATATTGTCCCCAAATGGACATCCCGCTTTGTGACAGGTGGTACACGTCTCGTCCCTGTTTGTACATCCCCCATTGGGACAGGTGGAAGATCATCATGCTATGATATACAGCAAACATCCATCACAGGTTGATACCGGAACCTCACGCGTAAGCACTCGGCCATAGCCACAATGCATTGCATCCACATTAACATCAACATCATCACCATGCCCCGCGTCCATGAGCCACAGCTCCATAGCCAGAACCACGACGGTATCAACCCGCACAACACATCAACCTCACCATACTCTCATCAACATTTATCCAACCAATTATAAATAATAACATCATATCAACAGACATGCCAACATATATATCATCATATAAACAGATAAACAGATAATCACATAGGAAGATTAGCATGCACATCACATCAACCTCAGCAACATCATCATCGAGCCTAGGGTATTGTCTTAGTGGTGATAGCGCCAAAGATACCTATTACTATGGTTTAGGTACTTTGCCACGGGATCGACCTCTAGTTGGGTTTAAGGCTCCCCTGCATATGTATACATTCTACACTACGAACACAAACACGATCACGAGCACTACACCACCACCAACACCATGCAGCCAAGCTCCACCACCACCTCTAGCAGCTGCGGCTGCCTCATCAATGCGAGCACCGTCGTGACCTCAAACTTTGCCCTAATCACGGAAACGTATAAACAACACTGTTAACCCCAGGGCAATGCCAAACCAAGAAGATTCGAAGGAAAAGCTCGAAGAACACAGAGAACACTAAGGTCTACGTGTTAGAGATTCGAGCTTACCTTCGAGAAATCGAGAATTCAATCGTTGAAACTCATAATACTCGAAGCCCTGATCACAGTAGTGTAGTCGAAAACCGGTTTCGATGCTCTGATCTCCCTCAAACCTAAGCTTCTCTCTCTAAGATCACATCTCTCTCTCTCTCTACAGCTTTCTGGTTCTGCAACTTATGGGGAATTCGTGCAAACAGAGAAGAAAACAAAACTTAAGAGTTTTGGTGAGCTGCTGTGCACGCTCAAGCATCCCCACGCTTAAGCGTGGGATTTCTCCACCCTTGAGCGTGGCCTCCTGATCACCACGTCTCTACCACGCATCGCGTACGCACTGACAATTGTACCTCCATGGGTACCCCCTTCCACGCTCTGACGTGAAACTAGCCATGCACGAGCGTCAACGGTCAACGTTTGAGCATAGGTTTTCTCCACGTCTAAGTGTTGGACGCTGATCAGAACTGTTCTTTCACGTTTTTCCACTTTCTGGACTCGTTCGAAGGACAAATTGTCCCAAATTTGAACCATGGCTTCCTCAACACATAAGGATCATAATCAAGCCCTTAAACATGCTTAATTAATGTCCCGTACTTCAAACAAGTAAACGGGGTGTTACAAGAAGCAACCTCTTCACAAGATGCTCCTCAACCTCACATGGCTCATTGGTTTAAAACCTAAGATGCTTATGAAATTTTTTGTGGAGATGATGCATTCAAGAAGGTGATCCGGTGCCTCGATGTTACCCTAGCTCAAGCTTCTCTCTCTAGAAAACCTTCTCCCTCTCTTTCTACTGAAACTTGCAAAAAGATGGAACTGATTTCGTGCAAGGAAGAGAAAGAAGGAAAATCTTAAGTGATGCTGTCCGCCTGACCACGCTTGAGCGTGGGAAAACTCCACGCTTGATTGTGGGCACGCTCTGATGTGGGATTTTTCAACGCTTGAGCGTGGCGCGATGATCGCCACGTCTCTACCATGCATCGCGTGCGTGCTGACACATGCACCTCCATGCGTACCCCTTTCCAGACTCCAACGTGCAACTGCCCATGCTCTGACGTCAACGCTCCAACGTTCCACGCGTACCCCTTCTCAACGTATAAACGTTGGACACTAATGAGACCTATTGTATCATGTTTTTCCACTTTCTAGACTCGTTCCAAGGCCAAATTGTCTCAAATTTGAACCATGTCTTCCTTAACACATAAGGAGTATAATCAAGCCCTCAGGCTTGCTTGATTAATGTCCCACACACTAACCAAGAAAATGGGGTGTTACACTTGACAAATCCTTGCTAGAGCTGTTAAGCATGTTGAGAACTGATGAATAGAATATTAGCAAAGGAAATAGGAAGGCCATTATGATGGTCCAAGCTGGAAAAGCCAGGAAGCAGCCCAAGAAGCCCATGAAAAAGAAGAAATGGAAAGGCAAAATAAATTCCAAGCTTGGAACTTCTGGCTGGAAGCCTAAAGGCGGGGTGGCTAAGGAAGGCACTTGCTTCCATTGCGGTCAGACCAGATATCGGAAGAAAAACTGCCAGAAATACCTGGAAAAGACCAAGAAGCATAAAGGAAGTGAGACTTCAGTTTCAGGTATTTATGTTATTGAGGTTAATTTATTTACTTCAGCATCATAGGTATTGGATACTGGATGTGATTCTTACATTTGTAGTAATGTGCAGGGACTGAGAAGTAGTACAAGATTGACCAAGGGCGAAGTTGACCTACGAGTGGGAAATGGAGCAAAGGTTACTACATTAGCTATAGGGACTTATGTATTGAGTTTGCCATCTGGGCTTATTTTAGAACTGTTATTTTGTTCCGGCTATTAGTAGAAACATTATTTCTATTTCTTGTTTGGACAAGAAAGGTTTTCATATTATGATAAATGACAAATGTTGTTCTCTTTATTTGGATAATGTTTTCTTTGCTAGTGCACCTGAGTAATGGACTTTATATCCTTGATCTCGATATGCCCATATATAACATAAATGCGAAAAGAATCAAACACAGTGATTTGAATCCTTCATATCTTTAACATTGTCGTTTAGGCCATATAGATGAGAAACGCATATCCAAACTCCATAAGGATGGGCTCTTGGACTCTTATGATTATGAATCGTTTGATGTATGCGAATCTTGCTTGTTAGGGAAGATGACTAAAGCCCCATTCACCAGTCAAGGTGAAAGGGCTAGTAATCTTTTGGGTTTAATACATAGTGATGTATGTGGGCCCTTAAACAAATCTACTAGTGTTTTTCTGTACTTTGTTACATTTACTGATGATTTCAGTAGATATGGATTTGTGTATCTTATGAAACATAAGTCCGAAACTTTTCAAAAGTTCAAAGAGTTCAAGAATGAAGTGGAGAACCAACTTGGCAAAAGTATTAAGGCCATACGATCAAATCGTGGTGGTGAATACTTAAGCCAGGAGTTTGATGACTATCTAAAGGAGTGTGGGATAGTATCCCAACTCACACCACAGTGGAAGGGCATGTCCGAAAGGAGGAATCGCACCTTGTTAGACATGGTACGATCTATTATGAGTCATTCAGACCTTTCAGACTCTTTTTGGGGATACGCTTTACATACAGCTGCATTCACTCTTAACCGTGTTCCATCTAAGGCGATCGAAAAGACTCCATATGAGATATGGACGGGCCGAAGGCCTAGTCTATCATTTATGAGGATTTGGGGTTATCAAGTTTATGTAAAACGTCTGATGACTGATAAAATTGGACCCAAATCGGAGAAATGTACTTTTGTGGCATATCCTAAGGAAACCAAAGGATACTATTTCTATAACCCTTCCGAGGACAAAGTGTTTGTCGCTTGGACTGGAGTGTTCCTTGAGAAGGAATACATCTCCATAGGAGCCAGTGGGAGGAATGTAGAACCTGGAGAAATCCAAGTGCCATAAAGTATGGATCCGCCTGCTATTGAACAAGAACCGGTTCTACAATATGTTGTAGTTCAACCAACGGTTCGAGTAACACAAGAATTGCGTAGAACTTACAGGCCACGTCACCAACCCTAGAGTTATGGACTTCTCCTGACTCAGGAAGGTGATGTTCTACTCATGGATCAAGATGAGCCTGTAAGCTACCAGATGGCCGTAATTGACCCAGAATCTAAGAAGTGGCTTGAGGCCATGGAATCTATGATGGAGTTCGTGTACACTAACCAGGTATGGACCTTGGTTGAGCCACCCAAAGGGGTAAAATCCATAGGTTGCAAGTGGGTCTTCAAGAAGAAAAATGACATCGATGGTAAGGTGAATACCTTTAAGGCGCGACTGGTTGTGAAGGGTTTCAAGCAAATTCATGGTGTTGACTTTGACGAGACCTTCTCCCATGTAACAATGCTTAAATCCGAACAAATCCTACTTGCTTTTGCTGCATATCAAGACTACGAGATCTGGCATATGGAGTGATCCTTTTATGGATTAAAGCAAGCTTCCAGAAGCTAGAATCTTCGTTTTGATGAAGATGTAAGACAGTTTGGATTCATCAAGAACGAGGATGAACCTTGTCTGTACAAGAAGGTTAGTGGGAATGAGATTGTCTTTCTCGTATTGTATGTGGATGACATACTACTTATCGGAAACGATATCCCTACACTACAAAATATGAAGACATGGTTAAGGAATTGTTTCTCGATGAAAGTCTTAGGCGGATCTTCCTACATGTTAGAACTCAAGATCTATAGAGATAGGTCATTGAGGTTGCTGGGCCTTAGTCAGAGTGCATATGTTAAAAAAGTGCTTAGGCGCTTTAACATGCATGATTCCAAGAAGGGTCTCTTGCCTATGTCACATGGTGTATACTTGTCCAAGGGAAACTGCCCTACTACATAAGAAGAGAGGGAACACATAAGTAAGATTCCATATTCTTCGGCAATTGGATCTATCATGTATGTCATGATTTGTACTCAACCAAATGTATCGTATGCTTTGAGAATGACAAGCAGGTACCAATCTGATCTCGGTGAAAGTCGTTAGACTGCAGTCAAGAAATCGTCAAGTAGTTCATTGTAAAGAGTTACACCGATGCTAGCTTCCAAACCGATGAGGATAATTCCAGATCGCAGTCTGGATTTGTGTTTTTCCTGAATGGTGGTGTTGTTAGCTGGAAAAGTTAAAAGCAGGAAATAATCGCTGATTCTACTACAGAGGTTGAGTACATTGCTTCCTCCAATGCAGCCAAGGAGGTTGTTTGGACCAGGAAGTTCATTACCGAACTTGGTATTGTTCCTAACATTGCGGATCCGATTGACCTTTATTGTGATAATAATGGTGCGATCGCGCAAGCCAAGGAACCCGGATCTCTCCAGCGGTCCAAACATATACTTAGGCGCTTCCATCTCATTCGAGAGATTATCGATAGAGGAGATGTGAAGATATGCAGAGTACCAAAACTGGACAATGTACCCAACACGCTAACCAAGCCTCTTGCTCAGCAGAATCATGATGCTCATACTAGATCGTCGGGCATTAGATTTATGCGTGATTGGCTCTAGTGCTAGTGGGAGACTGTTGGTGTAAGCCCTAGTGGCCAATATATTTATTAGATTTTCATTTTTATATCATTTTCTATATAAGGCATTTGAGTTTATTATGTTATCTCTTTTGTACATAATAAAGTCCTTAGAATAGCAAGTTCAGTTCAATAGAACATCAAGTGTGACTTGATCGTGAGACCCTATTGAACATTAGAACACTATTCTTAAAATGTTTGTAGTCAATTATTTTTGTTATTTATGACAACATTAATACATCGAGACTGTAACACCCTTTTTCCGGAGGGCGTCACATGAGTGCGAAAAATAAATAATAAGTAATTAACCGGCCGATAATAGCAGATTATACTCATATAATATCCTTCGGGTTTTATGAAGTGACGGTTTAAAAATTTCTTTTCATATTCTAGACAAAAATTGCGGGAATTAAACAACATGCATCGATAACCACATTACTATCTTGAAACATCCTGGTCCAACGTACATAGCCAAAGATGTCAAACGAAAACATACCTCAAAGAGTACTGAATTAAATGCATAATAAAGTTAAGTACATGTCACATAAGTTTTTCAAAATAGTGGGTCACTGCCCCTACAAAAAGTGGAGATAATACAAGCATAACAAAAAAGAGTTGGACACATCGCTGACATACTGGCCAAGAAAAACACAATACTCAGAAGGTAGATCCGAGGGATCCTCTTCAGGGTCAGATTCAGTACCCTCCTCATCAACATCAATCACTGCACCCTCCTCGGAATCGTAAGATGGCAAGGGCCAATCGAAGGGGCGAGGGCAAGGCCTCACTCGTTTCCGGGGAGTAGTCAACACGCGTGCTCCGCCCCTCGAACGTGGAAATCCGGGAGGGTGTCCTATAACTAGGCGCTCCCGAATTGGCACCGATCCAGCCACCCTGGCCCTGATCAAACGCACACCTGGAGAGTGAGAAGACGTAGAACAGTCGGGTGGCCTCCTCTGACGGGAGTTCCTCTCCTCGGTGCCTCCAATGATATTCTCCAGGTGGAGGTACAGGGTAATAATAAAGATAACCCTCCAGTCTGTCTAAGTCCGTAGTGACAAGGTCACATACCCGTGATATTCCCTCAGTCCAATGGTCCCATCCCTGATCTAGCAGTCGGTCCCTCCCAGAAACTCAGCATGAATGTGGAATAGGCGATCCGACATTGTCGTCTAGTATATCATATATAAGAGAAAATAATACAGGCGAACCTATGGGTAAGAACCTCATTTACCATCACACATAAGACGAATGGAAGTAGTGCGACTCCCACTTAAACAGTTATACTTATGTCAATATTATAATACAATATCCAGACAAATTTCGGTAATGGAATCAAGTAAACAACATATCAGTCATACTATGCGAGAATGCAATGAAGTATGCACAATGAGACACTGGGTGCAACCAAACATGCAACCACAAGACTCTAACCCTACTTCGGAGCTATAGAGGGACAATCGAAAGGAGTGGTAATAGTACATGGTCATCAGGCGCCAGCCTTGGCTAAAGTGTGCTTTCAAACATATTGTTGCTAGCAATAACAGGCTTTCTTGACGACATTCTAAAACCATGGATACACTAGTATCCAGTTGCAAATGTCGAAGTAGTGCACGGAAATGCCATGACAAAGAGGAGCTACCGACTGGTCACTTATGGAGTTTCCAACTTTGACATTGCCAAGACCATTGAAGGTCATGACCCCAATATCCGCACCCACACAAGGTGTAAGCTCATCTTCTTAGGCACTAATTTGCCTTAGACACAAACCGTTAGTGCAATATGGTTAAGCCTACACGGCGTGTGCGTTCGCGTTTATCAACCAGATAAACCTCGCTAATATTCTGAAACCCAAGCTCTGATAGATCCCAAACTTTTGGACCCACACCTCAATGGTCTATCATTGGTTACCAATTTTGTTCTTAAGTTTTGGTCTTTGCGTATTTCTTTCGAAGCCCCTTAATAGGCCATTGGATAGTGCCAACCTTTGGGATCCAAACACCTCATTGGACTATCCATGTTTCCCAAAACGCTTAAGTGTATTGTGAAAGGTGGATCCTTTAATTCCAAACCTTACTTAACTTTGTTTCCTTCTTGAAACGCGGTTACTTGCCGAGCAAGCAAGAAAATGTTCTTTATTCAATTAAGTCTTATGAACCCTTTTCGATGATGTAAAATCATCTAAGGCATATATCAATACATGACATATTGTTGGAGTCCAAATCTTATTATTTGAGTCGAATAGAATATAATTCAAAATAGCTTTGACTTTTGGTCAAACATTGACTTTTAGTGTAAAACTTTGACTTTTAGTGTAAAATCATTTAATTCCAAAACAAGTGAAATCCGTTTGTAAAAGCCATTCTAAAACACATTGAAATGATATTCCTCATAAGGAACTAATATAATCCATCCTTTTGGGATTATTTTAAAATACAACTTATTATGCTAATTATATTTACTTCTTTTATTCTATTACAATAATTATATTCATTTCTTTTATTCTATTACACTAGACGTATTCTTTTCCTTTACTACACTACGCGTATGCATCAATCAACGACTTGCTAAAATCATACGATCAAAAGTTAAGTATCAAAAACACTTTGAAACCCTAATTTGATCTTTGAGGCCGTGACCTATATCATCCTTTGGGATGTTAGGTTTTGCTTGAAACTGGATTTCACTTAATTACACTAAACCCATTTCATTACTTAATCATGTTACTACCAAATCAAATCATTTTCTATGTGAGGAATACCTTAAAACCGAATTGCATGTCCTCACATAGGGATTCATTTTATTCTTCAGTTTTCTTAATTTCCATCATTCTTAGTTCCATCATTGAACATGTAAACCACATTAGTTTTCAAAGACCAACTTCCTAGCCCTAAAAGTGAGCATATGGCTGAACCTCCACTTAGGGTTTTTGGTGGCCATTTGTTCTCCAAATCATTCAAAATCAAGCACAATACAACACCGATATTATGAGCAATAATATTGTAAGCATTATGCAACCATAATATTAAAAAGTTCACACCCTGACCTATTGTCAAAGTAGTGGGTTTTCATCATGAAAATCAGTTTTACGTCACAACAAGTATATGAAAAACATAAAGCAAACATAGAAGTAAATTACTAAGCTATTACAACTACCATCACCAATAATATTCAAAACAAAGTGAAGAACACAAATAAGCTATGACCATGAACATACTTAGAAGCTAGTCCCATCCACCATAAGGTGTGATAAAGACATTCTTACCCCTACCTTAGTTGAAGTCCTAGTTCCACAAACTCTTTGAAGGTAGAATGGTGATGACCTCCAAGCTTGAACCTTTAATGAAAATAGGAACCATTTCCCTGGAGTGAGTTTCGAAAATCTTACTTAGAAAGAGTATGTATTTTTCATGAACTTCAAGAACAAAAGTTGAAGAGAATGAGTGTAGGAACACTTACTCTTGAAGAAGGATGAAGAAAAGGTGATGTCTTGAAGTTGCTCCAAAAATGAACTTGCTCCTTTCACAAAACTTTCTTCACCAATGTTGTGGGGCTTGAAGAGGTGAAGAAAATGATGTAATTTGTTTAACGAAAAGAGAAGTGAAGTGTGGAGTGAGAGAGAGAAACCATGAGAGAGAGAGAGAGAGAGAGAGAGAACTTAGAGAGAGAAAGCCATGGATGAGTTTTAGAGAGAAGGTGGAGGAATGATGAAGATGAAGATGAAAAATGAAAATGTGAGAGTGAGATGGGGGGTTCGGCCACTCTGAAGGGGGAGACAGAGATGGATGAGACAATTTCATTTAGGGCTTCTAGTCTTTAAGCTAAAAGAAGTAATGTCATAAGCTTGGTTATAAGGCATAAAGCACATTACATAAATGGTGATTAGTTTAGATATTTTGCTTTGACTGTGACAATGACATTATTCTTGGAGGGAATTTGAATTTTAATGATTGCTTCATATTCCTGGGCTAGAATATGTCTCGGCCACGGATCAGGCTCCCGATATCACGCAAATCGAGAAAATAATTTTTTCACCGGTTTGCGATGAAATCACAGGTAAAGATTTATTGGCTCATCAAGATTTTGATTTGAATCCTAATTCTATGACTTATGCCTCTGGACTATAATATCTCCCGGTCTCGACCCAATTCCAGAAACTTCACAGACCCCGATTAAAATAATAATATTTTAACCGATCTGCGATCAAAACACATATATGACACAAATAGTATTTTATGATTCCTCATATGAGTCTTGAATTCTCTATTGAATTCTACTCATCATTTTAAAGTTATTAATTTATTTTAACCTGATTAGGGTTTTTCAGAGAATTTATTCATACAGATCCATTGAAAGACCAATATAGATTTTTGGGGTATTACAACACTACCCCTCTAAAAAGATTTTCGTCCTCGAAAATTTACCGGGGAATAGATGTGGATATTGTTCCCTGATTTTGTCCTTTAATTCCCAAGTCGTGTCTCCCGTTGTATTCCAAATTACCTTCACTAATTCGATCTCTTTCCCTCGTAGTTTCTTTGACTTGTTGTCATCAATCTCTAACGGCAACGTCTCGAAAGTCAAGTTATCTTTCAATTGTACAGTATCTGGCTCTATAACATGGGTAGGATCAAATATGTACTTTCTCAATTGTGAGACGTGGAAAACACTGTGGAGATTTGACAATAATGGCAGTAAGGCTATCTGGTATGCAACTGGGCATACTAGACGAAGAATCTGATAAGGTCCAATAAATTTTGGAGTAATTTTTTTTATATTTCAACACCCTACCAACCCCTGTTATAGGTGTAACCCTTAGAAATACATGATCACCTTCCTCAAACTCCAGAGGTTTGCGTCTATTGTCCGCGTAACTCTTTTGTCTACTCTGAGACATCCTCATCTTTTCCTGTATCGCCTTCAACTTGTCTATTGTTTGTTGCACAATGTCAGGTCCTAAGGTAGCACTTTTGCAATCTTGATACCAACACAAAGGTGTTCGACAGTGCCTCCCATACAGGGATTCATAAGGTGCCAACCCTATACTTGAATGAAAACTATTATTCTAGGTGAATTCCATCAATGGCAATAGTTCATCCCAACTTCCAACATTTTCCAGTACACATGCCCTCAACAAATCCTCTAGTGACTGAATGGTCCTTTCAAATTGTCCATCAGTCTGTGGATGATAGGTAGAACTCATCCTGAGCTGGGTCCCTAGCGACTCTTGCAGTCCTTGCCAGAATCTAAATGTGAATCTCGGGTCTCGGTCCAAGAGGATACTAGTTGGTACCCCGTGAAGTCTAACAATTTCGCCGATGTACAATCGTGTCAATCTTTCCATTGGGTATTTGATGTTGATAGGTAAAAAGTGAGCTGATTTTGTCAATCGGTCGATAATCACCCAGATCGCATCAAGTCCCTTCGGTGTCCTTGGTAAACAAGTAAATAAATCGATTGAAATTCTGTCCCACTTCCATTCTAGAATGTCCAGAGGTTATAATATCCCTGCTGGTCTTTGGTGTTCCACTTTAGCCTTTTGGCAGGTCAAACAAGTCGCGACGTACTTCATCACGCCTCTTTTCAATCCTTTCCACCGATAGAGTTGGTTAGGATATTGATACATCTTTGTGGCTCCCAGATGTATACTTAAACGACTCTTATGAGCTTCCTCCAGGATTAATTTCTTGAGTTCTGAGTGGTCTGGTGCACAGATCCTCTTTCTAAACCTCAGAATCCAATTTGTTCCTTCATGAAACTCTGATTCGGCGGCCTTCCGCTTTTGTTCCAGTTCGTTTTGTAAGAATTCATCCCTTTCTTGCTCTTCCCTGATTTGGTCCATCAGTCCATTTGACACAATAGTCATGCCAACGTAAAGTTTCTTAGGAAAAACATTAACTGACAAGTTCATGTCCCTGAATTTCTCTAACAGTTCGTGTTCTTTCACCATCATTACAGATGTGCGTAATACTTTCCGACTCAAAGCGTCTGCTACCACGTTCGCTTTTCTAGGGTGGTATTGTAACTTAAAGTCGTAGTCCTTTGAAAATTCTAGCCATCTCCTCTGTCTCATATTGAGTTCTTTCTGGTCAAACAAGTATTTGAGACTTCTGTGATCGCTAAAGACATTGAACGTTGCTCCATAAACAAAATGTGTCCATATCTTCAATGCAAATACCACTGCAGCAAGTTCCCAATCGTGTGTAGGGTAGTTCTTTTCGTGAATCATCAATTGCATCGAAGCATAGGCTACTACCTTTCGGTTTTGCATTAACACACAACCCAAACCTTGGAATAAAGCATCACAATATACTTCAAAATTCTCCTTCGGATTGGGTATTATCAGAATAGGTGAACTAGTCAATCGTTCCTTGAAATCTTGAAAACTTCTCTCGCATGACTCAGTTCATGTGAAAGCTTAATCCTTCTTAGTCAATTGAGTAAGAGGTCCTACTATCTTGGAAAATCCTTCAATGAATCTCCGATAGTAACCAGCTAAGCCAACAAAGCTACGAATCTTGGTAGGAGTCTTTGGTCGTTCCCTATTAAGAATAGCTTCAACTTTGGGTGGGTCCACCGCTATTCCTTCCTAGGAGATAACGTGCCCTAAAAATTGCACTTGTTCCAGCCAAAACTCGCACTCTGACAATTTCACGTACAACTCCTTCTCCTTCAGGATTTGTAAAACTAAACTTAGATGTTCTGCATGCTCTTCCCTACTTGGTGAGTAGATCAAGATGTCATCAATGAAGACAACAACAAACTTGTCCAAGTATGGGCCACATATGTAACACCCTGCTTTTCACTTCTATGTCTATATGTGTTAATACTTAATTATAGATGTTTGTGTATGTTGTTTATGCCTATTTTTGATGCATAAGTTCATAGTTGTAGCAGTTTAGCCTTTAGAATAATCGATCCATCCGAGTCTAATAAACTGTTTCACGGTTTTGGCCATATCTGGAGTTCTAGACATCCGATCGAGGTGATCTTGGATGCGTTGGAAAGCTTAGATAATTATCTACAAGTCTTATTCAGGTGTCGAGGCCAAAAACACGTTTTCTGAAAGGGAGATTTCCAGGTGAAGAAATCGATTTCTAGAAAGTGGAAATCGATTGTTTAAAGGGCAAAATCGATTTCCTTGATAAGAAAATCGACTTGGCCAATGGAAAATCGATTTCCATGGTTGTGGAATCGATTCCCATGCGTGTCAGAGCTTGTGTACGCGTTTGGGTTACCGGGCTATGCTGTGTACGGCCCATTCGTCCTAAAAAGTCCCTAACAGTTATATATACATAGCGTATGACCTAAACCTAGTATCCACACCCTATTGCACTCACTTTTTGACTCTTATTATCCCTAGGAGCTCACTGATCTCTTGCTCTAGAAAACCCAAAAGGACGAATCCTGCTTTTGTGTTCTTCGTCAAGGACACGCCGTTGTTTGGCTAGTCTATCCCTGCTGCTAGAGTTAATCTTCTAAGTTAGAAACCAAGGTGAGTTTCTAATCCTAGATTTGTTTTCCATTTCAATCCTTAACTTAAAGATCAACTCTGCTTTCCAGTGTTGCGACCGTGATCAAGTGCTGAACCCGTAAGAAGGAATCGTAGCAGAACTTAGCTCTGTTCTTTTCCCTTAGACTGTGAATCGTCATACAAGGTATGGGGGGAGAAAATTGGTCATAAATATGTGGGTTTTGGGATAGGTTAAGATGAAGGGATTAACCCATGACCCCTATGTATGCATGCGTATGCCTATGAATGTTTTTATGTTGTTTTCTGGCTATATGAGTATTGATTGATGAATAATCTGATGTTATAACATGTTTATAACTATGAGTTCTTGACTTATATGATTGTTGATGAATTGATGATGATGAGCATGTTGTTTATGCCATGATATGTTGTTTTGTTAACCTTATGCTATTAGAACATAGTTATAGGGAGAAAATAAATAGGCAATATGAGATTGATGACCAAGGATTAGTTTGAGAACCCTTTGGTTATGATTTATGAGTGTTAGACTAATCAAATTGGTGATAAATAGCTTAGGCTCGAATGATATGTCAATTAGAGAACGTAGACTGGTCCGATAGCGGAGAAAACCCGTTGCTGCAGGATCTGATGCCCAGAAATCGATTTCCAGCACATGGAAATCGATTTGAATCCTCCAAGAATCGATTTACAAGGTGCGGAAATCGATTTGGCCTTGTAGAAATCGATTTCTAGAATCGATTTTCCTTGTTCAAAATTGATTGGGGAAATCGATTTGAACATGTTGAAATCGATTTCCAGAGATTGGAAAGCGATTTGAAGACTTGAGAAATCGATTCCAGATATTGGAAATCGATTCTCACGTGCCCAGGAGCAGTTTTGACCCCTTATGCTTGATGGATACTGTTTTGTAGGCTTGTTATAATCTTAACAAGATATGAATTGTGGTTTAGATACTAAGATTAAGTTATAATCTTAATAAGATATGAATTTTGGTTTAGATATTAAGGTTATGTTATAATCTTAATAAATATATGACTTGAGGTTTAAATATTAAGATTAAGTTATAATCTTAATAAAGTATGAATTGAGGTTTAGATAATAATATTAAGTATAATACTTAATAATGATAATGTTAAATTAAGACTTAACAAAGAGAACAATTAATAAGACGATGATGTTATTGGTAACAACGTACTGTTACCAAGGTTGTTGGTTAAATCATCTTTGATGCTTGTCAGTCAAAGTTGATAGCCATGTAATGGTGTTGATGATGGATGGTTGGACATGAGTTTGCATATTGATGAACATTGCACACATCATGCGTTGAAGTTGATATGTTGGGTGGCAAGCAAACGATGAATTGCGATAGTGGAGGCCACGATGGGTGTTAACCCGATCTTGCGGGCACATTTGGTATGGAAGTTCCAGGTGGCATGGGCTAGCTACCTATTTTCAGAGTGATCGAATGAATAAGCTTGAGTACCCTAACTAGACACTATATGTTATTAGGATTAGTGAGAGTGTTCGGGGATGGCCCATGGTCTGGCATATCATCCACGTTGATAACCGGACATGTACTCCTAATCGTCTTTCCAGAATTAGAGTTGTTGGCCACATGCATACATATGTTTTTGATCGTATTTCTCACCCCTATCTTTTGTTGTTCTTGTGCGTATGATGTTGTATGTGCAGAGGAGGGTGAACATGCCGACGACGAGTGATCCCATGGAGATCTCTCTTAGTAGTAGTAGTTAGGATTTACGTTCAGTTGTTTAGTTTTATTCCTATGTATTATCGGTATATGTATACCAACTCTGATATGTGACATCGGGATCTGGGTTATGTTTATTATTTATGTTTTCCATAGTTTTTTTTTAAAGGATTTTGATTATTTCAGATTCCTACATTTTACGTTACAGATGATGTGATGCACATTGCCCTTGAGAAAATGTTTTTAATTTAATTGTTATTTTTTTTAAAGACATGTATGATATTATTTATGCTTTATTATATGAGGGGTAGTGGGTGTCACATTAAGTGGTATAAGAGCCGTCTGTCCTATAGGCCGGGGTATGTGTCTGTTGTGTTCTCTTCTGTGTGTACTCTTATATGATTGTCTATGATGATGGTATAGAGTTTTAAGTGTTTAGTTTTGCTTTGCTTAACTTCCGATATTGAGCAGTTTGCTTGAATTATGCAGGAAGTTATGGCGGGTAGAAATGATCGTGCGATTACTGACGCCTTGGAAGCATTAGCTAATGCCATAGGGCAGAATCAGAATCACAACGGAGGTGGACCTGCTGAATTTCAAGGTTTGGATAAGTTCCAGAGGAATAATCCGCCATCCTTCAAGGGAGCTTATGACCCTGAAGGTGCTCAGACATGGATCCGAGAGCTTGAGAAGATCTTTTGGGCCATGGCATGCATCGATGCTCAGAAGGTTACCTTTGCTACCTTCATGTTGGTAGAAGAAGCTGAACATTGGTGGGAGAATTGCCGCCAACGTTTAGAAGCTGAAGGCACCGTTGTTACTTGGGATGCCTTCAAGGAGAGATTCTTGGGGAAGTATTTCCCTGTTGATATACGCGACAAGAAGGAGATGGAGTTCCTGGCTTTGACTCAGGGAAACATGTCCGTTGGGGATTATGCCGCTAAGTTTGAGGAGCTGTCACATTACTATCCACTCTACCAGTATTGTAATGATGATCGCTCCAAGTGTGTGAAGTTCGAGAATGGTTTGTGTCCAGAGATTAAGCAAGCCATCAACTACCAGGAGATCCGTGTTTTCCCCACCCTGGTGAACAAGTGCAAAATCTTTGAGGAAGACTACAAGTCCAGAGTTTCTCAGTTCAAGAGTTCTGGTCCCCAAGGTAGCAAGAGGACGACCTAACAAGATAAAGGAAAACAACAGTTGGCACCAGTTGGTCGTGGTTTCAAGTACGCCGGCAAGAAATTGCAGTATACATCGGGACCAGCCAGTGGCGGAGGATTTGCCTCTTCTAGGCCAATCAGGTGTGGCGAGTGTGGTAAGGAGCACCTTACTCGTGACTGCAAGGAGACAGACATCATCTGCTTCAAGCGTGGGAAGCCTGGTCATATCAGTAGGATTGTAGTGGAGCAAAGACGGAGCCACAGAGTGCCAACAAGAGTTCTCAAGCCAATCGACTGAGGACAAGTGGAAGAGTCTTCACTCTTAGTGGAGTTGAGGCCTCAGAATCTGAAGCCCTGATTCAAGGTAAGTGCCTCATCATAGGGACTCCTTTAATAGTGTTGTTTGATTCGGGTGCGTCGCATTCCTTTATATCACATGACTATGTTGAGTACCTTAGATTACCTGTTGCCCAACTTGAATATGATCTAGTTGTTTCTACCCCTACCAATAAGCCTGTTGTTACCTCACATATTTGTAAAGGTTGTTCCATTGTCATTGATGATAGAGATTTCATAGTTGATCTTATATGCTTACCCCTTAGAAAACTTGATGTTATTCTTGGTATGGACTGGTTATCTGCCAATCATGTCCTTTTAAATTGCTTTGATAAAACTGTTGTTTTTGGAACTGCTGTCGATCCTAAGGATCCGAGTTTTCTGACTGCCAACGAAGTCAAGGCTTCTATTAGAGAAGAAGCCCAAGTATACATGATCTTATCTTCCCTGGAAGTAGAGAGAAAGACTGAGGTTAAGGATGTGCCAATTGTGAGAGGGTTCCCAGAAGTTTTTCCAGAGGACATTTATAGTTTGCCACCTGAGAGAGATGTCGAGTTTAGCATAGACTTAGTGCCACGTACAGGACCTATATCCATAGCACCATACAAGATGTCCCCTCTAGAGCTAACTGAGTTGAAGAAACAGTTAGAGGAATTGCTCCAGAAGCAGTTTGTTAGGCCTAGTGTGTCTCCGTGGGGAGCGCTAGTGTTGTTGGTGAAGAAGAAAGATGGCAGCATGAGGTTGTGTGTTGATTACCGACAACTCAACAAGGTGACTATTAAGAACAGGTATCCTCTTCCTAGGATAGATGATCTTATGGACCAGCTGATAGGAGCTTGTGTGTTTTCTAAGATAGATTTGAGATCAGGCTATCAGCAAATTCGGGTTAAGTTTGAGGACATTCCAAAGACTGCGTTCCGAACACGCTATGGTCATTATGAGTATCTAGTTATGCCTTTTGGTGTGACTAATGCCCCTGATGTGTTCATCGACTACATGAACAAGATCTTTCATCCATACTTGGATAGGTTTGTAGTTGTCTTCATAGATGATATCCTAGTATACTCTAAGACTAAGGAGGAACATGAGGAACACTTGAGGATAGTCTTGGAAACCCTTAATGAAAAACAGTTGTATGCCAAGTTGTCCAAGTGTGAGTTTTGGTTAGAAGAGGTGAGTTTCTTAGGACACATCATCTCTAAAGGAGGGATAGCCGTGGACCCATCTAAGGTAGGAACCGTGCTCCATTGGGAAGCACCTAAGTCAGTGACCGAGGTTAGAAGTTTCTTGGGTTTAGCCGGGTACTATAGGAGGTTTATAGAGGGATTCTCTAGGATAGCTTTGCCTATGACCCGCCTTACTAAGAAAGGTCAGATCTTCCTATGGGACTCTAAGTGTGAGGAAAGTTTTCAGGAGTTGAAGAATAGGTTGACATCTACACCTGTGTTAGTGTTACCCAATCCTAGTGAACCTTTTGTAGTGTATTGTGATGCTTCGCTGCAAGGTTTAGGTGGTGTGTTGATGCAGAATGGTCAGGTAGTAGCTTATGCTTCTAGGCAGCTTAAGACCCATGAGAAGAACTACCCTACTCATGACTTGGAGTTAGGAGCTGTAGTGTTTGCCTTGAAAATTTGGAGGCATTACCTCTATCGAGCTAGATTTGAGGTCTTTAGTGATCATAAGAGTTTGAAATACCTGTTTGACCAAAAGGAGCGGAATATGAGATAGCGTAGGTGGATGGAATTTCTTAAAGATTATGAGTTTGAGTTGAGTTACCACCCAGGTAAGGCCAATGTAGTGGCTGATGCTTTGAGTAGAAAAACCTTACATATTTCAGCCTTGATGGTTAGAGAGATGGATTTGAAAGAGGAGTTTAGAGATTTGAGTTTAGCTTGGGGAGTTATCCCTAAGAGCATTAGGCTAGGAATGTTGAAAATCACTAGCAGTTTGATGGATCATATTAGAGAAGGGCAGAAGATAGATGTATACCTTTTAGACCAGAGAGAGTTGATTGCTCAAGGTAGAAATCTCAGTTTTAAGGATGGGACAGATGGAAATTTTGAGGTTCCAAGATAGAGTTTGTATACCTGATATTCCAGAGCTTAGGAAGTTGATCCTTGAGGAAGGACATAGGAGTGGCTTGAGTGTTCACCCGGGAGCCACAAAGATGTATCAGGGTCTGAAACGGATGTTTTGGTGGCCTAGGATGAAAAAGTATGTGGCTGAGCTTGTTTATGCTTGCCTTGTGTGTCAGAAGGCTAAGATAGAGCACTAGAAACCTTCAGGTAAGTTGCAACCTTTGAGTATTCCTGAGTGGAAGTGGGATAGTATCTCTATGGATTTTGTGTCTGGACTCCCTAGGACTGCAACTGGTTGTGATGCCATATGGGTTGTTGTGGACAGGTTAACCAAAGCTGCCCATTTCATTCCTATGAACATGGAATATCCATTAGAGAAGTTGACTGGGTTGTATATCAGAGAAGTAGTTAGGTTGCATGGTGTACCCTCTAGCATAGTTTTAGATGGAGATCCCAGATTTACCTTTAGATTTTGGAATAGTTTGCATTAGGCCTTAGGAATTAAGCTTAGATTGAGTTCAGCTTATCACCCACAGACCGATGGTCAGTCTGAGAGGACAATCCAATCCTTAGAAGACTAGTTGAGGGGGTGTGTGCTAGAGCAATCTAGCAGTTGGGATAAGTTTTTACCCCTTATAGAGTTCACCTACAACAATAGCTTCCATACCAGTATTGGGATGGCACCTTATGAGGCTTTGTATGGGAGGAGGTGTAGGACACCCTTGTGCTGGAATGAGCCTGGAGAGAATATTGTGTTAGGACCTGAGGTAGTGCAAGAGACTACAGAGAAAGTGAGGATGATACAAGATAAGATGAGTGTGGCACAGAGTAGGCAAAAGAGTTACCATGATAAGAGAAGAAAAACTCTCAAATTCCTGGAGGGGGATCATGTGTTCTTGCGAGTTACTCCAACAACTGGGGTTGGCAGAGTAATGAAAGCGAGGAAACTTACCCCTAGATTCATTGTTCCTTACCAAATTCTAAAAAGAGTCAGTGAAGTCGCCTACCAGATAGCCTTACCCCCGTTCTTGTCAAACCTTCATAATGTGTTTCATGTGTCTCAACTTCGAAAGTATGTTCATGATCCAAGCCATGTGCTAGTACTCGATGTCATTCCACTAAAGGATAACTTGACCTTTGAGGTGTTACCACTTCAAGTTGAAGATCGAAGGGTCAAGCAGCTGAGAGGGAAGGAAATTCCCTTGGTCAAGGTCATTTGGAGTGGAGCTACAGAAGAAAGTGCTATGTGGGAGTTGGAGAGCAAGATGAAGGAGTCATACCCGCATCTGTTTACTCAAGGTGAGTAGAAATTTTGAGGATGAAATTTTTTATTGGGGGAATTGTAACAGCCTGCTTTTCACTTCTATGCCTATATGTGTTAATACTTAATTATAGATGTTTGCGTATGTTGTTTATGCCTATTTTTGATGCATAAGTTCATAGTTGTAGTAGTTCGGCCTTTAGAATAATCGATCCATCCGAGTCTAAATAACCTGTTTCACGGTTTTGGCTATATCTTGAGTTCTAGACATCCGATCGAGGTGATCTTGGATGCTTTGGAAATCTTAGATAATTATCTACAAGTCTTATTCAGGTTCCGAGGCCAAAAACACGTTTTATGAAAGGGAAATCGATTTGGGAAATCGATTTCCAGGTGAAGAAATCGATTTCCACTCTGTAAATCGATTGTTTAAAGGGTAAAATCAATTTCCTTGATAAGAAAATCGATTTGGCCAATGGAAAATCGATTTCCATGGTTGTGGAATCGATTCCCAAGCGTGTCAGAGCTTGTGTACGCGTTTGGATTACTGGGCTATGCTGTATACGGCCCATTCGTCCTAAAACGTCCCTAACAGTTATATATAAATAGCGTATGACCTAAACCTAGTATCCACACCTTATTGTACTCACTTTTTGCCTCTTATCATCCCTAGGAGCTCACTGATCTCTTGCACTCGAAAACCCAAAAGGACGAATCCTGCTTTGGTGTTCTTCGTCATGGACACGCCGTTGTTTGGCTAATCTATACCTGCTGCTAGAGTTAATCTCCTAAGTTAGAAACCAAGGTGAGTTTCTAATCCTAGATTTGTTTTCCCTTTCAATCCTTAACTTAAAGATCGACTCTGTTTTCCAGTGTTGCGATCATGATCAAGTGCTGAACCTGTAAGAAGGAACCGTAGCAGAACTTGGCTCTGTTCTTTTTCCCTTAGACTGTGAATCGTCATACAAGGTATGGGGGGAGAAAATTGGTCATGAATATGTGGGTTTTGGGATAGGTTAAGATGAAGGAATTAACCCATGACCCCTATGTATGCCTGCGTATGCTTATGAATGTTTTTATGTTGTTTTTTGGCTATATGAGTATTGATTGATGAATAATCTGATGTTATAACATTTTTATAACTATGAGTTCATGACTTATATGATTGTTGATGAATTGATGATGATGAGCATGTTGTTTGTGCCATGATATGGTGTTTTGTCAACCTTATGCTATTAGAACATAGTTATAGGGAGAAAATAAATTGGCAATGTGAGATTGATGACCAAGGATTAGTTTGAGAACCATTAGGTTATGGTTTATGAATGTTGGACTAATCAAATTGGTGATAAATTGCTTAGGCTCGAATGATATGTCAATTAGAGAACATAGACTGGTCCGATAGCGGAGAAAACCCGTTGCTGCATGATCTGACACCCAGAAATCGATTTCCAACACATGGAAATCGATTTGAATCCTCCAAGAATCGATTTACAAGGTGCGGAAATCGATTTGGCCTTGTAGAAATCGATTTCTAGAATCGATTTTCCTTGTTCAAAATTGATTGGGGAAATCGATTTGAACATGTTGAAATCAATTGCCAGAGATTGGAAATCGATTTGAAAACTTGAGAAATCGATTCCAGAGATTGGTAATCGATTCTCACTTGCCCAGGAGCAATTTTGACCCCTTATGCTTGATGGATAGTGTTTTGTAGGCTTGTTACAATCTTAACAAGATATGAATTGTGGTTTAGATATTAAGATTAAGTTATAGTCTTAATAAATATATGACTTGAGGTTTAAATATTAAGATTAAGTTATAATCTTAATAAAATATGAATTGAGGTTTAGATAATAATATTAAGTATAATACTTAATAATGATAATGTTAAGTTAAGACTTAACAAAGAGAACAATTAATAAGGCGATGATGTTATTGGTAACGACGTACTGTTACCAAGGTTGTTGGTTAAATCATCTTTGATGCTTGTTGGTCAAAGTTGATAGCCATGTAATGGTGTTGATGATGGATGGTTGGACATGTGTTTGCATATTGATGAACATTGCACGCATCATACGTTGAAGTTGATATGTTGGGTGGAAAACAAACGATGAATCGCGATAGTGGAGGCCACGATGGGTGTTAACCCGGCCTTGCAGGCACATTGGGTATGGAAGTTCCAGGTGACATGGGCTAGCTACCTATTGTCAGAGTGACCTAATGAATAAACTTGAGTACCCTTACTAGCCACTATACGTTATCAGGATTAGTGAGAGTGTTCGGGGATGGCCCATGGTCTGGCATATCATCCACGTTGATAACCAGACATGTACTCCTAATCGTCTTTCCAGAGTTAGAGTTGTTGGCCACATGCATACGGAGTAGTGATGTTGCATTCGCATTGACATGCCGACGAGAAGTGATCCCGTGGAGATCTCTCTTAGTAGTAGTTAGGATTTACGTTCAGTTGTTTAGTTTTATTCCGATGTATTATCGGTATATGTATACCAACTCTGATATGTGACATAGGGATTTGGGTTATGTTTATTATTTATGTTTTTCGCAGTTTGTTTTTAAAGGATTTTGATTATTTCAAATTCCTACATTTTACGTTACAGATGATGTGATGCACATTGCCCTTGAGAAAATGTTTTTAATTTAATTGTTATTTTTTTTAAAGACATGTATGATATTATTTATGCTTTATTATGTGAGGGGTAGTGGGTGTCACAACATATCCTGTTCATTTTGTCCATGAATATTGCCAGTGCGTTCGTCACTCCAAAAGGCATCACCAGGTATTCGTAGTGTCCATAGCGTGTTTGAAACGCTATCTTTGGAATGTCCTTTGTCTTCACACGGATTTGGTGATATCCTGACCTCAGATCTATCTTCGAGAATACTGATGCACATTGCAGTTGATCCATCAAATCATCTATCCTCAAGAGAGGATACTTGTTCTTGACTGTCACCTTGTTCAATTGATGGAAATCCACACACAAACTTGAAGTTCTGTCTTTCTTTTTGTCTAACAAGACTGGAGCTCCCCATGGTGATACACTAGGTCAAATGAATTCTTTCCCTAGAAACTCCACCAATTGCTTCTTCAGCTCCTCCAGTTCTCATGGCGACATACGGTATGGGGCCATAGATATTAGTCTAGATCCTGGAATAAGATCTTTCGTAAATTCGATATATCTAACGGGTGGTATTCCTGGCACCTCTTTCGGAAAGACATCAGGAAATTCATTGACAATAGGCACAAAATATAGGTATTTCTCCTTCACGACTTCCAAGGAGAACAACATCATGTAGCCTAAAGCGCCTTCCCTCAAAGAAGCTCGCACTTGCTTGGCAGATATAAATTTTGAATTCTCACTGTTGGGGAAAACTAGAGTTTTGTTCGCACAATCTAGCAGAATATGATTAGAAGATAACCAATCCATTCCCAAGATCACACTATTTGCGACAGTCGCAAACAGATCAAGTTTACTGAAAATCTCTTATCCTCAACCAAAATAGTACAATTCAAACAAGCTTCAGCAGTTAAAATAGGTTCAGCATTTGGGGTAGATATCATCAAGTCAAAAGGTAAAGATGACTTAGGCAATCCTAACGCCTCAACACAGTCGTAATCTATGAATGAATGAGTCGCACCAGAATCAAGTAGTACAGTCAAAGGCTTACCCCCTACAAAGCATTGTCCTTGAATAAGATCTTCATTTTGTGTTGCTTAAACTCCACTTTGCCTTGGGTCTAGCAGCTTGCACATGATTCACAAATGGCCTAGACTTCGGGTTCTTGCACTCTCTTGATGCATGTTCAAGAGTGCCACACTTATAACAAATGGTCCCCCTGATCGAACATTCCTTAGCCAAGTGATTCTGCCCACACTTGTGGCACTTTATCTGAGCAATCCCAGACGAATTGGAACCCCCATTATTATTCCCTGTAGAACGTTGTTGTTGATCATATGGTCTAGAGTATAGTTTCCACTGAGACCGATTAGTGTTGCCGAAATTTCCCTTCTTCAATTTAGAAGGTTTAGAACTTTGTGGTCGCTTATCTTGCTTTATCTCTAGGCCCTTGATCAGTCAACATTTCTCCATTAATTTTGGAAACACCGAAATCTCTAACGGAATTACAACCTTCTTTAGTTCATGCCTCAAACCTCCTTCAAATTTTCTGTACTTCCACTCTTCATGTGGATTGTCCTCGAATTAGTTGGAAAACTTGGCTAACACTTCAAATTTGGCTCTATACTCCGCAACAGCCACAATTCGTTGCCTCAAAGAAAGAAATTTCATTTCCTTCTCATGCCTCGCACTCGCAGGGAAATATTTCTCCAAAAATTTCCTCCTGAACGACTCTCAATTCACAGCTTCTTGATCGTGCTCCATGACTCTCTGAGCATTCTCCCACCAATAGTCAGCATCGTCAACCAGAAGATAAGTTGCGTAAATTACCTTATCTACTTTGGTGTATCGCATTGCTCCGTATATTTTTTCCAGACGTTGAACCCATTGTTCAGCTGCCTCTGGGTTGAACTCTCCCTTGAATTGAGGTGAATTCCTCCTGAGGAATTCGTCCAATCCTCTTCCACCAGCAGCCCTTTCCTCTCGTTGTGTCATTACAGCAGCCATCTCTCAGATAGGGTTAACAACTGTCTCCATACCTCTAGCAGTCATAACTTTCCAATAATATCCGGATAATTAGTCCGAACAGAAAAATGCAAACAATCACTCAATACCATCCCTGTACGGAGATGTCAACACAGAATCTGTCAAAAAACACCCAGCACAAACAAACAGAGCTAACACACAAACCCCAAAAGACTCGGCCAGCTCTGATACCAAGAATGTAACACCCTTTTTCCGGAGGGCGTCACATTAGTGCGGAAAATAAATAATAAGTAATTAATCGGTCGAAAATAGTGGATTATACTTATATAATACCCTACGGGTTTTATGAAGTGACGGTTTAAAAATTATTTTTATATTCTAGACGGAAATTGCGAGAATTAAACAACATGCATTGATAATAACATTACCTATCTTGAACCATCCTGGTCCAATGTACATAGCCAAAGGTGTTAAACGAAAACATACCTCAAATAGTACTGAATTAAAAGCATAATAAAGTTAAGTACAAGTCACATAAGTTTTACGACATAGTGGGTTCACTGCCCCTAAAAAAGTGGAAATAAGACAAGCATGACAAAAAAGAGTCTGACACATCGCTAACATACTAGCCAAGAGAAACACACTACTTAGAGGGAAGATCCGAAGGATCCTTTTCAGGATCATCAGATTCAATGCCCTCCTCATAAATATCAATCACTCCACCCTCCCCAGCATCATAAGATGGCAGGGGCCAAACGAAGGGGCGAGGTCAAGGCCTCACCCGTTTCCGGAGAGTAGTCACTACGCGTGCTCCGCCCCTCAGACATGGAAATCTAGGAGGGTGTCCTATAACTAGGCACTCCTGAGGTGCCGCCGCTCCAGCTGCCCTGACCCTGATCAAACGCACTCCTAGAGTGGGAGAAGACCTAGAATTGTCGGGTGGCCTCCTTTGACGAAAGTTCCTCTCCTCAGTGCCTCCAATGATATTCTCCAGGTGGAGGTACAGGGTAATAGTAAAGATAACCCTCCAGTCTGTCTGAGTCCGCAGAGTCAAGGTCACACACCCGTAATACTACCTTAGTCCAGTGGTCCCATCCCTAGTCCAGCAGTTGGTGCCTCTCGGAAACTCAGCATGAATATGGAATAGGGGATTCGACATCGTCGTTTAGTATATCATATACAAGAGAAAATAGTCCAGGTGAACCAATGGGTAAGAACCTTATTTATCATCACACATAAGATGAATGGAAGTAGCGCGACTCCCACTCAAACAATTATACTTATATCAATGTTATAATACAATATCCAAACAAATTCCAGTAATGGAATCAAGTAAACAACATATCAGTCATACTATGCGAGAATGCAATGAAGTATACAGAATGAAACCCTAGGTGCAACCAAACAAGCAACCACAAGACTCTAACCCTACTCCGGAGCTATAGAGGGACAATCGGAAGGAGCGGTAATAATACATGTTCATCAGGTGCCAGCCTTGGGCAAAAACATATTGTTGCTAGCACTAATAGGCTTTCATAATGACACTCTAAAACCATGGATATACTAGTATCCAGTTGCAAATGTCGAAGTAGTGCACGGAATGCCATGACACAGAGGAACTACCGATTGGACACTTGAGACGACCCGTCGTCCCATTAAAGAACCAAAGATATTAACTAACCTTAACCGTATTATAAACGTTAGTGCGCTTTATTAACCCAAAGTGAAACGAAAAAGATAAAAGTGGAAACAACTACACTAAAGCACACATGCATCAGAGTAACGCAGATAAGAAACCTAAAAGAATATCTACTTGCATCAGTTGCCCCATCAGTAGGGCTACAGTAATATATAGATGTGAAGTTCCTTAAAATTGACCTAAGCAAAAGTACATCAAAAGACGAAGAGAAAACTCTCGGACTGACAGCGCTCACCACCCCCACTCAAAATACATGAAAATCCTCACAACGCATACCTAGCACAAACGCACTGGCGGAAATCCCGTCATCTGTAATTACTTACTTATATATATTTTGATGAATGACAAACACTGATAAAAGCCAAAAGGATATGTTGTTATAGTATGCAGGTACCAAGTGCATAAAGTCAAATTATTATGATGTACCAGAATCTCAGATATCAAGACCAAAGGATCAAATGGGTAAAGTATTAGGTCTTAGATATTATTGTAAGAGATTGATTTTATTTAGTAATAATGTGGCTCAAGGTATTAATGATGACAAGCAAAACCTTTTCTCAAATTAAGTATGATTATTTTTAAAATGTATTTCAAATCTACACTCCTTAATAATATCTTTGAAATAATGCTTGATATTAAATCCAAAATAAAATTTCTGGGTTAAAGTCCATATCCCTTTAAATTAAACAGTGATATAGCTATTGGATATGGAATTTATTTAAATCTCCAATCGATTTAATTTGTTTTACAAATCGATTACCAAAACCAATTCTCAAGATATTCTAATCGATTTTCAAAACAGATTGAACATGTTTCATCACTCTATTTTAGAAGTAAAATCGATTTCATCAATCTGGAGAATCGATTTTCACTGTCTAGTAAGACCTTGTCCTTTCAATTCAATCGATTTCCTTCCACTACAATCGATTTAGTAAATCGATTTACACCAGGCTCAAATCGATTTACTCGTGTGCTTCTCACGTCTTATCCTTTATGAAAATCAATTGGCATATGTAAAAATCGATTTTTATGTGCCTTTATTGAAAAGAATCAAAATCATTGCACACTCCGTGGTTGCCATTCTTGGAATCAAACGGTCAATTTTTATTAAGCCTTATAAAAGATCTTTTGCCTTATTTCAGAGAGAACAACCAAGTATCATCATACAAGCATATTTTTTCATAACACAATAGTTATTTGCAAACCATTTCTGAAATCACTTTGAGCCATCTATTGTTCTTATTATTATCAATCTCATAGGACTTCAATTTGTATCCATCTACACTAATGGAGTGTGTCATCTTATTCTTATTGATGAAACCTTGTGAAGGGGTGAGGTATCCCTAGGTTGAGGGTGAGGTATCCCTCAGTATATGTGAAAGGGTGAGGTATCCCTTGTTTATTTGATTGAGGCTCCTATACGAGGGTGGGGTATCCCAAGTAAGGAGAGATCTGGTTGTAACGGTTTTTCAAGCGCCTTGGAAGCTTGACTATAGTGGACAAAACTCGGAAACGTATTCTGGGGACTGGACGTTGGTCACCAACGGTGGTGAACTGAACCAGGATAAATCTTTGGTTTTCACGTTCTTCTTCCCTTACACTCTTTATTTATTCATATTATTATAATCGTTGGTGTTAGCTTCTACAATTGAATTTGAGAAAAGTAATTTTCGAAAATTAAAGAAGATTTTTTTAGGCTCAATTCACCCCTCCCCTCTTGAGTCGAAGCCACCTATTCCAACATCATCGACGATGGCGATATCCTAAACTACCCTGTCCCTCATCATACGTACACCTATAGACCCGCAGGAGCACATACTCTAATGAGGAACTCACATACTCCTCTATTACAGTAGCTCAAAGCCTCTCGAGGCTGGGGCTCGTAGCTCGTCCATCGGCATCAGGTTCGTAAGGTTGCCATCCAACTCCTCAGCGACTAGCTCCTCCACAGGGTCTTCCCACAAAATAGAAGAAACACACAGAGAAAAGATAGGGAGATAAGAAACATGCATCGTCAACCATGGGAGAGGGGCAATGGTATAATCTATACACAAGCAGCACACACCAACAGAAAACATGCAACGTTCCAACAGCCATCTCTCGAGTCACACGTCACGTCCATCTCAAAAGTCATCCTCTCATATCAAACCTCTACAAGGGATACTAATCCCTATATGCATGTTGGCCGATTTCATCATGTCCCCAGTTGGACATCCCCGTCGGGATGAATAACGTCCCCAATTAGACATCCCCGTCGGGATCAATAAAACACGTCCCCACTTGGACATCCTCGTAAGGATCAATAAATCACGTCCCCACTTGGACATCCCTATAAGGATCGATAACGTCCCTAATTGGACATCTCGCCTCGAGATCGGTGGTACACATCTCACCCCCTGTTAGGCATCCTCCATTAGGATCAAATATGCTATGATATGCAACAAACATCCATCACAGGTTGATACCGAAACCTCCCACCTAAGCACTCGACCACAGCCACGATGCATTGCATCCACATCACATCATCATCAACATAATGACATCTTGCGTCCACGAGCCACAGCACCATGGTCAGAACCACGACGGTATCAACCCGCACCACATCATCATCTCACCATACTCTCATCAACATCAACATCAACCAATCAACAACCATAACACCATCATAACAACAAGAATGCTAAAACACAAATCATCATACAAGCAGATAAATAAACAATCACGTAGGCAAAGTAGCATGCATAGCACATCGACCTCAACAACAACATCGTCTAGCCTACGTGTATTAACTTCGAAGTGATAGCCCCAAAGATACCTGCACCTAGGGTTTAGGTACTTTGCTATGGGCTCGACCTCTAGTAGGATTTAAGGTTCCCCTACACATGTATACATTCAATACTATGCTTGCCTTCCCGACGGTAAGAGTTCTTTCTCCCTACCTGAAAGATTGTGCGACCTCAGCCACGAACACGATCACGGTTGCAACACCACCACCATAACCACCACGAAATCAACCTCACTCAGCCGCCACCATGTGGTTCTCAACCACCCAACTCGCAGCTACAACCTTCTTTGGGAGCTCGCACGAGCACAATCACAAACTTTGCCCTAATCACATGAACAATTTGTAAACAACATCATTAACCCTAGGGCAATACCAAAACCAAAGAGATTCAAGGGAAAAGCTCGAAGAACACGAAGAATGTAAAGTCGACGTGCTATGGATTCGAGTTTACCTTCGAGAAATAAAGAAATCAACTAGTGAATCTTCAAGTACTCGAAGCCCTGATCGTAGTGGTGTAGTCGGAATCACGATCCGATGCTTCATACTATTCCAAACCCCACTTTCTCTCTCAAGAACTCCTCTCTCTCTCTACATTCTCTGGACACAGAAACGTCCAAGTTTTTCGTCCAAAATGAAATGAGGAAGAAAACTTAAGTGATGTTGTCAGGCTATCCACGTTTCAGCGTGGGCACGCTCTAACGTGGGAAAACTCCACGCTTGAGCATGGATGGCTAATTGCTACGTCTCTGCCACACGTCACGTGCGTGCTGACATGTGCACCCCCACGCGTCCACTCTCCACGTTTTGCCATGCAACTACCCACGCTCTGACGTCAATGGTCAACGTTTGAGCGCGAGATTTCTCCTCGTCTAAGCGTTGGACATTGATCAGAACTGTTCTTACATGTTTTTGCACGTTCTGGACTTGTCCCAAGGCCAAATTGTCCCAAATTTGAACCATAGCTTTCTCAATACATAAGGAACATAATTAAGCCCTTAAACATGATTAATTAATGTCCCACACCTTAAACAAGAAAACAGGGTATTACATTACTACCCCCCTTAAAAAGAATTTCGTCCCTGAAATTCGTCATACCTTTAAAACAAGCTCGGGTACTGCTGTCGCATGTCCTCTTCTCATTCCCATGTATCATCTCCCATCGTTGCATTGCATATGACCTTGACTAAGGGAATCTGCTTTCCGCAGAGTTCTTTCACCCTTTTGTCTTCGATCTGTACAGGTAGCGCCTCATATTCTATGTTCTCTCTTATTTGTATCAATTTAGGCTCTATCATGTGTGATGGATCGGTATAGTATTTTATGAGTTAGGATACGTGGAAAACATCGTGGATATTGGATAGGTTGGGAGGTAAGGCAATTAGGTAGGCAACTGGACCAATTCGACGAAGGATTTGACATGGTCCAATGGATCTTGGGGTGAGCTTTCTGGATTTAATTGTCCTGCCAATTCCAGTTCTTAGAGTGACTCTCATAAAGACATGGTCGCCTTCCTGGAACTCTAGAGGTCTCCTCCTCTTATCATTGTAGCTTATCTGCCGATCCCGTGCGACTTTCATCTTTTCCCGAATCTTTTATACTTGCTCTGTTGTTTACTGCACCGTCTCTGGGCCTATCAATTGATTCTCCCCGGCTTCATACCAACAGAGTGGGATACTGCACTTTCTTCCATACAATGCCTTGTATAGCGCCATGTCGATACTCGAGTGGAAACTATTGTTGTACGTGAATTCAATCTGTGGAATGAAATCGTCCTAACATCCTGTGTTTGCCAAAACACATGCTCTTAACAGATCCTCCAAAGATTGAATCGTTCTTTCAGACTGACCATTCGTCTGCGGATGATAAGATAAACTCATCCTTAGTTTAGTTCCCAAAGCACTGTTCAGACTTTGCCCAAACCTGGATGTACTCCATGCAACCTTATCACTTCCTTGATGTAAATCTGTGTTAACCATCCAGAGAATAACTCTGGCTGATCGGCAAGAAATGGGCATATTTCGTAAGCCTGTCAACGATCACCCAGATTGCATCGCACCTCTTTCGCGTCCTTGGTAGTCCGGATACGAAGTCCATTGCAATACTATCCCATTTCCATTCTGGGATATCCAGTGATTGCAATAATCATGCTACCTTTTGGTGTTCAATCTTTACCTTTTGACACACCAAACATGATTGGACATACTCTGCTACCTCCTTCTTCATTCCTAGCCACCAGAACATCCTCTTCAGATCTTGGTACATCTTCATAGCCCCTGGATGAAAGCTTAGCTTGATCTTATGTGCCTCTTCCAAGATCATCTTCCTAATTTCATTATCTTTTGGCACATAAATCCTTTCTCCAAACCTTAGGATTCCATCAGTACCTTTCTTAAACTTTGAAGTCCTTCCTCCTTCTACCATTTGGTCCCTTTCCTGTAGGTACTGATTTTCTCCTTGCTTCTTCCAGATTAAGTTCAGGAAATCACTGGTGATAGTGACCATCCCTAAACTCATCTTGGAAACCAGCCTCACACTCTTCGATCCACTCAAACGCTTTTCCTCTCTCATTAATTGCGTCAAAGGTAACATAATCTTCGAGAATCCCTCGATAAACCTCCTGTAGTATCTTGCTAGCCCGAGGAAACTTCTGATCTCACTTACCGTCTTGGGGCTTTCCCACTTATCCACAACTTCTACCTTTGTAGGATCTACCGCTACGCCATCCTTGTTGATCACATGGCCAAGGAATTTTACCTCCTCCAGCCAGAACTCACACTTAGACAATTTGGCATAAAGTTGTCTGTCCTTAAGAACTTGAAGTACAACTCTTGGATGCTCTTAATGTTCTTCCTTTCCTGAGGAGTAGATAAGGATGTCATCGATGAAAACAACAACAAAATTATCAAGGTATAGTCTGAAGATTCTGTTCATATAATCTAGAAACACTGCCGGAACATTATTCTCACCGAAAGGCATAACTAGATACTCGTAGTGCCCGTACCGACTCCTAAAAGCTATTTTCGGTATATCATCTTCCTTCATCCTTTTCTGATGATAAACGGATCTCAGATCTATCTTTGAGAACACCGTTGCTCCCCTCAACTGGTCCATAAGGTCATCGATCATTTGCAATAGATACTTGTTCTTGATTGTTGCCTTGTTAAGCTGTCGGTAGTCAACACACAACCTTGAACTACCGTCCTTCTTCTAGACGAACAACATAGGTGCTCCCCACGGCGAGACATTTGGCCTTATAAACTATTTCTTCAGCATGTCGTCCAGTTGCTTCTTCAGCTCTGCCAACTCTGTTAGGGACATTCGATAGGGTGCTATCGAAATCGGTCCGGATCCATGCACAAGATCAATAGCCAACTCTATCTCCCTCTTAGGTGGCAATCCTGGCACATCATCCGGGAAAACATCGGGAAACTCACGCACCACCGACAAAGCATCAAGACATGGAGTCTCCTTAGCTTCCAAAGAAAACAGCACCATGCACTCTCCTGATTGTACGCCTCTCGAAACACCATTATTGGCAGGCAATGATCTCGATTGTTCGGACAAGAGGAAGGTTTTATTTGAACAATCTAGTACAACATGGTTGGCTGAAAGCCAGTCCATGCCTAAGATAACATCAATCTGCTTCATAGGCAGACGGACTAGGTCTACAAGAAAAGATCGGTTCTCTATAACGACCAAGCATTGTAAATAGACCAATAGGGTTGTTAGGGAATCACCCGTAGGTGTAGAAACAATCAAATCATATGGTAAGGACGAAACAGGTAAACCCAAATGATCCATACATGCTATAGAAATAAAGGAATGTGGAGCCCCTGAATCAAACAAAACAGATAAGAGCCTCCCATCTACTAAGCACTTACCTTGTATTAGATCGAGACATTGAGAGGCTTCAAATCCTCTCACAGCAAACACACTTCCCGTTGTTTTGTGGCCTGCCTTGCTGGCTCGCCACTGGTTGTCTTGTTCCCTCATCCTGAGTTCTTCTGCCTTGTTGTTGAACTTGACCCCTACTAGTATCCTCTTGTTGACATTCATTGGCATAGGGCCCCACTTACCACAACGAAAACAGTTGACTCCAGGTGCTCGAAGGCAGTCCTTCACTAGATGTGGTCCGCCGCATCGAAAGCATATGGAAAATCCTGGTTGTCTATGACTGGTATTCCTCCTTCCATAACTCGCTGGTTATTGATTCGAGCGGCTATAAGGCTTCGCCTTCTGTTGAAACTTTCCTCCACGACCTTCTGGCCAAAGCTTCTGACTGGTCCACCACTCCTCACTTGCTCATATGTAACTCCTTCTTGATCATGCCCTTCTAGTATAGTACATTTCTTTATCAGCTCTGGAAATGATCGGATGCCTAAAGGCAACATTGCTCTCTTTAGTCCGGGTCTCAACCCGTCTTCGAAACTTCTGCACACCCAATCTTCATCCGGGTGCACCTGGTAGAACTGAGAGAATTTCAGCAGTGCCTCAAACCTCATAGCCGGCCTCTGTTCCTTCTTCAGGCTCAGGAATTCTTTCTCTTTCTCTTGACGGACACTCCTCAGGAATTACTTTTCCAGGAAGCTCTCTCTGAACACATCCTAAGTCAGCATCCTCCATTCAGTCTCTATCAGTCTCTGCTTGTTCCTCCACCTTGCCTCCGCTGCTCTGACCAACGTGAAGGCAACGTATCTGACCTTCCTATCCTCTCTATAGTGGGTGGCGGCAAAGACCTTCTCAATCTCTTGTAACCAAAGTTCAGCAGCCTCTGGATTGTATTCTCCATGGAATTGAGGAGGATTTCCTTTCATAAAAGCACTTAGTCCGGTGTCCACCATCTCATCTCTTCTAACCGGATGCAGTTGTTGTTGTCTAGTGTCCCTCTCTTCCTGTCGCTGCATAAATTGAGCATTCTGCTGCATTTGTTGCAGCATTGCTGTGAACAAGTCCCACATGGCCTTCATCGCTTCATTCTGATCTCCGCCACTTTCGGTTCCCGAGGTATCACCATTATGGTTGAAGTCCCCGGTTCTAGCTGGTGTTCCTCTTCCTCTACCACGTCCTGTAGCCATCTAGCTTCCTGTAAAAAGGAGCTATCAGTTCCAATTCATAAGATATATAATAGCACTTAACAGCTAAACATGTCATATACTTTATGAATGAAAATAGTTATCACACTTCGATTACTCGCGCGTGGGACACTCTACCCAAAACCAAACATAGTTGATACAACGTGGGTATCAACCGTTGAATCCAGTACACTTCCTAGACTTGCAGTAATGGTTTCAGACTCCACAGTTTCCGGCTCCAACTCAGACTGTGTGACCTCAACGATCGTCAAGGCACGTTTTAGAACCAAATTGCTCTGATACCACCAAATGAGACGACCCGCCGTCCTATTAAAGAACCTAAGATATTAACTGACCTTAACTGTATTATAAACGTTAGCGCGCTTTATTAACCCGAAGCTAAGAGAAAAAGATAAAAGCGGAAACAACTACACTAAAGCAGGCATGCATCAGAGTAACACAGATAAGAAACCTAAAAGAATATATATCAGTAGCCCCATCAGTAGGGCTACAGTAATTTATACATGCGAAGTACATCAAAATTCACCCAAGCAAAAGTACATCAAAAGGAAAAAAGAAAACTCTCGGATTGACAACGCTCCCCACCCCCGCTCAAAATACGTCAAAATCCTCACAGCGCACTGCTAGCACATACGGATTGGCGGAAATCCCGTCACCGATGACGACGATATCCTGAACTACCCTATCCCTCATCAAAAGTGCACCTATAGACCCGCAGGAGCACATACTCTAAAGAGGAACTCACATCGTCCTCTGCTATAGTAGCTCAAAGCCTCTCGAGGCTGGGGCTTATCGCTCGTCCACCGGCATCAGGTTTGTAAGGGGTGCCATCCAACTTCTCAGCGACTGGCTCCTCCACAAGGTCTTCCCACAAAATAGAAGAAAACACAGAGAAAAGACAGGGAGATAAGAAACATGCATCATCAACCAGGGGAGAGGGGCAATGGTATAGTCTATACGCATGTAGCACACAGCAACAGAAAACATGCAACATTCCAACAACCCTCTCTCGAGTCACACGTCACATCCATCTCAAAAGTCATTCTCTCAGATCAAACCTCTATGAGGGATACTAATCCCTATATGCATGTCGACCGATTTCATCACGTCCCCAGTTGGACAATCCCGTCAGGATCAATAACGTCCCCAATTGAACATCCCCGTTGGGATTAATAAAACACGTCCCCACTTGGATATCCTCGTAAGGATCAATAAGTCATGTCCCCACTTGGACATCCCCATAAGGATTGATAACATCCCCAATTGGACATATGCCTTGGGATCGGCGGAACACATCTCGCCCCGTTTTGGGCATCCCCATTGGGATCAAATATGCTATGATATGCAACAAATATCTATCACAGGTTTATACTAGAACCTCACGCCTAAGCACTCGGCCACAACCACGATGCATTGCATCCACATCACATCATCATCAATATCACATCACGACGTCTTGCGTCCACAAGCCACAGCTCCACAGTCAGAACCACAACGTTATCAACCTACACGACATCACCATCCCACCATACTCTCATCAACATCAACATCAACATCAACCAATCAACAACAATAACACCACCATCGCAACAAGCATGCTAATACACAAATCATCATATAGGCAGATAAATAAACAATCACGTAAACAAAGTAGCATGCATATCAGATCGACCTCAACAATAAAGTCGTCTAGCCTAGGGTATTAACTTAGCGGTGATAACCCCAAAGATACCTACATCTATGGTTTAGGTACTTTGCCACGAGCTCAACCTCTAGTAGGGTTTAAGGTTCCTTTACACATGTATACACTCTATACTATGCTTGCCTTCCCGATGATAACAGTTCTTTCTCATCACTTGAAAGATCGTGCGATCTCGGCCACGAAGACGATCACGATCGCAACAACACCACCACAACCACCACGAAATCAACCTCATTCAGCCACTACCACGTGGTTCTCAGCCACCCAACTCGCAGCTTGAACCTTCTTTGGGAGCTCGCACGAGCACAATCACGAACTTTGCCCAAATCACGGGAACAACGTGTAAACAACATCGTTAACCCTAGGGCAATACCAAAACCAAAGAGATTCAAGGGAAAAGCTCAAAGAACACGAAGAACTTAAAGTCGACGACGTGTTATGGATTCAAGCTTACCTTCAAGAAATCAAGAAATCAATTGGTGAATCTTGAAGTACTCGAAGCCCTGATCACAGTGATCTAGTCGTAATCACATTCCGATGCTTCGAACTCCTCCAAACCCCACTTTCTCTCTCAAGAACTCCTCCCCCTCTCTCTTTCTCTACATTCTATACACTAGGAAACTTCGAAGTTTTTCATCCAAAATGAAATGAGAAAGAAAACTTAAGTGATGTTGTCAAGCTGTCCAAGCTTGAGCATGGGAAAACTCCACGCTTCAGCGTGGGCACGTTCTGACGTGGGAAAAATCCACGCTTGAGCCTGGAGTATTGATTACCACGTCTCTGCCACGTGTTGTGGGCGTGTTGACACGTGCACCCCCACACGTCCACTCTCCACATTTGACGTGCAACTACCCACGCTCTGTCGTCAATGGTCAATGTTTGAGCATGGGATTTCTCCACGTCTAAGCGTTGGATAGGGGTGTGCAATTTTTTTGGTTAACCACCCCAAAATCATGAACTGAACTGCACCATTATAAAAAAGCCCACACCATTTATGTAGTTTATAGACCAACCCACATTTTAAAACATGGGTCAGTAGCCCAACCCACTTGCCCAAACCAGTTGGTAAACTCTATTCACCCACCACCCTTTTATTCATTTGCATCATCTTCACCGTACAAGCAGCGAGCGATAGCGAATAAGCGATTGCTCATCCCTCAGCAAAAAAATTACACATCCCTAATCAGCGATTTTTCTTCTTCTTCTTGTTACGATTATCCCATTTTCTCTCTAGATTCTTGCCCTAATTGCAGCTACTAATCTCTGCTTTTTTCAATTGGATCGAAGTTGGAAAAAAAATTACTCAAACTTGTGAATTCATCTTTAGTCTTCACCGTACATGCAGCGATTGCTCATCCCTAATCACCGAACCAGAGATTGATGTGAGTAGCTGCTTCCATTTCCTTTTGAACTTTCTGATTGTTGATGAGGTTTCCATTTGGGGATTTAGAATGTCCTGTATGTGTAATTTTTTTATAAGGAAAATTACTTTCCTATTTTATGATGTTACCCAGTTTAATATAATGATTAAAATTAGGCTCGAAGTTAAATTAACACTCAATAGTGTAATAAAATCTTTCCTTTTTTTTTTTTTTTGAGTTTTTGTGTCTTAGAAATGAAATTCTGCTCTATTGCAGTGCATTAGTTTACTGGAGTGCATTAGTTTACCACTGATTTCATCTCCTAAAATTTTAAAAAATAATGCAGTGCATTAGTTTACTGGAGTTCATTAGTTTACTGCAGATTTCATCTCAGCAACTGTTAACTTGTGGTAATTTAGTTACTTTTGTAATGCAAAACAACAGCAACATCAATATGGATGGTCATGATGACATAATGACCGCTGAGACAGCAGAGCATTGTGTTTCTACTCCCCCACCTTCTGTCTCAAACACCGCCAATGTGGTGCCGACTGCACGTAGAAACCGGTCTGATGCTTGGAATCACTTCACAGCAGAGCCTGGCACAACAAAGTCAGCCAATTGCAATTATTGTGGTTCAATGATCATGTACAATAATGGAACAAGTGCAATGCATTCTCACTTGGCAAGATGCAAGCACAATCCAGAAAAAGAGGTGAATAAGAGACATGCATCGGCTTCACCCTCAATGGCAAATGTGGAAGGACTTGTTAGTTCATCCCCATCATTCCCTAAATTTGACCAAGAGGCAAGCCGAGTAGACTTAATGAACATGTTCATTACTATGGAGATCCCATTCAGACAAGTGGAACACTCGTATTTGCATAAGTTTGTTTATGGTTTACAACCAAGATTCAAGGTCCCATCACGCACTACACTAGCGCGTGACATTTTGAGGCATTGGGACGTAGAGAAGATAAGGTTGAAGAAGTTTTTATCACAACACTGTCGAAGGGTTTGTCTCACAACTGACACTTGGATTTCTTCCCAAGACTTTAACTATATGTGTCTGACAGCTCACTTTATAGACAACAATTGGAAGTTGCAGAAGAGGATTTTGAATTTTTGTCAAGTCACGAGCTCCTCAGGAGAAAATATGGCCAAGACTGTTGAGCAGTGCCTAAAGGGTTAGGGGCTAACTCGTGTGCTTACTTTAACAGTGGACAATGCCTCATCAAATGATGTCGGGGTTCAACATCTACAAAGGTGGCTTCTATCTCGGAATGGTCTAGTTATGAATGGAGACTACGTTCATATGCGTTGTTGTGCACATATTTTAAATCTAATTGTGAAGGAAGGTCTGAAAGACATTGGTGCCTCTGTTTTGAGAATTCGTGCTGCTGTTAAGTATGTAAGATGTTTTCCTTCTAGGTTTGATAGATTCAAGAAATGCATTGATCATGAAAACATTGGATATAAAGGTTTTGTTGGCCTAGATTGTGAGACTCGATGGAACTCAACATACACAATGTTAGATGCTGCATTAAAACATAGCAAGACATTTGAGGAGCTTTACTTCTGAGATCAGAAATATGTAAATGAGTTAAGAAAGGAAAAAGGTGTTCTTACACATGACGATTAGGAGCATGTTCGCTTTATTCTTCCATTCTTGAAGATGTTTCATGAAGCTACATTGCGCATTTCTGGTTCTTCATATTTGACCAGCAACATTTATATGTTTAAGGTTCTTGGTATTGTAAAGAAAATCGCACAAATGTGTAGTTCTGAAGATGAAAAGGCAAGTTCAATGGCCAAAAAGATGAAAAAAAATATGATAAGTATTGGGGAAAACCTGATAGTCTTCACATGTTGTTGTTGATTGCTTAGGTATTAGACCCTAGGGGCAAATTGAAGTTTGTGCATTGGATGGCAAGTCAGGTTTATGATACTGGTGATGGCGCTTCTTTGAAAGTCAAATTAGAGTCTTGTTTGAAGTCTATTTATGAGGAGTATTATGGTGGGGTGATGTCTCCTCTAGGTAATTCTACCAATCCAGGGTGCTTTTGAAGAAGTTGATGATGATCCTTATGACTGTTCTGAGTTCTACCTATCATCCGGGTGCAGCACATCAGAATCTGAATTAAGTAAGTACTTTCAAGAAGACTTAGAAGAGCGTCATTCAGATTTTGATCTTCTAGAATGCTGGAAGGTAAACTCAAGCCGATTTCCAATTCTTGCAAGCATTGTGAGAGAGGTGTTGACTATACCTATATCCACGGTGGCCTCTGAATCTGCTCTCAGTACCGGGGGAAGAGTGCTTGATTCGTATCGCAGCTCTTTAACACCGACGACAGTGGAAGCACTTATTTGCACCCAAGACTGGCTCGAAGGAGCATCTTCATCCTTTCTTACAAGTGAGGATCTTGAGATTCTTGAACAATTTGACCAAGGTAAGACAACAAAGATGTATTTTGTGGTGTGTTATATTACTTACTTATTATATTATTATATTATTACACATTATATTATTACTTGATACATAATGAGATGTCTTTCTTTGTTTTGCAGAACTACTACCTACACAAGATGTCGCTAGTTGTTCGGCCTCTGTTGCACTTGATGATGATTGAAGGTGAAATAACCTGTTAGGGCTCTGACTCCTTTTTATTTGGTCATAATATTTCTATTATTTACTTAGAATTAATTGAAGTTTAAGATCAGTTTGTGCATGCAGAATTTTGTTATTAAAGCCACCTTATGGCAGTAAAATGGGCATGCACAAGCAAGAGAAATACATAAAGATGCTACTACTTCTATATGATGTTTGGATTTTAGTGTGTATCATCTCTTAAAATCCTTATACAATAACTACTAAATGGCAATATATTTGGGTGAAAGGCATTTTCTCTCAACTTACATTTTACATGTCTTCTCAAATTCCTAACCTTAGTAAAGCTATATTTCCTTTTGGGATTGTAGTATATGTATTGAACTGTTTATTGATTACAGTAATTGGAAGCTAGTGGAAATTGTGAAGTGCTACAATAGATTTATGTTTCATTATTTATGAATCTCATCAGCAAAAAACTTATGTTCTATGATTCCCAAGGTGGGGATCTTTTAACTTGTTTCATTATTGGATCATACAAACTGGAATTCTAAATTGTATGTAATTATGCTTGTAGCATTCTGAATTCTAAAAAACTGAAGAAGTTTTTTCTGCTTGTGGACAGTAGGAAAAGGCAAAACAAATAAGTGGAGGCAAGCAAGCAACAAATACTATAGGCAAAACAGGAGGGAATTCTGATTGATCTAATGCATTTCATAGCCATGACATTTGAAGAGGAATTTTGGATTAAACTTCCCTTCTTGTAGTGTTCAACTCTATGGGTTCTCATTTATATGGCACAATGGTTGTTGCTTTAAAAATGGTTGATGAGCTTGTGCAAGTATACACAATCGTTTAACAAGTAATAAAGTGTAAGAGAGATCGTTCCCATGAGGATTATATGGTGATTCAAGTAACAAGTTTGAATTAATGGTTCTATTAATCAAGATTAACAAAGAGTAACAAATAATTTGTGTGTGTGTATCCAGGACAGTTTTGATAATAATAAATACTAGAGCAATAAAAACGGATTTGTTAACAGAATGGGTAAAACAGCTACGGGGAAGTATCCCTTGCAACTTCAGTCTAGTTCAGTTATGCGTTTGCAATGCTATGGCAATTTGGCTCCACGAAATGAAAGTTTGTTTTCCAACAGTTCTGAGATGAACTTCACTAAACGTCTCCTATTCCTAGGTCCATATTAGTTACATTCACGCCTCACTTAAGCTCGTTCCAGCTAGCCTAAGAGTTAGAATGTTCATTCCTAAATCACTCTTCATCATAATTTTCCAATTAATGATTTTACTCTTATCTATAAAACAGTTCAGCTACACTTAGCTTTTCCAAGCAGCCGTGAGCTCAAGTTCTAACTAAGGTGATCAAGCTCAATTAAAACACAACCAAATCAGATTTATAGAAAATGCAATAGCAAAGCATAACATAACATTCACTAGAAATCCATTACAAGTTCAACATCCCATAGCTACAAGAGGTTTAGCTCATATTGAGCTTACAAAGACAAGGAGAAAAATAAGAAATGGAAGAAGAAGCCATTACAAGAGAAGAGAGAAAGAAAGGGGCGCAGCTCTGTCCTTGCTCCAGTAGGGAAGATTCTGATGCGTCTCCCCCCTTGTTGTCCCCCTTTTAGGGTTCTTTTCCAGCCTGTCTTAAGGCCCTTTCCTCTCTCATCCTTTTTGGGCTATAAACTGATTAGGACAAGTGTCCTTGGCCCAGTTCCCTGACTTTAATGCACCAAACACCATCCCCACGTGTAGGACACTGTCCTCATCAGCTAAGGACAACTCAATGTGTAAGAGAATGTTTTGAGCTTTTGTCCTTGTGCACCGTCAGCTTCAGTTACAATTGCTACAGCATATCCCAGAGCAACGTTTCCAGTTTAGTGCATAGATCTCCATAAATTGCCGTGCATAACAAACTCACACTCAAATACTGAAAACAGCTCCAAAAGACACCAGAACACTAAAACTTACAAAAGACTCTTATAAAACACACTTCACACCAAATCACACTAAAATCTTAAAAACATAAACTCAAAATACTCAAAGACTACAGGAATACAAGTGAAAAAGGTATAAATAACTCTTCATAAAAAGAGTTATCACACCCCCAAGCTTGAATCATTGCTTGTCCTCAAGTAATGGAAATAAAAGAAACTAGACAGAAAAGACACAAATTTTTCTAAACCTCCACACATGTGCTCAAATTAGTTCAAACACAACTTTCTTCTTTTCAAACCAATTTCTTCACAAGGCATACTTGACAATGCATCAACATTCATGAAGTACAATAAAGCAAGCATTCATGGCTGTCCTCATCATCAACTCTCAACTACATGCTACAGCACTGTACTCTCAGAACAGTGTGTTCTTCCTTTCTTCTCAAGCTAAGATAGGTACTCTCAATCATCATTCAAATGCACACTCAAACACGACCTTGACAAGCTTCTAAACAAACCACTCACTATCAAAACTGCACACTGCTAGAGGACTTTATTTGGATGCAATGAGGCTTGGGTTCACGTAGGAACAGTTCTGGGAAGGTGGCTATACTAGATGGAGCTTAGGTATGCTTCCTCTGTCTCTTTTTTTTTTCATTTTGTTTGACTCCTTTTTTCTCTTAGAGCAGTTGCTGTAACATTTTAACATTTTTCCTTGCAACTACTCTGCTGTTGTTTTTTTTTTTTTTTAAACATCAATTTTACCAGCAACAGTTCAATTTTTGTCACATATCAGCTTCATAGCACCCCGAAACGTAAAACTGTGCTAGCCCTCGAGCACCCCCAAACTTATGTTACAGCATGTAAACACAGGAAGCACACCAGCCACACCAACTAGTTAGGACATTGGTTTTTCAGGATATGGCTTGTAATGTGGGTTCATTAGAAACAAAGGGCTTGCAGGCTCAAAGGGGTTCACACAAAGGTAGGATTCAAGGGTAGGCTATGTAGGCAATACTAGGCTCAAGAAAACAAAATGTGCCTCTAGCAAATGTGTGTGCGGCAGAGATGTGTACACGTATGAAAGCAGCAAGGCAAAATCAGAGAATTATGCATAAGAATGGTATTCACAGAGAAAGAAGGATAAAGCTGTTTTGGCCCAAAAGCTCACAAGGTAGATCAGAATTGCTAAAGCATGTACCGTAAGTGTCAAACAATTACAGCCAAGCATACAAGCTAGAACGACAACAATGAAGCCAAAATTGCCATAGAGATGCACTAGTGAAATATTAAAACAGACAAGCTGCATTAAGCAAAACCCCAAGATGGGGATGGTGGAGCGCAGGGTGGAGTAAAACATACAGGATGTTAAGCTGACAAAAATGGCAACTTCATGCTACAAGTTGAACAAAATAAAACAGCAACAACAACTTAAACCACAAACCAGAAGAAATAACCAAAAAAAAGGGGAAACAAGGAAACTCCTGATAGGGTTGCTGCAACAGGTGGCAGCAACCGGCTGTGATGTGCTCAAGTGCTCAACTTCCTAATGCGGGAGCTCTTCCTGCTCCCTGTTGCAGTCGTGGTCTTCTTGCTTGTGGGGGTTGAAGTCCCCACTTCTTTCACAAAAACCAAGTCGTCTTGGTTTTCTTCATCAGTGGCTGAGGCTACTGTATCCTCTGCACTTCCCCCTGCCCCCTCACTATCTGCCGTAGAGGGCTGGGGACCCTTGTCCTTGACAGCACTGTGTTTAGGCAGCCTATTCTTTCTTGCGGCAAGAGGTACATTGTCCTCCTCATCCTCATCAGAGGCAGGGTAATCAGCGACTATTTTGGTGATCACATCTCGAAGAGGGGTGGCTGGATGCGGGTGGTTGGGAGTGTGTGGCTAGGGAGAGGCGCGGATACCAAGGGAGTATAAGTGGTCTGAGGGTTCCCCTCTAACCTTTTTGGATTTTTTGTACCTGGTTTTAGCTTGACATGACTTCTTCCCCCAAAACCCAACACAATCCCGAATCAGCTACATGGGCCCCCAACCTTTTTCAACCCAATATACAATCACGGCACCACCGAGACAATTTTAACACCATCAGCCACATCCCCAATTTCTTTGTGTTCTGCTGACTTAGTTAGTGCTAAAGCAAACGGAAAAAAACAAAACAAAAACAAAATAACATCTAAAATTAAAGAAAATAAAAAAAATTGCTAGGCTGCCTCCCAGTAGCACTTGGTTTATAAGTCCTCAGCCTGACTCAGTGCATGTTGAACATTCAAGGATCAGCCATTACTGTGGTGGCCTGTGCCTTAGCAAATGGCTCACCCCAGTAATGTTTGACCCTTTGCCCGTTTACCTTGAAGGTCCTACCAGAGGCTGCATCAAGCAGTTCCATGGCCCCATGAGGGTGGGCATGAACTATTGTGAAGGGTCCAGACCATCTAGAATTGAGTTTTCCTGGAAACAGCTTCAGTCTGGAATTAAAGAGCAATACTTGCTCTCCTGGTGCAAAGTCTCTCTTCTGGATCTTGCGATCATGCCAAGCTTTTGTCTTGGCCTTGTAGAGTTCTGCCCCCTCATATGAAAACATCCTATGTTCTTCAAGCTCATTGAGCTGCAGCATTCGAGCTGCCCCAGCCTGGGCTAGCTCAAGATTTAGTTTTTTTTACTGCCCAGAAGGCTTTATGCTGCAGCTCAATGGGCAAATGGCATGCCTTTCCATAGACCAACCTATAGGGTGACATTCCTAAGGGGGTCTTATAGGCAGTCCTATATGCCCAAAGAGCATCTTCCAAGTGCAGGGACCAATCTTTTCTAGTTGGATTCACCACTTTTTCCAAAATTCTTTTTATTTCCCTATTGGACATCTCTGCCTGCCCATTTGTCTGCGGATGGTATGCTGTAGCCACTTTATGTCTCACCCCATATTTTCTGAGGACTCCATCAAAGAGCTTGTTGCAGAAGTGTGTACCTTCATCACTGATAAATGCCCTTGGTGTGCCAAATCTTGTAAAAATATGCTTTTGAACAAACTTCACAACAGATCTAGCATCATTTGTAGGGAGAGCTACAGCTTCCACCCATTTTGACACGTAGTCTACAACCACCAGAATATATAAATTTCCAAAGGAAGGGGGGAGGGACCCATGAAGTCTATGCCCCACACATCAAACAACTCTACTTCCAAGATGGAATTGAGGGGTATCTCGTGTCTATCTGAAATATTTCCCACCCTTTGGCATCTGTCGCAGCCCTTGGCAAAACAGTAGGCATCTTTAAATAATGTAGGCCAAAAGTACCCAGCCTGGAGGACTTTGGCAGCCGTCCTCATTCCTCCAAAATGTCCCCCACATGGGGATGAATGACAATGTAAGAGAATAGCCGGGACTTCTGTTTCTGCTACACACCTTCTAAGCAAATTGTCAGCACAGTGCTTATACAAGTATGGCTCGTCCCAGCAGAACTGCTTTGCCTGATGGAAGAACCTTTTTCTTTTTTGTGGACTGAAATCTGTAGGGACAATTCCACTGGCCAGGTAGTTCACCAGGTCAGCATACCATGGTGTTTCAGCATCTTCCATGGACAGCAACTGCTCATCAGGGAACAGTTCTTTGATCTCAGAATTCTTTGTGGCTTCATTCCCCTCAGACAGTCTTGACAAATGATCTGCCACCTGATTCTCAACTCCCTTCTTATCCCTAATTTCCAAGTCGAACTCTTGCAACAAGAGCACCCACCTAATCAGTCTTGGCTTTGCATCTTTCTTGGCAATTAAGTATTTGATAGCAGCATGATCAGTATAGACAATCACCTTTGTTCCAACAAGGTAGGGTCTGAACTTGTCAAAGGCAAACACAACAGCCAACAACTCTTTCTCTGTAGTGGTATAGTTCAGTTGAGTTTCGACCAATGTTTTGCTGGCATAATATATAGAGTGAAACACCTTATCCTTCCTTTGGCCCAGAACTGCTCCCACTGCGAAGTCACTAGCATCACACATCAACTCAAATGGCATAGACCAATCGGGAGCAGTAATTAGGGCCCTCTTCAGAATTTCAAATGCTTCCAAACAGGTTGGAGCAAAATCAAAGATTCTATCATGCTCTAGCAACTGGCATAAAGGCTTGGAGATTTTGGAGAAATCCTTAATGAATCTTCTGTAGAAACCAGCATGTCCTAAGAAACTTCTCACTCCTTTAACTGAGGTAGGTGGTGGCATCTTTTCAATGACCTCTATTTTGACTTTGTCTACCTCCATACCCTTCTTAGACACCTTGTGACCCAACACAATTCCTTCCTGAACCATAAAGTGACATTTTTCCCAGTTTAACACAAAATTAGTTTCCTCACAACGATCCAAGACCTGTTCCAGATTTTCAAGGCATTCCTGGAATGACTCTCCAAACACTGAGAAGTCATCCATAAAAATTTCCATAGATTTTTCAATAACATCCGAGAATATGGCCATCATGCATCGTTGGAATGTTGCTGGGGCATTACAGAGGCCAAAAGGCATCCTTCGAAAGGCAAAAGTGCCCTAGGGACAAGTAAAGGTAGTCTTTTCTTGATCTTCGGATGCTACAGCAATTTGATTGTAACCCGAGTATCCATCCAAAAAGCAGTAGAACTCTTTCCCAGAAAGTCTATCCAACATTTGATCAATAAAGGGCAAGGGAAAGTGATCTTTTCTGGTAGATTTATTCAATTTTCTATAATCCATACAAATCCTCCATCCTGTGACTGTTCTGGTGGGGATTAGTTCATTTTTCTTGTTAGCCACAACTGTTATTCCCCCTTTCTTTGGTACACACTGGATTGGACTTACCCAAACACTGTCAGAGATGGGATATATAATCCCAGCATCCAGCCATTTGATGACCTCCTTCTTTACCACATCCTTCATGATAGGATTCAGTCTCCTCTGGCTTTCTACATTATTCTTGGCTTCAGGCTCTAGCAATATTCGATGCATACATACAGTAGGACTAATGCCTTTGATATCTGCCATTTGCCAACTGATTGCTTTCTTGTGTCATCTCAAGGTTTCTATCAAACTGTTCTCTTGATTAGTAGTTAGGAAAGATGAAATAATCACAGGCAAGGTTTCCATAGCTCCCAAATAAACATATTTCAAATGAGCTGGGAGCTATTTTAGCTCCAAAACAGGTGGCTTCACAACTGAAGGTATGTTGTCCATGAAAGTCTCATCAGTGACTTCCAATGATTCAAATTTTCTAGCCCACATAGGTTGCCTTGCAGTGCAATCCTTTATTTCAGAAAGTTCTTCCAACAAGGGATCATCAGTACCTGATTCATACTCATCATCACTCAATTCTGTTCTTCCTATCAGGAACTGTCGTTGCAACAGATCATCGAATGACTGCATAAACGAACATTCTTCCACTCCTTCTTCAGGATACCTTAAGGCATTGAACACATTGAAAGTCACATGTTGATCATTAACCCTCATGGTTAACTCTCCCTTTTGTACATCAATGAGAGTTCTTCCTGTAGCAAGGAAGGGCCTACCCAGATTAATAGGAACTTCCCTATCTGCTTCACAGTCTAAAATAATAAAGTCCATTGGGAACACAAACTTATCTACTTTTATCATTACATCATCTATCTTTCCTTCTGGATAGGCAATAGACCTGTCTGCTAGTTGAAGTGTCACAGTGGTAGGCCTGGCATCCCCAATGCCCAATTGTTTAAAAATTGACATAGGCATTAAGTTGATGCTAGCACCTAAATCACACAGTGCTCTGCCACAGTAGGTATCTCCAATAGAACAGGGAATGGTGAAACTTCCCGGGTCTTTCAACTTGGGAGGTACTTTGGTTTGGAGCGTCAGGCTACATTCCTTTGTCATGGCAACTGTTTCAAACTCCCCCAGCCTTCTCCTCTTTGTTAACACATCTTTCATGAACTTGGTATAGTTAGGCATCTGCTGCAAAGCTTCAACCAAAGGTATATTGATGTGCAACTGCTTTAGAATCTCCATGAACTTGCTAAACTGCTTGTCTTGTTGTAGTTTCCTCAACCTTTGAGGAAAAGGGGGAGGTGGTCTTTCTGGACTAAATTTAGGCAAGGGTTCAGCTTCTGGAACAGCCTCAGGCTTCTTAGCAGTTCTCTCAGTTGTTTTCTCAACATTTTCACCAGTTGCTGGAATAGTATCAATTTCGTCAATTTGCACTTTGCTCTTTTTCTCTACCATGGCTGGTAACTCAGTTCCACTTCTCAATTGTATTGCTTTGAAGTGCTCCTTACCATGAGGGCTTGAGGATGAAGGAGTTTCAGTAGAAGATGGCAGAGATCCACTGGGTCTGCTGTTCAGTGCATTGGCCAGCTGGCCTACCTGATTCTCAAGGTTCCTTATGGATACTCCTTGATTCTGGAACTGTGCCTTAGTTTTTGACATGAATGCTTTTAAGACAGCTTCCAGGGACATTTCTTGAGTTGCCGGTTGTGCTTGCTGTTGTGGCCTTGGTTGCTGACTTGTGAATCCAGATGGAGCAGTTGTGGACCGGGCAGGAAAGTTTGAGTTCCATGGCGGAGCATTAGCATTGTTATTCCACGAAAAATTTTGAGGTTGCCTGTTCCCTGGATTGTAGGTATTGAAATAGGGTTTATCTCCCTTGTTGTCCCTGTAGTTAACATAATTAGCAGATGCAGGATTGCTGAAACAGTCTTCAAACAAATGTTCTCCTCCACAATACACACAAGAAACAGTTTCAGCTTAGTGCACATGTTGTTCATTTACCACTGCTTCAGTTATAGCTGCTTGAGATGTCTGGTTATTCTTGTTTGTAATCGCTAGGTTTTTAACCATGTTAGTTAAGGAAGCCAATTGAGCAGTAAGTGCTGTAACGCTACTCACTTCATGCATTCCTGCAGCAGTTGTGCTTTTTCCAGAGGTTAGCCTAGCAGTAGGCCACTGATAACTGTTAGCAGCAATACTTTCAATCAATTCATATGCTTCATTATAGGACTTGTTAATAAGAGTGCCTCCTGCAGAGGCATCAAGCATCATTCTTGCAGATGGCAACACTCCATTGTAAAAGTGCTCCATCTGAATGCATATTGGAATGTTGTGATGGGGGCATCTCTTTAAAAGCTCCTTAAATCTCTCCCATGCTTCATATAAAGGCTCATCATCAAGTTGTTTGAAGGAGGTTATATCGTTTCTCAGCTTCGCATTCTTCATGGGAGGAAAGAATTTGGTCAAAAACTTCTCAGCCATCCTATTCCTTGTATTAACAGAGTTGGGTTCCATAGAATTTAGCCAATTCTTAGCCTTGCCAGCCAAAGAAAATGGGAACAGTCTTAATCTGAAGGAATCGTGAGTGACTCCTGGATTTCTGAAATTATTAGCCACAGTTAGGAACTGCTTCAGGTGCAAATGAGGGTCCTCGGTTGCAGCACCACTGTACTGCCCAATTGCTTGCAGCATCTGGAACATAACAGGCTTGAACTCAAAATGCCCAGCTGTTATTTCGGGCACCACTATGCCTATGTTCATTGTTGCCGGATCAAACAGGGCATAACCTCTGATAGAACTGGTTCTATCATTGGCTAAAGCCTTGCTATTAGGTTCATCACCCATTTCAGAGTTGTTAGAACTAGTGGCAGCGGAGGAGTAGTCAGGGGTATCAGGAACCAATCTCCCCAACTCGACTAAGCCCTGGTTCTGCCTGTTCAACCTTTTGAATGTTCTTTCAATTTCTGCCTAGTTGGAACTCAGAAGCGCTATGCCTACGCATACAGAGTAAAGTATCTGTTGCTATAGCAAAACACTCCACAGATCAGTAGTCTCAACTAATAAAACTATCAATTTAAAACTTGTTAATTAAACACCATTAAAAATCCCCGGCAACGGCGCCAAAAACTTGTTGCTTTAAAAATGGTTGATGAGCTTGTGCAAGTATACACAATCGTTTAACAAGTAATAAAGTGTAAGAGAGATCGTTCCCACGAGGATTATATGGTGATTCAAGTAACAAGTTTGAATTAATGGTTCTATTAATCAAGATTAACAAAGAGTAACAAATAATTTGTGTGTGTGTATCCAGGACAGTTTTGATAAAAATAAATACTAGAGCAATAAAAACGAATTTGTTAACAGAATGGATAAAACAGCTACGGGGAAGTATCCCTTGCAACTTCAGTCTAGTTTAGTTATGCGTTTGCAATGCTATGGCAATTTGGCTCCACGAAATGAAAGTTTGTTTTCCAACAGTTCTGAGATGAACTTCACTAAACGTCTCCTATTCCTAGGTCCATATTAGTTACATTCACGCCTCACTTAAGCTCGTTCCAGCTAGCCTAAGAGTTAGAATGTTCATTCCTAAATCACTCTTCATCATAATTTTCGAATTAATGATTTTACTCTTATCTATAAAACAGTTCTGCTACACTTAGCTTTTCCAAGCAGCCGTGAGCTCAAGTTCTAACTAAGGTGATCAAGCTCAATTAAAACACAATCAAATCAGATTTATAGAAAATGCAATAGCAAAGCATAACATAACATTCACTAGAAATCCATTACAAGTTCAACATCCCATAGCTACAAGAGGTTTAGCTCGTATTGAGCTTACAAAGACAAGGAGAAAAATGGAAAAATAAGAAATGGAAGAAGAAGCCATTACAAGAGAGGAGAGAGAGAAAGGGGCGCAGCTCTGTCCTTGCTCCAGTAGGGAAGATTCTGATGCGTCTCCCCCTTGTTGTCCCCTTTTAGGGTTCTTTTTCCAGCCTGTCTCAAGGCCCTTTCCTCTCTCATCCTTTTTGGGCTATAAACTGATTAGGACAAGTGTCCTTGGCCCAGTTCCCTAACTTTAATGCACCAAACACCATCCCCACGTGTAGGACACTGTCCTCATCAGCTAAGGACAACTCAATGTGTAAGAGAATGTTTTGAGCTTTTGTCCTTGTGCACCGTCAGCTTCAGCTACAATTGCTACAGCATATCCCAGAGCAACGTTTCCAGTTTAGTGCATAGATCTCCATAAATTGCCCTGCATAACAAACTCACACTCAAATACTGAAAACAGCTCCAAAAGACACCAGAACACTAAAACTTACAAAAGACTCTTATAAAACACACTTCACACCAAATCACACTAAAATCTTAAAAACATAAACTCAAAATACTCAAAGACTACAGGAATACAAGTGAAAAAGGTATAAATAACTCTTCATAAAAAGAGTTATCAGTGGTCTTCAATCTTAGTTCTTGTGCCAATTGATGTACTAATGTTCTACTTCCAGTCAATGGAATAACTGATTCCTAATCACCACTATAAAACAAGAATTTTCAATCTTAATTTGCCCACAACCGTGATTGTTGGTATTTCCAAGTCACGCAGCTCATAATCCAGGATACTAATGGACATGATGCCTGAGATTGTCTAAACAATGACAAAAAAGGTGCTGATTTTGTTGCTTGACATAAGCAATTCATTGCTTATCTTAATATTTATGTATTTTCATGAATCTTGCACAAAAAACCGGATTGGTGATGTAGTTAAACCGGATTGCTAAAAAACCGGATTGGTCATGTAGTTAAACCGGATTGCTAAAAAACCGGTTTCAAAGTGGTTCACATGTAAACCGGTTTTGAAAGTGGTTTATAGTTAAACCGGTTTATAAATCCTAAACCGATTTGAAACTGGTTCTAAACCAGAACCAAACCGGTTCAAATCATAAACCAGTTTTTATCAAAATGGTTAGTGAAAACTGAACCTAAAAAGGGTTTGGTCCAGTTTGGGGTGGTTTATTGGACCATGCACACCCCTAGCATTGGACGCTGATCAGAACTGTTCTTACACGTTTTTGCACGTTCTGAGCTCGTTCCGAGCTCCAAGGCCAAGTTGTCCCAAATTTTAACCATGGCTTTCTCAATACATAAGGAACATAATCAAGCCCTTAAACATGTTTAATTAATGTCCCACACCTTAAACAAAAAATGGGGTGTTACATCACTTGTGGAGTTTCAAATTTGACACCGTCAAAGCCAAATTGTCCCAAATTTGAACCATGGCTTTCTCAATGCATAAGGAACATAATTAAGCCTTTAAACATGCTTAATTAATGTCCCATGTAATGCCCCGATTTTCACGTTTTCTAATTCTCCAGTATTTTAACGTTTGTATTTTATTGGAGGGCTTAGAGTGTGAAATAAAATATTCTGACCAGATAGGAATATCCTACATAACAATAGGAAGCCATGGTTATGTTTCGGACGAAAGCTCAAACGGAGCTCGGTCTGCGTTTTTCACGGATAGTAACCTTTTTCTACTATCGAGACCTAATTTGGACTCGTGAATGAGACAGTAAGTCTCAGGATTTTATTCTCGACATCTTTGATAAAATCCATCCTGACGACTAAAGTCGGGAATAATATATTATATCCGGGTGTAAGTTTGAACCGGGTGACGTTTGGAGCTGTGAAAGGACTTAACGGGACCCGCTAACGGATAATGTTGGTGTCCCATCATGAAGACTTTTGTGGTCAAGGAAATGATGACGTTCTAAAATATCTGGACGTGAAATGTCCAAAATGCCCTTGGTCTTTTAAGGAAAAGACCAAATTGCCCTTTGGTTGATTTACAAGTTTGCCATGAAGGCAAAATAGCTATAAAACCCTCACCCCACTTGGCCATGCAGCCACACCTTCTTTTCCTCCTCTCTCTCACTTGTTCTTCATGAGTTCTTGAGTGTTCATCAATAGTTCTTCACAAAAACCCTAGTTTGATCTTCAAAAGTTGAAGTTTTTGAGTGAAACCTTGTTTCTTCTTCACTAATCTTTGATCCTAGGAGGTATGATCCTCATCTTAACTCTCTCAATCTCTCTATTTCATCTCTTGAATCACTTGATTCATGAAGATCCAAGTTTAGATCTAGAACTTTGAAAATCCACAGAAAAGTGTAGAAAAATCTTTTTAACACCAAATCACTTTCTATGAACTAGTCTCATCATTCTCTTTCACCATTCAAGAGCATGAAACCAAATAAGTTTTCTAGCCTTTTCTTTCAAAAGTGGCCGAAATCTTAGATGTGAAAAAGGTTGAGTTTTTGATTCAAGTTTTAAGTAATAAGACTTGTTCTAGTGCTACGAATACCTAAGGATCATCCATCCAAAAGATTACAAAGTTTGGACATCTCTAGCTAATTTTCTTAGGGTAGGGCCGAATCCTCTTTGAGGAGGAATAGATGAGATTTGTCTTATTTGATTTGATGTTTGATGTTTGATTGTTTGGTTGTTTGTAGTTGGTGACAATCATCAGGAGGTTCACAAACCGATCAACCGACTTTGATCCGAGAATCTGCTCATCAACAGGTATAGGGGGTGAACCTCATCACACCAAAATGGTGGTGGTGAAGATGGTTGTTCAGTTTATGTGTGGGTGAAACCCTTTGCTTTGGGTTCACCAATTAATTTGGTTCTCTTGGAGGACAATGTGTAATAAATTGTGGTTTATGCTTGTATGCCTTATCATGTGTTTTATGTTGATGTTGTCTAGGTGAGAAAATAATTTCTTGCATGTTGAAAAACCTACTTTGATCTCTGGATCAAGTATGGATTTTGATGCTTTATTATGATGCAATGATGTGTGTTTATTGTTTATCATAATTGTGTAAGTTTTGTGAGCCATAACTTGGTTAGTTCGTGAAGTAAATCTTCACTTTTGGATTGTTTTGGCTTTCGGCCTTTACCTTGAGGAAAGGAAGAACTTGTGTAGTTCTTGAACAAATTAAAGTTTTGATGAAAGAAAAATGTTTTAGTAGCTCATGTTTCAAAGAAAGACCATGAGTGATTTTGATCCAAAGATCAAATGAGGTTTAATCTTTGAGTGCTTTCACCAAAGTGAAATATGCCTTTTATTTTAATCTTAGTGTTTTCACCAAAGTGAAACATGTCTTAGACCTTATCATTAGTTCATCTTGTTAATCAAGTGATTTAAAAGTGGATTAATGAAATGTTTTCAAGAAAGTCAACATAATTTCATAAAGACATTACCTTTGTTTTAGGACAAAGTCATGTTCCTTTTTCATTAAAATAGAAACCTTTTATCCTTAAGTTGATTAAAATGAATCATAGTTAAGGAAGTTTGAGGAAATTGCATTTTACTTCCTTTTATCTTAGAACATAGTTTTTTACACTAAGTTTGTAAGGAAAACTCTTTCAAAAATTACTTAAAATACTTTGCTTTAAGCAAAGGCAATGTTGTTTCAAATCAAATGAGTCTTCAATGAAAATAGTTTTGTTTCCAAAAAGAGTTTCAACTTTTAATCGTAAAGTTTTACGCGTGAAAACATATGTTAAATAATTAAATTAGAGTTTAAGACAAGGGATAATTGTATGGTATGTGGTGGAACAAGACCATTTACTATTCCATTGATGTCTTAGTGCATCAATGACTTCATAAGGCTTAAGTAAATCAACACTTATTTCCTTAATTGAAAAACAAGGAATTAATATCTTAGAAAGGCTTAAAGACTAATCTAAGAGGATTCTCAATCCTTATTCATAATGCTTAGGACTTGAGACATAATTCATAAGACGTAAACACAAACACGAAACGTTTTGGGTTTTGAAACAGTAGTCCGATGATGGACCGATGATTCGAATCTAGGTTAATTGTTCAATTGTTTCCATCTTGTGATAACCGGAATGAGAGAGATCCTGAGACTGTGCAGGTATGGGACTGTACAGTGGAAGGAATCCTGAGGCTATACAGGTATGGGATTGTATAATTGAGGGAAGGCATATAAGAATTGATTGGTACTACCTATGCCAACAAGATTTATCTTCTTTTCGAGAGCTTAGAACATAAGAACTTTTATAGTTAAGCGTGCTTGATATAGAGTAATTATGGGATGGGTGACATTCTGGGAAGTTTCCTAGAAAGCGTGTGAGTGAGGACAAAACACACTGAAAAGACTTGTGTTGGTCTATAGGGACAGTCGATGATTCTGAAAGCAGTCTGGATCATTCCAAAGGAATCACAAGATATTTATCTGATGGATAAATGTTTTAACCGATGGATAAATGTTTTATAAAACGAAGACGCGTGTAATTCCTAAGAAATAGAACCTTGGTGAACCTTGAGGTTTATCCAATGGATAGACATTGCTTTATCGCATCTGCTTTGTGTAAGCATTGGCATTTCATGTGCATAGTTGTAAGGCCTTGAGCCTAGGAGTTGAACTTACACCTTGATGCGGGTGCGAATCCTACGGTGACGATCTTCAATGGTCTTTTTGGAGGTATCAGGGTTGGAATGGCTGACATGTGACCAGTTGGTGATTCTTCTGTGTCGTGGCTAATCCGTTCAATACACTGATATCCTCTACTAGATGTCGTATTTTTCATATTTGGTCGAGAATGTTACCGTAAAGCCAGATACATGCACGTTACGAATGTTGTAGCATCTTGCTCATGGCTGGCAAAAATCGGAACATATCCTCCCATTCACTCTCTCCGACACTTTTGTTAGCTCCATGGAGTAGGGGTCAGAGTTTTACCCTTGTGGCATATGGCATTGAGTCATGTACATTGCACTGCTTTGCATCGCTGTTGATGATTTCGTTTATTTGTTGAACTTCGTTGTTCTGTTTTTAAGAATGCCTTACATTAAACTGTTAACTGTTTAACATGATATTATGCTGTTAACTGTTCAACATGATATTATGCTGTTAACTGTTTAACATGATTTACATTGTAAAGTCTAGTAAGCATGTTGGGTACGTTGTTACCTGGTGAGTCGACCCGTTTTTACTACTGTTGTTTTGTTGTGTTGATGAACGCGAATCTCATCCATATCTGTATATTTTCTGCTGGTACTTGCTGTTGCTGCTTAAACAGATGAATGCAATGACGGTTCGGTTCAGCAGTTCCTTTGAGTCCGGAGGTGGACTCCTTTTCTGTTTTATTTTTATCTGGGCCAGACTGTGTCGGTATTATGTAGTCTCTGTTGGGAGCTACAACTCCTAGTACTTATTTTATTTCTTATGCCAGTTATACATTAAACATATGTCTGTAACAGTACTATTTTTGTTTTCTGTTTCTTGTTTCTGCATTTATAATACAGTATGTTCTAGTAATGCATGGTGAACCTAAGTTCATTTATTATTTATTTATCTTTACTAATCCCATTATATCTTTATGAAAAGAAAAAAAAAACGAAAATCGTATTTTCCGCATTAGTAAATAATTTCGGCCTTATAAACGTTCGGGAATGTGACACTCGGGAAAGGGTGTTGCATTATTTGGTATCAGAGCTGGCCGAGTCTTTTTGGGGTTTGTAGGCTTTGGTCTGTCTTGTTTGTGTTGTGTTTTCTCTGATTGTTTTTCGGTGCTATTGTTTCTAAGAGGAAACAATGTTGGGAAGGATGATGACTTCGGTCTATCCTTTTGTGTTGTTTGTTCTTTGTGTTGTGTTTCTGTAAGGAAGACAACAATTGTTTTTTATTCTCTGCATTATTGTTTCTGAAGAGGAATGATATTGGGCAGGATAGTGATGCTTTTGCTTTCTTGTAAGTTGTCACTCACAGAGTTCTTCAGAACCAGTATTTTTCTGACGAGTGCCAGACGAGTTGAAAGACATGGAGTTCCTGCAGCTACGTCAAGGAGGAATGTCTGTCAAAGAATATGCTGATCGTTTTGAGTCCCTGTTAAAGTCTTCGAGGTATTTCCATCTTCATCCCGATGAGGAGTGGAAGTGCGCAAAGTTCGAAGAAGGTTTAAGGGACGAGATTCGAGGAGCGGTGCTACCTCTCGAGGTCCAAGAGTTCTCGGTGTTGATAGATGAATGCTTCTTAATCAAAGATCTGATGAAGACTCTTGAAGGAAGACAACGTCACTTTGGACCGACGAGGTTCCATAAAGGCACCAATGGTCGTGATAATAGGTCTCAATGGAAACAATATTCAAAACAGGGGGGTCAACAACAACGTTCTGTAGGAGGAAGCATTGGGGGTATTAGTCAGTCTGGAAATGCCCCAAAGATGTGTATGAAGTGTGGCAAGAACAATCATGTCACCAGAGAATGCTTGGTCAAGGGGATCATATGCTTCAAGTGTAGGAAGCCGGGGCATACTTCACGCGAATGTGTGTAATCAAAAGCTGGACATTCTGTCAACGGTGTGCAAGCAGCGAAGCCTAAGGCAATGAGTAGAGTTTATACCGAGGATGGTACTGAGACTTCTCAAAATGGAGATTTGATTCAAAGTCAGTTCCTCGTGGAGGGTAAAAACCTTAATTGTGCTGTTTGATTCAGGCGCAACGCATTCCTTTATCGCATATGACTGCGTGAACCTTTTTGAGATTATTTATATCTTCTTTACCTTTAGATCTGGTAATTTCTGCACTTACTGCAAGCCTGTTATAACTGCAAAAGTTTGTTGAACTGTTCTATTTCTGTTAAAGATAGAACGTTTTTGATTGATTTGATCTGTTTGCCTCTTTCGCAAGTGGATGTGATCATAGGGATGGATTGGTTATCTTGTAACCATATCCTGTTAGACGGTGCAAACATTTTTGACTGCCAACCAAGTAAACATTTCTTTGGGAAAAGGATCCCAAGGATACATGTTACTATCTTCTTTTGGAGGTCAAGAGCGAGCTAGTCTTAGAGCGCATACCTATCGTGAATGAGTTTCTGGAAGTTTTTCCTGAAGGTATACCAGGTTTATCGCTAGTTCGAGACATCGAGTTTTCAATCGGTCTGTGCCAGGAACAGGACCAACGTCCATGGCACTGTATCATATGGCACCAGCAGAATTGGAAACCTTGAAGGAACCATTGGTGGACTTATTGGGAAAAACAGTTCATTAGACCCAGTGCGTTGCCGTAGAGAACACCCATGCTGTTGGTGAAAAAGAAAGATCGAATCGCCAGTTGAAAAGGTTACCGTTAAGAACAAGTATCTTCTTCCGAGGATGATGACTTGATGGATCAGTTGAAGGGAGCGGCAGTTTTCTCCGAGATTGATTTGCGATCAGGTTATCACCAGATTCGTGTGAAGGCAGAGGATGTACCAAGAACAGCTTTTTGAAAACGTTATGGGCACTACGAGTACCTTGTAATGCCGTTTGGGATGGCAAATACTCTAGCTATATTCATAGATTATATGAATAGGATCCTTCGTCCATACCTGGATAAGTTTGTCATTGTCTTCATAGATGACATACTCATCTATTCGCGAGACCAGGAAGAGCACCCTGAATATCTTAATGTGGTTTTTCAGGTTCGGAAAGAGAAACAGTTGTATGCAAAGCTGTCCAAGTGTGAGTTTTGGCTCGACGAAGTGTAGTTTTTGGGTTATGTGATTTCGAAGGAAGGAATTGCTATAGATCCCTCAAAAGTTGAAGTAGTTCTTGAGTGGGAAAGACCAACCACAGTGATTGAGATATGCAGTTTTGTAGGTTTGACTGAGTATTATCGGAGGTTCATCGAGGGATTTTCTAAGATGGTAGGACCCTTACCCAATTGACGAGGAAGGATAAACCGTTTGGATGGACTAAAGCCTATGAGGAAAGTTTGCAAGGATTAAAGAGAAGGTTGACTACTTCACCTATGTTAGTGCTGCCTGAACTCAAGGGAACGTTTGTGTTCACACTACTACATATTCCTCAATGTATTAGACAATTGAGTGAATTGGTAAAATGGTGTCCATTGGTCTGGACATTTTCGTCGTATTATTTCACTGAAAGATTTGTTATTACCATTTCTTGAGTTATAACATAAATGACTTCTTGATACTGGAAGTTTCTTGATGAAACTTAGTCTAAACACTTCTACTTTTGGTACAGGTGATTCAGTCTGATTTTTTACCAAACTATTTATCTTTTGATTCTCAAATCTATTGGAAGGTTCTTATGAAAGAAGGGACTTTATTAGAGTCATGGATGTAAACATGTATTAGCTATGCATTTTTACACTCACGAACCTACTGAAGAATCTTTTACAAACCGGATATTCCCGTATTCATTCCAGATTGGTAAAATTCTTCTATATACTTTCTTCTGAGAACAAGACCAGGAAAAATTTCCTTTGTTGAAAATTTCTTTCCTTAATCTTCAGTGACCGAGTAGGTTTAGTTTTAAGTCACGAATTTCGAGGACGAAATTCTTTTAAGAGGGGTAGCAATGTAATGCCCCGATTTTCACGTTTTCCAATTCTCCATTATTTTAACATTTGTATTTTATTTTTGAGGGTTTAGAGAGTGAAATAAAATATTCTGCACAGATAGGAATGTCCTACACAACCACAGGAAGCCATGGTTAAGTTTCGGGCAAAAGCTCAAACGGAGCTCGGTCTGCGTTTTTCACGGATAGTAATCTTTTTCTACTATCGAGACCTAATTTGGACTCGTGAACGAGACAGTAAGTTTCAGGATTTTATTCTCTACATCTTTGATAAAATCGTCCTGACGACTAAAGTCGGGAATAATATATTATATCCGGGTGTATGTTCAAACCGGGTGACGTTTGGAGCAGTGAAGGGATTTAACGGGACCCGCTAACGGATAATGTTGGTGTCCCATCATGAAGACTTTTGTGGTGAAGGTAATGATGACGTTCTAAAATATCTGGACGTGAAATGTCCAAAATCCCTTGGTCTTTTAAGGAAAAGACCAAATTGCCCTTTGGTTGATTTACAAGTTTGCCATGAAGGCAAAATGGCTATAAAACCCTCACCCCCACTTGGCCATGCGGCCACACCTTCTTTTCTTCCTCTCTCTCACTTGTTCTTCATGTTCTTCATGAGTTCTTGAGTGTTCATCAAAAGTTCTTTACAAAAACCCTAGTTTGATCTTCAAAAGTTGAAGTTTTTGAGTGAAAGCTTGTTTCTTCTTCACTAATCTTTGATCCTAGGAGATATGATCCTCAGCTTAACTCTCTCAATCTCTCTATTTCATCTCTTGAATCACTTGATTCATGTAGATCCAAGTTTAGATCTAGAACTTTGAAAATCCATAGAAAAGTGTAGAAAAATCTTTTTAACACCAAATCACTTTCAATGAACTAGTCTCATCATTCTCTTTCACCATTCAAGAGCATGAAACCAAACAAGTTTTCTAGCCTTTTCTTTCAAAAGTGGCCGAAATCTTAGATGTGAAAAAGGTTGAATTTTTTATTAAAGTTTTAAGTAATAAGACTTGTTCTAGTGTTAGGAATACCTAAGGGTCTTCCATCCAAAAGATTAGAAAGGTTGGACATCTCTAGCTAATTTTCTTAGGGTAGGGCTGAATCCTCTTTAAGGAGGAATAGATGAGAGTTGTCTTATTTGATGTTTGATGCTTGATTGTTTGGTTGTTTGTAGTTGGTGACTATCATCAAAAGGTTCACAAACCGATCAGCAGACTTGGATCCGGGAATCTGCTCATCAACAAGTAGGGGTGTGAACCTCATCACACCAAAATGGTGATGGTGAAGATGGTTGTTCAGTTTATGTGTGGGTGAAACCCTTTGGTATGGGTTCACCAATTAATTTGGTTCTCTTGGAGGACAATGTGTAATAATTTGTGGTTTATGCTTGTATGCCTTATCATGTGTTTTATGATGATGTTGTCTAGGTGAGAAAATAATTTCTTGCATGTTGAAAAACCTACTTTGATCTCTAGATCAAGCATGGGTTTTGATGCTTGATTATGATGCAATGATGTATGTTTAATGTTTATCATAATTATGTAAGTTTTGTGAGCCATAACTTGGTTAGTTGGTGAAGTAAATCTTCACTTTTGGATTGTTTTGGCTTTCGGCCTTTACCTTGAGGAAAGGAAGAACTTGTGTAGTTCTTGAACAAATTAAAGTTTTGATGAAAGAAAAATGTTTTAGTAGCTCATGTTTCAAAGAAAGACCATGAGTGATTTTGATCCAAAGATCAAATGAGGTTTAATCTTTGAGTGCTTTCACCAAAGTGAAATATGCCTTTTATTTTAATCTTAGTGTTTTCACCAAAGTGAAACATGTCTTAGACCTTATCATTAGTTCATCTAGTTAATCAAGTGATTTAAAAGTAGATTAATGAAATGTTTTCCTAAAAGTCAACATAATTTCATAAAGACATTACCTTTGTTTTAGAACAAAGTCATGTTCCTTTTTCAATAAAATAGAAACCTTTTATCCTTAAGTTGATTAAAATGAATCGTAGTTAAGGAAGTTAGAGGAAATTGCATTTTAATTCCTTTTATCTTAGAACATAGTTTTTTACACAAAGATTGTAAGGAAAACTCTTTCAAAAATTACTTAAAGTACTTTGCTTTAAGCAAAGGCAATGTTGTTTCAAATCAAATGAGTCTTCAATGAAAACGGTTTTGTTTCCAAAAAGAGTTGCAACTATTAATCGTAAAGTTTTACGCGTGAAAACCTAAGTTAAGTAATTAACTTAGAGTTTAAGACAAGGGATAATTAAGTATGGTATGTGGTGGAACAAGACCATGTACTATACCATTGACGACTTAGTGCATCATTGACTTCATAAGACTTAAGTGAATCAACACTTATTTACTTAATTGAAAAACAAGGAATTAATATCTTAGAAACGCTTAAAGACTTATCTAAGAGGATTCTCAATCTTTATTCATAATGCTTAGGACTTGAGACATAATTCATAAGACGTAAATACAAACACGAAACGTTTTGTGTTTTGAGACAGTAGTTCGATGATGGACCGGTGATTCGAATCCAGGTTAATCGTTCAATTGTTTCCGTCTTGTGATAACCGGAATGAGAGATATCCTGAGACTGTGCAGGTACGGGACTGTACAGTGGAAGGAATCTTGAGGCTATACAGGTATGGGACTGTATAATTGAGGGAAGGCATATAAGAATTGATTGGTACTACCTATACCAACCAGATTTATCTTCTTTTCGGGAGCTTAGAACATAAGAACTTTATAGTTAAGCATGCTTGACTTAGAGTAATTGTGCGATGGGTGACCTTCTGGGAAGTTTCCTAGAAAGCGTGTGAGTGAGGACAAAACACGTTGAAAAGACTTGTGTTGGTCTGTATGGACAGTCGGTGATTCTGAAAGCAGTCTAGATTGTGACACCCACTACCCCGCATATAATAAAACATAAATAAAGTCATACATGTCTTTAAAAATATAACAATTAAAATAAAAACATGTACTCAAGGGTAATGTGCATCACATCATCTATAACGTAAAACATAGGAATCTGAAATAATCAGAATCTTTTAAAAACAAACTGCGGAAAACATAAATAATAAACATAACCCAAGTCCCGATGTCACATATCAGAGCTGGTATACATATACCGATAATACATCGGAATAAAACTAAATAACATAAATCATAAATCCTAACTACTGAGAGAGATCTCCTCGAGATCACTCCTCGTCAGCATGCTCACCCTCCTCTGCATATACCACAACATATGCACAAGAATAACAAAGAGAGGGGTAAGAAACACAATCATGAATATATGTAAACGGAATGGAATAGTAATTAAGATGGCATATAACATACATCAATCAACACAGATATAATCAATATATATCAAGGATGCATGTCAATGCGAATGCAACATCACCACTCCGTATGCATGTGGCCAACAACTCTAACTCTGGAAAGACGATTAGGAGTACATGTCCGGTTATCAACGTGGATGATATGCCAGACCGTGGGCCATCCCCGAACACTCTCACTAATCCTGATAACGTATAGTGGCTAGTCAGGGTACTCAAGCTTATTCTTTAGGTCACTCCGACAATAGGTAGCTAGCCCATGTCACCTGGAACTTCCATACCCAACGTACCCACAAGGCCGGGATAACACCCATCGTGGCCTCCACTATCGTGATTCATCGTTTGCTTTCCACCCAACATATCAACGTCAACGTATGATGCATGCTATGCTCAACAACATGCAAACACATGTCCAACCATCCACCATCATAATCAATCACATTGATTATCAACAATGACCATCAACGATGATCATCAATCAACTAGGCGCTAACCATCGTTATTGCCTTTATCAACATTGCCAATATTACCATCATAATCAATCACATTGATTATCAACAATGACCATCAACGATGATCATCAAACAACTAGGCGCTAACCATCATTATTGCCTTTATCAACATTGCCAATATTATCATATCATCATTATTAATATTAACGTTCTTTTCTATACTATCAACCTTGAATTGTGATCTCACAGTCATTTTTCCATTACCCTATTTATTTCTTCTTCACAACAGAATCTGGGTGAGAAACCCAGATTCGCTAGGCGAATCGTGGCTCGCGAGACGAGCCCGAGAGCTCCTAAACAGGTTCTCAGATTCGCTAGGCGAATCGTAGCTCGCGAGGCGAGCCCGAGAGCCCCAATATTTGGTTCTCTCATTCGCCTCGCGGATTACAATCCGCTAGGCGAATCACGTCAGACCACGAATGGTCTCTCTGTCTCGCCTCGCGAATGGATGTTCGCCAGGCGAATCATGATAGATGTGGGAATCTTAAGAATTTCTCTAAGTTATCCCTATGCCTATCATCCCATCTCTCAAGAATCATCCCTATGGGTTTCCAAAACTAATCCAATATTATCAATCTCACCTCTCATAACAACTCATTCATTATGGGGTGCCAAACGTCCCTAGGCTATGTTCTTTCACTAATCCTATTTTCTTCATCGTAACGCACATCATCATCAAGTCATCATTATCATTGCACATCATAAAATCTCATCAATGCATATCGTATCTATATTCATACTATTCATTGTACATCATAATATTTGAATCATATCATCAAGACAAACACCCATAATCATAATCATAGAACCATAAACATGTATATTTATACAATATTCACATAGGCATATAAATGGCATATACATAACATACACATAGTTACACTCATAGCATATCCATAGGCATTTACAATGCATATAGACAAACATATAGGGGTCATGGGTTAACCCCTTCATCTTAACCTATCCCAAAACCCACATACTCATGATCTATTTCTTCCCCCCATACCTGGTATGACGATCACAATGCACAAAGGAAGGAAAAAGGTCCGGAAAAGGTTGCGTCTACACGAATGCTCGATCTTACGACGCTTGACTTCACGATCACAGCCCCAAAAGGTTCAAGAGCAGCAACTAGGAAGAGGGCTTGTGATGGCAGTGATGCTCTTCAAGCGAAGGAGACGAAGAACGATGAACAATGGTGCAATCTCCTTCAAGGATCCTTGGAAAGCGTTTAGAAATCCTTGCTTAGAGAGGAAGAGACAGTTTCTAAGAGTAATTTGACTTAGAAAATAGGTTTAGGTCGAGTCTTATGGTATAAATATGAGTTAGGGTCATTATGGGCTGATTAGAAGCCCAAAAACGCGATTCTGGTGCGCGCAGATTCGCGAGGCGAGTAGCCTTTCGCGAGGCGAACCAGAGAGCTGCAATAATCTGGCCGTCAGGTTCGCGAGGCGAATGTATCCTCGCGACGCGAAACTTTAGAAGCCGAATTTGGCCTTAACACCTGAAATAAGACTTGTAGATAATTCTCTAAGCTTTCCAACGCATCCAAGATCACCTCAATCGGATGTCTAGAACTCAAGATATGAACAAAACCGTAAAACATGTTTCTTGGACTTGAATGCATTGACCATTCCTTAAGGCTAAACTACCCCAACTATGAACTTGGACATCAAGAACAATCATAAGCAACATATATAAAACATATACAAGCAAATATTAACACATATATGCATAGTGTAAAAAAAAAACAGGGTGTTACAATTCCACCCCCTTATAAAAATTTCGTCCTCGAAATTTCTACTCACCTTGAGTAAACATATGTGGATATGACTCCTTCATCTTGCTCTCCAACTCCCAAGTAACACTTTCTTCTGTAGCTCCACTCCAAACGACCTTGACCAAGGGGATTTCCTTCCCTCTCAGTTGCTTGACCCTTCGATCTTCAACCCGAAGCGGTAACACCTCGAAAGTCAAGTTATCCTTTAGTGGAACGATATCGGGTACTATCACATGGCTTGGATCATGAACATACTTTCGAAGTTGAGACACATGAAACACATTATGAAGATTTGACAAGAACGGGGGTAAAGCTATCTGGTAGGCGACTTCACCGACTCTTTTTAGAATTTGGTAAGGGCCAATAAATCTAGGAGTAAGTTTCCTCGCTTTCATTACTCTGCCAACCCCAGTTGTTGGAGTAACTCGCAAGAACACATGATCCCCCTCCTGGAATTCGAGAGTTTTTCTTCTTTTATCATGGTAACTCTTTTGCCTACTCTGTGCCACTCTCATCTTTTCTTGTATCATCCTCACTTTCTCTGTAGTCTCTTGCACTACCTCAGGTCCTAACACAACATTCTCTCCAGGCTCATTCCAACACAAAGGTGTCCTACACCTCCTACCATACAAAGCCTCATAAGGTGCCATCCCAATACTGGAATGGAAGCTATTGTTGTAGGTGAACTCTATAAGGGGTAAAAACTTATCCCAACTACCAGACTGCTCTAGCACACACGCCCTCAACAAGTCCTCTAAGGATTGGATTGTTCTTTCAGACTGACCATCGGTCTGTGGGTGATAAGCTGAACTCAATCTAAGCTTAGTTCCTAAGGCCTCATGCAAACTATTCCAAAATCTAGAGGTAAATCTAGGATCTCTGTCTGAAACTATGCTAGACGGTACCCCATGCAATCTAACTATTTCTCTAATATACAACCCAGTCAACTTCTCTAATGGATATTCCATGTTCATAGGGATGAAATGGGCAGATTTGGTTAACCTGTCCACAACAACCCATATGGCATCACAACCAGCTGGAGTCCTAGGGAGTCCAGACACAAAATCCATAGAGATACTATCCCACTTCCACTCAGGAATACTCAAAGGTTGCAACTTACCCGAAGGTTTCTGGTGCTCTATCTTAGCCTTCTGACACACTAAGCAAGCATACACAAACTCAGCCACATCCTTTTTCATCCTAGGCCACCAAAACATCCGTTTCAGATCCTGATACATCTTTGTGGCTCCTGGGTGAACACTCAAACCACTCCTATGTCCTTCCTCTAGGATCAACTTCCTGAGCTCTGGAACATCAGGTATACAAACCCTATCTTCGAACCTCAAAATTCCATCAGTCCCTTCCTTAAAACTAAGGTTTCTACCCTGAGCAATCAACTCTCTCTGGTCTAAAAGGTATACATCTATCTTTTGCCCTTCTCTAATCTGATCCATCAAACTGCTAGTAATTTTCAACATTCCTAGCTTAATGCTCTTAGGGGTAACTTCCCAAGCTAAACTCAAATCTCTAAACTCCTCTATCAAATCCATCTCTCTAACCATCAAAGCTGAAATATGTAAGGTTTTTCTACTCAACGCATCAGCCACTACATTGGCCTTACCTGGGTGGTAACTCAACTCAAACTCATAATCTTTCAGAAATTCCATCCACCTACGTTGTCTCATATTCAGCTCCTTTTGATCAAATAGGTATTTCAAACTCTTATGATCACTAAAGACCTCAAATCTAGCTCCATAAAGATAATGCCTCCAAATCTTCAAGGCAAACACTACGGCTCCTAGCTCCAAGTCGTGGGTAGGGTAATTCTTCTCATGGGTCTTAAGCTGCCTAGAAGCGTAAGCTACTACCTGACCATTCTGCATCAACACACCACCTAAACCTTGCTTGGAAGCATCACAGTACACCACAAAAGGTTCACTAGGATTGGGCAACACTAACACAGGTGCAGTGGTCAACCTATTCTTCAACTCCTGAAAACTTTCCTCACACTTAGAGTCCCACACAAAGATCTGACCTTTTTTTTATAAGGGGGTGGAATTTTTAACGGCCCGGACTGCTTTAAGGATTGTCGACTGTCCCCACAAACCAACACGGGTCTCTTCAGCGTGCTTTGTCCTCACTCACACGCTTCCTAGGAAAAGTTCCCAGGAGCTCACCCATCCCAGAATTACTCCAAGTCAAGCACGCTTAACTTTGGAGTTCTTAAGTGATGGGCTACCGAAAAAAAGATGCATCTTGTTTGTATAAGTAGTACAAATCAATTCTTATAAGCCTTCCTTCAACTGTACAGTCCCATACCTGCACAGCCTCAGGATCCCTCTCATTCCGATGTGAATCGATTCATTCATGTATCCCTCCGCTTAGAAGCCTGCCAGGAGCCGCTCCTTGTCCGTGCCTCATGCACCGGCGATCACTCCCCGCCCTCGTCAGCCCCGGGTGTTACATGCCCACCAGCTTCCACTTGGTTCGTCCCCGAACCACACCGTACTGGAAGAGGTCCGCTCTGATACCACTAAATGTGACACCCACTACCCCGCATATAATAAAACATAAATAAAGTCATACATGTCTTTAAAAATATAATAATTAAAATAAAAACATGTACTCAAGGGTAATGTGCATCACATCATCTATAACGTAAAACATAGGAATCTGAAATAATCAGAATCTTTTAAAAACAAACTGCGGAAAACATAAATAATAAACATAACCCAAGTCCCGATGTCACATATCAGAGCTGGTATACATATACCGATAATACATCGGAATAAAACTAAATAACATAAATCATAAATCCTAACTACTGAGAGAGATCTCCTCGAGATCACTCCTCGTCAGCATGCTCACCCTCCTCTGCATATACCACAACATATGCACAAGAATAACAAATAGAGGGGTAAGAAACACAATCATGAATATATGTAAACGGAATGGAATAGTAATTAAGATGGCATATAACATACATCAATCAACACAGATATAATCAATATATATCAAGGATGCATGTCAATGCGAATGCAACATCACCACTCCGTATGCATGTGGCCAACAACTCTAACTCTGGAAAGACGATTAGGAGTACATGTCCGGTTATCAACGTGGATGATATGCCAGACCGTGGGCCATCCCCGAACACTCTCACTAATCCTGATAACGTATAGTGGCTAGTCAGGGTACTCAAGCTTATTCTTTAGGTCACTCCGACAATAGGTAGCTAGCCCATGTCACCTGGAACTTCCATACCCAACGTACCCGCAAGGCCGGGATAACACCCATCGTGGCCTCCACTATCGCGATTCATCGTTTGCTTTCCACCTAACATATCAACGTCAACGTATGATGCATGCTATGCTCAACAACATGCAAACACATGTCCAACCATCCACCATCATAATCAATCACACTGATTATCAACAATGACCATCAACGATGATCATCAATCAACTAGGCGCTAACCATCGTTATTGCCTTTATCAACATTGCCAATATTATCATCATAATCAATCACATTGATTATCAACAATGACCATCAACGATGATCATCAAACAACTAGGCGCTAACCATCATTATTGCCTTTATCAACATTGCCAATATTATCATATCATCATTATTAATATTAACGTTCTTTTCTATACTATCAACCTTGAATTGTGATCTCACAGTCATTTTTCCATTACCCTATTTATTTCTTCTTCATAACAGAATTTGGGTGAGAAACCCAGATTCGCTAGGCGAATCGTGGCTCGCGAGGCGAGCCCGAGAACTCCTAAACAGGTTCTCAGATTCGCTAGGCGAATCGTAGCTCGCGAGGCGAGCCCGAGAGCTCCTAAACAGGTTCCTAGATTCGCTAGGCGAATCCTGGCTCGCGAGGCGAGCCCGAGAGCCCCAATATTTGGTTCTCTCATTCGCCTCGCGGATTACAATCCGCTAGGCGAATCACGTCAGACCACGAATGGTCTCTCTGTCTCGCCTCGCGAATGGATGTTCGCCAGGCGAATCAAGACAGATGTGGGAATCTTAAGAATTTCTCTAACTTATCCCTATGCCTATCATCCCATCTCTCAAGAATCATCCCTATGGGTTTCCAAAACTAATCCAATATTATCAATCTCACCTCTCATAACAACTCATTCATTATGGGGTGCCAAACGTCCCTAGGCTATGTTCTTTCACTAATCCTATTTTCTTCATCGTAACGCACATCATCATCAAGTCATCATTATCATTGCACATCATAAAATCTCATCAATGCATATCGTATCTATATTCATACTATTCATTGCACATCATAATATTTGAATCATATCATCAAGACAAACACCCATAATCATAATCATAGAACCATAAACATGTATATTTATACAATATTCACATAGGCATATAAATGGCATATACATAACATACACATAATTACACTCATAGCATATATATAGGCATTTACAATGCATATAGACAAACATATAGGGGTTATGGGTTAACCCCTTCATCTTAACCTATCCCAAAACCCACATACTCATGATCTATTTCTTCCCCCCATACCTGGTATGACGATCACAATGCACAAAGGAAGGAAAAAGGTCCGGAAAAGGTTGCGTCTACACGAATGCTCGATCTTACGACGCTTGACTTCACGATCACAGCCCCAAAAGGTTCAAGAGCAGCAACTAGGAAGAGGGCTTGTGATGGCAGTGATGCTCTTCAAGCGAAGGAGATGAAGAACGATGAACAATGGTGCAATCTCCTTCAAGGATCCTTGGAAAGGGTTTAGAAATCCTTGTTTAGAGAGGAAGAGACAGTTTCTAAGAGTAATTCGACATAGAAAATAGGTTTAGGTCGAGTCTTATGGTATAAATATGAGTTAGGGTCATTATGGGCTGATTAGAAGCCCAAAAACGCGATTCTGGTGCGCGCAGATTCGCGAGGCGAGTAGCCTTTCGCGAGGCGAACCAGAGAGCTGCAATAATCTGGCCGTCAGGTTCGCGAGGCGAATGTATCCTCGCGACGCGAAACTTTAGAAGCCGAATTTGGCCTTAACACCTGAAATAAGACTTGTAGATAATTCTCTAAGCTTTCCAACCCATCCAAGATCACCTCAATCGGATGTCTAGAACTCAAGATATGAACAAAACTGTAAAACATGTTTCTTGGACTTGAATGCATTGACCATTCCTTAAGGCTAAACTACCCCAACTATGAACTTGGACATCAAGAACAATCATAAGCAACATATATAAAACATATACAAGCAAATATTAACACATATAAGCATAGTGTAAAAAAAAACAGGGTGTTACATAGATCATTCCAAAGGAATCACAAGATATTTATCTGATGGATAAATATTTCATCCGATGGATAAATGTTTTATAAAACGAAGACGCGTGTAGTTCCTAAGAAATAGAACCTTAGTGAACCTTGAGGTTTATCCAATGGATAGGCATTGCTTTATCGCATCTGCTTTGTGTAAGCATTGGCATTCATGTGCATAGTTGTAAGGCCTTGAGCCTAGGAGTTGAGCTTACATCTTGATCCGGGTGCGAATCCTACGGTGACGATCTTCAAGGGTCTTTTTGGAGGTATAAGGGTTGGAATGGCTGACATGTGACCAGTTGGTGATTCTTCTGTGTCGGGGCGAATCCGTGCAATACACTGAGATCCTTTACTAGATGCCGTATTATTCATGTTTGGTCGAGAGTGTTACCGTAAACCTAGATACGTGCACGTTACGAATGTTGTAGCATTTTTTTCATGGCTGGCAGAAACAGGAACATGTCCTCCCATTCACTCTGTCCGACACTTTTGTTAGCTCCATGGAGTAGGGGTCAGAGTTTTACCCTTGTGGCATATGGCATTGAGTCATGTACATTGCACTGCATTGCATCGCTGTTGATGATTTCGTTTATTTGTTGAACATCGTTGTTCTGTTTTTAAGAATGCCTTACATTACACTGTTAACTGTTTAACATGATATTATGCTGTTAACTGTTTAACATGATATTATGTTGTTAACTGTTTAACATGATTTACATTGAAAAGTCTAGTAAGCATGTTGGGTACGTTGTTACCTGGTGAGTCGTCCCATTTTTACTACTGCTGTTTTGTTGTGTTGATGAACGGGAATCTCACCCATATCCGTATATTTTTTGCTGGTACTTGCTGTTGTTGCTTGAACAGATAGACGCGACGACGGTTCGGTTCAGCAGTTCCTTTGAGTCCGGAGGTGGACTCCTTTTGCTGTTTTATTTTTGTCTGGGCCAGACTGTGTCGGTATTCTGTTGTACCTGTTGGGAGCTACAACTCCTAGCACTTATTTTATTTCTTATGCCAGTTATACATTAAACCTATGTCTGTATACAGAACTATTTCTGTTTTCTGTTTCTTGTTTCTGTATTTATAATACAGTATGTTCTACTAATGCATAGTGAACCTAACTTCATTTATTATTTATTTATCTTTACTAATCCCATTACATCTTTATGAAAAGAAAAAAAAATCGTATTTTCCGCATTAATAAATATTTTTGGCCTTATAAATGTTCGGGAATGTGACACTTGGGAAAGGGTGTGCATTATTTGGTATCAGAGTTGGCCGAGTCTTTTTGGGGTTTGTAGGTTATGGTTTGTCTTGTTTGTGTTGTGTTTTCTCTGATTGTTTTTCGGTGCTATTGTTTCTAAGAGAAAACAATGTTGGGAAGGATGATGACTTCGGTCTATCCTTTTGTGTTGTTTGTTCTTTGTGTTGTGTTTCTGTAAGGAAGGCAACAATTGTTTGTTATTCTCTGCATTATTGTTTCTGAAGAGGAATGATATTGGGCACGATAGTGATGCTTATGCTTTCTTGTAAGTAGTCACTCGCAGAGTTCTTCAGAACGAGTATTTTTCTGACGAGTGCCAGACGAGTTGAAAGACATGGAGTTCTTGCAGCTACGTCATGGAGGAATGTCTGTCAAAGAATATGCTGGTCGTTTTGAGTCCCTGTTAAAGTCTTCGAGGTATTTCCATCTTCATCCCGATGAGGAGTGGAAGTGCGCAAAGTTCGAAGAAGGTTTAAGGGACGAAATTCAAGGAGCGGTGCTACCTCTCAAGGTCAAAGAGTTCTCGGTGTTGATAGATGAATGCTTCCTAATCGAAGATCTGATGAAGACTTGTGAAGGAAGACAACGTCACTTTGGACCGACGAGGTTCCATAAAGGCACCAATGGTCGTGATAATAGGTCTCAATGGAAACCATATTCAAAACAGCGGGGTCAACAACAACGTTCTGTAGGAGGAAGCAGTGGGGGTATTAGTCAGTCTGGAAATGCCCCAAAGATGTGTATGAAGTGTGGTAAGAACAATCATGTCACCATAGAATGCTTGATCAAGGGGATCATATGCTTCAAGTGTGGGAAGCCGGGGCATACTTCACGTGATTGCGTGCAATCCAAAGCTGGACATTCTATCAACGGTGTGCAAGCAGCGAAGCCTAAGGCAATGAGTAAAGTTTATACCGAGGATGGTGCTGAGACTTCTCAAAATGGATATTTGATTAACAGTCCGTTCGTCGTGGAAGGTAAAAACCTTAATTATGCTATTTGATTGAAGCGCAACGCATTCCTTTATCGCATATGACCGCGTGAACCTTTTTGAGATTATCTGTATCTTCTTTACCTTTAGATCTAGTAATTTCTGCACTTACCACAAGCTTGTTATAACTGCGAAAGTTTGTTTGAACTGTTCTATTTCTGTTAAAGATAGAACATTTTTGATTGATTTGATCTGTTTGCCTCTTTCGCAAATGGATGTGATCATAGGGATGGATTGTTTATCTTGTAACCATATCCTGTTAGAAGGTGCAAAATTGACTGCCAACCAAGGTTACCGTTAAGAACAAGTATCTTCTTCCAAGGATATATGACTTGATGGATCAGTTGAGGGGAGCGGCAGTTTTCTTCGAGATTGATTTGCGATCGGGTTATCACTAGATTTGTGTGAAGGCAGAGGATGTACCAAGAACAGCGTTTCGAACATGTTATGGGCACTACGAAAACCTTGTCATGCCATTTGGGATGACAAATACTCTAGCTATATTCATGGATTATATGAATAAGATCCTTCATCCATACCTGGATAAGTTTGTCGTTGTCTTCATAGACGACATACTCATCTATTCGTGAGACCAGGAAGAGCACGTTGAATATCTTAATGTAGTTTTTCAAGTTCTGAAAGAGAAACAGTTGCATGCAAAGCTGTCCAAGTGTGAGTTTTGGCTCGATGAAGTGTAGTTTTTGGGACATGTGATTTCGAAGGAAGGAATTTCTATAGATCCGTCAAAAGTTGAAGTAGTTATTGAGTGGGAAAGACCAACGACAGTGACTGAGATATGCAGTTTTGTGGGTTTGACTGAGTATTATCGGAGGTTCGTCGAGGGATTTTCTAAGATGGTAGGACCCTTACCCAATTGACGAGGAAGGATAAACCATTTGGATGGACTAAAGCCTATGAGGAAAGTTTGCAAGGATTAAAGAGAAGGTTGACTACTTCACCTATGTTAGTGCTGCCTGAACTCAAGGGAACGTTTGTGTTCACACTACTACATATTCCTCAATGTATTAGACAATTGAGTGAATTGGTAAAATGGTGTCCATTGGTCTGGACATTTTCGTCGTATTATTTCACTGAAAGATTTGTTATTACTATTTCTTGAGTTATAACATAAATGACTTCTTGATACTGGAAGTTTCTTGATGAAACTTAGTCTAAACACTTCTACTTTTGGTACAGGTGATTCAGTCTGATTTTTTACCAAACTATTTATCTTTTGATTCTCAAATCTATTGGAAGGTTCTTATGAAAGAAGGGACTTTATTAGAGTCATGGATGTAAACATGTATTAGCTATGCATTTTTACACTCACGAACCTACTAAAGAATCTTCTTACAAACCGGATATTCCCGTATTCATTCCAGATTTGTAAAATTCGTCTATATACTTTCTTCTGAGACCAAGACCAGGAAAAATTTCCTTTGTTGAAAATTTCTTTCCTTAATCTTCAGCGACCGAGTAGGTTTAGTTTTAAGTCACAAATTTCGCGGACGAAATTCTTTTAAGAGGGGTAGCAATGTAATGCCCCGATTTTCACGTTTTCCAATTCTCCATTATTTTAATGTTTGTATTTTATTTTTGAGGGTTTAGAGAGTGAAATAAAATATTCTGCACAGATAGGAATGTCCTACACAACCACAGGAAGCCATGGTTAAGTTTCGGGCAAAAGCTCAAACGGAGCTCGGTCTGCGTTTTTCACGGATAGTAACCTTTTTCTGCTATCGAGACCTAATTTGGACTCGTGAACGAGACAGTAAGTTTCAGGATTTTATTCTCTACATCTTTGATAAAATCGTCCTGACGACTAAAGTCGGGAATAATATATTATATTCGGGTGTATGTTCGAACCAGGTGATGTTTGGAGTAGTGAAGGGATTTAACGGGACCCGCTAACGGATAATGTTGGTGTCCCATCATGAAGACTTTTGTGGTGAAGGTAATGATGACGTTCTAAAATATCTGGACGTGAAATGTCCAAAATGCCCTTGGTCTTTTAAGGAAAAGACCAAATTGCCCTTTGGTTGATTTACAAGTTTGCCATGAAGGCAAAATGGCTATAAAACCCTCACCCCACTTGGCCATGCGGCCACACCTTCTTTTCCTCCTCTCTCTCACTTGTTCTTCATGTTCTTCGTGAGTTCTTGAGTGTTCATCAAAATTTCTTCACAAAAACCCTAGTTTGATCTTCAAAAGTTGAAGTTTTTGAGTGAAAACTTGTTTCTTCTTCACTAATCTTTGATCCTAGGAGGTATGATCCTCATCTTAACTCTCTCAATCTCTCTATTTCATCTCTTGAATCACTTGATTCATGAAGATCCAAGTTTAGATCTAGAACTTTGAAAACCATAGAAAAGTGTAGAAAAATCTTTTCAACACCAAATCACTTTCTATGAACTAGTCTCATCATTCTCTTTCACCATTCAAGAGCATGAACCCAAATAAGTTTTCTAGCCTTTTCTTTCAAAAGTGGCCGAAATCCTAGATGTGAAAAAGGTTGAGTTTTTTATTCAAGTTTTAAGTAATAAGACTTGTTCTAGTGTTAGGAATACCTAAGGATCATCCATCCAAAAGATTAGAAAGGTTGGACATCTCTAGCTCATTTTCTTAAGGTAGGGCCGAATCCTCTTTGGGGAAGAATATATGAGAGTTGTCTTATTCGATGTTTGATGTTTGATCGTTTGGTTGTTTGTAGTTGGTGACTATCATCAGAAGGTTCACAAATCGATCAACCGACTTTGATCCGGGAATCTGCTCATTGACAAGTATGGGGTGTTAACCTCATCACACCAAAATGGTGGTGGTGAAGATGCTTGTTCATTTTATGTGTGGGTGAAACCCTTTGGTTTGGGTTCACCAATTAATTTGGTTCTCTTGGAGGACAATGTGTAATAATTTGTGGTTTATGCTTGTATGCCTTATCATGTGTTTTATGATGATGTTGTCTTGGTGAGAAAATAATTTCTTGCATGTTAAAAAACCTACTTTGATCTCTATATCATGTATGGATTTTGATGCTTGATTATGACGCAATGATGTGTGTTTATTGTTTATCATAATTATGTAAGTTTTGTGAGCCATAACTTGGTTAGTTGGTGAAGGAAATCTTCCATTTCGGATTGTTTTGGCTTTCGGCCTTTACCTTGACGACAGGAAGAACTTGTGTAGTTCTTGAACAAATTAAAGTTTTGATGAAAGAAAAATGTTTTAGTAGCTCATGTTTCAAAGAAAGACCATGAGTGATTTTGATCCAAAGATCAAATGAAGTTTAATCTTTGAGTGCTTTCACCAAAGTGAAATATGCCTTTTTCTTTTAATCTTAGTGTTTTCACCAAAGTGAAACATGTCTTAGACCTTATCATTAGTTCATCTAGTTAATCAAGTGATTTAAAAGTGGATTAATGAAATGTTTTCATGAAAGTCAACATAATTTCATAAAGACATTACCTTTGTTTTAGAACAAAGTCATGTTCCTTTTTCAATAAAATAGAAACCTTTTATCCTTACGTTGATTAAAATGAATCATAGTTAAGGAATTAGAGGAAATTGCATTTTACTTCCTTTTATCTTAGAACATAGTTTTTTACACTAAGTTTGCAAGGAAAACTCTTTCAAAAATTACTTAAAGTACTTTGCTTTAAGCAAAGGCAATGTTGTTTCAAATCAAATGAGTCTTTAATGAAAACGGTTTTGTTTCCAAAAAGAGTTTCAACTATTAATCGTAAAGTTTTACGCGTGAAAAGCTAAGTTAAGTAATTAACTTAGAGTTTAAGACATGGGATAATTAAGTATGATATGTGGTGGAACAAGACCATGTACTATATCATTGATGACTTAGTGCATCAATGACTTCATAAGAGTTAAGTGAATCAACACTTATTTCCTTAATTGAAAAACAAGGATTTAATATCTTAGAAACGCTTAAAGACTTATCTAAGAGGATTCTCAATCCTTATTCATAATGCTTAGGACTTGAGACATAATTCATAAGACGTAAACACAAACCCGAAACGTTTTGGGCTTTGAAACAGTAGTCCGATGACGGACCGATGATTCGAATCCAGGTTAATCGTTCAATTGTTTCCATCTTGTGATAACCGGAATGAGAGAGATCCTGAGACTGTGCAGGTATAGAACTGTACAGTGGAAGGAATCCTGAGGCTATACAGGTATGGGATTGTATAATTGAGGGAAGGCATATAAGAATTGATTGGTACTACCTATACCAACAAGATTTATCTTCTTTTCGGGAGCTTAGAACATAAGAACTTTATAGTTAAGTGTGCTTGACATAGAGTAATTATGGGATGGGTGACCTTCTGGGAAGTTTCCTAGAAAGCGTGTGAGTGAGGACAAAACACGCTGAAAAGACTTGTGTTGGTCTGTAGGGACATTTGATGATTCTTAAAGCAGTCTGGATCATTCCAAAGGAATCACAAGATATTTATTTGATGGATAAATGTTTTATCCAATGGATAAATGTTTTATAAAACGAAGACGCGTGTAGTTCCTAAGGAATAGAACCTTGGTGAACCTTGAGGTTTATCCAATGGATAGACATTGCTTTATCGCATCTGCTCTGTGTAAGCATTGGCATTACATGTGCATAGTTGTAAGGCCTTGAGCCTAGAAGTTGAGCTTACACCTTGATGCGGGTGCGAATCCTACGGTGACGATCTTCAATGGTGTTTTTGGAGGTATCAGGGTTGGAATGGCTGACATGTGACCAGTTGGTAATTCTTCTGTGTCGTGGCGAATTCGCGCAATACACTGATATCCTCTACTAGATGCTGTATTTTTCATGTTTGGTCGAGAGTGTTACCGTAAAGCCAGATACGTGCATGTTACGAATGTTGTAGCATCTTGCTCATGGCTGGCAAAAACCGGAACATGTCCAACCATTCACTCTCTCCGACACTTTTGTTAGCTCCATGGAGTAGGGGACAGAGTTTCACCTTAGTGGCATATGGCATTGAGTCATGTACATTGCACTGCATTGCATGGCTGTTGATGATTTCGTTTATTTGTTGAACATCGCTGTTCTGTTTTTAAGAATGCCTTACGTTACACTGTTAACTGCTTAACATATTATTATACTGTTAACTGTTTAACATGATTTACATCGAAAAGTCTAGTAAGTATTTTGGGTACGTTGTTACCCGGTGAGTCGTCCCGTTTTTACTACTGTTGTTTTGTTGTGTTGATGAACGGGAATCTCACCCATATCTGTATATTTTTTGCTGGTACTTGCTGTTGCTGCTTAAACAGATGGACGTGATGATGGTTCGGTTCAGCAGTTCCTTTGAGTCCGGAGGTGGACTCCTTTTGCTTTTTTATTTTTGTCTAGGCCAAACTGTGTCGGTATTCCGTAGTACCTGTTGGGAGCTACAACTCCTAGTACTTATTTTATTTCTTATGCCAGTTATACATTAAACCGTTGTCTGTATACAGTACTATTTCTATTTTCTGTTTTCTGTTTCTTGTTTGTGTATTTATAATACAGTATGTTCTAGTAATGCACGGTGAACCTAAGTTCATTTATTATTTATTTATCCTTACTAATCGCATTACATCTTTATGAAAAGAAAAAAACATCGTATTTTCCGCATTAATAAATATTTTTGGCCTTATAAACATTCAGGAATGTGACACTCGGGAAAGGGTGTTGCATCCCACATCTTAAACAAGAAAACGGGGTGTTACATCACTTGTGGAGTTTCAAACTTTGACATTGCCAAGACCATTGAAGGTCGTCACCCCAATATTCGCGCCCGGACAAGGTTTAAGCTCAACTTCCTAGTCACTAATTTGCCTTAGACACAAAATGTTTATGCAATATGGTTAAGCCTACAAGCCATGTTCGTTCGCGTTTATCAACCAGATAAACCTCGCTAATATTTCGGAACCCAAGCTCTGATAGATCCCAAACTTTTGGACCCAACACCTCACTGGTCTATCTTTGGTTCTCAATTTTGTTCTTAAGTTTTGGTCTTTGCGTATTTTTTTCGAAGCCCCTCAATAGGCCATTGGATAGTGCCAACCTTTGGGATCCAAACACCTTATTGGACTATCCATGTTTCCCAAAACGCTGAAGTGTATTATGAAAGGTGGATCCTTCAAATCCTAACCTTACTCAACATTGTTTCCTTCTTGAAAGGCAGTTACTTGCCGAGCAAGCAACAAAATGTTCTTTGTCCAATTAAGTCTTATGAACCCTTTTTGATGATGTAAAATTATCTAAGGCATATATCAATACATGACACATTGTTGGAGCCCAAATCTTATTATTTGTGTCAAATAGAACATAATTGAAAAATAGCTTTGACTTTTGGTCAAATGTTGACTTTTATTGTAAAACTTTGACTTTTAGCGTGAAATCATTTAATTCCAAAACAAGTGAAATCCTTTTGTAAAAGCCGTTCAAAACACATTGAAATCATATTCCTCATAAGGAACTAATATAATCCATCCTTTTGGGATTATTTTAAAATACAACTTATTACGCTAATGATAATTATTTCTTTTATTCTATTACACTAATTTTATTCATTTCTTTTATTCTATTACACTAGATGTATTTTTTTTCCTTTACTCCACTAAAACTAACTCATATTGAAGTAGTGAGATAACTTCCACTATGTTATGTGAGATAAATAAATTGTTGAAGAGTTCCAAAGGTATGATTCCTTTGTCCTTACTCTTAAATCTCAATAAAAAATTCTTTTGAGCCGACAACTGTCAAGTCCTATTGCAAAAGCCATTAAGCATAAAGCTCCACTGCTTAAACCATGGTGTCACCTTTCACTTATTGAGTTTGAAATACATTTTTGATAAACACTTGCTTGAAGTGTATTATCACAAATCTTAGTAAGATTTGATCCTTTAAATACTATTTCAATAAAATTAATCAACGACTTGGAAAAATCGTATGATCATAAGGTAAGTATCAAAAACACATTGAAACCCTAATTTGATCCTTAAGGCCGTGACCTATATCATCATTTGGGATGCTAGGTTTTGCTTGAAACTTGATTCTACTTAATTACACTCAACCCATTTAATTACTTAATCATGTTGTAACCAAATCAAATCATTTTCTAAGTGAGGAATACCTTAAAACCGAATTGCATATCCTCACATACGGATTCATTTTATTCTTGAGTTTTCTTAATTTCTATCATTCTTAGTTCCGTCAGTGAACATGTAAACCACATTAGTTTTCAAAGAACAACTTCCAAGCCCTAAAAATGAGCATATGGTCGAACCTCCACTTAGGGCTTTTGGTGGCCATTTGTTCTCCAAATCATTCCAAATCAAGCACAATGCAACACCGATATTATGAGCAATAATATTCTAAGCATTTGCAACCATAATATTAAAAAGTCCACACCTTGACCTATTGTCAAAGTAGTGGGTTTTCATCATGAAAATCATTTTTACATCACACCAAGTATATGAAAAACATAAAGCAAACATAGAAGTAAGTTACTAAGCTATTACAACTACCATCACCAATAATATTCAAAACAAAGTGAAGAACACAAATAAGCTATGACCATGAACATACTTAGAAGCTAGTCCCATCCACCGTAAGGTGTGATAAACACATTCTTACCCATACCTTAGTTGAAGTCCTAGTTTCGCAAACTCTTTGAAGGTAGAATGGTGATGACTTCCAAGCTTGAACCTTTATGGAAAATAGGAACCATTTCCATGGAGTGAGTTTTGAAAATCTCACTTAGAAAGAGTATGGATTTTTCATGAACCTCAAGAACAAAAGTTAAAGAGAATGAGTGTAGGAACACTTACTATTGAAGAAGGATGAAGAAAAGGTGATGTCTTGAAGTTGTTCCAAAAATGAACTTGCTCCTTTCACAAAACTTTCTTCACCAATGTTGTAGAGCTTGAAGAGGTGAAGAGAATGATGTAATTTGTCTAAGAAGAAGGGAAGTGAAGTGTGGAATTAGAGGGAGAAACCGTGAGAGAGAGAGAGAGAGAGAGAGAGAGAGAGAGAGAACTTAGAGAGAGAAAGCCATGGATGAGTTTTAGAGAGAAGGTGGAGGAATGACGAAAATGAAGATGAAAAATGAAAATGTAAGAGTCAGAGGGTTCGGCCACTCTAAAGGGGGAGAGAGATATGGATGAGACAATTTCATTTAAGGCTTCTAATCTTTAATCTACAAGAGGTAATGTCATAAGCTTGGTTATAAGCCATAAAGCACATTACCTAAATCGTGATTAGTTTAGATATTTTGCTTTGACTATGACAATGACATTATTCTTGGAGGGAATTTGAATTTTGATCATAGCTTCATATTCCTGGGCCAGAATATGTCTCGGCCCTTGGTCGGGCTCCTGATTTCATGCAAATCGAGAAAATAATATTTTCACCGGTTCGGGATGAAATCACAAGTAAAGATTTATTTGATCACACAATTTTGATTTTAATCCTAATTCTATGACTTATGCCTCTGGACTATAAAATCTCCAAGCCTTGATCCAATTCCCGAAACCTCACAGACCACGAATAAAATAATAATATTTTTACCGGTCTGCGATCAAAACACAAATATGACACAAATAGTATTTTATGATTCCTAATATGAGTCTTGAATTCTCTATTGAATTCTACTCATCATTTTAAAGTTATTAATTTATTTTAACCAGATTAGGGTTTTTAGAGAATTTATTTACACAGATCCATTGAAAGACAGATATGGAATTTTGTGGTGTTACAGAGACTATCATGTGAGTAGACTGATAACCATATCTCATGGGTTATGGATATGAAATATCAAGTCTTCACATAGGTATAAATATTAGAGTCATATTTACTGTGGATTGACCCACTATGAGAGAGTTACATAATAGTTATGTAAGTGTCATAAGCGCTTCTCATGGTGACCATAGTGAAGTAGTCCTTCAACTTGAAGTCACTACGACTCCAACATGTGGAGTTGTAGGCTTTAATGCTATCAAACATTATCCGTAATAGGATAATCATAAAGGTAGTAATTGGACCTGCAATGAATCATATTGAGGGATGTAGATAGGAATCGTCCCTCTTACATAATAGGAGCAATGTCATGGGCATCTCGATAGAGTGAGATGTGAAAATGCATGGCCATGCTGAAATGGGCCAATATGAGATATTAGGCCCATTTGTGATTACACATCTACTCGAAGATCGAGGAACATATAATTGAACTTAGCAAGGAACATGTTTATGCCTTGTGTTCAATTATGACATATGGACGAAGGGATATTTACTACATAGTAAATTGGTTGCAGTAAGGTTAAAATCGAATCACCGATTTTCTCATAAATTGGGTAGCAGTGATGCATTGCTAGATGCCGCTCATTGTTTATAATATTTGATATGATGATTAATATGTGATATTATTATAATATTTATTATTATTTCCAATTTAGTGGGAACCTATAGGGTTACATGCATAGAGAAAATAGTTGGAGTGGAAATAGTTAAATAAATATGATTTAATTAATTAATTCGAGTTTGGGCTTGTAGTGTACAAGCCCATCAGGGTTATGCATGTAGGGTGAAGGAGCACTACTCTTTAAATAAATAACACGTCTCCTTCCCCACTTACACTAGACATACTTTACATCATGCCAAATCCTATAGCCGTCAGTTAGTACAAGACCCATTCCTCCAATTGGCGTTTGCTTGCGTGGATTTAGTAGAGGTGTTGCCCCTGTTGTGGCACTGGTGATTCAAAGCACGCTTCAAGAGGAAAACATAACAACTCTTATGTGACGCTTGAGGCTGACAAGGGTAGAGAGTGATCGCTGGTGCATGAGGCATGGACAAGGAGCGGCTCATAATAGGCTTCTAGGCAAAGGGACACATGAATGAACCGAATTCACATCAGAATGGGAGGGATCCTAAGGCTATGCAGGTACAGTTGAAGGAAGGCTTATAAGAATTGATTGGTACTTCCTATACCAACAAGATGCATCTACTTTTCGATAGTCCATCACTTAAGAACTCCAAAGTTAAGCGTTCTTACCTGGAAGCAATTCTAGGATGGGTGACCTCCTGGGAAGTTTTCCTAGGAAGCGTGGAGTGAGGACAAAGCATGCTGAAGAGACTCGTGTTGGTTTATGGGGACACTAATCAATTCTGAAAGTAGTCCGAGACGTTACAAATGGTATCAAAGTGAACCTCTCCCAGTACGATGCGATTCGGGGACGAACCAAGCGGAAGCTGGTGGGCATGTGACGCCTGAGGCCGACGATCGCGGGGAGTGATCGCCGGTGCATGAGGCACGGACAAGGAGCGACTCCTGGCAGGCTTCTAGGCAAAGGGACACATGAATGAACCAAATTCACATCGGAATGAGAGGGATCATGAGGCTGTGCAGGTATTGGACTGTACAGTTGATGGAAGACTTATAAGAATTGATTGGTACTTCCTATACCAACAAGATGCATCTTCTTTTCGGTAGCCATCACTTAAGAACTCCAAAGTTAAGCATGTTTGACTTGGAGCAATTCTGGGATGGGTGACCTCCTGGGAAGTTTTCCTAGGAAGCGTGTGAGTGAGGACAAAGCACGCTGAAGAGACTCGTGTTGGTTTGAGGGGACATTCATCAATTTCGAAAGTAGTCCGGGACGTTATGTCTTATATGATTCATGTTTGTAATGTGCGATCCATGGGGTATGTTTTTTTTGCCGCCTGAAGACATGATTTTAAAAGAGGATTGTCTCATGAAAATCCAACAAGATATTAACTAACCTTAACTGTATTATAAACGTTAGCGCGCCTTATCAACAAACGAAGCGAAACGGAAAAAGAGTAACAGTGGGAACAAAGACTAAACTAAAGTACGCACGCGTCAGAGTAACGCAATCAAGAAACATGAAGATATATATATACAAATGCATCAGTTGCCCCATCAGTAAGGCTCTCGTACTGTAGATATACATACCATTGTAAAATGAAAACCGAAAAGATAAAACAAATACAACTAAAATAAAAAGGTCTTAGAAGCTCACCAGCACTGCCCCACCCATCTCTCAAAATACAACAAAATCGCTCATCTCACCACCTAAGATGCACTGGCAGTATCACACCACCAGCGGCATGGATACCTGAAACTACCCTGTCCCTCTCCGTGGGTAAGCCAGAAACCCTAAACGACACATACTCAGAAGAGGAACTGGACACCACCACTCTATGCCGCCTATAGGACCGCAGGTACTGCTTGAACCTTCTCCTCTGGCCTCACAGCATGAATCTTCTCCTGGTAGATGCGTGAGATGTCGCTGGCACCACCCACATGAAATCCCGCTCGTGACGCCTCGGTGGATGCCACATCTGGATGAAAGGCAGGAACTTTACAACACTAAACGGTCTGATGATATCCTCGTACGGTGGAGTCCCACTCCAAAACAGCAAGCTGACCGGCCCAGTATAGACTGTCAAGAATGTGGAGCGATCCACCCGCCATCCTCTATCATCGTGATAGATCATCTCTAACTCCCCCAGATCCAGTATTCATTGTGACTTCGTGATGAAGGGGTGTGCTCTCGGGCCCATTCGTATCCTCGATAGGCTCGTCGTCTTCAGGCGAACGAAGTAACAGGAAGCACATACTGAGAACAATAGGGAGATAAGAAACATGTATATCATCAAATATGGGAGAGGGGCAATAGCATAGCATGTAAACATTTAGCTTGCACCATACCGAAAACATACAACATTCAAACAACCATCTCTGAGTCATACGTCACATCCATCTCAAAAGTTGTTCTCTCAGATCAAAACTTTACGAGGGATACTAATCCCTATACGCATGTGGGCCAATTTCATCACGTCCCCAATTAGACATCCCTTTCGGGACAAATATATCATATCATATCATTTTATATCATCCCCAATTGGACATCCCGCTTTAGGATAGGTGGTACACATCACGTCCCCATTTGGACATCTCCTATTGGGACAGGTGGAACTCATCACATCACATCACATATTTTGTCCCCAAATGGACATCCCGCTTTGGGACAGGTGGTACACGGCTCGTCCCCATTTGGACATCCCCCATTGGGACAGGTGGAAGATCATCATGCTATGATATCCAGCAAACATCAATCACAGGTTGATACCGGAATCTCACGCCTAAGCACTCGGCCATAGCCACAATGCATTGCATCCACATCAGCATCAACATCATCACCATGCCCCGCGTCCACGAGCCACAGCTCCATAGCCAGAACCACGACGGTGTCAACCCGCACAACACATCAACCTCACCACACTCTCATCAACATTCATCCAACCAATTATAAATAATAACATCATGTCAACAGACATGCCAACATATACATCATCATATAAACAGATAAACAGATAAACACATAGGTAGATTAGCATGCACATCACATCAACCTCAACAACATAATCATCGGGCCTAGGGTATTGTCTTAGTGGTGATAGCACCAAAGATACCTATTCCTAAGGTTTAGGTACTTTGCCACTGGATCAACCTCTAGTTGGGTTTAACGTTCCCCTACACATGTATACATTCTACACTACGAATAAAAACACAATCACGAGCACCACACCGCCACCAACACCACGCAGCCAATCTCCACCGCCACCGCGAGCAGCTGCGGCTACCTCCTCAATGCGAGCACCGTCGCGACCTCAAACTTTGCCCTAATCACGGAAACGTGTAAACAACATTGTTAACCCCAGGGCAATGCCAAACCAAGAAGATTCAAGGGAAAAGCTCAAAGAACACAGAGAACACTAAGGTTTACATGTTAGAGATTTGAGCTTACCTTCGAGAAATCGAGAATTCAATCTTTGAAACTCGCAATACTCGAAGCCCTGATCACAGCGGTGTAGTCGAAAACGTGTTCCGATGGTCCGATCTCCCTCCAACCTAAGCTTCTCTCTCTAAGATCACATCTTTCTCTCTCTACAGCTCTCTGGTTCTGCAACTTATGAGGAATTCGGGCAAACAGAGAAGAAAAGAAAACTTAAGAGTTTTGGTGAGCTATTGTGCACGCTCAAGCGTCCCCACGCTTGAGCGTGGCCTCCTGATCACCACATCTTTGCCATGCGTCGCGTACGCCCTGACACGTGTACCTCCACGCGTACCCCCTTCCACGCTCTGACGTGCACTATGCACGAGGGTCAACGGTCAACTTTTGAGCATGGGATTTCTCCACGTCTAAGCGTTGGACGCTGATCAGAACTGTTCTTTCACGTTTTACCACTTTCTGGACTCGTTCGAAGGACAAATTGTCCCAAATTTGAACCATGGCTTCCTCAACACATAAGGATCATAATCAAGCCCTTAAAATGCTTAATTAATGCCCCATACATTAAACAAGAAAACGGGGTGTTACAAGAAGCAAGCTCTTCACAAGATGCTCCTCAACCTCACATGGCTCATTGGTTTAAAACCCAAGATGCTTATGAAATTTTCTGTGGAGATGATGCATTCAAGAAGGTGATTGAGACAAGGTGGATAGATTGTACATGGTTGATAAAACCGGGGTTTCAGTTTCCACACTTTGTGGTGAATGCCGGACTCCAAAGGTTTGTGGAGTTAAACAATCCTTATTATCTAGAGTGTATTTGCGCATTCATGAGCACCATGCACTTTACCACGAGTGACATGATGATGTGCACATTGTTCAACCGGGATTTCATATTTTTCTCCCACCATTTGGCTTGAAATTAACTGGAATGGTGCACATGGGTCAAAGTTGCAGCTGAAAAACACTTATGCGCTGCCTAATTTTAGTCGTGCTGATGCTTTGTGTCCTTATCTGTGGAATCCTCAGGAAATCCTTGGTCCAAAACCTCCGGTGAGCCTACAGAATATGGAAGGTCGTCTTTTCCATTACATATTTGTCCACATCATAAATGTTCGAGGTGGCAATTATGCGACTATTTTGGAGGATGACATTGCTATGATGTGGGTTCTCCATAATAATGTTAAGGTAAATTGGCCATGGTTTTTCACTCAAAGACTGTGTCAGTGCAAGAGGAAGCAATCTGAGCCTATTCCCTATGTTGTTATGATTAGTGCCTTCTTTGAGCTATTTCGCTTTCCTGAGCCAACTAATGTTGTCAAGATGAGCGACAAACACAACCTGGTTGGGATTGCGATCTTAGCTCAGATGCGCATTAAGAAAGACAAGGATGCTGTTTGGAAATATGGCTCAGCTCCTAGTCCTCCATATCCTATTCTATCTGAGGAGATGGATGCTATTTCCAAATGCCTTTATGAGGAGATTCCGGATGTTGCTCCTCCTACACCCAGTGGTCCTTCTGCTCCTTCCTCCAGCTCCACACCTGCTCATTCATGCAGTGATCCTTTCCAGTTGTCTGTTCCTCAATAATTTCAAGCAATGCAGCTTATTCAGAAGAGGCATTATGAGGAGATCTTGGCCTATCGTGTTGAAACTCAGACTTATCGTGAGGATCTTGCACTTCAGTTTGACTCTCTTAGGTGCGGTATTTCTCACTTGGGTCATAGGTTGTCTGCCTTAGAGAAACACATAGGGGAGGACATTGATGATGAGGCTACTACCCAGAGTGTCTTTGTTTTGGTTGGAGGGTGGTTTTTAATTGTTTAGTGGTTGGTAGTTATATATATGTTGCGGACTTATGTAATTGGCTTTTTCAAGCCTAAATTTTGAATAAAATTGAAATTATGATTAACATATGTGGTTGACCTTTGGACTTTTTAAATGATAATTTTTATGTCTACTACATTCTTTTAATATGTCTTACAAGGTTTATTATGCTCCGCTAGTTGCTTGTTACGACTTTTCTCTTTTTTGTATTGCTTTTCACGCTTCCATATCAACATCTTATTTTTTCATGACAAAAGGGGGAGAAAGGTAGTTGTTTTTATTTCAGGAATTATACAAGTTTTAAGGGGGAAAAATATTACACATTACTATCAACAAGATAAGTTCATAAAGCTTAAAAGTTAAAAGCATTTGTCATCACCAAAAAGGGGGAGGCTGAAGTTGCTTATACAACTATTTACGATTTTGATGAAGACTAAAATTCAAGTGAAGGAACTTGAAGACACATGTTGTAGTCGATAGATGGTTTATTGTGTAAATGTAATCAAAAATGTAATTTAAGTTTAACAAGTGATTAAATAAGTGAAAAAGTTTTAGAAATTCAACAACAAAGATTCTAAGAAGATAAGCCAAAGTTCTGGAATTTTTCATAAATGGAAAAATATATTTTCAAGTAAAGTAATCGACTACTTCAGTAAAATAATCGACTACTTTAGTGTACCAGAGAGAAGAACTTTGTTTTGTGGAAGAGTAATCGACTAATTAGCAATAGTAATCAACTACTTATGACGTTCTTGAATCTTGGTTGTCTATTAGAACAAAGTAATCGAGTACCTTGATAAAGTAATCGTCTACTTTGTGTATGTTAAAGAAAAATGAAGTTTCTTGAGAAGAGTAATCAATTACCTTGTGGAAAGTAATCGATTACTTCAAGATTTTCAGAAACAAAATTTTAAATTCAAGGGCTTCATTCTCTAAACCATTTTCCCTATAAATTGGCATTCTCTGCACACTAAAATAAACTTTTTGAATCGACTATTATTCTGCCAATTTTCTATCACAAGCTTTAAAATTACATTTGTTTAGATTGCTTCAATTGAAAATTGAAAGCGTTAGGATTTTTATTACTCTACAAATTTTATTCTTTGTTTTATACTTTGGGTGAGGCATCCCTAAGGGTTTATTCAAGAGTGAGGTGTTACTTGAAGGAGAGACATTTGTGGGTGAGGAATCCCATAAACGTTGAGGTTTGTATGTAGAGTGAGGTATCTCTAGGTTGTACAAAACTCTTGATAGAGTGGAAATACTCAAGCGTTGCTTGGGGACTAGATGTAGGTCACTAAGGTTGTGATCGAACCAATATAAAATCTCAGTGTGAATATTCTCTTCCCTCAACTCTTTACTTTATGCATTTATTGATAAATTGTTTGAATTGATATTATAATTACTTTGTTGATTTACAAAAGTTTGTCGATAGAATCAATATTCTTTATTTCTTTGCTTCTTCATCTATATCTTTGGATTTGGCATAATAAATATTTTCAAGAAAGATTTGGTATCCTTATCTTAACACCATACAAAAAGTAGTATTATTCCAACATCTAAGCAGTGCACGAACTGCCACGACTCAGAAGAGCTACCAACTGGTCATCTTTGGGGTTTCCAACTCAGACATTGCCAAGATCATTAAAGATCGTACCCTAATATCCGTACCTGCACTAGGTGTAAGCTCAACCTCCTAGGCACGCAGGCCTTATACTTGAATTTTTATGCAATATGGTTAAGCCTACAAGGCAAATTCGTTCATGTTTATCAATCGGATAAGCTTTGGTATTACTCCGGCAACCCAAGCCATTCTAGAGGCTTATATGATAGTTTCCAAACTTTTGGATTCAAACACCTCATTGGTCTATCATTGGCTCCCGATTGTTCTTAAGCTTTGGTCTTTGCACATTTTCTTTTCGATGACATTCTATAGGCGATTAGATAGTACCAAACTCTTGGATCCAAACACCTCATTGGACTATCTAGGTTTCCCAAACGCTTAAGTGTATTATGAAGGTGGATCCTCAAATCTGATCCTTTACCATCTTTGTTTCCTTCTTGAAGCGTATTTGCTTGCCAAGCAAGCACCCAAAAGTATCCTTTGTTTAATTAAGTCTTATGGATCTTTTTTTATGATGTGAAATCATCTAAGGCATATATCGATACATGACATATTCTTAAGATTCATATCTTATATTTTGAGTACATAAGGACCTAATTGAAAATAAATTTGACTTCATGACATACTCTTAAGATTCATATCTTACTTTGTGAGTCCATAAGGACATAATTGAAAATAACTTTGACTTTTAGTCAAATGTTGACTTTTTTGTCAAATGTTGACTTGTAGCGCAAAACATTTAATTTCCCAAACATGTGTAATCCTTTTGCTAAAATCATTCCAGAACACTTTGAAACCTTTTTCCTCATAAGGTACTAATATAATTCATTTACCTAGGATTATTTAAAAGTTTTTACCTAGGATTATTTAAAAGCTTTCTTTCAAGGATGCTCACTCAAAACTTAGACTGCAAGGACAGCCTGTAAATTGGGTAATTTGGAATGCTATTGTCCCTCCTTCCAATTCTTTTCTAGCTTGGAGACTGATTCATGACAAACTTCCAACTGATGAACATCTTGCTAATAGAGGATGTGTGACTGTTTCCATCTGCAATCTCTGCTTTGCTTCAGCTGAGTCCTCTGCTCATCTTTTCTTTCAATATCAATTTGCTTCCAAATTGTGGAGCTGGCTTAGTAGTATGTTGCTATGCAACTTTGATCATTCATCTATTCTTTCTGTGCTCGGGTTGCTGGAAAGACAGTGGAGCTCCCAAGGCAATGAAGTAGTAATATCAACTATTCCACATACTATTGGAGCTATTTGGCATATGCGAAATTAGTCCAGGTTTTGTAACAAAGTAGTTAGTATGGGCAGGGCAATTTCTATGCTTAAAGCAGCAATAACTTTGTCTGGGAAACACTCAAAAGGTCATTGTTTCAGCTCTATGAATGAGCTCAAAATGTTTAAAAACTTCATAGTGGATGCTAAGCCTCCTAAAGCTGATAGTATAATCCAAGTAATCTGGTATAAACCTCCTTGTAGTTGGATCAAAGTCAACTCTGATGGGGCATCTAGGGGCAATCCTGGCCTGTCCTCTGGTGCTGCTATTTTTAGAGACTCTAGAGGTGCTTTCTTGGGTTGTTTCTCTGATTTCTATGGAGTGAACAACTCTCTCTATGCTGAGCTTATTGCTGCCATGAAAGCTATTGAGCTAGCTTTTTCTAAGGGTTGGTTAAATTTATGGTTAGAATGTGATTCGATGCTTGTGGTGAAGGCTTTCTCCAATGTGGACATTATTCCTTAGAAGCTTTTAATCAGATGGAAGAATTGTCAATCACTGCTTAAGCATATGTAGTTTTATTGTTCTCATGTTTATAAAGAAGGGAACAATTGTGCTGACAAGTTAGCAAATTTTGGGCTTGTTCATCATAGTTTTTCTTGGTGGGACTTTCCTCCATAGTTTCTTTTGGAAGATTTTAATCGCAATAGATATGATCTTCCTTGTTATAGATTTGTTTGAGTTGTTTCTGGTTGGGGTTTTGGCGTAGTCTTCCCCTCCCCATCTCTTTTTTTATTCTTTTTCATTTATTAACAAAATTTTAATGATATGTTGCAGATGATTGATAAGGGCTAAGGTGTCAACCTAGTTGAGATGTTAGTCTTTATAGTGATGCTTTTGCATATCATTTCAGTTTGCATAAAAAAAAAATTATTTTCGTTCCTTTTATTCTATTAGGCTAATTATATTCATTTTTCTTTATTCTACTTAGACTATTTCTCACTAAAGTGAAAAGATAATTCCTCTTGGTTACATGAAGTAATTAATTAGTGAAGAGTTCCAAAGGTATAGTTCCTTTGTCATAACTCTTAAGTCTCAATAAAGAACTCTTGTGAGCCAACTAGTATGGTGAATTCTAGCGCCTAAACTGTGACGTTCCCAAGTCCCACTCGAGGAAATCCCATTATTTTAGAACTCACTAATACTGTTAACTATAGCTTAGCGACATTATTACGCTCTTATTAAGACCAACGGTAACATACGTTCAATATAAAAGCGCATAACATCAGAGTAAGCACAACGGGATAAACGAAAATGCATACACATAGTGTAGATATATACATGGTGGCCCCATCAGTAGGGCTAAGTATATTTACAGACGAAAGTACATAATAAAACGAAAATACAACATAAATATCAAGGGACTCTGACACTCAAACTCACATACTCTCCACATCCCCTCTCAAAATACATCAAAAGACCTCACTTCACATCCTATGACAAATGCATTGGCGACGTCATGTCCTCAAAGACATGAAAGTCAAGATCTACCACGTCCTTCCCCATATGTGCACCTATAAACCCGCAGGGGCACATAATCCTAGGAAGAATTGGACATAACGATACACCTACGCCTAGCGGCTCTCAAATACCGCTCTGACCTCCGACGCTGTCCTCTCAGCACAAAGTCTCTGCGACTTATCACGTGAGATGATGCTAGAGCAGTCCACTTAAACCCTGCTCTCGCAGCATGGGTGGGTGCTGGTGGACAAAATCGCAAGTGCACGATTTCGTCGTTAAGTAATAAAAGTTCGTATCCACAAGGATTGTGACCAATTCATAACTATACCAACGATGTACTAATTGAACTATTGACGAAGACTATTAGTGTTTGAAGTGTGTAACTCGTGTTCAACAATAAGAAAATGACTAACAAAATATGTAATTTGGAAATTAAGGAGAATAAGGTGACTAGGGCTCGAATCCCTTTGTCTCACCCTTTACGCTCTTGAATTCTATTCCAATGCAAGCAATGATAACGTATTTGAAGTTTAAATCCTCTAAATTAGATTAACGAAAATTCCTTTCCTCTTAATCCCTTTAATTCAACCAATGAGCCCTAATCCCTTAGGTTCCTATTAATCAAATCAAGCATAAAGGATATGGATTCATACAAACTCATACCAACTAGAATTATATTCCTATAACCCTATAGATATGTCAAATTATCCCAAAGCACGTTTCAACCTCAACTTCCCAATTGATGCTAAAACCCTAGTTCAACCCCATGGTGATCAAGCATAGAATTGCATTGAGAAAAGAGATAATTGATCAAATTACATACATCAAACTTGCATTGAAAGTTCTGAATTCAATTACATAAAAGGATCCACAAAGTTCATCTTACCCTAGTACAAAGGAATTAGTTCCTCATGGAAGAGATGGAACCAAGCAATTGAGAAGAAAAAATCGCTAAAGCCTCCATTGATTCCTCAAAATAGACTTTGATCACTTGTTCTTCATTCCATTCCCCAAAATCCAACCCTAGGCCAATGTTTTCTAAGCCTATTTATAGTTTTAGACCAAATAGGGTTGACAAACTCTCCAAATTAAGTAAAAAACGCGAAATTCCAAGTCAGGAGCGAACCGCAGCACGGCCATGGATCCTGGCACGGCCTAGCCGTGCTGCTCTTAAAGTACAAAGATAAAAATCAGCGCAGCCCGACACGGGCATGGTTTTTAATACGGCCTGGCCGTGGAATGCACTGTTTGTGCAATTTAAATTCCTTCATGTCCACCAAGGCACGGCCGTGGCCTAGGGCACGGTCAGGCCGTGTTACTCCTAAAACTTGCCATCTTTTAGTGCTTTGGCCTCCGAGTTGGTTGTAACGCCCGGCTACGTGTATTAGCTCTGCTTTCCTAGGCCAAAAACCTTCCTTTCTGCACAATCGACTCAAATCAAGTGCATTATCTATACTAATAAAAAATGCATGAGAACTATGGGTAAAAACCACTAAAATGACTACCATGCAATGCAAAACTAACAACAAACTATATGCCATAATGAACGCATCAGGTGCCACATCTGGGGAAATGGAAGAAACTGGACCACTCTGTACGGTCCCATGATGTTCGCTCGTGGTGGAGTACCGCCTCAGAACAGCAAGCTCAGTGGTCCAGTGTACACGGTCAAAAACGTAGAGGGGTCCACCAGCCACCCCTGCTCGTCATGGTAGACGATCTCAAGCTCGCCTAGCATTGGGATCCCCGGTGCTGCATGGAGGAAGGGATGCATCCTCGGGTCCATCGTCTCCTTCAGCTAACTCGTCGTCAGTTCATAGATCGAAAGCATAACATACAAGAAGATACAGGGAGATAAGATATAAACACATCTATGACAGAGATGATGCAATGCAGAACATATAGCAAACACAATCATCTCTCAACATCACGACACCACAGTCTTTCTCTAGCTAGATGTACACATACTTTTTCTATGCATGCCGGCTGTAACACCCCAAATTTCACTGTCTTTATAAATCAATAAGTTATATAATTAAGTTTATATTTCATTCAAGGTTTTATAAAATTAAAAAAAATAAACTGAGGTCATATTCATGCTTAATGCTGTCGTATGAAGCTACGATTAAATGTTGAACTGAAAACTCAAACGGAGCTCGGTCTGCGTTTTTCCACTGACAGTAAGATTTTACTGCTCAGGAGACCTAATTTTGACTCATGAGCGAGACAGTTAGGCTTAGAATCAAATTTCCTATGTTTTCGTTAAATTTGAAAAAAATCAGTTCCTACGCTTCATTCAGACAAAATCTCAAATCGGGTGACGAACAGAGCTGGATATGGATTTACCGGGACCCGCTAATGGATAATTTTGATGTCGCATGTCAAGTCACATGGGAAAGCATGCCTGCGTCACGATGACGTTTGAAAATATCTGGACGTGAAAAGACAAAAATACCCCTAACTTTTTTCATTATTACCATTTAACCTTGAAGGAAAAGACTAAAATGCCCTTAAGTGACCAACTTTTGGACACTTTGGTCCCCCATTTCCCATGCACAAGATCAGCCATAAGAAGGCTTCAACCATTTCTCTCACTCATTTCATCTTCTTCATTAGAATTCTTCCATTTTTCCTTAAGAGAAAAGCTTGAGTTTTGTGAGGAAAGAGTGTGATTCTTGACCAATCTTCATCATTCAAGAGGTAAGATCACTTCTTTGATCCTTAAACCTCATGAATATCTTCCTATTTTATGTTTGCAAATCTTGATTCCATGAGTTTCGACTTCATGAGCCAAACTTCAAAAATTTCTAGAAAATTGTGGAAAAATCCTTTTAATGTGAAACCAATTTCTTTAAGCTAGTTTCATCACCTTCTACCTCTATCCAAGAGTATGTGATCAAACACTAACCTAGCCTATTTTTATTTAGAGAGGCCAAACGCTAGAAAAAATTGGGGAAAAATGGGTTTTTCCAATTTTTGTTCTTCAACACTTGATTCCATCCTTTCCTTTCCTATGGTCATGGAATCCAAGTGATGGAAAACCAAATCAATTCCTAGCCTCTTTTATTCTTCATGGCCGAGACCTAGAGTGTGTTGAACCATGACTTTTTTTCCAAAACTTTGAGTAATAGCACTTGATTTAGTGTTAAGTATGCTTATGAGCCAACCATCTAAAAGATTGGAACCAAATGAAACCCCTAGCCATTTTTCAAAATTTTGGCCAAACCTTAGACCAATTTTGGGGGAAGGAATTTATGTTTTGATATTGTTATTTTGTATTGATTGTTGTTGAGAATTGAATTGTGGTTGATTGTGTTAAGCGACGTGGACGAAAAAGAATCGGAACCGAAAACAATTCGGGAGTCGACTTAGAACCCAAAAGAGGTAAAGGGAGGTATTTCATAATAAGTTTGGTAGCCTCATGATGAGTGATTGTTAGATGTGTTGTAGTGTTTTGATTGGTGTTTTGAAGATATATATGTTATAAATGGTGTATGTACTGGAATTATTTAATGAAGTATATACTTGGACATTTGGATATGATTTGTGGCATGGATGCCTTGAATGAGATAGACTTGTGATGTTGAATTGAGACTTGATATGTGAAACGGATTTTGAAATCGAAGAAAAATCTTGAGAGGTGTTTTGCTTTATCAAGGAAAGTGAGTTCCTTCTTAAAATGTTAGATCCTTTCAAACGACAAAGTCGTTTGAGGAAAGTTCACTCAAAATAAAATTTCCTTTAGAAAACGTTTTTAAAAGAGACGAAACCTTTAGAAAAACAGATTTGAAAAGAAAAAGAGTTTTCCCTGGAAAATGATTTCTTGAAGGAAAATGTTTTAGTTCATGACAACAAAGTTGAGTTTTGTTTTCTAAAATTGTTTTTGTGAAAATAAAACCGAAAGAAAAGCGGTGATTTCCTTTTTCACCTTAAGAAGTATGCAAACGTAGTGACGAGACGCCGGGCTAGTGTTTTTCGAGTTGAGCACTCCGACTTTGTGTCCTGTGTTTTGAATGAATGGGCTTTATGTCCTTTAAAACGAGTCGTGAGCTATATGCCTCGATGAGAAAAAATGAACGAAAAAGAAAACAGAAACTTTCTGTGTACATACATGAAACGGCAGACGTGCCATTTTAAAACGAGCTACAACTCAAGTAGTTGAGAATATGTGCTAGTTAAGACCACTAGGTCTATAGGGGCATCCTGTGTTCGAGACCCCACAAGTGGTGAAGGCATTTCAACCCCGTGCCATGGTAATTGATTTCCAAACATGGATGAACTCGATCAGAGACTGGACTATTCATGATATGGTTGTGACGTGTTACCCCTGAACAATTGGAGTTCAGACCTAAATTGAGAGGCCGACTCATGAGAACAATTTTGTTATGGGAGTATTCGCGGCCTATCGCTTCATGAAGGGAAGTAGGAATCTCCGGAGAACATGAATTAGAAAGATGATATTGGAGTCTCATGCATTGTTACAACTCATGATAGTGTTTAAGATATTATGTTATATGAATATCTGTTGTTATAACTATATTTATATGTGGATGTAATTGTTGTTTCTCGCTTGTGCTGCTATCGTGATAAACTTGTGAAATGAGTATCTTACCTTTGCCTGTACATGTTGGACACTCTGTTGTGTTTTTGGATACATGTACAGATGATGCTCAGAGGTCCCCACGGACACGGGAGGACTCAGATGACGGAATCTTTTGATGATAAAGAAAAGGAGGATCCCTCCAAATTCCTCTGGGAATCGGAGCTGACTTTGGGGTTCGTATCCCAATGACTACTTTTAGCCCGACCAGCATAAGAGTTTTATTTTTGAAGCAGTCATATATTATCTGCTGCATGTATGTTAAACATATGTTTTTTCTTTTTTTATTTTTTTAAGTCTGTAATATGATATACTAGACGTATGAAGATAATTTTTTTTTACCCATGTTTTCGAACGTAGTTAATTAATTAAAGTATTTTTCGAAAGCAACCAACGTTTTGTTTTTGTTTATGTTTTCCGCAATCGAGTTCCAGTATGTGGCACCAAGGGGGCGTTACATTAGTGGTACCAGAGCTGGTCGAGTCTTTCGGGAATCCTTGGGGAATAGGTCTATTATGTTTGTGTTGTGCGATCTATGTGTGAACTTTGTTTGAATTGTTTCTCTGTTGAAGCAATGTGTGTTGGCACACGAGCTTATGTTTCCTTATCAGGGTATGATTGGTTTGCCTTGTAGGGAAACATGAATCTTAGAGGCAGTCGTGGTGGAGGCCATGGCAACACCAACGATGGTTACGGTCGCGGCACTGCTGACACCAATGCCAATGATAACATCAATCAGGCTATCCAGGCCATGGTTGATTTGGTGGCATCTGTTGCTCAACAAACTGCTACGATGGCTCTGAAATAGACAGATGCAAACACTAGAAGGGGGTTGAATGGTGTTTGGCAAATTTATGCGAAATTTAGAAACTTTTTTGCAAGCACAGACGGGTTATAATAGACGAGTAAACACAGACAAGTCAATCAGACTGATAACTCATCTGAAGGTTTTCACAGAAAACACACAGTCATGCAAGATAAGAAAAGTTTTGATAAACACAATTATAAACCCCGTTAAGACAAATAATCAAACTAAAGAGTTAATGGAAAGAGAGATCACTCAGCAGGTTTTATCCTGGTTCACCCCTTAACAATGAGGCTACGTCCAGTCCTTGGCAGCACCAAGTTTTCTCACTATAACTGATTTAGGTTACAGGACAGACAAGTATTATTTTCACACCTAGCCTCTTCAGGCTCCAGACGAGTATTGTTTTCACACCTAGCCTCTCCAGGCTCCAGACAAGTATTATTTGCACCCTTAGCCTCTTCAGGCTCAGACAGGTTTGTTTGAGCGAAGTTGTAAAAAGATTACACTTTTCAAGCCTTTCACAAGCACTCAGACGAGTGTATTAAATGTGAAGTTCTAAAAGACTGCGTATTAACTTCAAATGATTGAAGAATAAATAATGAAAGAATGAAGATATAAATGTACAGAGTAATTGCTCTTTGATTGCTTTGATCGTTCTCTTGTGTACTTGAATCTTCGAAGTCTTCTTCATTAAATAGGCTTCAAGATTTTAAAGCCGTTAGACACAAAGTCTGAAGGTTTGGCTTCTTACAGATCTTCAATAAATGCAATAGAGTCATTCTGATCAGCCATTAAAGCATAAGGAACTTCGCTTGTTCTCTTTCATCAGAGTGATGCAGACTTCTGATATACCTTTGGTCTTAGCAGGTCTGTATACGTGCTTTTTGTTTGCAGAGGGAAGACTTTCCCTTTTGGTGTAAGATGCAGTTGTGTTCAGGCAAAGCACTTTGTTGAAGTTCCTTATCAAAGTCGAGACAACTTTCATCCAATGTATTCTTTAATGTTTAGTCATGAGACGGATGAGTGACTTCATTAGACGGGTTGCCTCTTTAACAAAGAGATGACGTCAGTTGCAAAGTCTTTTAGACGGGTGAGTCTTCCTTTGATCAGACGGTTGAAGACTTCATTAGACGAGTGAACTTCTCTTAGTTCAGATGAGTGAACCTTAGCTAGTTCAGACGAGTGAACTTATCTCAGTTCAGACGAGTGAACTTTAGTTAGTTTAGACGTGTGAACTTAAGTTAGTTCAGACGAGTGAACTGTTCATATAGACGCTTAATGTTTTATTCTGTACACTAAGTAGACGAGTTAAATACCACAGACGGGTTCAATTAAATCATTGAATAACTGTTTTAATCTCATCAAAACTGAGGTAAATGCACATCAGACATTTGGAGACTCAACAATCTCCCCCTTTTTGATGATGAAAAAACATGTTAAATGATTTAATGAACTTAAGAAAATTCACATAAATCAATCCTGTATATGATCAGACAGATTAAAAACAGTGTTCCATGATTATAACATACTCAGACAGATAAGCATTTAACTTTTTATCTTAGTCTTATCTTAGTATTTTCTCCCCCTTTTGACATTATCAAAAGCAATAGAATATAGACAGAGAGAAAGGAAAAGATACATCATATTTAGATAAACCTTTGTTCATATCAGACAGTTGTAACATTAAGGCATTTTTCATTTAACTTTCTCCCCCTTTTGTCATAATCAAAAAAGAGAAACAGAGGAGGTAATTTGCATTTGACCATCATTGGTTGTGTATAAGGTACTTTCAAAAAAATTACAAATAAGTGTTAAAAAGATCAAAAAGAGCATCTACACTAGCTTCCAAAACAGTTCTAGCTTTTCTTTCTGCAGCAAGATCTTGGTGAGCAGCTTCTACCAAGTTCCTGAGAGATGCTACTTCAAAAAGCAAAGCTTGAAGATCTCGTCTGGGCACAGGAATGTGATTAGCAGAGTCATCAGAATGCCAGGAAAGAGCATAGACAGGTGGTGCAGAAGGGATTGAGAAGGCTTCCGAAATCCGGGGAAAGAAACCTAAGTGAAGATTGCGATAGAAGATAAAAAGTAGAAATGTGATCTTATGTAAGGAATCATCAGAGGAGTTATCTGCTGGAGGTGAGCGAAAAACAGAGGACAGAATGGAGAGAAGAGATGGATGAAAAGATGCAGGTAAAGGTTCAACATAGAGTGAGGGATAATCAGGGATTAATAGATCAAGATATTCCATCAAGGAATATGATCCAGTAATTAGAATGAAACAGGGTCTCGAATAGTTAGGAAGAATAACTACAGAGTTTGGATGGGTTATGTAAGGATCAGGGTGATGAAACATGATAACAATAGGTTCAAAAACACACATAGCTCTACAGGTATTGGTAAAGTGAGATGGAGGAGGAGGTACAATAGAGAGGTTAGAGACACTGGTAGACATTAAATGTTGCAAATCAGACTGGAACAAAAAATAAGAATTGCCAACAGGTTTGTCAGGAGTTGAATCCCTTGAAACATGACACATATCAGATATAATGATGAAAGAGGAGGAAAGAGAGGAGTTTTCCTGAATGGGTGAAGCCTGAGGTTCATCATGAGATGAGGAGGAAGAGGGTGAATACTTGCCAAGAGTAGAGTTTTCAGACATTCTGAGCTTGATGTGTTTAGGAGCCACAAAGACAGCAGGTTGGCTAACATGAGGGGCTTCTATGGCAGCAGCTACAACAGGTATGCCAGATCTCTTCCTTTTAGGAATAGTGCCAGGACAAAAAGCTGGGTGGTCCAAGGTTTGTCCTAAAGGCTTTGGTAGTTGCTCCCCCTGAGCAGGTGCATTCTCTTCACTAGAGACAATCTCACTCAGTATAACTTGAGAAGGGGCAGAATCAGAATCCACCACAACAAGAGCTTGTCTCTTGGGAGTCAGTTTCCTCTTCTTCAAGGAGAGAATAGGAGCACTTTCTTCTGAAGAAAGGGGCTGGCATTGGCTTGCAATCTTTCCAGAGGGTTTGCAAATATGTTCAGATGCAGAGGCCTCAGACTCATCGGTTGATTCAGCAAGAGTTTGACCCTTCTGATCCTCAGATGCTTGATTTGAAGAGGATGGAGCGGGGGTTGAGAGCCTCATTAAAGAGATAGTCTGTTTGGCTAAAGGTCTAGCCATGTCCACAAAGGTGACTTCTTCAGGGACAAAGATTTTGATTCTAACGAGCTTGGTCAGAAGCATGCCATAGGGATATGTAGGAGAGCTAGGCCTCTTAATCAATGACACGAAATGTTTGAAAATGAGGTCATTGATGTCTAACTTGATTTTGTGAATGAGATGAAAGAGGGCAAATGAATCCATCTTAGAGATGTAGTCTCTTGAGCCCTTCCTAGGTAGCACACATTCTTGCAAAAGCTTGAGCAAGAAGCAGCATTTGGGAATGAGGTTACTTGATTTGAGATTTGTAGGGTTAGGGTTACCAAAAAGGGCGATGTTGATGTCGCTCTGGCTTACTGAATCTACCCAGTTGTCTGTATAACCAGCACCATGTCTAGGGCATCCAGTTACCAGTTCCAGAGTGTTGAGGGAGAAGGAGAAGCGTTGGTTGGAAATACGAGCTTGAATCTCCGTGGGAAAGCCACTTGGAGAGTGAAGAACGACGGCGTTGGTCCAGAAGTCAGTGACCAACTTGGGGTGCACAGGCTCCTTCAAGTCGAAGAAAGGAGTCCAGTTGGAGTAGTTGAGCTCTTCAAGCACATCTAAACCCGACCGACTTAGAGCCGAAAGGTCAATAAGTTTCCCTGGGATGATTTTGTGAACAGCTTCAACATCGAGGTTGTAACGCTTTGCAATGACATCAGCAGAGAGTTGCTTTGGGGGTGCCATTTCAGAGAAGATAGGGTTAGAAAAGTTTGAGAGTCAGAGAGTGAGTGAAGAGGGAAGAAGATGAAATGAGAGTGAAATAAGGAGAGTGATTTTGAAAAACGTACGGATGGAGATTTTAAAAGAAAAAAGAACGGTTTAGATTTAAAATAAGACAAAAACATCCACGTACACATTTTGCCTCAGATAATGAAACAACACTTAAAAGAAAATAGCCATTTTAAAAAGAATTTTTAAAAGAAGAGCGAATGACTCATAAGGACAAACGATGAAACATAGACGGGTATTATAAACACTCATCAGACAGGTTATTCAGCAAAGCAATGTATATTCAAGTTGTCTCTTATAAACTTAAACCTATCCTCAACTATAAAGGTTTTGTAAAGATATCAGCCCATTGATTTTCAGTTTTAACAAACTTAACATCAAATACACCTTTTTGAACATAATCTCTTATGAAGTGATGTTTGATTTCTATGTGCTTAGCCTTAGAATGTTGTATGGGATTCTTGGTTAAGCAAATAGCACTAGAATTATCACACTAGACAGTATATTATGCTCAAATACAGAGTGTAACGCCCCGATTTTCACGTTTTCTATTTCTTCAGTATTTTAATGTCCCTATTTTATTCGAGGTCTTAGGAATGGAAATAAAATATTCTGAGACCACAGTCATGCTCGACGATATCGTAGGAAGCTACGATTAAGTTTTGAGTCGAAAACTCAAACGGAGTCCGGTCTGCGTTTTTACACTGACAGTATGATTTTACTGCTCAGAAGACCTCAGATGGACCCGTGAATGAGACAATAAGTCTTAGAATTCGATTCTCTACGTTTTGGTTAAATTTCGTAAAAATTTCAGAAAAACCACTTCCTGACCTTCGTTCGGGCGGAATCCTCAATCGGGTGACGAACGGAGCCACATATGGATTTACCGGGACTCGCCAACAGATAATCTTGATATCACATCATCCCAGGACACTTGGGAGAGTATGCCAGAGTCATCATGACGTTCGGAAATATCTGGACGTAAAATGACCAAAATGCCCCTAACCTTAGTCTTTCACACTTTTACCATTATACCCTTTTGGCAAATGACCTTTTTACCCTTAAGTGAGATTTTAAGAGGCTGAACTCAGACCCTCACTCTCTCATTTTCGCACAGCCCCTCATCCTTTAGAGTTCCATAGTTGTTCTTGAGAGAAAACCCCATTGTTGGTCTTGAAGCTCCTTGAGTTTTTGTTGGAATCACTTGATTCCTTGAGCAATCTTCCTTCATTTCAAGGTAAGATCACTTCTATGATCTCTTAGCTTCTTGAATCTTTCTTTATTTCAAGATCAATCTTCATTTTCATGAAAAGAATTTCTTAGATCCAAAACTTTGAAAATCCAAAGGAAATTGTAGAAAAATCCTTTTGAGGTAAGACCAAGTTCTTTGAACTCACATCATCAATCTCTACCTAAACCCAAGAGCTTATGATTCAACTCTCATCATAGCTCAAAAAGCACTTTTGGCCGAACCCTACTTGAAGATGATGAATAGTGTTTTCATCAATTTTTGATTTTTAACACTTGATTTCATCCTTAGCTTTCCTAATGCCTTTGAATCCATGAAATGGAAAACCAAAACCAATTCCTAACCTTTTTAACCTAGGGTGGCCAAAATCCTCTTTGTTAAGATTGTTGAGATTGGCTTTGATTGTTGTTTAATGTTGGATTGTTGTGTTGTTGTAGTTGTTGACGATTATTAGGAGGTTCACAAACCAATCAACCGACTTTGATCCGGGAATCTGCTCATCAACAGGTATGGGGAGAAGAACCTCATCACACCAAGATGGTGGTAGTGAGAATGGTTGTTTAAGTTTATGTGTGGGTGAAACCCTTTAGTTTGGGTTCACTTTTATGTGTTAAGTTTTGTTAAGTTCTCTTGGAGAACAAGATTGTCTTGATGAGTTTATGCTTGAGTATGTTGTAGTGTGCTTTAGCATATGTTGATGATGATATGATTGAATGAAAATCATTTCCATGTATGTTGAAAAACCTACTTTGATCACTAGATCAAGTAGGGACTTTTATTGTTTGATTATGAGACCATGATGTGTGATGGACTTATATGTTTGATTATGATGTAGTAATGTGTATTGTGGTTTATCATTATTGTGTGAGCTTTTGAGATACATTTACTTTGTTGGTGAAGCAAAGTCTCCATTTTTCATTGGAGTAGGCTTGTGGCCTTAGTAAGAGGAAAATATAAGAACATGTGTTGTTCTTGTTTTGGCAAAGTTTTGATGCAACAAAAACATGATTTCCTAACCTATGTTTTCAAAGAGAAACAAAAGTGATTTTGATCCAAAGATCAAATGAAGTTTTAACCTTTAAAGTGTGTCACCAAAGTGGGAAAATGTCTTTTCTTTAGCCATAGGTCTTTTAATCAAACTAAGTGTTTCAAAAGAAGAAATAATGAAGGAGTTAGGGAAAATGAAAAACAGGGCACTCGCCCAGCGAACCCCGTCTCGCCTCGCAAGACAGAGGGAAGATAAGGCATTCGCCAGGCTAACATTGCCTCGCCTTGCGAGACAGTGGACTAGCCCGAGCAGCAAAGATGTAGCTTCTCGGCCTCGCGTCGCGAAGTCGTTATCGCCTCGCGAACCGCCTAAGCAGCAAAGATGCAACTTCTTGGCCTCGCGTAGCGAAGCAATTCTCGCCTCGCGAACCGCCTAAGTAGTAAAGATGCAGCTTCTCTGCCTCGCGTCGCGATACAATCCTCGCCTCGCGGAGCAGAAAGACTGTCTAAGAAGTAAAGATAACTTCTCTGCCTCGCGTCGCGACATAGACCTTCGCCTCGCGAGAAATGGTTTGTTTATAAAGAGTGTTTTTCAACTCAAACTGTAAAGTTTTACGCTTTAAAAACCTAAGTTAAGTAATTGACTTAGAGTTGAAGACAAGGGATAATTAAGTGTAATATGTGGTGAAACAAGACCATATATTATACCTTTGATGACTAAGTACATCAATGACTCCATAAGACATAAACACAAACATGAAACGTTTTGGGTTTTGAAACAGTAGTTCAATGACGGACCGGTGATTCGGACCCCGATCAGTCATTCAATTGTTTCAGTCTTGTGATGACTCGATCCCGGAGGAATCACGAGATTTATCCGGTGGATAAAGGTTTTGTTGTCAAAAGATGCGTATAGTTCCTAAGGAAGAGAACCTTAGTAGACTTCGAGGTTTATCCGGGGGATAGACATTGCTTGATCGCATCTGCTTTGTGTAAGCATTGGCATTTCATTTGCATAGTCGTAAGGCCTTGAGCCTAGGAGTTGAGCTGACACCTTGATGCGGGTGCGAATCTTACGGTGACGATCTTCAATGGTCTTTTTGGAGGTATTAGGGTTGGAAGGGCTGACATGTGAGCAGTCGGTAGCTCTTCTGTGTCGTGGCGAATCCGTGCAATACATTGATATCCTCTACTAGATGCCGTACTTTTCATGTTTGGTCGAGAGTGTTACCGTAAAGCCAGATACGTGCACGTTACGAATGTTGTAGCATCTTGCTCATGGCTGGCAGAAACCGGAACATGTCCTCCCACTCACTCTCTCCGACCTTTTGTTAGATCCATGGAGTAAGGGTCAAAGTAGTACCCAGTGACATTGACATTGAGTCATATACATTGTGTTGCATTGCATGGCTATCGGTGTTTACATTTACTGTTATACATCGTTGTACTGTTTAAGAGTACCTTATTTTATGCTGTTAACTGCTTAACATGATATTATGCTGTCAACTGCTTAATATGTTTGACATTGAGAATTCTTGTAAGCATGTTGGGTACGCTGTTACCTGGTGAGTCATCCCGTTTTTACTACTGCTGTTTTGTTGTGTTGATGAATGGGAATCTCACCCATATCTGTATGTTTTCTGTTGGTACTTGCTGTTGCTGTTTGAACTGATGGACGTGACGATGGTTCAGCCCAGTAGTTTCCTTGAGCCCTGAGGCGGACCTTCTTTTTGTGGTTTAGTTTTGTTGTCGGCCAGACTACGTCAGTTTTGTAGTACCTTTTGGGAGCTACGACTCCTAGTACTTATTATATTTCTTATGTCAGATATCCATTAGACTTATGTCTGTATATAGTATTATTTCTTTTTCTGTTTATGTCCCTATATTTATTATGCCTTATGTTCTAGAAATGCATGGCGAACCTAAGTTCGTTATTAGTATTATTTATCGTTCTAAATCCCATGGTATCTTGTGAAAAGAAAAGAAAAAGAAAACCGTATTTGTCGCATTAATAAATATTTTCGGCCTTATAAACGTTCGGGAATGTGACACTCGGGAAAGGGTGTTGCATTATTTGGTATCAGAGCTGGCCGAGTCTTTTTGGGGTTTGTAGGTTGTGGTCTGTCTTGTTTGTGTTGTGTTCTCTGTGTGTTTCTCTGTTGTTTACTTTAGTTATGTTGTGGTTCTTGAGTTTGACAGTTCTGGTTTTGAAGGTAGCAATGGCTGCTCAAAACCTGACTGCTGCTGTGAACGCCATACGGGAAATGGCTGCTGCTATGGTTGAACGTGACGAAAGAGCTGCCGGAGGTAGAGGACTGGATGAATTTCTTCGTCGGAATCCACCTCAATTCAAGGGCGAATTCAATCCTGAGTTGGCTGAACGCTGGATCCAAACGCTGGAAAAGATCTTTGGAGTGATGAGATGTACTGAGAATGACAAGGTTGTCTATGCAACCTATATGCTGGTGGAGGATGCTGAATACTGGTGGGAAGGAGCCCGTCAGATGCTGATTCACGATCAACAAGCTGTGGATTGGAATGCTTTTAAGGGAAAATTCCTGGAGAAGTATTTTGCTGCGAGCGCAAGACACGAGAAAGAGATGGAGTTCCTCCAGCTGAGACAGGGGGGAATGACCGTAGCTGAATACGGGGCCAAGTTTGAAAGTCTAGCAAAGTTCTCAAATTACTTTCTGGACAACCCAAGAGAGGAGTGGAAGTGCAGAAAATTCGAAGGAGGTCTGAGGATCGACTTGAAAAGAGCTGTTGTTCCTCTAGAAATTTCTGTTTTTCCGAGGCTAATGGAGAAGTGTCATCTGATTGAGAGTTTGGAGCCCAAGGACAAGCGGGTACAGAGTTCTGGACCGAACAAGTTCCAGAGAGGAAGCGGTGGTCGAGACAACAAATCTTGATGGAAGCCCTATGCAAAGCAACAAGATCGACAACAACGTTCTATTGGAGGAAGCAGTGGGAGTTTCAGTCAGTCTGGAAATGCTCCAACCAAGTGCATGAAGTGTGGGAAGAGCAACCACATCACCAGAGATTGTTCGATCAAAGGGATTATCTGCTTCAAGTGTGGGAAGCCGGGACACATCTCACGTGAATGCATGCAACCAAAATTGGAACATTCTGTCAACAATGTCCAAGCTGCAAGGCCTAAGATGAAGGGCAGAGTCTACACTATGGGTGGTGCTGAAGCTTCTCAAAATGAAGACTTGATCCAAGGTCAATGTGTCATGGGAGGTAAAACCTTAACTGTACTGTTTGATTCAGGCGCAACGCATTCTTTTATTGCCTATGACTGTGTGAATCTGTTGGGATTACCTGTGTCTTCTTTACCTTTTGATTTGGTAATTTCTACACCTACTGCAAAGCCTGTTAGAACTGCTAAAGTTTGTTTGAACTGTTCTATCTCTATTAAAGATAGAACATTTTTGATTGATTTGATCTGTTTGCCTCTTTCGCAAATGGATGTAATCTTAGGAATGGATTGGTTATCTTCTAATCATATCCTGTTAGACTGTGCAAATAAAACCTTAGTTTTCCCTAGTAGTGCGAATTCTGGATTTTTGACTGCCAACCAAGTAAATGCTTCTTTGAGAGAAGGAGCTCAAGGATACATGTTACTATCTTCTTTGGAGGTCAAGAGTGAGCTAGTCTTAGAGCGCATGCCTGTCGTGAATGAGTTTCCGGAAGTCTTTCCTGAAGACGTACCAGGTTTGCCGCCAGTGCGGGACATCGAGTTTGCGATTGATCTTGTGCTAGGAACAGGACCAGTGTCTATGGCACCGTATCGTATGGCACCTGCTGAGTTGGAAACTTTGAAGAAACAGCTGGTAGACTTATTGGGGAAGCAGTTTGTTAAACCCAGTGTGTCGCCGTGGGGAGCACCTGTGCTGTTGGTGAAAAAGAAAGATGGAACATCTCATTTATGCGTGGATTATCGCCAGTTGAATAAGGTTACTATTAAGAACAAGTATCCACTTCCAAGGATAAATGACTTGATGGATCAGTTGAGGGGAGCGGCAGTTTTCTCCAAGATTGATTTGCGATCGGGTTATCACCAGATTCGTGTGAAGGCAGAAGATATACCGAAGACAGCGTTTCGAACACGCTATGGGCACTACGAGTATCTTGTGATGTTGTTTGGTGTGACGAATGCTCCAGCTATATTCATGGATTATATGAATAGGATCTTTCGTCCATACCTAGATCAGTTTGTCGTTGTCTTCATAGATGACATACTTATCTATTCGCGAGACCAGGAAGAGCATGCTGAACATCTTAGTGTGGTTCTTCAAGTTCTGAAGGAGAAACAGCTGTATGAAAAACTGTCCAAGTGTGAGTTTTGGCTTGATGAAGTGCAGTTTTTGGGTCATGTAATTTCAAAGGAAGGAATTGTTGTAGATCCGTCGAAGGTCGAAGCAGTTCTTGAGTGGGAAAGACCAACCACAGTGACTGAGATACGCAGTTTTGTGGGTTTGGCTGGGTATTATCGGAGGTTTATCGAGGGATTTTCTAAGATTGTAGGACCTCTCACCCAATTGACGAGGAAGGACAAAGCGTTTGAATGGACTGAAGCCTGTGAGCAAAGTTTTCAGGAGTAGGAGAAGAAGCTGACTACATCACCAGTGTTGATATTGCCAGATCCAAGCGAATCATTTGAAGTGTACTGTGATGCTTCATACCAAGGTTTAGGCTGTGTTCTGATGCAGAATCGGAAAATGGTAGCGTATGCCTCAAGACAGTTGAAAGTGCACGAGAAGAATTACCCAACTCATGATCTGGAGTTTGCAGCGGTAGTCTTTGCGTTGAAGATTTGGAGGCACTACTTGTATGGTTCGACGTTCAATGTTTTCAGCGATCATAAGAGCTTGAAGTATCTGTTCGATCAGAAAGAGCTCAACATGAGGCAAAGGCGGTGGCTGGAATTTTTGAAGGACTATGATTTCCCGTTGCAGTATCATCCGGGAAAAGCTAATGTGGTAGCAGATGCCCTGAGTAGAAAAGTGTTACATGTGTCTGCCATGATGGTTAAGCAACACGAGCTGTTGGAACAGTTCAGGGATATGCATCTGTCCGTGGTTAGTATGTCAGGAAGACTATGTGTGGGTATGGTTACGGTATCTTGTGATCTGATGGACCAGATTCGGGAGAAACAAGTATACGACTAGTATCTGGAGAAAGAGCGAAGGAATCTAAAGAAAGCGATGACGTCGGAATACAAAGAAGGAGCAGATGGAATCCTAAGACGAGGAGAACGGGTTTGTGTGCCAAACAACCCAGAGATAAAGAGGTTAATTCTGGACGAAGCTCATAGAAGCAAGTTAAGTATGCATCCAGGGTCAACCAAGATGTACCAAGACCTGAAGCGGTTGTTTTGGTGGCAAGGCATGAAAAGAGATGTAGCTAATTATGTGGCATCTTGCTTAGTGTGTCAGAAAGCAAAGGTTGAACATCAGAGGCCAGCTGGAATGTTACTTCCGTTGGATATCCCAGAGTGGAAATGGGACGGCATAGCAATGGATTTCGTGACGTGTTTACCAAGGACAACTAAAGGACACGATTCCATTTGGGTTATAATTGGTAGGCTTACGAAATCAGCTCATTTTCTACCGATTAATCTCAAGTATTCTATGGAAAAGCTTACTCAGATTTATATTAGTGAGATTGTGAGACTGCATGGAGTACCTTCAAGTATCATATCGGATAGAGACCCGCGTTTTACTTCGCGTTTTTGGCAAAGTTTGCATGAAGCTTTAGGAACAAAGTTACGATTAAGTTTGGCTTACCATCCTCAAACTGATGGACAATCGGAAAGGACGATTCAGTCTTTAGAGGATCTGTTGAGGGCGTGTGTGTTGGAACATGCCGGAAGTTGGGAGAATTTCCTACCGTTGATAGAGTTTACCTACAACAACAGTTATCATTCGATTATAGGGATGGCACCCTACGAAGCCTTATACGGACAACGTTGGAGAACACCTTGGTGTTGGTACCAAGATGGAGAAAGTGCTTCATTAGGACCTGAACTAGTGCAACAAACAACTGAGAAGGTAAAACTGATTCAAGAAAAGATGAGGATAACTCAGAGCCGACAGAAGAGTTATGCGGATAAAATACGTAGGCCACTTGAGTTCGAGGAAGGGGATCATGTGTTTTTGAGAGTCACTCCGATGACTGGGGTGGGCAGGGTCCTGAAGTCCAGAAAACTCACTCCAAAATTCATTGGACCTTATCAAATTCTTCGTCGGATAGGTCCAGTAGCTTACCAAATAGCTTTACTGCCTTTTCTATCCAACCTTCATAATGTTTTTCAAGTTTTGCAATTGCGAATGTATATTCCTGATCCCATTCATGTCATAGAGTCTGATTCAGTACAGCTATAAGGATATTGCCAGTTAAGATCGAGGATAGAAGGATAAAGAAACTGCGAGGGAAGGAGATAGCTTTGGTTAAAGTTATCTGGAACGAGACTACAGGTGATGCTACCTGGGAAAGAGAAGAGGACATGCAACAACAGTATCCGAGTTTGTTTTAAGAGGTACGTATAATTTCGAGGACGAAAATCTTTTAAGAGGGGTAGGAATGTAACGCCCCGATTTTCACGTTTTCTATTTCTTCAGTATTTTAATGTCCCTATTTTATTCGAGGTCTTAGGAATGGAAATAAAATATTCTGAGACCACAGTCATGCTCGACGATATCGTAGCAAGCTACGATTAAGTCTTGAGTCGAAAACTCAAACGGAGTCCGGTCTGCGTTTTTACACTGACAGTATGATTTTACTGCTCAGAGGACCTCAGATGGACCCATGAACGAGACAATAAGTCTTAGAATTCGATTCTCTACGTTTTGGTTAAATTTCGTAAAAATTTCAGAAAAATCACTTCCTGATCTTCGTTCGGGCGGAATCCTCAATCGGGTGACGAACGGAGCCACATATGGATTTACCGGGACTCGCCAACAGATAATCTTGATATCACATCATCCCAGGACACTTGGGAGAGTATGCCAGAGTCGTCATGACGTTCGGAAATATCTGGACGCAAAATGACCAAAATGCCCCTAACCTTAGTCTTTCACACTTTTACCATTATACCCTTTTGGCAAATGACCTTTTTACCCTTAAGTGAGATTTTAAGAGGCTGAACTCAGCCCCTCACTCTCTCATTTTCGCACAGCCCCTCATCCTATAGAGTTCCATAGTTGTTCTTGAGAGAAAACGCCATTGTTGGTCTTGAAGCTCCTTGAGTTTTTGTTGGAATCACTTGATTCCTTAAGCAATCTTCCTTCATTTCAAGGTAAGATCACTTCTATGATCTCTTAGCTTCTTGAATCTTTCTTTATTTCAAGATCAATCTTCATTTTCATGAAAAGAATTTCTTAGACCCAAAACTTTGAAAATCCATAGGAAATTGTAGAAAAATCCTTTTGAGGTAAGACCAAGTTCTTTGAACTCACATCATCCATCTCTACCTAAACCCAAGAGCTTATGATTCAACTCTCATCATAGCTCAAAAATCACTTTTGGCCGAACCCTACTTGAAGATGATGAATAGTGTTTTCATCAATTTTTGATTTTTAACACTTGATTTCATCCTTGTAATGCCTTTGAATCCATGAAATGAAAAACCAAAACCAATTCCTAACCTTTTTAACCTAGGGTGGCCGAAATCCTCTTTGTTAAGATTGTTGAGATTGGCTTTGATTGTTGTTTAATGTTGGATTGTTGTGTTGTTGTAGTTGTTGACGATTATTAGGAGGTTCACAAACCGATCAACCGACTTTGATCCGGGAATCGGCTCATCAACAGGTATGGGGAGAAGAACCTCATCACACCAAGATGGTGGTAGTGAGAATGGTTGTTTAAGTTTATGTGTGGGTGAAACCCTTTAGTTTGGGTTCACTTTTATGTGTTAAGTTTTGTTAAGTTCTCTTGGAGAACAAGATTGTCATGATGAGTTTATGCTTGAGTATGTTGTAGTGTGCTTTGGCATATGTTGATGATGATATGATTGAATGAAAATCATTTCCATGTATGTTGAAAAACCTACTTTGATCACTAGATCAAGTAGGGACTTTTATTGTTTGATTATGAGACCATGATGTGTGATGGACTTATATGTTTGATTATGATGTAGTAATGTGTATTGTGGTTTATCATTATTGTGTGAGCTTTTGAGCTACATTTACTTTGTTGGTGAAGCGAAGTCTCCATTTTTCATTGGAGTAGGCTTGTGGCCTTAGTAAGAGGAAAATATAAGAACATGTGTTGTTCTTGTTTTGGCAAAGTTTTGATGCAACAAAAACATGATTTCCTAACCTATGTTTTCAAAGAGAAACAAAAGTGATTTTGATCCAAAGATCAAATAAAGTTTTAACCTTTAAAGTGTGTCACCAAAGTGGGAAAATGTCTTTTCTTTAGCCATAGGTCTTTTAATCAAACTAAGTGTTTCAAAAGAAGAAATAATGAAGGAGTTAGGGAAAATGAAAAACAGGGCACTTGCCCAGCGAACCCCGTCTCGCCTCGCGAGACAGAGGGAAGATAAGGCATTCGCCAGGCTAACATTGCCTCGCCTCGCGAGACAGTGGACTAGCCCGAGCAGCAAAGATGTAGCTTCTCGGCCTCGCGTCGCGAAGTCGTTATCGCCTCGAACCGCCTAAGCAGCAAAGATGCAACTTCTCGGCCTCGCGTAGCAAAGCAATTCTCGCCTCGCAAACCGCCTAAGTAGTAAAGATGCAGCTTCTCTGCCTCGCGTCGCGATACAATCCTCGCCTCGCGGAGCAGAAAGACTGTCCAAACGGTAAAGATAACTTCTCAGCCTCGCGTCGCGACATAGACCTTCGCCTCACGAGAAATGGTTTGTTTATAAAGAGTGTTTTTCAACTCAAACTGTAAAGTTTTACGCTTTAAAAACCTAAGTTAAGTAATTGACTTAGAGTTGAAGACAAGGGATAATTAAGTGTAATATGTGGTGAAACAAGACCATATATTATACCATTGATGACTTAGTACATCAATGACTCCATACACATAAACACAAACATGAAACGTTTTGGGTTTTGAAACAGTAGTTCGATGACGGACCGGTGATTCGGACCCCAATCAGTCATTCAATTGTTTCAGTCTTGTGATGACTCGATCCCGGAGAAATCACGAGATTTATCCGGTGGATAAAGGTTTTGTTGTCAAAAGATGCGTATAGTTCCTAAGGAAGAGAACCTTAGTCGACTTCGAGGTTTATCTGGCGGATAGATATTGCTTGATCGCATCTGCTTTGTGTAAGCATTGGTATTTCATTTGCATAGTCGTAAGGCCTTGAGCCTAGGAGTTGAGCTTACACCTTGATGCGGGTGCGAATCTTACGGTGACGATCTTCAATGGTCTTTTTGGAGGTATCAAGGTTGGAAGGGCTAACATGTGACCAGTTGGTAGCTCTTCTGTGTCGTGGCGAATCCGTGCAATACACTGATATCCTCTACTAGATGCCGTACTTTTCATGTTTGGTCGAGAGTATTACCATAAAGCCAAATACGTGCACGTTACGAATGTTGTAGCATCTTGCTCATGGCTGGCAGAAACCAGAACATGTCCTCCCACTCACTCTCTCCGACGTTTTGTTAGCTCCATGGAGTAGGGGTCAGAGTAGTACCCAGTGACATTGACATTGAGTCATATACATTGCGTTGCATTGCATGGCTATCGATGTTTACATTTACTGTTATACATCATTGTACTGTTTAAGAGTACCTTATTTTATGCTGTTAACTGCTTAACATGATATTATGCTGTCAACTGCTTAATATGTTTGACATTGAGAATTCTTGTAAGCATGTTGGGTACGCTGTTACCCGGTGAGTCGTCCCATTTTTACTACTGCTGTTTTGTTGTGTTGATGAACGGGAATCTCACCCATATCTGTATGTTTTCTGTTGGTACTTGTTGTTGCTGTTTAAACAGATGGACGTGACGATGGTTCAGCCCAGTAGTTTCCTTGAGCCCTGAGGCGGACCTTCTTTTTGTGGTTTAGTTTTGTTGTCGGCCAGACTACGTCAGTTTTGTAGTACCTTTTGGGAGCTACGACTCCTAGTATTTATTGTATTTCTTATGTCAGATATACATTAGACTTATGTCTGTGTATAGTATTATTTCTTTTTCTGTTTATGTCCCTGTATTTATTATGCCTTATGTTCTAGAAATGCATGGCGAACCTAAGTTCGTTATTAGTATTATTTATCGTTCTAAATCCCTTGGTATCTTGTGAAAAGAAAAGAAAAAGAAAACCGTATTTTCCGCATTAATAAATATTTTCGGCCTTATAAACGTTCGGGAATGTGACACTCGGGAAAGGGTGTTGCACAGAGTAATCTTCTAGTTGATGTTTTACCCATAATAGTTGTGAGCAGCAACTTGCAGCAGAGACATATTCTGCTTCTGAAGTTGAGAGTGCGATAGTCGTCTGTCTTTTGCTTGACCAGGAGACTAAGTTTCCTCCAATGAATTGACATCCGCCACTGGTGCTTTTCCTTTCAATTCTATCTCCAGCAAAGTCAGCATCACAAAAACCAACTAATCTGTAATCTTGTGTTCTCAAATGCATTAAACCAAGATTAGTGGTTCCAAGCAAATATCTAAAGATTCTTTTAACAGCTTTAAGATGAGATTCTTTGGCATCAGATTGGAATCTAGCACACATACAGACACTAAATTGAATATCAGGTCTGCTAGATGTTAAGTAAAGAAGAGATCCAATCATACCTCTGTAGACAGTTTGGTCTACCTTTTTACCGTCATCATCTTTGCTTAGATTAGCATTAGTTTGCATTGGAGTTTTCATGATCTTTGAGCTATCCATTTTGTACTTCTTTAGAATCTCCTTGATGTACTTTTGTTGATGGATGTAGATTCCATCACACGTCTACTTCATTTGCAGTCCAAGGACGAACTTCAATTCTCCCATCATGCTCATTTCAAATTCTGCTTGCATCAACTTAGAGAATTCTTTGCACAATTTTTCATTAGTAGCTCCAAAAATAATACCATCAACATATATTTGAACTACTATGAAGTTATCTTTTGAGCATTTCTTAAACAAAGTTGTATCAACTTTTCCTCTTATAAAACCATTATTCATAAGAAAAGAGCTAAGTCTATCATACCATGCTCTAGGCGCTTGTTTTAAACCATATAAAGCCTTTTTAAGTTTGAAAACATAATCTAGTTTTTCATTATCTTCAAAACCAGGAGGTTGTTTAACATAAACTTCTTCTTCAATTATTCCATTTAAAAAAGCACTTTTTACATCCATTTGAAATAGAGTAATTTGATGTTGTGCAGCATATGACATGAGTATGCGAATAGCTTCTATTCTAGCTACAGATGCAAGGGTCTCAATATAGTCAATACCTTCTTGTTGGTTGTAGCCTTGAGCTACTAACCTTCCTTTGTTTCTGACAACTTTGCCATCTTCATCTAGCTTGTTTCTGAAAACCCATCTTGTTCCAATAACAGACTTGTCTATTAGTTTGGAGACAATTTTCCAGACATCATTCCTTTTGAACTGATTAAGTTCCTCTTGCATAGCAAGAATCCAACTTTCATCTTCAAGAGCTTCCTCAATATGCCTTGGTTCAATTTCAGATAAAAAGGCCATATTGTTTGACTCTCTTAAGACAGATTTGGTTCTAACACCTTTAGAGGGACTTCCAATGATAAGATCTTCAGGATGATGAGCTTTGAACTTCCAGTCTCTTCTGAGATCATCATTTTGATGTTGCTTAGACTGATGACTCATCTGCTCCACTTGTCTGACAGATTCCTCAGCAGATTCAATTTTTGATACGTCTGGCTGTTGACTCATCTGCTGGGTAAGATCAATTCTTGCAAGATCATCTTCTAGATCTGATAGTTCCCTATCAGTCTTTAGATTATCATTGAATTTGACATGAATGGATTCCTCAACAACAGAGGTTCTAGAGTTTAAAACTCTATATGCTTTAGAAACTTCAGAATATCCAATGAAGATACCTTTGTCTACCTTGGAATCAAACTTTCCAAGTTGATCCTTGGTATTTAAGATGAAGCATTCACATCCAATTGCATGGAAATAAGATATGTTGGGTTTTCTACCTTTCCACAATTCATAAGGAGTCTTCTTTAGGATATAGACCTTATAAGTATTCTATTTTGCACATAACATGCAGTGTTTACTGCTTCAGCCCAGAAGTACTTAGGGAGATTATTTTCATTGAGCATTGATCTAGCCATCTCTTGCAGAGATCTGTTCTTTCTCTCAACCACTCCATTTTGCTGTGGAGTTCTAGGTGCAGAGAAGTTGTGAGAGATTCCATTCTCTTCACAGAACAGTTTGAATTGCTCATTTTCAAATTCTCCCCCATGATCACTTCTAAGGGTAGAAATACAGAAACCTTGCTCATTTTCTACTTTCTTACAGAATACAGAGAAGGCCTTAAAAGACTCATCCTTGTGGGTTAAGAAAAGTACCCAAGTAAATCTAGAATAGTCATCAACAATGACAAATCCATATTTCCTTGCCGCTAAACTGGCAACACTAACTAGTCCAAACAGATCCATGTGTAACAGTTGAAGAGGTCTAGAGGTTGATACAAGGTTTTTTTATTTGAAACTTGATTTTACTTGTTTACTTCTCTGACATGCATCACATAAATCATCTTTCTTAAAACTAATGTCAGGCAATCCTCTCACAACGTTATCCTTTTTCAATTTCGAAATAAGTTTCATACTAGCATGTCCTAGTTTCTTATGCCATAACCATCTTTCATCCTCTTTAGACATCAGACAGGTTACACTTTGATCTGAGAGTTCAGTTAGCTCAATCTTATAAAGATTTTGCTGTCTATTAGCTTAAAAGAGGGTCTTGCCACTCTTGTCTTTGACTATGCATTCATTCTTAGTGAAGGAGACATCAAATCCACTATCACATAATTGACTTATGCTAAGTAAATTGTGTCTTAGTCCTTCAACCATAAGTACATTTGAGATAGAGGGAAGAGGGGGTTTACCACCAATTGTACCAACACCAGTTACTCTTCCTTTTTGATTGCCTCCAAAGGCAACAAATCCACCATTCTTAGATTGGAGGTCTTGGAACATAGACCTTTCTCCTGTCATATGTCGCAAGCAGCCACTGTCCAGGTACCAGCAGAGGCGTCTGCGTTGTCCTATTAAGGATGTCTGCAACAGAAATTATTTTATCTTTAGGTACCCATATTTTTCTAGGTCCTTTTCTGTTAGTTCTAGGAGTCTGTGAAGACTTCCTCTTCTTCTTGTGAAAACACTTAGACATAACATGTCTAGCTTTTCCACAGAAGTTACAGACGAGTCTAATTCTAACTGAAGTGGGTTCAACATAGACAGTTGAAGATTTTGTTGTTACTTTATGATCAGCTTGATGATCATATCCAATGCCTTCTTTGTTACGAGAGTGTCTCTGACATCCTAGCAGTTTTGTCAGATTATCTCTGCCATTAACAAATCTAGCAAGATCAGAAGTAAGCTCGTTCACTTTCTGTTGAAGTGTGACCACTTCTTCAGAATGTGATGTTTCACTTGAGATCGAAGCTTCATCAGACTTTTCAGTCCTCAGCTGGCTATTCTCTTTGGCCAGCATCTCACACTCTTGAGATTTTTGTTTATGCTCACTGAGGAGTTTAACATAATCTCTCTTGAGGGATTTGAAGGCTTTAGATAAGCCTTTGGATTCCTCTACCAGCTCATCATAAGCATCATGCAGTTCCTCAAGTTCAGAATGTACCTCAGTTTCGGGTTCTGAATCCATATTGGCCATCAGACAGAGATTGGCTTCCTCTTCTGTCTCTTCTCCTTCAGAAGATGAGCATTCAAGATCTTCTCATGTGGCCATCATTCCTTTCTTCTTCTTTCTGAAGAACTTCTTTTTGGAAGCTTTCTTCAAAGAGGGCATTCAGGTTTGATGTGACCAGGCTTCTTGCACTCATAGCAGACAACTGGACTCTTGTCTGTTGATGTGGATTCTTTGTGAGATTTTCTGAAAGGCTTCTCCTTTCTGAACTTCTTCTTTCTCCGGAGCTTTTTCATCTTTCTGGTCATGAGAGAAGTCTCTTCATCATCATCAGAATCCTCATCATCAGACTCGTCTATGTCACAGTCAGACTCGTCTACCTTTGAAGCTTTTAAGGCTTTAGCTGCCTTTAGATCAACTTTTAGAGCAATTTTGCTCTTTTTGATTGACATATCTTCATTGAGCTCTTGCTCATGAACAGTGAGTGTGCCAAGAAGTTCATCCATAGTAAAGGAGGTGAGATGCTTAGCTTGAGAAATAGCAGTGACAAGAGGTCTCCACTGCCTTGGAAGACTTCTGAGAATCTTAGCAACTTTCTCAGCATTTGTATATGTTTTACCAAGAGATTTCGAACCATTAGTAATAGTTTGGAATCTACCAATCATTTGAGCAACAAATTCACCTTCATCCATGGTGAACAATTCATATTTTCTGACAAGAATAGAAATTTTAGATTCTTTTACCTTTGCAGTTCCTTCATGTGTGACAGATAAGGAGTCTCACATTTCTTTAGCAGAATCACAAGCACATACCTTTTCAAACTCTTCTGCACTAAGAGCACAGATTATAGCATATCTAGCTTTATGGTTTAGATCCCATCTTGTCTTTTCTGCATCTGTCCACTGAGCCTTAGGCTTGTCTGAGCCATCATCATTGCGAGGAGTGTAAGGACCATCAGTGATGACATCCCATACATCAGAGTTTGTTGACAAGATGAACCAGTGAAACCTTTCTTTCCAATAGTTATAGTTTACACCATTGAAGAAAGGGGGTCTAGTCATAGAGCCTCCTTCAGGTTGGGGGTTTCCACTTGAGCTTGCTCCAGAATTCATTGTCTATTCTTCAGTATCTTTTCTCTACACTGTTACGTGCTCAACCCAGAGGTTGAGCTCTAATACCAACTGAAATAGACAAATGCAAACACTAGAAGGGGGGTTGAATGGTGTTTGACAAATTTATGTGGAATTTAGAAACTTTTTCGCAAGCACAGACGGGTTATAATAGACGAGTAAACACAGACAGGTCAATCAGACTGATAACTCGTCTGAAGTTTTTCACAGAAAACACACAATCATGCAAGATAAGAAAAGTTTTGATAAACACAATTATAAACCCCTTTAGTTAGATGATAGTTAAGACAAATAATCAAAATAAAGAGTTAAGGGAAAGAGAGATCACTCAGCAGGTTTTATCCTGGTTCACCCCTTAACAATGAGGCTACGTCCAGTCCTTGGCAGCACCAAGTTTTCTCACTATAACAGATTTAGGTTACAGGACAGACAAGTATTATTTTCACACCTAGCCTCTTCAGGCTCCAGACGAGTATTGTTTTCACACCTAGCCTCTCCAGGCTCCAGACAAGTATTATTTGCACACTTAGCCTCTTCAGGCTCTGACGGGTTTGTTTGAGAGAAGTTGTAAAAAGATTACACTTTTCAAGTCTTTCACAAGCACTCAGACAAGTGTATTAAATGTGAAGTTCTAAAAGACTGCGTATTAACTTCAAATGATTGAAGAATAAATAATGAAAGAATGAAGTTATAAATGTACAGAGTAATTGCTCTTTGATTGCTTTGATCGTTCTCTTGTGTACTTGAATCTTCGAAGTCTTCTTCATTAAATAGGCTTCACGATTTTAAAGCTATTAGACACAAAGTCTGAAGGTTTGGCTTCCTGCAAATCTTCAATAAATGCAATAGAGTCGTTCTGATCAGCCATTAAAGCATAGGGAACTTCGCTTGTTCTTTTTCATCAGAGTGATGCAGACTTCTGATATACCTTTGGTCTTAGCAGGTCTGTATACGTGCTTTTTGTTTGCAGAGGGAAGACTTTCCCTTTTGGTGTAAGATGCAGTTGTGTTCAGGTAAAGCACTTTGTTGAAGTTCCTTATCAGAGTCGAGACAACTTTCATCCAATGCATTCTTTAATGTTTAGTCATGAGACGGATGAGTGACTTCATTAGACGGGTTGTCTCTTTAACAAAGAGATGACGTCAGTTGCAAAGTCTTTTAGATGGGTGAGTCTTCCTTTGATCAGACGGTTGAAGACTTCATTAGACGAGTGAACTTCTCTTAGTTCAGATGAGTGAATCTTAGTTACTTCATACGAGTGAACTTATCTCAGTTCAGACGAGTGAACTTTAGTTAGTTCAGACGTGTGAACTTAAGTTAGTTCAGACGAGTGAATAGTTCATATAGACGCTTAATGTTTTAATCTATACACTAAGTAGACGGGTTAAATACCACAGACGGGTTCAATTAAATCATTGATTAACTGTTTTAATCTCATCAAAACTAAGGTAAATGCACATCAGACATTTGGAGACTCAACAGGCTCAACAGAACCAAGAGAATCAACAAAGGGCCGATCTTGCTACTGATGCCAGAGGTTTAGGCGACTTTCAGAGTCATGATCCTCCACAGTTTCTTGAGGATCCTGATCCGGAAAAGGCTGTCTTATGGCTGCAAGAAATGGAAAAGATATTTACTGTTCTGCGCTGCCCTGAGGGAGTGAAGGTTGACTATGCCGAATTCCTGTTTCTGGGTGATGCAGAATATTGGTGGGGAGGAACCACACAACTGCTGGAAGCCAACAATCAAGAGGTCACTTGGGGAGTATTTCGCACCAAGTTTCTGGACAAGTACTTTCCCCAGAGTGCCAGGACCGAAAAAGGGCAGGAATTCCTGAGGCTGCAGCAGAGGGACATGACTTTTGGGGAATATGCGGTAAAATTTGAATCACTCGCCAAATATTTTCGCTTCTTCCAAGCTCAACCTGATGAAGATTGGAAATGCAAGAGGTTTGAAGGAGATCTGCACTTCGAGATCAAGGAGTCTGTGTTACCACAAGAGATCCGTAACTTTCAAGCCTTGGTGGAGAAGTGCAAAAAAGTCAAGAAGATGAGAAGAGGAAGAGAAAGCAAGAGCACTGTGGGAGGACCATCTAGGTCCAAGAATCTGAACCAATACCAGAACCAGAAGGGGAAGCAGTCCCATAAGAAACCGTATTCCCGACCCCAAGGGAATGGTCAGAAACAATAATCTTATAGTCCTGTCGCTTTTGCCTACGGTGGAGGGAGTGGAAATGACCAGAATCAAGGGCAAGTTCAGAGATGTTTAAAGTGTGGGAAACAAGGACATCCAACTGAAGACTGCGTGCTGAAGGGATTTCTATGTTTCCAATGTGGAAAGATAGGACATTTTGAGAGGGATTGTCCTACACCAAAGGCCGAGCCGACTGTCAACAATGTACGGACTGCTAGACCAACGGCGAGGGGAAGAGTGTATACCATGAGTGGCACTGATGCTTCCAAATCGAATGATCTCATACATGGTAGTTGCATCACAGCTGGTAATCTCCTAGCTGTACTATTTGATTCGGGTGCTACACATTCGTTTATCTCTTTGGATTGTGTGAGACTATTGGACTTGCCTGTTTCTTTGCTGTGTTTTTGATTTGATTTTCACTACTCCAACTGCTAAACCTGTAAATACAGTATGTTTGAACTATCCTATTGTTGTTCATGATATGAACTTTCTTGTTGACTTAATATGTTTGCCTTTGACACAATTGGATGTGATCCTAGGCATGGATTGGTTATCTTCCAACCATATCCTTTTAGACTGTGCACATAGGACCTTAGTTTTTCCTGAACCTGAGATTTCAGGATTTTTAACTGCCAACCAAGTCAGAGTTTCTTTGAAAGAAGGAGCTCAAGGATACATGATTTTATCCTATTTAGAAATCGAGAGGGATATTGTCTTGAGCGATGTGCCGGTTGTGAAAGATTTTCCGGAAGTTTTTCCCGAGAACGTTCCAGGTTTGCCACCTGTGAGAGACATCGAGTTTTCGATTGACTTAGTTCCGGGATCCGGTCTGATCTCTATAGCTCCCTATAGATTGTCACCTATAGAGTTAGCCGAGCTAAAGACTCAACTAGAGGATCTGTTGTCCAAGCAGTTCGTGAAACCAAGTGCGTCCCCATGGAGAGCACCAGTGTTATTGGTGAAGAAGAAGGAAGTGAGTTCGAGACTCTGCGTGGATTACCGTCAACTCAACAAGATAACGATCAAGAACAAGTATCCTCTACCCTAAATAGATGATTTGATGGATCAACTTCAGGGAGCCGCTGTCTTTTCAAAGGTTGACCTGAGATCTGGTTATCACCATATTAGAGTAAAGTACGATGATGTGCCTAAGACTGCATTTAGGACTCGTTATGGTCACTATGAGTACCTCGTGATGCCTTTTGGAGTGACGAACGTGCCTACTATCTTCATGGACTACATGAACCGGATTTTCCATCCATTTCAGGATAAGTTCGTTGTCGTATTCATCGATGATATTCTCATCTACCGAAGAAGTCATGAGTTGCATGAGGAACATCTGCGACAAGTTTTACAGATCCTTCACAAGGAGAAGTTGTACGCAAAGCTTCCGAAGTGCGAGTTTTGGCTAGATGAAGTCAAATTCTTGGGGCACGTGATTACGAAGGAAGGAATTGACGTTGACCCTATGAAAGTGGAAGCAGTACTTTTGTGGGAAAATCCCAAGTCTGTGCCAGAAATCCGCAGTTTCGTTGGACTAGCTGGTTATTACAAAAGATTCATCGAAAGATTTTCAAAGATTGTTGCACCGTTGGCTCAACTTACGAGGAAGGACCAACCGTTTACATGGATTGAGAAATGTGAGGAAAGCTTCCAAACGATGAAGGAACGTTTGACAACCTCGCCAATGTTAGTGTTGCCCAAACTGGACGAACCATATGAAGTGTACTGTGATGCTTCGCATCAGGGTTTAGGGTGTGTACTTATGCAACACCGGAGGGTTATAGCTTATGCTTCGCGCCAGTTAAAGACTAATGAGAGGAATTACCCGACGCATGACCTAGAGTTAGCAGCCGTGGTTTTTGCACTGAAGATCTGGAGACACTACTTGTATGGATCCAAGTTTGATGCCTTTAGTGACCACAAGAGTTTGAAATACCTGTTCGACCAGAAGGAACTTAACATGAGGCAGAGACGTTGGATGGAATTTCTCAAGGACTACGACTTCACCTTGCTATACCACCCTAGAAAAGCAAATGTCGTTGCAGACGCTCTGAGTCAGAAGACCCTGCATATCTCTGTAATGATGGTTAATGAGTTAGAATTGATAGAGCAGTTTCGTGATCTCAATCTGGTTATGGAAGCGAACCACACGAGAAGATTCGTTTAGGAATGATCAAGGTATCTAGTGGACTGATGGAGACGATCCGCGAACAGAAAGCAACTGATAAGCACCTCCAAGAGAAAAAGAAGTTACTTGGACAAGAGAAGGTTGTAGAGTTCAGCTTGGGGACCAATGGCATCTTGAGATGCAAGGGATGGGTTTGTGTGCCTAGCAACCCAGAGATGCAGAAAATGATTCTGGAAAAAGGACATAACAGCAGGTTGAGCATTCACCCTGGATCAACCAAAATGTATCAAGATTTGAAACAATGGTTTAGGTGGCCAGGAATGAAGAAGCAAGTGGCTGAGTACGTAGCATCATGTTTGACCTGTCAGAAAGCATAGGTAGAGCATCAACGACCTGGTGGAATGCTTCAATCCTTGGATGTACCCGAATGGAAATGGGAGAGCATCTCAATGGATTTTGTGGTAGGTTTACCGAGGACATCCAAGAGTTTTGATTCAATCTGGGTGATTGTTGATAGGTTAACGAAGTTAGCACCCTTCTTACCTGTTAAGATCACCTACTTAGTGGAAAACTTAATCGAGCTATATATCAGAGAAGTAATCAGACTACATGGAGTGCCATCAAGCATAATCTTTGATAGAGACCCAAAGTTTACTTCACGTTTTTGGCAAAGTCTACATCAACCATTAGGAACAAGGCTGAGACTGAGTTTAGCCTATCACCCTCAAACCGATGGACAGACGGAGAGAACGATACAATCTTTGGAAGATCTGCTGAGGGCTTGTGTCCTAGACCATAATGGAAGCTGAGATGATCTTTTGCCTCTTGTCGAGTTCACATACAACAACAGCTATCATTCTAGCATAGGGATGGCACCCTATGAGGCCTTGTATGGACGAAAGTGCCAGACACCGTTGTGTTGGTACCAGGATGGAGAAAGTATGATTGTGGGCCTCGAACTTGTGCAACAAACAACGGAAAAGATTAAGCAAATCCGCGAAAAGATGAAGACGGCACAGAGCAGACAAAAGAGATACTCCGATAAACGAAGACGACCCCTCGAGTTTCAAGAAGGTGAACACGTGTTCCTGAGACTCACACCCACGACTGGGGTAGGTAGAGCTATAAATTCCAGAAAACTCACTCCAAAATTCATTGGACCCTACCAAATTCTTCGTCGTATTGGTCCAGTAGCTTACCAGATTGCCTTACCACCTTTTCTCTCCAATATTCAAAATGTTTTCCATGTCTCACAACTCAGGAAGTATATTCCTGATTCTTCCCATATAATCGAACCCGATGTAGTACATTTACGAGAAAACTTGTCTTATGAGACATCGCCTGTGCAAATTGATGATAAGAGGATCAAGCAACTCAGGGGAAAACAAATCTCCTTAGTCAAGGTTGTTTGGAATGAAGTGACTGGAGACACAATGTGGGAGCTTGAGGAGAAGATGAGACTGCAATATCCCGATCTTTTTCAAGGTACGTAATTTCGAGGACGAAATTTTTTTAGAGGGGTAGTAATATAACACCCCGATTTTCATTGTCTTTATAAATCAATAAGTTATATAATTAAGTTTATATTTTATTCAAGGTTTTAAGAAATGAAATAAAATAAACCGATGTCATATTCATGCTCAGCGCTATCGTATGAAGCTACGATTAAATTTTGAGTCGATAACTCAAACGGAGCTCGGTCTGCGTTTTTCCACTGACAGTAAGATTTTACTACTCGGGAGACCTAATTTTGACTCATGAACGAGACAGTTAGGCTTAGAATCGAATTTCCTACGTTTTCGTTAAATTTGAAAAAAAATCAGTTCCTACACTTCATTCGGGCAAAATCTCAAATCGGGTGACGAACGGAGCTGAATATGGATTTAGCGGGACCCGCTATTGGATAATCTTGATGTCACATTAAGTCAAATCACATGGGAAAGTGTGCCAGCGTCATGATGATGTTTGAAAATGTCTGAACGTGAAAAGACCAAAATACCCCTAACCGTTTTCATTATTACCATTTAACCTTGAAGGAAAAGATTAAAATGCCCTTAAGTGACCAAGTTTTGGACACTTTGGTCCCCTATGTCCCACGCACAAGACCAGCCACAAGAAGGCTTCAACCATTTCTCTCATTCACTTCATCTTCTTCCTTATAATTCTTCCATTTTTCCTTAAGAGAAAAGGTTGAGTTTTGTGAGAAAAAAGTGTGATTCTTGACTAATCTTCATCATTCAAGAGGTAAAATCACTTCTTTGATCCTTAAACCTCATGAATATATTCCTATTTCATGTTTGAAAATCTTGATTCCATGAGTTTCAACTTCATGAGCAAAACTTCAAAAATTTCTAGAAAATTGTAGAAAAATCCTTTTAATGTGAAACCAATTTCTTTGAGCTTGTTTCATCACCTTCTACCTCTATCCAAGAGTATGTGATCAAACACTAATCCTAGCCTATTGTTATTTAGAGAGGCCGAACCCTAGAAAAAATTGGGGAAAAATGGGTTTTTCCAATTTTTGTTCTTCAACACTTGATTCCATCCTTTCCTTTCCTATGGTCATGGAATCCAAGTGATGGAAAACCAAATCAATTCCTAGCGTCTTTTCTTCTTCATGGCTGAGACCTAGAGTCCGTTGAACCATGAGTTTTTTTTTTTTTCAAAATTGTGAGTAATAGCACTTGATTTAGTGTTAAGTATGCTTATGAACCAACCATCCAAAAGATTGGAACCAAATGAAACCCCTAGCCTTTTTTCAAAATTTTGGCCAAACCTTAGACCAATTTTGGGGGAAGGAATTTATGTTTTGATATTGTTATTTTGTATTGATTTTTATAGAGAATTGAATTGTGGTTGATTGTGTTAGGCGACGCGAACGAAAACGGAACTGGAACCGAAAACAATTCGGGAGTCGACTTAGAACCCTAAAGAGGTAACGGGAGGTATTTCATAATAAGTTTGGTAGCCTCATGATGAGTGCTTTTTAGATGTGTTATAGTGTTTTGATTGGTGTTTTGAACATATATTATGAATGGTGTATGTACTTGAATTATTTAATGAAGTTACTTGGACATTTGGGTACGATTTTTAGCATGGATGCCTTGAATGAAATAGACTTGTGATGTGTGTGTGTATATATATATATATATATCCTAGATTGGTTGAGAGCATAGCATTGGCTATCGCTCGATGAAGAAGATTAAAATGTTTAAAATCCGAAATCGTAGTTTGAAAAACGGATTTTGAAATCAAAGAAAAATCTTGAGAAGTGTTTTGCTTTATCAAGGAAAGTGACTTCCTTCTTAAAATTTTAGATCCTTTCAAAATTAAAAGTCGTTTAAGGAAAGTTCACTCAAAATGAAATTTCTTTCAGAAAACATTTTTAAAAGAGACGGAACATTTAGAAAAAACAGATTTCCAAAGAAAAAGAGTTTTTGCTGGAAAATAATTTCTCGAAGGAAAATGTTTTAGTTCATGACAACAAAGTTGAGTTTTGTTTTCTAAAACTGTTTTTGTGAAAATAAGACCGAAAGAAAAGTGGTGATTCCCTTTTTCACCTTAAGAAGTATGCAAACGTAGTGACGAGATATCGGGCTAGTCTTTTACGAGTTGAGCACTCGGACTTCGTGTCCTATGTTTTGAATGAACGGGCTTTATGTCCTTTAAAACGAGTCGTGAGCTATATGCCTCGACAAGAAAGAATGAACGAAAAAGAAAATAGAAACTTGCTACGTACATACATGAAAGGGCAGACATGCCATTAGAAAACGAGTTACAACTCAAGTAGTTGAGAATATGAGTCAGTTAAGACCACTACGTCTATAAGGGCATCCTGTGTTCGAGATCCCACAAGTGGCCGGAGGCATTTCAACCCCCTGCCGTGGTAATCAGTTGCCAAACACAAATGAACTCGATCAGAGATTGGACTATTCAAGATATGGTTGTGACGTGGTACCCCTGAACAATTGGAGTTTAGACCTAAATTGAGAGGCCGACTCATGAGAACAATTGTGTTATGGGAGTATTCGCGGTCTATCGCTCAATGAAGGGAAGTAGGAATCTCCGGAGAACATGAATTTGAAAGATGATATTGGAGTCTCATGCATTATTACAACTCATGATAATGTTTGAGATATTATGTTATATGAATATATGTTGTTATAACTGTACTTATATGTGGACGTAATTGTTGTTTGTCGCTTGTGCGGCTATCTTGCTAAACTTGTAAAATGAGTATCTCACCTTAGCCTGTACATGTTGGACACTCTGTTGTATTTTTGGATACATGTACAGATGATGCTCAAAGGTCCCCGCGGACATGGGAGGACTCAGATCACGGAATCTTTTGATGTTAAAGAAAAGGAGGATCCCTCCGAATTCCTCTGGGAATCGGAGCTGACTTTGGGGTTCGTATCCCAATGGTTACTTTTAGCCCGACCAGCATAGGAGTTTTATTTTTGAAGCAGTAATTTATTATCTGTTGCATGTATGTTGAACATATGTTTTTTTTAAGTCTGTAATATTATATACTAGACATGAACTTATTTTATGAGTTTAAATTATATTTTCTAAGAAACTTACATGCTTCGGCATAATTACGTCATGACTATGTTGTTATGGATATTGAATGTTGATGTTTGTTATAAGGATTATTTCTTAGCCTTAAGTTTGGATTACTTGACGTATGAAGATAATTTTTTTTGACCCACGTTTTCGAACGTAGTTAATTAATTAAAGTATTTTCCGAAAGCAATCAGCGTTTTGTTTTTGTTTATGTTTTCCACAATCGAGTTCGAGTATGTGGCGCCAAAAGGGCATTACACCAGCCGGTACTAAACACATTACTAAGGGCAACATAACGTCCGCATATCGGACAACAAGTTGGTTTGTTACGATAATCCGTTCCGCTCGCCGTGATCCATAAGACTGCATCACCGCTCAACTGTCCCAGACAAAGAGGGATATTAGGACATGCCCAGGACAGCCACGACACGATAGGCGCTGCCATAACGGTCTCATGTGGGTACATCTGTCCATTATATCCCCAAGATCACGCAGACCTACCCTTCCGTTTTCGGCACCTGCACGCGGTGCACCAACCTCATATGCCTCACAGCATACGGCTTGCCACTTGGCATCATATGCATATGTTATGCATGTCATCCATCTCTCTTTTGAGCTGATATCGCAACACATGCAAACTTGCTCCAAGCTCCAAAGGTAACCATACGAGCTCCCAACTCCACTGTATTCATACGAGCTCCAAGCTCTCCTTGTACACATATGAGCTCCAAGCTCCCATCGTGACCTTATGAGCTCCAAGCTCCACTATATCTCAAATCTCAATTATCAGCTCAAACATCCACCACGGGATCAAAGCCCTAATCATGCTAAACCTCGGAATCTCATACATACACGCATTCCCAGATACAATGCAACAGTTCAGCAATTATCAACATGCTCCATAAAGCAGTAAACAACATACATACTAATATGCCATTATCACCAACACATCATGCAGCTCTTGCAAATATCAGATTTTATAAACAATAGGTACGCATATATCAACACAGAGCACATATTATCATGCATCACAAATCTGCTAACCCGGGGTATCAAATATAACGGTGATAGCCCAAAGTAGGCTAAACCTAGGGTTTAGGTACTTTGTTAGGGCTCAACCTCACGTAGGCTTTAGGGTTCCCCCTCCCCCCGCACACAAAACATACAATATAGCTATATGGACTACTCTTGCCTCCTCGGCGTGTGTAACTCTTTCTCCCCACCTGATAGCGAAAGTGGTGATAATTACGAACACCACAAGCACTTCTTGCTTCTCTCTAAGCCTCCATAGCCGCAACCTACCTACTCCAAAAGGTTTCCGCACGCAACTTCCAAACTTGCCCTAATCACGAAAATAACACGTAGACTATAGCTTTAAACCTAATACGAAGTTAAAACCGTGAAAAGAAGCCTAAACCAAAAGAGAACATTGAATAGGTACAATGTAGGTAGATACGGAACCTCGGCTTACCCTCATCGAATCAAAAAAGCAAACCTTTAGAATTGGAGTAGGAGCCGCGTCGATCACGAAAACCAAATCGGAACAGGAATCGGATGAACGAACAGTCACAACCTTGAATCAAAGTTCTAACCTCAACTCTGATCTCTGTCTCGAGCTCTCTCTGTATAATTTGATTTTTTGTAAACTCTCCCTCGGTGGAAATGATGAAGTATATATAGGCAAAGATTCTATTGCCCAACGCTTTAGCGTTGGAATTATCCACGCTTTAGCGTTCCAACGCTTGAGCATTGGTTCCTCCCACGCTTGAGCGTTGACGTTTCCTCACTGTCAAGGCACTGCCCATCACGTGCCAGCCACGACGCGTAACCAACACGTGTCACTTTACGTCCCATCACTGCCAGTCACTGGTCAAAGGGTCCACGCTTGAGCGTCCAAAACTCTCCACGCTAGAGCGTTAGCACGCTTGAGCATTCGATCCACTGGTCCACGCTTGAGCGTTCTGCTCCTGATCCTTGTCCTTCATCCTTCTCTTATCCAAACCATTCCTACTCTTAACATATTCTCTAAACACACTTTCAAGCCATGATAATAATTATCAGTAAACATATACATACTCAATCTAGGCCATCTTTCTCAATTAAGATTTCGGAAAACTACGATGTTACATTACCACCCCCCTTAATGAGAATTTCGTCCCCGAAATTCCTCGTTCATACCTGTAAACAAAGACGGGTACTGTTGGCGCATTTGAGCCTCTCTTTCCCATGTTGAATCTCCAGTTACCGGGTCCCATTCCACTCTCACCAAAGAAATCTGCTTACCACGAAGCTCCTTGATCCTTCTATCCACAATCCGAACAGGTAAAGCCTTGTATTCAAGGTTCTCACTTAGGGGGATTGATTCGGGCTCTAACACATGCGATGGATCAGGGTAATACTTTCTAAGCTGGGATACATGAAAAACATCACGAAGTCTTGACAAGTTAGGGGGTAAGGCTATCTGGTAAGCTACTGGACCAATTCGGCAAAGAATTTGAAATGGTCCAATGAATATGGGGGTAAGCTTTCTGAATTGAATTGCCCTGCCAATACCAGTCCTTGGAGTAACTCTTATAAATACATGATCGCCCTCCTGGAATTCTACAGATCTCCTCCATTTATCAGCGTAGCTCTTCTACCTATCCCTTGCGGCTTTCATCTTTTCCTGGATTAACTTAACTTGTTCCGTCGTCTGTTGTACCAACTCAGGTCCTAATAACTGATTATCTCCAGTCTAAAACCAACACAACAGAGTCCTACACTTTCTCCCATACAAAGCTTCATACGGCACCATTCAAATACTTGTGTGATAATTGTTGTTGTAGGTAAATTCAATCAAAGGAAGAAAATCGTCCCAACTTCTCGTGTGTTCCAACACACATGATCTTCACAGATCTTCCAACAATTGAATCGTCCGTTCTGACTGACCATCCGTTTGGGGATGATAGGTAGAACTCAACCTTAACTTGGTTCCTAACGCTTCATTTAAGCTTTTCCAGAATCTCAAAGTAAACCTCGAGTCTCGGTCTGATATGATACTTGAAGGCAAGGCACACCATGCAGACGCACCACCTCCCTGATGTAAGGCTGAATCAGCCTTTCCGGAGAATAATTCTGGTTGATAGGCAAGAAATGAGCACACTTCGTCAACCTATCTATGATTACCCAAATTGCATCACGCCTCTTTTGAGTTCTTGGTAACCTTGAAATAAAGTCCATTGCAATACTGTCCCACTTCCATTCCTGAACATCCAACGATTGCAACAATCCTGCTGGTTTCTGGTGTTCAACCTTCGCCTTTTGACACACCAAACAGGATAGTACATACGCTGCAACTTCCTTCTTCATCCCTGGCCACTAGAATAACTTCTTCAGATCCTAATACATCTTAGTAGCTCCTGGGTGAAAACTCAACTTGCTCTTGTGCGCTTCCTCCAAAATCATATTCTTAACTTCACTATCCTCAGGCACACAAACTCTGTCGCCAAACCTGATGAGGCCATCCGAACCTCTTTTAAACTTAAACGTTTCACCTTCCTCGATCAACTAGTTAACCTTCTTAAGGTACTCATCCTCAGCTTGCCTTTTCCAAAGCAGATTCAAGAAATCGCTAGTAACCTCGATCATCCCAAGATTCATCATATCCTCAACGATTTCCACATTCAGATTCAGATCCCTAAACTGCTCTAACAACTCAAGCTCTCGCACCATCATGGCAGATACGTGTAGGGACTTCCTACTGAGTGCATTCGCTACGACATTCGCCCTGCCGAGATGATATTGCAGATCGAATTCATAGACCTTTATGAATTCCATCCACCTCCTATGCCTCCTGTTTAACTCCTTCTAATCGAGCAAATACTTCAGGCTCTTACGATCGCTAAATATGCTAAATTTAGCACCATACAGATAGTGTCTCCGTATCTTCAATGCAAACACTATCACAGCTAGCTCCAAGTCATGAGTCAGGTAGTTCCGTTCATGCACTCTCAGCTGCCTGGAGGCGTACACCACCATTCTTCCTTCTTGCATGAGGACACAGCCCAATCCTTTGTATGACGCATCACGATATACGTCAAAAAGTTCTAACGAATCTGGCAAAACCAACACTGGCGACGTGGTCAACCTCCACTTCAGCTCTACGAAACTCTGCTCACAAGCATCTGTCCACTCAAACGCTTTTCCTTTTCTCGTCACTTGCATCATAGGCAATGCAATCTTAGAGAATCCTTCAATAAACCGCCTGTAGTAGCCCGCCAAACCAAGAAAACTGCGAACCTCGCTAACAGACTTCGGGCTTTCCCACTTAACCCCTGCCTCAACTTTAGCAGGATCCTCTATGATTCCATCCTTGTTGATCACGTGTCCTAAGAATTGTACTTCCTCTAGCCAGAATTCACACTTAGATAGCTTCGCATATAACTGCATATCCTTCAGCACCTATAGCACCACTCGAAGATGCTCTTGATGTTCCTCTTACTCGGAGAGTAAATAAGGATGTTATCGATAAACACGACAACAAACTTGTCTGGATACGGTAGGAATATTCTGTTCATATAGTCCATGAACACGGTCGGAGCATTAGTCACACCAAATGGCATAACCAAATACTCGTAATGCCCATACCGACTTCCAAAAGCAGTCTTCGGTTTATCCTCCTTCCTTACTCTGATTTGATGATAGCCAGATCGCAGGTCGATCTTGGAAAACATAGTTGCTCCTCTCAACTGATCCATCAAATCATCTATCCTCGGCAATGGGTACTTTTTCTTTATCATCACTTTGTTCAGTTGACGATAGTCCACACATAACCTTGAACTCCCATCCTACTTTTTGACGAACAGTATCGGAGCTCCCCAAGGCGACGCACTAGGTCTGATTAATTCCTTGCCTAGCATCTCATCCAACTGTTTCTTCAACTCCGCTAACTCTGCTAGAGACATTTGATAAGGTGTTATCGAAATAGGTCCAGTTCCAGGTACAAGGTCTATGATAAACTCGATCTCCCTCTCTAGCGGTAACCCTGAAACATCATCTGAAAATACTTCCGGAAATTCCCGCACAATCGGCAGTGTTTCCACGTTCGGAGTTTCCTTTGTTTCCAAGAAGAACAGCACCATGCACTCTCCAGATCGTACATCCTTCGGATCCTTCGGAATTATTTCATCAGCAGACGTAAATCAAGATTGCTCAGGAAAAACAAAGGTTCGTATTTGAACAGTCCAATATCACATGGTTAGCCGAAAGCCAATCCATGCCTTAAAGAACATCAATCTGCTGCATAAGCAGACAGACCAGGTCAACAACGAAATGTCTGTTTTCTATTGTAATAGGGCATTTCAAGCATACAAATAGGGTAGTCAATGAATCACCAGTAGGTGTGGAAACAGTAAGGTCATATGGTTAAGATGAAACTGGTAACCCTAAATGATCCATGCACTCCATAGAAATAAACGAGTAAGTAACCCTCGAATCAAACCACACAAATAAGAGCTTGCCTGAAACTAAACACCTACCTTGGATCAAATCTGGGCATCAAGAGGATTCAGCTCCCCTCACGGTAAACACTCTTCCTGTGGCTTGTGGTCTCATAGTCTGTCCAGTCACACCAGTTGGTCGTGCATTCCCTTGCCTGCAGTCCCTGGTCTTGTGTCCTTGCCTTCCACATGCATAACAAGTCATGGTCCTCCCGGGCGCTTGACTTCTGTAGTCTCGAGCCATGTGTGGTCCCCCACACTTGAAACAACCTTGCAACCCATGAGTTGCACTTGGTCTTTGACTTCAAGCCTCTCCAGCCTTCTACGCTAGTCTCTGATATGGTCGTCGGCCACTCTGGAATCTTCCACCTCTACCTCTATGGTTACTGTGGATAGGTCCTCCACTCCTAGTTGCCATTTCTCTTCTCCTTTCGATGATCTCAATTGTCGAACACCGATCCAGCATGTCGGGGAATACAGTAATCCCCAACGGTACTATAGCCTTTTGAATCTCATATTTCAGACCATCTTTGAACATGCGACACATCCATTCGTCGTCCGAATACCGCTGATAAAACTCTGAGAATTTGAGCAACGCCTCGAACCTTGCTGCATATTCCCCGATTGTCATGTTGCCTTGCTTCAAACTATGAAACTCCTTGTCTTTTGCCCTCGTAGTCATCCGAGGACAATACTTCTCTAGGAAACATTCTCGGAACAGCCCCCAAGTCACGGCTCTTCCTTCGGCGTCAAAAAGTCTATGCTTCCCTTTCCACCACATCTCTGCTCCTCCCACCAACATGAAAGAAGCATAAGAAACCTTCTGAGCTTCATCACAGGGTGTCGCTGCGAAGATCTTTTCCAACTCTTGAATCCACAGCTCTGCCCCCTCAAGATTGTAATCCCGATTAGACTGAGGAGGATGTCGCCTCATGAAGGCATCCAAACCAGCATCTTCATGCCTAACATTCCGCTGTTGTTGTTGATTCTCACGGGTTAACTGGATGAGTTGGGCATTTTGTTGCGTTTACTGTAGCATAGCAGCAGCCATATCCCTCATAGTTCTGAGGGTTTCCAGCGATTCGGCTCCATTCCCCGTATATGAAGCTTCAGCCTCCTGACCCCCATTAGGTCTGGCCCTACCTCTGCCTCTAGCTCTTCCTCGAGCCATTGGTTCCTGATGCAAGTAACTGTTAACCCAGAGTTGAAACATGATAAGCAACATAAATACATACATCTACTTATCATTCATACAGGCATTACAACAATCAATCGCGTTCATTCTACCCCCTCTAGACACAATCGTACTCTCTTGCAGAGACAACAAACTTTGCCGGTTCAACTTCCTAATACCTCACAGTCTTGGTCCCCGACTTCCACAGTCCATATAGGACCAAACTGCTCTGGTACCACCTTAATGTGACGTCCCCAAGTCCCACTCAAGGAAATTCCATTATTTTAAAACTCACTTATTCTGTTAACTATAGCTTAGCGATATTATTACACATTTATAAAAACCAACGGTAACATACGTTCAATATAACAGCGCACAAGATCAGAGTAAGCACAACTGGATAAACGAAAACGCATACACACAGTGCAGATATATACATGGTGGCCCCATCAGTAGGGCTAAGTATATTTATAGATGGAAGTACATAATAAAACGAAAATACAACATAAATATCAAGGGACTCTGACACTCAAACTCACATACTCTCCCCATCCCCGCTCAAAATACATCAAAAGACCTCACCTCACATCCTATGACAGACGCACTGGCGACGTCACGTCCTCAATGACGTGAAAGTCAAGCGCTACCCTGTCCTTCCCCATATGTGCGACTATAAACCCACAGGGGCACATAATCCGAGGAAGAACTGGGCATAACGATCCGCCTACGCCTGGCGTTTCTCAAATACCGCTCTGACCTCCAACGCTGTCCTCTCAGCACAAAGCCTCTACGACTCATCACGTGAGATGATGCTGGAGCAGCCCACATAAAATCCTATTCTCGCGGCCTGGGTGGGTGTCACATCTGGGGAAACGGAAGAAACTGGACCACTCTGTACCGTTCCTTGATGTCCGCTCATGGTGGAGTACCTCCTCGAAACAGCAGGCTCACTGGTCCGGTGTACACGCTCAAAAACATAGAGGGGTCCACCTGCCACCCCTGCTTGTCATGGTAGACGATCTCAAGCTCGCCCAGCATCGGGATCCCCGGTGCTGCCTGGAGGAAGGGATGCATCCTTGGGTCCATAGTCTCCTTTAGCCAACTCGTCGTCTGTTCGCAGATCGAAAGCATAACATACAAGAAGATACAGGGAGATAAGTTATACAGCACATCTATGACAGGGACGTTGCAATGCAGAACATATAGCAAACAAAATCATCTCTCAACATCACGACACCACGGTTGTTCTCTAGCTAGATGTACACGTACTCTTTCTATGCTTGCCGGCCGGTACTAAACACCCTACTAAGGGCAACATCATGTCCGCATATCGGACAACAAGTTGGTTTGTTCCGGTAATTCATTCCGCTAGCCATGACCCATAAGAGTGCATCACCGCTCAACTATCCCAGACAAAGAGGGTTAACTGGGCCTCCTCGGAAGATCCACCAGCAACTGGAAAGACACAGGGTCCAGTTAGAATAGTAGGACGTGTCTAGGACCGCCACGACACAATAGGCGCTACCATATCGGTCACCTATGGGTATACCTATGTCCAGTATACCCCTAAGATCACGCAGACCTACCCTTCCGTTTTCCGCACCCGCACTCAGTTCACCAACCTCATATGCCTCACAGCATGCAGCTCGCCACTTGGCATCATATGCATATGCTATGCATGTCATCCATCTCTCCTTTGAGCTGATATCGCGACACATGCAGCTTGCTCTTAGCAACATGAGCTTCAAGCTCCAAAGGTAACCATACGAGCTCCAAGCTCCACTGTATTTATACGAGCTCCAAGCTCCAGTTGTATACGTATGAGCTCCAAGCTCCCATCATGACCTTATGAGCTCCAAGCTCCACTATACCTCAAATCTCAATTATCAGCTCAAATATCCACCATGGGGTCAAAGCCCTAATCATGCTAAACCTCTAAATCTCATACATATACGCATTACCAGATACAATGCAACAGTTCAGCAATTATCAACATGCAGAGAAAAGATGTGTTAGATCTTTAGCAGATGTAAAATGAAAGTGAATAGGTGTTTTTGTGAGGTTATAGCCGAATGGCCTTGGGAGTTTATGACCCAAAATCAAGCTAGAGTATGATAGAAAATGAAGGGCCAAGATCTAATGGAAGTGCATATGTGTTGCTTCCATAACAAAAGTTGTAGAAGATAACCAAATGTAGGTAGTTTAGCTTTTTCCATGAAAGAAAAGTTGACAAAGTGAAAGTTGTCATGAATTGACAAAAAGGATGATTGTCCATACTCTAATTTATTTTAGGGAGTTACGGTTAGAATTTAGGTTGAAAATTCAGACGAAAACTGGTCTGCGTTTTCCATTGACAGTAAAATTTTACTGATCAGAAAACCTAATTTTGACTCGTGAATGAAACGGTTAGGTTTCATATCGAATTCCCAACGACTTTGGTTATTTTGAAACTTTTCACTAAAAGTGAAATAATATATTTATTCGGGTGAAATATGAAATCGGGAAATCGACGGAGTCGAGAACGAACGTGTAGAGACAAAACCGGACACCGGACGAGTGACACATGTCACCTGAGTGCGATGAGTCAGAGGGTGAGTCACCACCATGACTCACCACAAGTCATGATTACTCTTGTAAAATATCTAGATATTTATGGTGGAAAAAACCATTATGCCCTTAGCCTTTTTGTGAAATACCATTTTTGTCCCTATGTGATTTTACTCTTTTGTCCCTAAGAACTAATGGAATTCCATCCTTGCCTTTATGACTCACCATTGTCATGATTGCTTTTCTAAAATATCTAAGATACTTATGATGAAAAAGACCATTTAGGAACTAATGGAATTCCATCCTTATCCTATGACTCATCATTTGTCATGATGGCTTCCTAGAAAATATCTAAGATTCATTGCGAAAAAACCAAAATACCCTTGGACTTCTTTATGAATTCTGTTCATGTCCGACCAGTGTTTTGACAACTATAGGTTATCAGTGAGTGTTCCGACTCAAAACAACATAGCAAGCTCAAAACAATATCTTATGATCATTAAGCTCATAATTGAAATTCAATTATGAATTTCCAATTATAACTATTTTTATGATTATTATTAATCAGGTTGTGTTCTCAGTCAAGTTATACACACAGACAGTTAGAAGACAGCTATAGGAATTTTGGGATGTTACAACACTAACCTCCAAAAATAAATTTCGTCCTCGAAATTTACCTTAGAAGAGATGCGGAAACTGTTACCTCGTCCTATCTTCCATCTCCCAAGTGGCATCACCTGAAGTCTCGTTCCAGATAACCTTGACGAAGGATATCTCCTTCCCTCGCAATTGCTTTACTCTTCCGTCTTCAATCTTGACACAGAATATCTCATAGGTTAAGTTTTCCTTTTAAGTATATTGTATCAACTTGACGACACGGAAAAGATCATCAAGGCAAATCCTTGTAAATTTAAAAATTCGAAATCCATTGCAAATTTCGATACCGAATCGATAGAAATATGTAACTCCCGAATCTGATCCATCAGATCACATGACACTGTAACCATGCCCACACAAAGTCTCCCTGGCATACTAACCACTGTCAGATGCATATCTCTGAACTGTTCCAACAATTCGCGTTCCTTAACCATCATGGAAGACACATGCAGCACCTTCCTACTCAGAGCATCTACTACCACATTAGCTTTCCCCAGATGATACTGTAACTGGAAGTCATAATCCTTTAGAAATTCCAGCCACCGTCTCTTCCTCATGTTGAGCTCTTTCTGATCGAACAGTACTTCAAACTCTTATGATCACTTAAGACATTGAACGTCGAACCATACAAGTAGTGCCTCCAAATCTTCAAAGCAAAGACCACCGATGCTAACTCCAAAGCATGAGTAGGGTAGTTCTTCTCGTGCACTTTCAACTATCTCGAGGCATATGCTACCACTTTCCGATTTTGCATCAGAACACAGCCTAACCCTTGGTATGAAGCGTCACAGTACACTTCAAAAGGTTTACTTGGATCTCGTAACACCAACACTGTCGAAGTAGTCAGCCTCTTCTTAAACTCCTGGAAACTCTGTTCATAAGCTTCAGTCCACTCAAAAGCTTCATCCTTCCTCGTTAACTGGGTAAGGGGTCCTACAATCTTAGAAAATCCCTCGGTGAACCTCCGTCAATACCCAGCCAAACCCACAAAACTGCGTATCTCAGTCACTGTTGTTGGTTTCTCCAACTCAAGAACTGCTTCGAATTTTGACGGCTCTACCGCAATTCCTTCCTTTGAAATCACGTGACCCAAAAACTGCACTTCGTTGAGCCAAAACTCACACCTAGATAGCTTTGCGTACAACTGTTTCTCTTTCAGAACCCGAAGAACCACCCTAAGATGTTCAACGTGTTTCTCCTGATCTCGCGAATAGATGAGTATGTCGTCTATGAAGCCAACGACAAACATATCTAGGTAAGGACGAAAAATCCTATTCATGTAATCCATGAATGCAGCTGGAGCATTCGTTACCCCAAAAGGCATCACAAGGTACACATAGTGCCCATAGCATGTTCGAAACGTTGTCTTTGGTACATCCTCTGTCTTCACACGAATCTGGTGATAGCCCGATCGTAGATCGATCTTGGAGAAAACTGTCACTCCCCTCAACTAATCCATCAAGTCATCTATCCTTGGAGGAGGATACTTGTTCTTAATGTTAACCTTGTTCAACTGATGATAATCCACACATAAGCGAGAAGTTCCATCTTTCTTCTTCACTAACAGCACAGGAGCTCCCCACGGCGACACACTAGGTCTAACAAATTGCTCCCCAATAAGTCCTCCAATTGTTCCTTCAAGGTTTCCAAATCTGCAAGTGCCATACGATACGGTGTCATAGACACGGGTCCCGTTCCTGGCACAAGATCAATCGAAAACTCGATGTCTCGAACTGGCGGTAAACCTGGTACATCTTCAGGAAAGACTTCCAGAAACTCGTTCATGACAGGTACGTGCTCTAAGACTACCTCGCTCTTGACCTCCAAAGAAGATAGCAGAATGTATCCTTGAGCTCCTTCTCTCAAAGAAGCGTGTACTTGGTTGGCAGTCAAAAATCCAGAATTCTCATAACTAGGAAAGATTAAGGTTTTGGTTGCATAGTCTAACAGGATATGGTTAGAAGATAACCGATCCATCCCTAAGATTACATCCATTTGCGAAAGAGGCAAACAGGTCAAATTAATCAAAAATGTTCTATCTTCTACAGAAATAGAACAGTTCAAACAAACTTTAGCAGTTATAACATATAGCAGTCTTTGCAGTAGGTGTGGAAATTGCTACATCAAAAGGTAAAGAAGACATAGACAACCCCAAAAGTTTCACACAGTCATAGGCAATAGAAATGAAATGTGTCCAAATCAAGCAATATAGTTAAAGTCTTACTTGTCATGGTACTATCTCCCTAGACAAGATCATCAGATCGTGAGGCTTCAGCTTCACTCGTCGTTGTTGACTCTACTCCTTGCTGGTTGCATGGCATTTTGTACCTTATCGGCTATAGATTCCATCTTTTGTTGATCACAGGTTCTCGAAACATGCCCTGGTCCCCACACTTGAAGCAGATAATGCCTTCGATGGTGCAGCACTTTGTTTCGTGACCATTTCCGCCTTTCCTGCATCGCGACGTAGGAGTCACTGGTTGACTAGACTCACTGCTCTTTCTGGAAGTTTGTTGCTCTCAAGCACGCATGATGTGACTCGGTTTTCCACATCGGAAACAAACGACTTGCTTTGAATTGTAGTCTCTGGTTGCATGGCCTCAACCACACTTCTTGCACCATTGCGGAGGTACTACGGACTGGCGAGTTCCCTTGCCACTCCTCTGTAAGACGGTTGTTGTTGTGGCCGGTCCCTTGGTAACTTTGCATACGAATTCTATTGGGACCTGGTGTTGATGCCTCTTGTGAACCTATACAGTCCAAAGTGATGTAGCCTTCCTTTGCGAGTCTTCATCCGATCTTCGATTAAAAAGCAATCATCCATCAAAACTGAGAACTTTCTGATCTTGAGAGGTAGCACCGCTCCTCGAATCTCGTTCCTTAAACATTTTTCGAACTTTGTGCACTTTCAATCCTCATCGGGATGAAGATGGAAATACCTCGAAGACTTCAAAAGCGACTCAAAATAATCAGCATATTCTTCGACAGACATTCCTCTTTGACGTAGCTGTAGAAACTCCATTCCTTTCAACTCGTCTTGCACTCGTCGGAAAACACTCGTTCAAAAACTAGTTCTGAAGGACTCTGCGAGCGACAACCTAAAAGAAAGGAAAAGCACCACTATTCTGTCCAATATTATTCCTTCTCAGAAACAATAATGTAGATAATAACAAACAATTGTTATCTTCTTTCCAGAAACGCAACACAGAGAACAAACTACACAAAAGGATAGACCGAAGTCGTCATCCTTTCCAACATTGTTTCCTCTCGAAAACAATAACACAGAAAACAATCAGAGAAAACACAACACAAACAAGACAGACCATAGCCTACAAACCCAAAAGTATCCATTCCCGAGTGTCACATTCCCGAACAATTATAAGGCCGAAAATAATATTAATGCGGAAAATACGGGTTTTCTTTTTTCTTTCTTTTCGCAATGATGCAATGAGATTTTCCAAATGAATAATAATAATAAACTTAATTTCACCATGCATTTCTAATAGTCATGCAGAAGTAGAGTGCAGAAATAGAAACAATATTGAATTCAAACATAGGTCCAAGCCTAACTGATAGTAGGCATATAAGTAAGTACTAGGAGTCAAAACTCCTCAAAAGGGTACAATTAACAATTGGACACAGCCTGGCCAAAACAAAACAACATAAGGAGTCTCGTTCCGGACTCAAGGTAGACGTTGAGCTGAGTCGTCATCGCGTCCATCTTCTCAAGCAGAAACAGCAATACAAGCAGAGAAGAGAAACAAATATAGGTGAGATTCCCAATCATCAACACAGCAAAATAGTAGAAGTAAAAACGGGACAACACACCAGGTAACAACATACCAACATGCATACCATAAATCTCATTATATCATGTTAATCAATTAGCAATATACGACATCTTCAAAAGCAGAATAATGATGTACAATAAGTAAATGTAATCACCAACAGCCATGCAATGCAATGCGATGTGCATGACTCAATGCCATATGCCACAAAGGTAAAACTCTGACCCCTACTCCATGGAGCTAACAAAACGTCGGAGAGAGTGAATGGGAGAACATGTTCCGTGTGCGCCAGCCTTGGGCAAGATGCAACAATGAATGTAATGTGCACATATCTGAATTTTATGAAAACACTCTACACCAAACATGAAAAATACAGCGTCTAGTAAAGGATATCAGTGTATTGCTAACACAGAAGAATCACCAGCTGGTCTCATGTCAGCCCTTCCAACCCTGATACCTCCAAGACCATTAAAGATTGTCACCGTAAGATTCGCACTAGCATCTAGATGTAAGCTCAACTCCTAGGCTCAAGGCCTTACAAACTCATGCAGTGAAATGCCAATGTTTACACAAAGCAGATGCGATAAAGCAATGTATATCCACCGGATAAACCTCAAGGTTCACTAAGGTTCTATTCCTTAGGAACTATACTCGTCTTTGTATTATAAAACTTTTATCCACCGGACCAATCTCGTGATCCCTCCGGGAGTGAATCATCCCAAGACTGAAACAATTGAATGACTTTCTCGGATCCGAATCACAGGTCTGTTATTGAACTACTGTCTCAAAACCCAAAACGTTTCATGTTTATGTTTGTGTCATATGAATTACATATCAAGTCCTAAGTGTTATGAAGAAGGATTGAGAATCCTCTTAGATAAGTCTTTGATCCTTTCTAAGATATTAATTCCTTGAGTTTCAAGTAATGAAATAAGTATTGATTCACTTAAGTCTTATGAATTCATTGATGAACTAAATCATCAATGATATAATGCATGGTCTTGTCCCACCATATACGATACTTAATTATCTCTTTTCATTTGCTCTAAGTTAATTATTTAACTTAGGTTTTTATGAGTAAAACTTTACGATTTGAGTTGAAAACTCTCAATTTAAGACTTTCTAAACCAAAACCTTTCTAATTGAAAACTCATTTGATTTAAAAGAACTTTGTTGCTTGTTTGAAGTAAAGTAACTTAACTAATTTGAAAAGGGTTTTTCCTTACTAACTTAGTATAAAACCGTGATCTAAGCTAGCGTAAAAGAAAATGGAATTTCATTTAGTTATCGAACTAGGATTCTTTAAAATCTAAACTTTAAGACAAAGTCCTCCTTATACTTTGAAGATTGAATGTTAATTTGGTTTTTAAAAAGAATGTGACATCCTACTAAACCTAAGGTAACTTCATATTAATTTTACTTTCATGAAATCACTTTCATCATTTTATTCTTAAAACACTTATTTAATTGAACAAACTTTGACTAAAGTAAAAGACATTTTCACCTTAGTTAAAAACACTTGAGGACCTAACCCTTAGTTGATTCTAGGATCAAAATCACTTCTTTTTTTTTTTTTTTTTGAAATACAAGTTACTAAAACTTTTATTAGCTTTCAAAATCATTGAAATTCAAGAACAAACTCATGTTCTTCCTCTTGTATGCTTGAAGGCCGAATGCTATACCATACGGAATGTGAAGATTTTGCTTCACTAACTTGTCAGGTAATAGCTCAAAATGATCATAGCATTACGATGAACAATAATCGTACATCATTCAACCATAAACAAGAATAAAAATCCTTACTTGATCTACAGATCAAAGTAAGGTTTTCAACATACATGAAAACATTTTTCTATCCAAGCATACATCATCATAAAAATATACTAAGCATGGAAACGTTATTATAATCATGTTCTCAAAGAGAACTTCACCAATAAAGTAGTGAACCCAATCAAGGGTTTCACTCAAACAAAGCATAAACAACCATTTTCATCTTCCACCCATTTTGGTGTGATGAGGTTCACACCCCATACCTTTAGTGAAGAAGTTTAAGTGAAAGGAAACTCCAAGTTCCTATAATAAAAGGATGGCCGAACCTAGAGGTGAGAAAAAGTGAGATTTTGAACTTGTTTTCATGAAAATGAACAACTAGAAGATGATTACTCAAGATAATAAGTAAGGAAATGAAAGGAAAAAGGATTTAGAAGCTCACGAATTCAAGAACAATTTCAAGGTTAGCTTGATGTTCTTGATGATCAAGAACACACTTCACCAAAACAAGAAACTTCCTTCACCAAAGTTGATCCTTGGATCAAGACAAAATGAAGTATGGTTTTAGAATTGAAGAAAGAAGTTTGGTTGATGATTTTGAGTGAAGAACCATGTAGAGATGAGTTAGAGAGAAGTGAGAGGATTTTGAAGTTTTTGAGAGAAAAGATGTGTTAGATCTTTAAAAGATGTAAAATGAAAGTGAATAGGTATTTTTGTGAGGTTATGGCCGAATGGCCTTGGGAGTTTATGACCCAAAATCAAGCTAGAGTGTGATAGAAAATGAAGGGCCAAGATCTAATGGAAGTGCATATGTGTTGCTTCCATAACAAAAGTTGTAGAGGTTAACCAAATGTAGGTAGTTTAGCTTTTTCCATGAAAGAAAAGTTGACAAAGTGAAAATTGTCGTGAATTTACAAAAAGGATGATTGTCCATAATCTACTTTATTGGAGAGAGTTATGGTTAGATTTTCGGTTGAAAATTCAGACAAAAACCGGCCTGTGTTTTCCACTGACAATAAAATTTTACTGATCAGAAAACCTAATTTCGTCTCGTGAACGAAACGGTTAAGTTTTATATCGCATTCCCAACGACTTTGGTTATTTTGAAACTTTTCACTAAAACTGAAATAATATATTTATTCGGGTGAAATATGAAATCGGGAAATCGATGGAGTCGAGAATAGACGTGTGGAGACAAAACTGGACACCAAACGAGTGACGCATGTCACCTGAGTGCGATGAGTCAGAGGGTGAGTCACCACCATAACTCACCACAAGTCATGATTAATCTTGTAAAATATCTAGATATCATGGTGGAAAAGATCATTTTGCCCTTAGACTTTTTGTGAAATACCATTTTTGTCCCTATGTGATTTTACTTTTTTGTCCCAAAGAACTAATGAAATTCCATCCTTGCCCTTATGACTCACCATTGTCATGATTGCTTTTCTAAAATATCTAAGATATTTATGATGGAAAAGACCATTTTGCCCCTAGGAACTAATGGAATTCCATCCTTGTCCTATGACTCATCATTTGTCATGATGGCTTCCTTGAAAATATCTACGATTCCTTGCGAAAAGACCAAAATACCCTTGGACTTCTTTATGAATTCCATTCATGTCCGACCAGTGTTTTGACAACTATAGGTTATCAGTGAGTGTTCCGACTCAAAACAACTTACCAAGCTCAAAACAATATCTTATGATCATTAAGCTCATAATTGAAATTCAATTATGAATTTCCAATTATTAACTATTTTTATGATTATTATTAATCAAGTTGTGTTCTCATTCAAGTTATTCACACAACCCGTTAAAAGACAGCTATAGGAAATTTGGGATGTTACAGTCACAACCAACAAGAAGGCATAGGCTTTGATGAAACCTTTGCTCCCGTAGCTAGATTAGAAGCCATCTATATGCCTCTCTCTTTTGTTAGCATTATGGATTTCAAACTTTTCCAAATGGATGTAAAAAGCGCCTTTCTAAATGGCGTTATACAAGAAAAAGTCTATGTAGATCAACCTCCTGGTTTTTCAAACATTGAATTTCCAAACCATGTGTTTAAATTGAAGAAGGCTTTATATGGTTTAAAGCAAGCCCCTAGGGCTTGGTATGAACGTCTGAGTAAGTTCTTGCTCGAAAATATTTTTCAAAGAGGAAAAGTTGACACTACTCTTTTCATCAAAAACAAAAGGCATGACATTTTAGTCGTTCAAATTTATGTGGATGACATAATTTTTGGTGCTACTAATGAGGCTTTGTGCAAGGAGTTCTCTAACATTATGCAAAGCGAATTTAAGATGTCAATGATGGGTGAGCTCACCTACTTCCTTGGACTACAAATTGAACAATCAAAGGAAGGCATATTCATCAACCAATCCAAGTAATGCAAGGAGTTGCTCAAGAAAATTGGAATGACCAACTCTACAGAATTATCTACTCGCATATGCACATCTTGTTATCTAGACAAAGATGAGAATGGAAAGACGATTGATATGAGTAAGTATAGAGGTATGATAGGATCTCTCCTTTATCTTACTGCTAATTGTCCCGATATTATGTTTAGTGTATGCATGTGTCCACGTTTTCAATCAAACCCTAAGGAATCACATCTCGCCACGGTAAAACGCATTGTGAGATACCTTATTGGCACACAAAATATGGGCTTATGGTATCCTAAAGGGGCTGATTGCATCGTAGTAGGGTACTCAGATTCAGATTTTGCGGGATGCAAAATGGACCGAAAAAGTACTAGTGGTACATGTCACTTACTAGAAAACGCCTTAGTCTCTTGGCACAATGAGAAACAAACTAGTGTAGCCTTGTCCACCGCCGAAGCGGAATACGTTGCGGCAGGTAGTTGTTATGCACAAATAATTTAGATGAAACAATAGTTGAATGACTATGGAATTAATCTTAAAACCGTTCCCATTAAATGTGACAACACTAGTGCCATAAATCTCACGAAAAATCCAGTTTATCACTCTAGAACCAAGCATATTGAGAATAGGCACCATTTCATTAGGGATCATGTTAAAAAAGGTGATTGCATGATTGAGTTTGTTGAAACATCTAAACAACTAGCAGACATTTTTCCAAAACTATTACCAAAAGAAAGCTTCTTTTTCATAAGAACTGAATTAGGAATATTTAATCAATCATGCATTGAGTAAAATAAGCATCTCATCTTGTTATTCTGATCAATGTATTAAGTGCGAATAAGAAACTTGATGCATCCAAAAGAAATTGGGAACTTATGAAAAAGCAATCAATAATCGATTAGCATAATCGATTATTAGAAGGCAGAAGACTTATAATTGATTACAATAATCGATTACGTGAATCAGACAGAAAAGTGCCAAAAGTCAGAAGTCTCATAATCGGTTGGCATAATCGATTATGTCCATAATGCAGAATACCACCAAAAGTCAAAAGGCCAATAATCGATTACCATAATCGATTACAGACAAGAAGAAACACAGGAAACAAGAATAACCGATTGTATAATCGGTTATAGGGTTAAAGATTCATCAATAATAATCGATTACCATATCGATTACACCATGAGGAGAGAAAAATTCAAATTCATAGTGCTCTTGGATGTTGTTGGTCTGACTCACTTCCTCACCTTCTCAGAGGACATATACCTAGAGCTGGTTAGAGTCTTCTACTGCAACCTCAGCCTAGTCGACAGTGTACTCATTTCTGAGGTATGCCATAAACTTATTCGTTTTACTGATGAGGCTTTTGGGAAAGTTGTGGGGGTGCCCACTGGTGGCACCAAGGTTACTGCTGAGGGTCCTGTTGCACCCTTAGCAAATGAGTTTGCAAGGTTGGATGCCACTAAGGCTATTTTGAGGGATCCTACTGAAGAAACTTGTAGGGAATCACTACTGGCCAAATGAAGGTAGAGAGTAGGTTGGTACAATATGTCATTGCTAGGCTTCTATTTCCTAAGCGACACAACTTCTCTCAGCTTCTGAAACTAGATGTAGTGTTGATTTGGCTGCTTGAAAATAATAAAACTGTTGATTGGGCTAGCTTCGTTATGTAGCACATGGCTAATAATAGGAATGCAGGATCTTTGCCCTACGAACATTTGATTGCTCGCATCCTTATGCATATAAGGGTTAACCTCATTGGTGAGGTCAAGCTAGACATCCAAAAATTCCATGGAATGCTCAATCAAGGGACAATCAACCAAATGGGAATAGAGTTCTATGGCAATGCATGGGCATACAAGCCCAAGAGTAGAAAACAAGTTGATTATTTTCAAGAGTCTTCTCACACTACTAGAGCATCCTCATCACAAGCAAATCCTTCTACTGCTTTTCCTGAAATGATGGACATGTTGCAAAACATTCTTATGGAGGTCCGTGCTAACACCAGTGCAATAGGTAATCTATCTCTTAAGGTGGAACACATGGAGCAGTGTATGAATGAGGAGGAGATAATCTTTGACAATCCTATTCGAGCACCGCCCCAGCCTGCTGCTGATGATGATGGTGATGATGAGGATGATGAGTTGGATGAGGACTAGATCCTCTTATTTTTTTATGAATCTTTCTGGATGACTGTACCTATATTTTACTACTATTTTACTATTTGGAACATTTTTTCTTTTACCTCGCATATATGCCTTGCATCTTAACATCTTTCCCGCTTTTTGATTATGCCAAAAGGGGGAGAGTTATATATGGTTGCATAATTCAAGGGGAGTGGTTTTTTTTTTTAATCTTTTTAATAATTCCATAAAGTGAGGGGGAGTAGATCATATATTATCTGCGCATAACTCTGATTATTAAATATTAAATGCTCTAACCCGTTTCTTGAGAAAACCCCTCCTTGAGACGTTTGTCATCATCGAAAAGGGGGAGAATGTGAATATATGCCTTGACAGGATTATTAAAGTTTTGACGGATGACAAAAGAAATGTCCTAAGAGGACTAGATTGGAAAGACCGGAAAAGGTTATCTCACATGATCAAGTCTTTCAGAAGGGGTGAAGGGGATTTTAGTATTTGTATTGTGTGTTTTAGATCATGTTGTACATGGTAGATAAAGCTCTCAAATCTAAAATCAATCACACACACACATAATATGAGAAGTAAAAAGAAAACTTAATTGGCCGTAAGCTGTTTAATCACACACATACAGCCGTTAGTTTGAAAATCAGATGGTTTTTAAATGATAATAATCGATTAGGGATTTCTCATAATCGATTATCATATATCTAAAAAGCTGTTTTTCAAAACAGTGAAGATATAACTGATTAACATAATCGATTAACATAATCGATTATAGAAATAATAGATTAACATAATTGATTATAGGAATAATCGATTATACTCTTTCGCAAGTAAGTGAGCTTTAAAACAGAGAACCCATAATTGATTATGATGGGACAGTCTCTTAACGCGTTTTGGCTGAAAAGAAAATAATCGATTATGGCATTAATATTATTGATTATAGCGCGAGAAACACTTCTATTGAAAATGGGCTAAACCTAATTCTTATGGGCTCAGTTCTTTTTCCTATAAATAGGAAGCCCTGGGGAGTGTTTCAATACAACACTTGCTTTTTTAATCCTAGTTGCGCTAATACTCTGTCAAATTTCTTACTGATCACACTCACTAGTTTTACAATTTGATATTTATATTTTGAGAGCTTTATACTCCATATAAGAGAGATTGTAATTGTGCTTCAAGTTGTATTTTCTTATCTGCACTTTTGAGTGCTACATTTTCGTTTATATTGTTATTCTTATTTGGGTGTGAATCCCATAGTTTTGAAAGAGAAGGTTTTTCTCTTGAGACTCTTTCACTAGGGGAGGTGATATCCCTGATCTGTGAGGAGTGCTCTTCTTTGTGAAGTTTTTGTAGTTGAGCCTGATTTAAAAGCTAGTTATTGAGAGAAAACCATTGGTGGTTGACCTTGGGGACTGGATATAGGCTACTGGGATATTTGGTAGCCGAATCAGGATAAAAATGCGAGTCTCATTCTCTTCCTTACTCTTTATTATTGCAATTTATTTTACGTCATTTACTTTCTGCAACTTTTATTTTATTTCAACTTATTCAACGCACTTTAAATTCAAGTAACTTATTTTTAAGTGCTTTGTTGTGCAAAAAGTTTTAAAATACACATTACACACAATTCACCCCCTCTTGTGTTTGGAGTCACTTGTCAATAATCAGGACCACAAACGGAAAGAGAATTATAGTTTTCTATTGACTTGGTGTTAGAGTTTTCCAATGACCGTAATACATATTCTCACAACTTTGAAACTGTTAAATGGCTTGCGTGTATTGAAAGTTGCAAAGTTTGCCTTGTTGCCTTTTTCTGAATCATAGAACTGATATAGTATGTTTGAAAACGACAACTTATCCTATGAGGCACTATCTGTCAAGATTGAGGACTGGGACGTCAAACAGGAGAAGGACGAGATCGAGAAACAGTATCTGCGTTTGTTTTAGATAAGCGAATTTCGAGGACGAGATTTGTTTTTAGTGGGATAGTAATGTAACACCCCGAAAACTCTGTATTTTTTAATAATTAATTCCATGAATAAATTGCTTGATAATGCAACTAATCAATTATAAATAATGTTAAATGTTTATAACTCAGAATTCATCCGATTTTGAGTTAAAAACTCAGATAGAGACCGAACTGCGTTTTAGCAGATAGTAGGAATTCACAATGTGATTTGTGAAACCTAATGACTCGGGGAGAAGTCTGAGTCCAATAAATCACAATATAATTGTTTGAGGTCTCTGTGATGTTTTTGTGATGGAACTGATACAAATATTATTATTCTGATCGGGTCTGTCGAGTTTTGGTTTTGGACCCGGGGCCAGGAAAATATTCTGCCACGGAGCCAGGAGCAGTTCGTGACCATCAATTACGTTAATCCTCTTCTTAATCATGATTAGGTCACCATCACTTTTATACAAAATATCTTCACCTTTTTCCTTATTTAGTGAGTAGATAACTTTACTTTATGAGAATGCTTTATTGTTCCCTACCAAATTAAGTAAGATTTGTCCTATTGCATCACAACCCTTCATCACATCAAAATTGCATGACAAGCTTCATTTTCCTTCCCATTCCCTTCATCATTTTCGAAATCACCACACCCAAGTGAGACCAAGAGTCATTTTCTCTCTTCTCTCTCATCCATGTTCATCTTCTTCAAGGTAAGAACCCTAGAGTTCTTTCTTCTCTTCCTCCATTGATGACCTTCGAAATACACACCATCTACACCATTCCTATGCATTTCAACAACTAACTTCATATCTCTAATCCTCTCTTAATGTTCTTCATCTTTAGTGAAGAAGATTTCTTCATTTGAGGACTTTGAGTCAAGTGTCAAGAACCATCCTCTTCTTCCAAAAACCAAACACCATATTTATGTTCACCTCAACCTCTACTACAACTTTGGGGAGGGAAGTTTCTCCATTAGAGGACTTTCATTTTTGGGTCTTCAAGCAAGACACCACCTTTTTCTCCTCAACCTTCAAGAGTAAGTATCACACTTGTCTTTCCTTTCTTTTTACCTCTTGATGCTCATGAAAATCATCACTTTGTTGGTGATGTGATTTTCGAAAAATACTTGTTACTTCATTTAAACATCATAGTCTTACTTGTCTTGATCTCGTTTCCATATTTGGTGAAGGAAGCTTTTGATTTGGAGTAACCTTCTTGAGCCTCAAGAACATCAACTTTGTGTTCTTCAACAAAATGAGTTTCTAAACCCTTTCCTCTTCATTTCCTTTCACTAAATCTTGAAGCAAAATCTTCTAGCTCATGATTACTGTAAAACTAGTTTCAAAGCCTTAAGTTTTTGGTCTATGTAGGTTTGGTCATTCTTCTTCTTGGAGGACTACCCTTGCAATCTTCTTTTTGGAGTCTTCATTAAGGTAATGGGGAGTGAACCTTCATCTCACCTCATAGGTGGATGAAAATGGTTTCTAGTAGGGTGAAAACCCTATGTTTATTTAGATAGGTTTTCCTATCTTGTTTGGTTATGTATTTGGCTAGTTGGTTTGTAATAATCTTAGATATATGCCTTATATGTTTGTTTGACGTTTAACATGATGACATGCTTTTGAAAATGATGAAAACCCTAACCTTGACTTTGGTCAAGGTAGGAGATTTTGATGGTATCTTTAGATCTATGATGTTTATGAGTTGTTCATCATATTCATATGATTATCATGCTTATTATGAAAATATGTTGGTGAAGTGGAGTGTGTGAAAGGGAGAAAACCACACCTTTAAACCTAATGAACTTGTGAATGATCCAAAGATCATGTTTTTGAACTTATGATGTTAATGGATAGTAAGTTTTATGAGTTTTTAGAACTAAAAACATGTTTTGATCTTCATGATATGCTTTAGAAATAACCAAGGATGTTTTTGAAAACCAAAGAAATCATTTTGGGTGAAACAGAAGGGAACACGGCCTAGCCCTGATGGGTATCACGGTCGTGATGCCTCAGAAAATGAGGAACAGAAAGCATCACGGCCTAGACTTGATGTGGCTCACGGCCGTGACCTTCCTGGAAGCATGGGACAGAGCCTATCACGGCCTAGGCCTGAAAAAGCTCACGGCCCCTGACAGACAATTGAGTGTTGATACACTCTTTTCCCTTTCTTCTTATGTTGAACTTGTATTTTGAAATGAAAATGGTTTTGAACCTTAACTTAGTGACTTACAACTTCAAACCGTTTTCAAACCAAAGTGAATTGAGATGTGCAAACACGGTTGACTTGCTCCCCATATCCTCTAGGAGTGAGCTTGTACTTGCTCCCCATATCCATTCTTTGGTTGACTTATGTTCACTATCACTCAATTACTTTGAGGTTTTGAGTTATGATAAAGGATCATACCTTTAGAACTCCTCCATCTTTTTGAATAAGTTATTAACTATTTGAATTAAAGGATTCGTGGAAAGGAACCTCATTTCAAAACTTAGAGGCTTTGAACCAAAGTTGTGAAAAGTAAAGGAGTCATGTTACAAAACGTTCTCTATGACCTTTCAAAGAATTTATTTTTGGTTTTTGTATCAATGTACCCAAGTGATGGCACTACAAGAAAACAGCTCATTACCGATGGCCTAAAGCCATCGGTAATCACCCAAAATCGTCGGTACTAGCACATTTCCGACGGATTTCCGATGGCCTATTATCCTTCGGAAAGAGGCTTGTCGGTAAACATTACCGATGGCTAGACTGTCGGTAAGTTTCCAATGGTCAAACCGTCGGTAATGTTTACCAACATTACCGACGGCCTAAATATTTGGCGCCTAATTGCGCCAAAATTAGCGACGGATGTACCGACGATCTTATCCTCGGTAAATTTACCGACGGTTATAGCTGTCGGTAAAGTGGTCAGCTCATTACTCGCTTTATACCGACGGCTTAAGCCGTCCGAAATTTCTGAATTACCGACGCCATTACGGTCGTCAGTAAAAAGCCGTCGGTATTAGCAAGTTTTCTTGTAGTGCGGTACCTTTTATTCAAAGGATTATTGTGAAATAAAAACCCTTTTCAAACTATTCTAAGGGTTCTCAATGTTTAACCTTAAGTTAAGTATAAACGATTTAAGTTAACGATACTTCATTTAAGAAGACTTCAATTTCTAAAGTTAAGACAAAAGAGTTTTGAAAGTATCCAACTTATAGATGCAAGCACAACTAAAGTATTTTGAAACTATGTTCCAAAGGTTAATACTTTGGGTAAAAAATACTAAGACACTTATTAAAGTAAAAAACAAACGAGTTTACGTATTTAACTATCTTCAACCAAAAGTTATACATTTAGAGTAACATTTGAATGAAATGAGTTTTGAAAGGAAAAGCTCTTCAAATCATCATAAATATTTTATATACTCATGGTGAAGTTTTATGAAGTTAAAAGTGTCCTACAAGGTATGAGATTCTAGTAAAAGACACAAAGGAGTTATCTACTCAAATCTAAAGGTTTTTCCTACATAATAACACTAAGTCAAGTAATTGGCTTAGAGTGAAATAAAGAGATAATAAAGAATAGATTATGGTGGAACGAGACCATAAACTATATATTGATGATTCATCCATCAATGGATTGATAAGACTTAAATGAATCAAGAATTGTTTAGTTACTTGAAAAACAAGTAACTTTGTAACTTCGAAAAGATCTAAGAAATTAACAATGGGATCTATCAATCCTATTTCATAATGAAATTAGGACTTGATAAACAATATCATAAGACGTGAACACATACATGAAACGTTTAGTTTTAAGACAATAGTTCGATGACAGGCCGGAGGGTCGAACCCGAGAACATCGCCTATCTGTGTTGGTCTTGTGATGAATCGATCCCGAAAGGATCACGCGATTTATCTGATGGATAAAATATGATTAATACACTTGAAATTGTGTAAGAGACTCTTATTGAGGAGATTCATACGTAATCACGAGGTTTATCGGATGGATAAACATTTATCGCATCTATTTTTATGTGTAAGCATTGGCATCGTTTGCATAAATCAGTTAATGCCTGTGAGCCTAGGAGTTGAGCTTACACCTTGTGCGGGTGCGAATATAGTGGTGACGGCCGGTTTGACCTAGGGGACATTGGGGTGTGTATGTAACACCCCCCCTTGGGCATTACATAAAGAACACGTGCAGAATTAAATTTAGAAGATAAATGTTGGTTGCTTTCGGAAAAGGATAATTTACTTTAATTCAGAAAACTCGGGTGTAAAAAGTTTTCGGCATAATACTTCAGAAAGTGATACACACATCACGATAATAAAATCACATTATACTCGACAATACACATAACTGGGTCTATTCACAAACCCTAAACAATCACATACAAGTTTTCTTGAAATTGTCTTTCATACAGAAGTTCCAAACTATACAAAGGTTTTCAAAACCACATACACCGACTTTATCAACATTACATATTAAAATCCTAAGAGCTGGTTTGATAAAAGAACTCTACGGACAATAGAGCCTATCACCTAATATACATCATACCAATGAGACTGGGCCTCGTCGTCGACAGTCTACACATCTTCGTCATCGGCATTGAGAAACACAAGCTACAGGGTCCTGAAGTGACCAAAATGACCATTTAGAAGTATCTGTATACATATCCAAAAACATAACAGGGTGTCCAACATGTGTAGGCAAGGGTGAGTAACCAATATATGGATTTAAAACACGATAACTACATGCACGACACACAAAATAGCAGAAGTAACACAGGGTGATATACCAAGTAATTACGTGCTCATCATAATCAATTAGCAGCATAAGACATCTTTGAAAGCAGAATAATGATGTACAACAGCAAATGTAATCATCAATAGCCATGCAATGCAATGTACATGACTCAATATCATATGCCACAGGGTAATACTCTAACACCTACTCCATGGAGCTAACAAATCGTCGGAGAGAGTGTATGGAAGGACATGTTCTGGTTAATGCCAGCCATGGGCAAGATGCTACAACAAATGTAATGTGCACGTATCTGGCTTTATGGAAACACTCTCGACCAAACATGAAAAGTATGACATCTAGTAGAGGATATCAGTGTATTACTCAGATTCACCACGACACAGGAGAGTTTCCAACTGGTCACATGTCGGCCCTTCCAACCCTGATACCTCCAAAGACCATTGAAGATCGTCACCGTAAGATTCGCACTCGCATCAAGGTGTAAGCTCAACTCCTAGGCTCAAGGCCTTACAACTATGTAAATGAAATGCCAGTGCTTACACAAAGCAAATGCGATAAAGCAATGTCTATCCATCAGATAAACCTCAAGATTCGCTAAGGTTCTATTCCTTAGGAACTATACGCATCTTTGTATTATAAAACATTTATCCATCAGATAAATCTCATCATTCCACAAGAAAGTTGCCGTTACAAGGCTTTCACAGATATCAAGTGTTTATACCTATTCACTGAATACACCTCACGATTCCTTACAAATCTTCTCATCAAGAGTTCTTACATGATTTTAAGTGTATTAACGTCTTATATCCATCGGATAAATATCTTGTGATTCCTCTGGGATGATCCGGGCTGCTTTCAGAATTGCCGACTGTCCCCACAAACCATCACGAGTCTTTTCAGCGTGTTTTGTCCTCACTCACACGCTTTCTAGGAAACTTCCCAGAAGGTCACCCATTCCACAATTCCTCCAAGTCAAGCATGCTTAACTATGGAGTTCTTACGTTCTGGGCTTCCGAAAAGAAGATAAATCTTGTCTGTATAGGTAGTACCAAACAATTATCATAAGCCTTCCTTCAACTATACAGTCTCATACCTGCACAGCCTCAGGGTCCCTCTCGTCCCGAACATTACAAGACCGAAACAATCGAACGACTGACCTTGATCCAAATCACCGGTCTGTCATCGAACTATTGTTTCAAAACCCAAAACGTTTCATGTTTGTGTTTATGTCTTATGAATCACATCTCAAATCCTAAGTATTATGAAGAAGGATTAAGAATCCTCTTAGATAAGTTTTTGAGCCTTTCTAAGATATTACTCCTTGAGTTTCAATTAATGAAATAAGTGTTGATTCACTTAAGTCTTATGAAGTCATTGATGTTCTAAGTCATCAATGGTATAGTACATGGTCTTGTTCCACTATATACCATACTTAATTATCCCTTGTCTTCAACTCCAAGTTAATTACTTAACTTAGGTTTTCACGCGTAAAACTTTATGATTTAGAGTTGAAACTCTCTTTGTAAACCAAAACGATTGTTTTCAATTGAAAACTTACTTGATTTGAAATACGTTGCACTTGCTTAAAGCAAAGTACCTTGACTAATTTGAAAAGAGTTTTTCCTTACTAACTTAGTGTAAAATCATCTTCTAAGTTAATGAAAAAGAAATGTAATCTCATCTAACTTCCATAACTATGATTCATTTTAATCAATATAAGGATAAAAGGTCTCCATTATTTTTGAAAAAGGAACATTGTCTTTGTTCTAAGATAAAGGAAATGACTTATGAAACTATGTTTAACTTTTCATGAAAACACTTCTTTTTAAATCACTTGATCACTTAAATGAACTAAGGCTAAAGTAAAAGACATGTTTCACTTTGATGAAAACACTTAAAGGTTGAAACTTTACTTGATCTTTGGATCAAAGTCACTTATTGTTTTCTTTTGAAACATAAGTCTCTAAAACACTTTTCTTACTTCAAAACTTTGAATGCTCAAGAACAACTCATGTTCTTCCTTTTTCTTAGCCAAGGCCAAATGCACCCTCAATGGGATGTGAAGATTTTGCTTCACTAACTTGTCAAGTCATAGCTCAAAATGCTCACAAAATTATGACAACCAATAATCATGCATCATTGTATCATAATCAAGCATAAAAATCCTTACTTGATCTAGAGATCAAAGTATGGTTTTTCAACAAAAATGAAAACATTTTTCATCCAATCAACATCATCATAAACATATGCTAAAATATACTAAAGCATACTAAGGCATAAATCATTATTACAATCACAACAAAGCTCAGACAGAGCTACACAAATCAATCACGGATAACATATAGCTATCGGGAAAAATCCCTCAGGCAAACTCCCCCTACCCGTTGAAGTTATCCTCCGAGCAAAAGTCGTCCAATCGGCTCGCGAATTCTCCCGATTCCTCATCCGATTACTTAACCACAACTATATACTCATAATCAATCCAAACATCAATATTACACAACAAAAATATTCCTATTCCTACCTATATAGGATTCGGCCATGGAGCTATAAAAATAGCTAGGGATATCCAAAAATTCCTATCTTTTGGATTCCATCCTTACTAGGTGTGGTAAGGCTAAATCAAAGCCTATTACACCAAAACTTGAACCAAAATCCCATCCATCAACACATGGAGGTTTCATCCAAGAAAAATCATATGAGCTAGGAAGCTCATTTGGTTTCCAACTCTTGGATCAATGATCCTCAAGTATACACAACACTAGAGTAAGTCTTATTACTCAAAACTTGAATCAAATACTCAACCTTTTTCAATCTATAAGTTTCGGCTACTTTAAGAAGAAAAGGCTAGAAAACTTATTTGATTTCATGCTCTTGGATTATGAAAGATAATGATGAAACAAGTTCATAGAAATTGATTTCACAATTGATTAATGCCAATGTCACTGGGTACTACTCTGACCCTTACTCCATGGAGCTAACAAAACATTCGGAGAGAGTGAATAGGAGGACATGTTCCGGTTTCTACCAGCCATGAGCAAGATGCTACAACATTCATAACGTGCACGTATCTGGCTTTACAGTAACACTCTCGACCAAACATGAAAAGTACGGCATCTAGTAGAGGATATCAGTGTATTGCACGGATTCGCCACGACACTGAAGAATCACCAACTAGTCACATGTCAGCCCTTCCAACCCTGATACCTCCAAAAAGACCATTGAAGATCGTCACCGTAAGATTCGTACCCGCATCAAGGTGTAAGCTCAACTCCTGGGCTCAAGGCCTTACAACTATGCACATGAAATGCCAATGCTTACACAAAGCAGATATGATAAAGCAATGTCTATCCATTGGATAAACCTCAAGGTTCATTAAGGTTCTCTTCCTTAGAAACTACACACATCTTTGTTTTATAAAATAGTTATCCATCGGATAAATCATTTATCCATCGGATAAATATCTCGTGATTCCTTTGGAATGATCTAGACTACTTTCAGAATCGTCGACTGTCCCCACAAACCAACACAAGTCTTTTCAGCGTGTTTTGTCCTCACTCACACGCTTTCTAGGAAAATTCCCAGAAGGTCACCCATCCCATAATTACTCTAAGTCAAGCACGCTTAACTTAAAGTTCTTATGTCCTAAGTTCCCGAAAAGAAGATAAATCTTGTTGGTATGGGTAGTACCAATCAATTCTTACATGCCTTCCCTTAGCTATATAGTCCCATACCTGCATAGCCTCAGGATTCCTTCCACTGTACAGTCCCATACCTGCACAGCATCAGGATCCCTCTCATTCCGGTTATCACAAGACGGAAACAATTGAACTATTAACCTGGATTCGAATCACCGGTCCGTCATCGAACTACTGTTTCAAAACCAAAACGTTTGATGTTTGTGTTTACGTCTTATGAATTAAGTCTCAAGTCCTAAATATTATGAATAAGGATTGAGAATCCTCTTAGATAAGTCTTTAAGCCTTTCTAAGATATTAATCCTTTGTCTTTCAATTAAGGAAACAAGTGTTGATTCACTTAAGTCTTATGAAGTCATTGATGTACTAAGTCAACAATGGTATAGTACATGGTCTTGTTCCACCACATTCCATACTTAATTAACCCTTGTCTTCAACTCTAAGTTAATTACTTAACTTAGGTTTTTCACGCGTAAAACTTTACGATTGAGTTAAAAACTCCTTTGTAAACCAAAACGGCTTCTCAATTGAAAACTCATTTGATCTTAAACAACTTTTTGAACCACTTACTCTATTTTTAGCATTTTCTGAAACATGAAATTCGCTTAGCGAAATTCCATTCGCTTAGTGAAATTGAGGCAGTAATACCTCTCTTGAAGCTCCTCTGGATCGCTCGACAAAACATTATTCGCGTAGCGAAGTTCTCTGGAATCGCTTAGCGAATATTAATTCGCTTAGCGAAAATGAGGCAGTGATGCCTAACTTAGAATTCCTCTATTTTCGCTTAGCGAAGGTAAATTCGCTTAGCGAAAAGTTGCCTTAAAACAAGACATTAACCATATGGAACCATTTTGATTCTCTTCATGAAAACACCTCTTGTCTCATTTTGAGTCACTTAATTAACTAGATGGACTAAGGATAATTCATAAAACATGTTTCACTTTGGTGAAAGCACTTTGAGATTTAATTCCATTTGATCTTTGGATCAAAGTCACTTAGGGTGTTTCTTTGAAAAACATAAGTTATTAAAACACTTTCCTTACTTGAAAACCTTGATTTGTCCAAGAACTACTCATGCTCTTCCTTTTCTCAAGGTTATGGCTAAAAGCCTATTAGGAACAAATGTGAAGATTGCTTCACCCTCAAGACAAATTACAACTCACAATGTTCATCTAATTATGACAAACAACAATAACATATTATTGCATCATAATCAAGCATAAAGTCCATCACACATCTTTTGCATCATAATCAAGCATAAAAGTCCATACTTGATCTAGTGATCAAGTTAGGTTTTTCATCATATATGAAAATGATTTTCATCCAATCACATCATCATAGACATATACTAGAGCACACTAAAGCATAAACTACACTTATTACACATTGTTCTCCAAGAGAACCAAATTGAATGGTGAACCCAAACCAAAGGTTTTCACCCACACATAAACTAAACAACCATCTTCACCAACACCATCTTGGTGTGATGAGGTTCACCCCCCATACCTGTTGAAGAGCAGATTCCCGGATCAAAATCGGTTGATTGGTTTGTGAACCTTCTAATAATATCACCAACTACAAACAACCAAACAATCAATCATTAAACATCAAACAAGACAAAACTCAACAATTCTACCTAAGGGTTTTGGCCACCCTAGGGTAAAGAGGTTAGGAATTGATCTTGGTTTTCCATTCATGGATTCAAAGGCAATAGGAAAGCTAAGGATGAAATCAAGTGTTAGAAATCAAAAATTGATGAAAAACATTATTCATCATCATCAAAAGGGTTCAGCCATATTGTGCTTTTTGAGCTATGATGAGAGTTGAATCATAAGCTCTTAGGTTTAGGTAGAGAATGATGAGGTGAGTTCAAAGAAATTGGTCTTACATCAAAAGGATTTTTCTACAATTTCCTATGGATTTTCAAAGTTTTGGATCTAAGAAATAATTTTCATGAAAATGGATCTTGATCTTGAAATAAAGAGATATTCAAGAAGCTAAGAGATCATAGAAGTGATCTTACCTTAAAATGAAGGAAGATTGCTCAAATCATGTGATTCCAACAAGAAACCAAGCTTTTCTCAAGAACAACATTGGAGCTTCTCAAGGTTGAAGATGGAGTGTGGAAGGAGGGCTTTTTATGCATGAATGAGGGGCTGGATGGGCTGAGTTCAGCCTTAAAACAAGTCACTTAAGGGCAAAATGGTCATTTGCCAAAAGGGTAAAATGGTAAAAGTGCAAAAGACTAAGGTTAGGGGCATTTTGGTCATTTCGCGTCTAGATTTTCCCGATCGTCATGACGACTCTGTCATACTCTCCCAAGTGTCCTGGGATGATGTGATATCAAGATTATCCGTTGGCGAGTCTCGGTAAATCCATATGTGGCTCCATTCGTAACCCGATTGAGGATTCCGCTCGAACGGAGGTCAGGAAGTGATTTTTCTGAAGTTTTTGTGAAATTTAACCAAAATGTAGAGAATCGAATTCTAAGACTTATTATCTCGTTCACGGGTCCATCTGAGGTCTCCTGATCAGTAAAACCATACTGTCGGTGTAAAAACGCTAACCGGACTCCATTTGAGTTTTAGACTCAAAACTTAAACGTAACTTCCTACGATATCGTCGAGCATGACTATGGTCTCGGAATATTTTATTTCCATTCCTAAGACCTCGAATAAAATAAAGACGTTAAAATACTGAAGAATTGGAAAACGTAAAAATCGAGGTGTTACAATAATCAATAAATAAGAACACTCTTCAATGTATTGATATATACAATAGGTACGACAAAAACAGAGAACATGTTTTGATGACAAAGCTAAATCAGTAAGATTTTCCAATTACCTTGTAGTTTGTTCTATAAATGAGTGAGATGTTTAAGGTTTGAAAAAAGTAATGGGGGATCTCACCAGTAAGGTTGTTATAATGGAGTTCCAAAAATGTGAGTTGAGTGAGGTTCCACAAAGATAAAGGAATCAATCCATCAAATCTAGTGTGTTGAAGACTAAGAGAGACCAAAGAGGATAACAACATATGAAGTTATAAAACATAACACAAACTAATGCACCATGACAAGTTTTGCAAGTTTCTTGTAAATACTACAGCCAAATAATACATTATCAGATTACAATGTACCTATCCAATTTATGCAACTTCATCCCCCAATTGAAGTTCATTTATAAGGTAGAATGCTTAAAAAATGAATACATTATTAGTGCGTTAAATATGCAAAATTTACCTTAAATCTGGCCCACCAAAAGTCCCTCACCGTGATAGGGGTCACAGTCTAGCAATGATGAGGACCCCGAAATTGTGCCTCAATGGCACACCTAATCGCGCTAGTAGCAAATGATGATGGAGTCCACCTACAAAAAATTCCAAAGTCAATGTCAAACGTCAAATCAAATGCAAACATAAAACTAAGTGCTTAACACATATATAAAGAAACAAACAAAGTTCTAATTTACCCTCGACCAAAAGGACGTATGATGATCTTCCCATCCGCGTCCATCTGGTACTCCCTCGGACCCTGATCAAGAGGGTCGGGCCCGCCCTGCCCCACCTCCTCGTCGACCTCTTGGTCCTCCTCTTGTCGGTCTACCTCCTCCTCATGGGGGGCTGCTGCAGCACAGGCTCATGTGGACTGCGATACGAAGATGAACCGAACTCAAAATGTCCAGATGGCATGTATTCCGGAGTAGGCATCATAGTGAAGACGTCAGTGGTAGGCTGCACTGCTGGTGGTGTCGGCTGGGATAGTGGTGGTGTCGTTCTCGGCTGGAGTGGTGGTGGGGTAGGATGGACCACTGGCGATGTAGGCTGGGAAGGTGGTGGTGGAACTGGTCTCTGGCGGCGCCTGCGCTCTGTCTGTGCAGCAAGATCGCTAGGTCTTATAAGCCTCCCTCAACCTGATCTTCTGACAGGCATGTTATCCCGACCTTGTCCTACCATTTACTGTAGTGCAAAATATAACATACAGACATACATATCATACATATAATATAATCATACACATTAAAATAGTTAGATAATATTCTAAACATACATATAAAGTTGACTTGTGCATAATACATATTAAAATAGTCAAATAAATTTATCAAAAAAATAGTCAAATACATATTATAAAATTGACCTAAACTAATCTTCGTCACTATCCTCATAATTGCCCTGATCCTCGTCCACCCCATTCTGCACATCTTCATCACTACATTCTGATTGACCATCCTTGTCCATTGGATCGTTATTACGATCAATTATCTGTTCAAACTCATTTACGGTTTCGTCAAGTAAGCTATGTAATGATTCAACTTCTGTAATTGGTGCAACTGGTGACATCTCATCAGCCTAATAAGGCACTTCATCCTCTATGTCCTCAACTTCCACATGACCCCGTGGTTTTGTGGTGATTGCTACAGACCAACCACATAGGCCTTTACACATTTCTGGATAATGGACATAATATACTTGTCTTGCTTTTTCTGCAAGGATGAATGGATCATATCGACCATACCGTTTATTCATTTTAATATCAACAATATTATACTGTGGATGAACCCGTGGACCTCTATTCCTCGTTGGATCAAACCATTCACAATAAAATACAACAATCTTATTACTCAAACCATGGTATTCCAATTCCATGATATGTTGGATGATGCCGTAAAAATCATTTTCTCCTCCTTCGGTAAGACCTTTTACGTGCACCCCACAATTTATGATTTTTTTACCATCATTCCAAGCATTAGTGTGAAACTTATACCCATTAACAAAGTACTTGTGCCACGATATTGCCTTGGATAAAGGACCCGAAGCTAATGCCCTTATGCCTGTGTTGATCACCCTATTCCTCTCATCATGAACCTATATAGAATATACAAATATGCTTAGAGAGTGTGGTTATCAATAATTATATTAGTCATGTATATTATACTTACATATGCCTTCAACCATTCAGCAAATTCGGCATGTATTCGACCAGAAGCATCTTGGTCATCGTTGGAGTGATATTGCAAGAATGCACTAACATCAAGCAAATAATTGATAAGTAACTCTAAACTATACAATGTGTCAAGCACATACTTGATGTGATACGAATTTTACTTACTCAAGATATGGTTTAACCTCATGGCAATTGATCAGAACATGTACATGAGCGGAATTCCATTCATCTTCTGTCAGATAATGGGGTTGAGGCTTCCCGCTAGGACTACCGGATTTGTTCAAGAGTGACAACATTGGGTGGACGCCCTCATGTCCCGATCGAGGATCATTCCTAAAACTTGTGGTTGGCAACAAGTTGAAGGTCTTCAAATAATGAGAGCAAAAATAGGTTGTCTCACGGTGTAAGTAAAAAGCGCATATGGAACCTTCTACTCTAGCCTTATTTTTCACTGACCGCTTTGAGTCTCCCATGAATCTGCTTGTAAAATGACCATACATCTCTTAAATTCAAATAAATCAAGATGTGAATATTTAAAAAATAATAATTTAATTACCTTTCAAATGGAAACATCCTCCGATATTGAACCGGACCACCAAGGATGCTTCAATAGGAAGGTGAATCAGGAGATGCTCCATTGAATCAAAGAAACCCGATGGAAAAATCCTTTCCAACTTGCATATGATGATGGGAATATTTTGCTCCAATATAACTAGGTCGTCCATCCTCAATGTATTACAACATAGATCTTTGAAGAATCGACTTAATTCAGTCAGTGGTTTCCATACACATTCTGGCAAGGAACGAAAGGCAATTGGGAGTAAACACTCCATGAATACATGACAATCATGGCTTTTCATCCCCTGCATCTTACCCTTGGATACATAGGCACACCTAGCAAGGTTTGAAGCATAGCCATCCGGCATTTGCAGTTCCGTAATCCATTTACACACTAACTTTGCATCTTCTGGTGACAAAGTTTAGTTTGCCTTTGGCTTTCCCATCTTTCCGTTAGGTAAGGGTTACATCTCCAAGTCCCTGCGTGCACAGAACACGGATATATCTATTCTTGCCTTTTCATTGTCCTTTGTTTTGCCCTTAACATTCATGACAGTGTTAAACACATTATCAAAGAAATTCTTCTCTATATGCATCATATCAAGGTTGTGCCTTAACAAGTTGTCCTTCCAGTATGGCAGATCCCAAAATATATTTTGTTTGGTCCAATTATTAAACTCACCATACCCTTGTAATTTGCCCCAATCAACCTCTGTCACTTTTGGGAAATCACGAACAAATTCCCAGATCCGTTGCCCTGTTAACATGTAAGGCGGACCATCCTTCTCATCCATGTTTCTTTTAAAACCCCTTTTACTTCTTCTGAAAGAATGATCTGCAGGTAGGAATCGACGATGACAATCAAACCAGGAATTTTTTCCACCATATTTCAGGGTGAAAGCCTTTGTGTCTTCCATGCAATAAGGACATGCCAATTTAACCTGTGTAAGAGTGAAATCTGAAATCAGTTTGAGCAACTAAGAGTGACACAAGGTTACAAAGAAACACATGTTAATCTATTACTTACATTTCTCTAAAACAACCCAAGACAAGTAACTTCCACTACTACAAACTTGAATGAGTTGAGCATTACATGAGCAAATAAACATATATATTCTTTCATTTATATAAGTACAGAAGCATAAAAGAAGAAGATCCCAGTAGTCTTGACTCTTGGAGGCTTCACTCCGTTTGCAAATTAAGAGTAAACTTTTTATTTAGTTATATGATTAGCTAATCCGTATGCCCTCATAATTGGTCACTGTCAATTCTCATTTTTAAAACAAAATTAATCATTTTCAAATTATATAATGAAGAATGGTATTATTTCAAAACTATCATTTTTTTAATTCAATTCTAATCACAGTAATTTGTTTATTTCTCCCAAATGACTTCTTTCTACATAACTCTTGTTTTATAACCTCTTGAAGTTTGTTTTAAAGTCATACTTTCATACAGCCCCCGAAAAAAAAAGCAACATTTATGTTACAGTAACCTATCCCACTAAAAGAAAAACCCAAAACCATACATGGTTAAAAAGAACAAAAAAGAGAAACAGTCCATCAAATGGAACCTATACACTTTACTAAGCTACTCCCTGAAAACACTCTGCCTGCACTTAACCTTTAGCCACCCAATAGCAGAAAAAAAAAATGAAGACTTTTGGCTGCTAACCAAGTGGTCCACCGCCCCACTTCACAAGCATACTGAAAGCACCAAACCCCAATTTAATTGACAACATCACAGACCAAACAAGTCATATTATAACAGTGGCATAGAAACTTAGAAGGTCTTTTTCCTTATGACCCAAATATGTTGGCCAAAGACTTGACCTGCACCATAACAGCAATTTCCTATGCAGACCAACGAAACTGACAGGAGCATAGCAACTTAATTAAATCTACCTTAGTTTCATGAATAATGTTCTGTCCCATAAGTTTTGAATGCAGGTTGAAGTTCACACTTTTTATTAAGGTAAGTGTCTCTTTAATTATAATTCTACCAATCACTAAAGCCCTATATAAATTCCCTCACTAGTTCTATATATATATTATAGGGACAGAAATATGAAAGAAAGGATTAAAGATTTATGGATTTTAGGTTTTTTTTTATAATATTACAAAACTTTATCAACCTTATATATTGGCTTCTTTGTTCAACAAGTGGTGAGTTTACAAGCAGAACTCTCCTACTTACAGTGCAATAAAATTCCCTAATCATCCTCATTAACAGAAGAAAATAATAAATGAGAAAAAAAAAACTCATCTATGCATTTCATCAAATAGGTAGTGTGCCATGAGTAAAATGTGCAAATCTAGAGAATTAGTCAATCGAGACAACCATCCCTAATCCCTAACCTAAATCTTCAAAACTATAATCTAGGTTCATGACTAATGGTGGAGGAGAAGGTGGCATATATTAATGTGAACGCAGGTGGAGGTGACAGCTGTGACGGCACGCAGGGAAGGGAGACCCTGGTCGCGTTGGTGGAGCGTCGCGCAAGGAAGGGGCACTCTGGCCTGACAGGTGGAGCGGCGCGGCGACAACAGGACGATGGTGTGACGGCGACAATATGGTGGTGCGGCAGCTGAGATAGGTTGTGGATGGAGATTTGTCAAACACAAAAGAAAGAAAAGGCTCGAGGGTTATTTGTTTTAAAGCTTAATAAATTCAAGTCAGTGTTGAATTAAGCCGATACTACATTAAATTAACATTAGCGTCGGCCTGGCCTATGCTAATGTAATAAAAAATTTAAAAAAAATGTTCGCATCCTAGCGACGGCATAACGTCCAATAGACCGACGTTAACTCCTGAAATTAGCGTCGGAGTCGTGGCCGACGCTAAAAGTTTGCAACTAAATGACTGTTTTCTTGTAGTGATATATAAATCCAATAATATATATTGACCACTAGGGCTTACACCAACAACATCACCACGAGTCACAGCTCTAGCTTTAGCTTAACCAACACATCACATCACGGCAGTAAAACCGTCCACGGTATCAACTCGCTCATATAGGGCTCACAGCCACTCAATAACTTAACTTAGGCACACCGCCATAACAACAAATGCAATAACAATAGCAGCATTAACAATACAACATACAAGCATAGGATATCATAAACGAAGTAGGCATGTAGGCACGTAGACAAGTAACAGTTATCACAATTAGCATCATAGCAGTCATACAAAGCAGTTCATCCTCGATCAATAGTTATCTAACCTAGGGTTCAAACTTAGCGGTGATAGCCCAAAGTAAACTAAACCTAGGGTTTAAGTACTTTAACGGGACTCAACCTCTATTAGGTTTAGGGCTTCCCTACGCAAAAACAACATCTATGCTACTCTTGCCTTCCCGACGACAGCAATACTCTTTCTCCCCACCTGAAACGATGACGCGAATTTCCACGCGATCACCGACACCATCAAGCATGTAACCACTTCACCAAGAACAGCCACGAACCTCCTCCCTAGCCGCGGCCTCAAGCTCCCAAAACTCATACAATCATGAGCACGAACTTTGACTTAATCCCGAACACAACACATATACAATAATGTTAGCCCTACGGCAACCCCAAAGCTCAAGAGAAAAGATAGAAACACAAAGAACACGAAGAACACGTGTTAGGGATTCGAATTTACCTTTGGCGAATCGAGAAATCGTTCGATCAAAGTTGTGGGTTTCGACGCTACGATCACAACAATGTTGTCAGAATTTCAATCTGAAGCTCTGAAGTCCCTCAAACTCAACCTCTCTCTCTCTAACACCCTGGACCCTCTCTCAGCTCTGCAACAATGGTGAAACTTAGGAAAAATCATGCAAAGTGAGGAAACGAAAGTGGAAACACCACTAGAGGGTCCTGCCGAGAACGCTTAAGTGTGCAGATTTAGCACGTCCAAGCGTGGGCTCCTTCCATGCTTGAGAGTGGATCCTCGTCCACTCCGCTTTCTTCCTGGCCTGACATGTGTCCGACACGCGTTAAGACTCACACCAGCTGGCAAACATGTTGGAACCAAAGTGGTTATGGTCCAAATAATCCCTTAAGTTTTGATGTTAACAAAGGGCTAATTTAAGAAGAACAAAGATTTCTTATGGACTAACGTTTTATATTAAGTGTGCAGGATAAAACTTAATTGAGTCCAAAGACTTTCCAAAGTCCAAAGACTTTATTTCGTCCAACCTTTGAACGTGGTTACGTCTTACTCAGACTGGACGGTAATAAATAGAACCATGAGTTCAAAGACTCTTTCGGTCACTTTTGTAATAGCTAGTCCAATAGTGCTTTTATATTTTAAGCGCGAATACCTTGTAAAAGTATTTGAATTTATTATTCCCTGTAAAAGGCTTATATCCTTGGGACAAAACATTCTTTGTAATATTCGTTCAAATGTAAAGCGTAAGCCAGAATGTCTCTGTCACTTAAAGAAGTTGCCCTTTTTCTTTTGGAAAAACAAAAGGGAACTTTTGTTCTACACAGAGGATATGTCAGCACCACTTTTAGCTATCATCCTGATAGTCTATCCTGCTGATCAGAAACTTCAGAAGCAATCAGCCTCAACAGATCAAATGCATTCAATGCTCATCAGAATGGATCCTTTTCCATCCGTTGAAGACTGAAGTCTGTTCAAAGACAAAAGTCTATATATACCTCCATCTCTTGAAGATGCATGGTTACCGAACTTGAGCAAAAATACAAGTGAAGCAATACTTAGCGATTCAAAATCTTTCAAGAGAAACAAGCAAACATCTGCTCAAGAAATCAAAGAGAAAATCTCAAGCTTGCAAAGCTAGCAAAGCTACTCTGATCCTCATTTTCATATCACTCTCTGTGTAGAGATTTTTAAGAGTCTAAACTTTAGTTTCGAATTCTCACATTTAGTGAGTTAGTAGAACAAACTCTTTTCAAAACCTTAGTTTGGTTGAGCATGAAGAGGCTTGTCTGTAAAAGAATACTTAGAGAACCTGAAGAGGTTGAGAATACTGCCTGAAGAGGTGTTGAATACTTTGTAACAAAGGGTTTTTGTTATAGTGGATAAAGCTCTCAAGTAGAGAGGACTGGACGTAGCTCTTTGGTGAAGAGTGAACCAGGATAATATCTCGGTGTTCTTTTTCTCTCCCTTACCCTTACTTTAGTTTATTATCCAACTAACTGGGATTGAATTGCTTTTTCCTACGCTGTTTTCTTATCTTATTCAAACTAAGTTAGCGTCCAACTTGGTGTTTGGAAGAGCTCTCTTTGCTTTTAATCGTTTTAGCGTCCAACCTTGCGAAAATTATTATCTGCTTACGAAAAGAATTTAAAATCCTCAGAAACACAATTCAACCCCCTTCTTGTGTTTCAAACAGGTTCCTTCAATGCACTCAGCACGCTTGAGCGTGCAACATGCCAACGTCTAAGCATTGGCACGCTTGAGCATGCACTCTTCCCACGCTTGAGCGCCCAGCTCAGCTGGGAAGGGCCTTCCAAACTCTTGACTTCCCCAGTTTCTCGTGTTATACCTTGGGCACTTCCAATAGTATTCAAGCCTATTCCTAAACTTCCCACCAGGTCTTAAACTAACACCAAACAATTCACTCAAGCAATAAAAACCCTAATCGAGATTAACCAACTCGATTAGAGTTATAGGAAATCAGGATGTTACATAGATCTTTGTTTTTAAAATCTGCTTTTCGAAATAAATTTGAGTAAACACAATTCAACCTCTTTTCTAGTGTTTACGTATGGTATCTTCACTATATTTATAGGGTAAGAATGCCTATAAGTTACAAAGGGGTCATTAGGCACATTAAGGAGAATGAGTTAATTTATAAATATAAAAACATTTTGCTTATATTATTCTTGTTCTTATATCTTTCTTAATTTTATAACATAAATTATTTTAATTTCAAGATTGTTCTGATCAAAAGAAAACATGATAGATTTCATATTTAAAAAAAAGTATTAGAAGATTTGATTAATGATTTCAAAAGATTTGATTAATCGCTGACTTAGTTTCTATTTCTCTTTATGGTTAAATTGTAAAAAGATTTTATCACCATGTGGTTGGTCCGAGTGATAAGGGACTCAGACACCTTAAGCAAGTGGTTAGGGGTTCGAATCCTGGCTCTTATGCATGGAGAAAATCTGGTTGGGAGGGGAGAACTCACCTGGTGTGTCCAACAGATTCCTCGATGGAGATTAATCACTGCTAATGATAGTGGATACTCCGTACCTATAACATGATTACAAAAAAAAGTTGTAAAAATATTTTAATATCTGATTGCCAGAGGTTTTCGGTTAGTAAATGTATTGTGAGTAAGTTACGTAACAATTGTGTTAAAGATGCTATTATTTGATTTTCCATACTATTTGCTGTTTCGAATAATTTCTCTAAAGAAATGAATTTGTATTTAAAGTGAGTAAATAAGGATGTATTCATTCTTATATCATCTAGTAAATTGAGATTTCCATATACTTTTCAAGCTAAATTGTTCTTTTAGTTTCTCATTTTTTTAAATTTATTCAACTTGGTCCCTCTATTTTAAAAATATTCAAGTTGGTCCCTTACTTGTCAAACGTTAAGCAATTTGGTCATTTCCGTTAAGTTTCACCGTTAAGTTGAATAAATTAAAACAAATGAGGGACAAAGTTGAATAAATTAAAACAAATGGGGGACGAAGTTGAATAAAATAGAGGGATTAAGTTGAATAAATTAAAACAAATGAGAGACCAAAAGAGTAGTTTAGCCAAAACTTAACGGTGAAACTTAACGAAAAGGATCAAATTGATTAACTTTTGACAAGTAAGGGATCAACTTGAACATTTTTAAAATAAAAAGACGAAATTGAATAAATTAAAAGAAAAGGGATCATAAAAGTGATTTAGCCTACTTACTCGCTTTAGGGCTCGTTTGATGGTCAGGATAGCATAAGGAAGGATAGAATATGAGAGCTGGATAAGGATAGGATAAGATATGAGCATGATATAGGATACGATATAAAATATCCACAAATGCTAAAATTACTCTTATATCAAAATTATATTTTTTTTTCAAAAATTAAATTCAATATTATGTGGTTTTTTTTATAAATTTGAATTAAAAAATATTTGATAATATATATTTTTAGCTTTTTAATTATACATTAATCTATTTTTTAAATTATAAAAAATTAACTTCTTTTAACTTTTTATAAAAATTGTTAATTAAATCACATATTTTAAATAGTAATAAGGTTGACTAATTAGGTTTGAAATCATAATTAATTAATAACAATATTAAGGATAAGAGATAAAAGAGAAAGCATTTTCTTATCATACCCTATTGATTCTAACCCAGCTCTACCCTCAGGATAGAATTATAATTAAGTAACAGGATATGATAAGCTAACAGGATAAGCTTATCCTATCCTGTTGGTTCATCAAACTATAAATTAAAATAGGACATGATAACTTATCTATCCTACCTTCCTCATCCTAACTAACAAACGGCCCACCCTAATCCACTTACTTTAGGAAACTTCATCATAAAAATACATTATAAGAACCTAGGGTTATGAGTACCTATGTCTGAAAATTGGCTAGGTGGTTGGTGTGACAAAACAAAACCTTCCGACCCTCACCAACCCATTACCGTCACCAACCAACCAAACCAACCAAGAATTGCTATTAATTTCTCACCAACCACTAATTTGCTTTTATTCAAAGCCTCTGAGCCATTGGTGTAAACAGGGACCACAATTTCTGATACCTTTTTCTACTACTTCTTCCAAGTCATACCATCTTGCTTCTTCATATCCACAACAATAATGGGTGGGGAGCACAACAAGGTCTTCACTTTGGCTGAGGTCTCGCAGCACAACAACTCCAAAGACTGCTGGCTTGTCATTCGTGGAAAGGTAATGCAAAGTTGGGTTCTTTTTTATTTTTACTTTATGGGTTTTCAGTTTTTCTTTGATTCATTTTGAGATTCTAGTGTTTTTGGTTGAAAGGAATCACGAGCAATGGAATCATAACAGATTCTGTCACATTTTTTTGTTTTTTATTTTTTATGTTTTTCAGTTTCTTTAGTTCAAACTTAGATCCAAGGGCTCGGATTTGTATTGATTGAGGAATTCCATCCTATGTAAAGGGATTTTTGAAATTATGGAAATTTTAATAACAGTGCTTTTCTTATGTTATTTTTCACCTAGCAGTGTTATTTGAAGCATATGAATTGCTTCTAAGGCACTGGTTTTTTGTATCAGTAGTTGATTGATACCTACGTTGAAGTTCTCCTAGTCGCTAATTGATGGTTTAATGGTTTTAATTGTATTAAGGATACACACACACATGTATCTCTGTGTGTGTATGGTTTTCAAAGCGCAGTTTTTGAATTGTTAATTTCAACTTGTAGCCATATTTATGCAGGAAGCAAAACTGTGAAATAATATCTTGATTGTACTCACCCTTGATAATGTCCTTTTGCACGTTCTTTATTTAATTTTAATATCTTTCTCCACTGAAATACAGTCATAAGATGTAAGAATGGTTGGGATTTGTTCCTTGTTCTCATAGATCATAATCATATCTGTTGCGTTTATGCAAGCGAGTACCGAGCCATGTGCCCGTGGGGTTTTAAAAAATGCCATTGTGCCATTTTGTAAACTTTAAGTGTTTGAGGTAAGTTAGAGATCAAATGAATGAAATTCAAACTTTAAAATTTGTGATTGCCAGGTCTTTGATCTGTTAGTTGATTTGGATTTTGGAATCATGTTGTGTGGTGGCCTCTTATCAATATCTTCCTTTACCTTATCAAAGCTTCCTGGAACAGGTCTATAATGTGACAAAGTTCTTAGAGGACCACCCAGGTGGGGATGAGGTTCTGTTGGCTTCCACAGGTATCCAGCAATGTGTCTGAATGCACCTAATTATTCATATACCTCTTGGTCTCACCTAAGTGAAGATGTTTGTAAATGCCTTCTGATAGCCAAAATCACATCTTTACAGGGAAAGACGCAACTAGTGATTTCGACGATATTGGTCACAGCACCAGTGCCATAGCCATGATGGATGAGTTCTATGTTGGAGACATTGATTCATCAACCATCCCCTCCAAGTTTAAGTACACTCCTCCAAAACAACCTCAATATAATCAGGACAAGACACCAGATTTCATCATCAAGGTCCTCCAGTTTCTAGTTCCCCTGTTTATCTTGGGTTTGGCAGTTGGTATTCGTTTCTACACCAAATCAACATAATCATTTGAGGAATGTGCAATAATATGTTAATGTTGAAAGACCCCTGCCTGTTTTATTCTTTTGAACTACAATTATGAGGCATCGCAAAGAGAAGTCATTTCTATCTGCGAGATGATGTTGTGCTTGTTTCCCTTGTCGTGTAATCTGCCTTTGAATATCAGATTTTCTTTATCTGTCATTGACATACTTCAGGAACAGTTTTCTGAAGTTCAAACTTTTGAAACTTTAGTTGATTCTCAATTAAAACTTATCTTTTGAAAGCATATTATTATTCGGTTCCATTTTTCGAAGTAAATTTGTGACCCTAATGGTAGGAAGAAACATGAAATTCTTTTTATTTTTTCTTTCAGAATCTGTTTTGGTAAACAATTAGATAAGGCATTCCAATGGTCTTGTAGCCTAATGATTAATGCTCAGCTTCCTTACGAAGCACATTGCTGAAAGGAGGATTTTAGGTACAGAATGAGGAAAAGAGATAAATAAACCTAACAAGTAATACGAAATTGATATTGATTTGATTTGAAGTGATGGAAAAAAACAAGTTCAACAGTTATATTTATATTAACTAGACCATGGACCCGTGCTCGCACGGGTGAATTATGTGTGAATTATGTGTGGAGGGTATAATTTAGTATTATTTGGAAAAATTATATGCATGCTTATGTTAAATTTCAAAAAATAAATAGAAGCATGAATGACACAATTCATTTTATATAGCTTTGGCAAGATACAATAGTGAGATTCAAAACAAAATTGAATTTTTGTAATTAAATACATATGTTGCTTATAAAAAGAAAATGTCAGTAAAGAGTCTGAAGTTTCTACAACTTGTCAACTGTAGATTCCATATATAGGTTGAACACCAATCAAGGACAACCTAGACACGAACCAAAAAATAGGAAATATATTACAGAATTTTTAGAAAGACATGGCAGATAAAGACTCAAAGCAACAACGTTTAGTCCTAGTTGTAGCTTTATAGTGTTATAACCAATATCGTTGAAACATCAATTAAATTGTAACTAATTTGCTTTAATCATAAAGTAATAAGCACATGGTTCCAAGAAACATGGTTCTTCATCATATACGACTTATCCAACAATATCATCATCACTATCAAAATCTGCCTCATTATCTAATGTTGTTCCAATAAAAATTCTTTCTCTGAATATCGCTTAGGTCCCTATATTTGACGATTGTTGATGTTACAATAAGATGATTGGCTAAAATTAGATAGCAGACATCAGAAAAGACTTGAAAGGAACTAAAACTACACACCTTCGATTCAACATATCAATTTTATGCTTCCTCATCATCATAAGAGTATGGGGGTCCTTTCTTTAAGTAGAGAGTATACGATCGACCAGTATGATATACGGGTAAAAAATGTATGGAGAGTATAACTATGTATTATTTGGAAAGAAAATGTGTAAAAAAATAAATTATTTCATTGCCAAATAAAGAAATGGGAAAATTTGGAAATAAAATGTGTAAAAAAATAAATTGTTTCATTGCCAAATAAAGAAATGGGAAAATTTAGGTAGTAAATATAATGCAATGATGTGTTAAATTTAAAAGATTTTTTTAGATATTGAGCGATAGCATTTTGAAAACTATTATACTATTCATATAAATAGGCACTAACATTTATAATTTAAGTTAGGCTTAATTGCATTTTTGGTCTCCCAGGTATCACGATTGTGCAATTTTGATCCCCCCGGGTTTTAATTGCGCCAATTTGGTCCTCCAAATATCACGATTGTGCAATTTTGGTCCCTCAAGTTTCAATTGCGCCAATTGGGTCCCCCACGTATTATGATTGTGCAATTTTGGTCCCCCAATTATCACGATTGTTCAATTTTTAACATCAGTAGCCTACATAGGACACGTGAGGCTGATTTGACACTTAGTGAAGTCAACTTGACAGTTTACGGGACACTCTTATAAGACATCATTGACATCTCACACAATTTAATGATCAAATGCACATCATTAAGTGTCACATAAGAATGACATGTAAGCTGTCAAACTAGTCTCATTAAGTGCCAAATCAGTTGCACATGTGCTTCGTAGGCTATTGATGTTAAAAATTGCACAATCGTGATACTTGGAGGACCAAAATTGTACAATCGTGATACTTGGGGGATCAAAATTGCACAATTATGATACGTGAGGGACCCAATTAGCGCAATTGAAACATGGGGGACCAAAATTGTACAATCGTGATACTTAGAGGACCCAATTGGAGCAATTAAAACCCGGGGGACCAAAATTGCACAATCGTGATACTTGATTAATCCTTTAAGTTAAATTTAGATGGTTATATTTTTAAATATTAAGCATTAGAATTAGAATTTGATATAGAAACCATTTTTTTCAGTGAATATGAGAACCAACTTATATCATTTGTGATTTTGATTAATTTAATCATGGCCTAGGAAAAGAAAAAAAATCATTTTCACCCAATATATTTATTTATTCATTTATTTTTCATGTAACATGTTCATCACAAAAGATATTTTTCTTAGGTACAAAGAATTGAAAAGGATTCCAAATAAATAACTAAGCATATGTAATTTATTCTATAATCATATAATTAGCTTATGTACCTAAAAAATTATTAATAAATAATTATAACCTCTTGAACAAAAAATAAAATAAAATATGGACGAACTGACTTCCCACTAACCATAACTTTTTCAAGATAATCTTTGTATTTAGAAAAAAAGTTTTACTTGATTATATTAAATATGGATCAAAATAGCGACTTGATCAAGTTGTAAGTTAAAAAGATAAGGAAAGGTAAAATGAAAGTTTTATTCTCTTATAACTATAACTATTACAGTTAAAAATTATTATTTATAAGTTACTTCAAAATTGTTCAATAAGTTCAAATTTAAATGGAAGTGAGAAGTTCAAATAATAGTGAAAAATGACAACTCTTGCAATGCCAAAAAACTGATTTATAGGAAAAAGAAAAGAATTCATTCTTATTGTAGCTTATGGGAAAAAAAGTCCCAGCATGTCATATGTCATATACCTAAACAAAAGCAGGGTTTAATATCATTTCCAAAAGTAATAAAAATGTTAAATAGTGTGAAAATATGCTTCAAAAGGAATACACTAATAAACTAATTCAGTAAGAAAGGAATAGTGCCTTTGATATAAAACTGGTACACTATAGTGAGTAAATGAGAACAAAGAATTAGAGAATAAGGGAAATGTGAGAATAGCTGTATTATTTCTATATAGAAGAAGAGGTTTATAGTGGGGAATCCCTACTGTCACAGAGCTAGGCTCCTATAGAGAGCTAGAGCTCTCTATCCATAACTAACCAAAAAGATTATGCAAATATGCCGCTCTCTCCTCACCCATCCTACTTAAACCGTGTAGCACAAAACGGTTATAATGCTATTCTCTCTCTTTCCTTCCAGCTCAGCTAGCTGCTACACATTCCCTTTGTTCCTTCGGGTATACACCTTCCATACTTTGGGCCCATGAGGCCTAGTGGTCAGCAATTGGTGATGTGGGTCTGCTGCTATCGGTGGGGCTCTAACAATGCCTCCTTCTACAGAATCAGACTTGTCCTCAAGGCTGAAATGAGGGAATTGACTTTGAATGGTGAACTTGTCCTCCCAAGTTGCCTCATCAGCTGATTTTGCCTTCCATTGAACTAGCAGCTGATCCGTGGCGTCCCCCCTCTTGTGCACAGTTCGGGTAGCCAGCACTAACTCGGGTTCTAGCAGCTCGGAGTGATCCCCTTCTAAGCCTTGAGGCAGTACCTCCTCAACCTTATACAGGCCCACAGCCTTCTTGAGCAATGACACATGAAAAACCGGATGAATCCGCGATGTCTCAGGCAACTTCAGCTTTTATGACACTGTCCCCAACTTCTCCAATATCTGGAAAGGCCCATAATACCTAGCTGCCAGTTTAGCATTGATTCGCGAAACCACTGACTGCTACCTATGAGGACGCAGTTTCAAAAACACCCATTCACCCACCTCAAAATGCTTCTTTGTTCTGTGTTTATCGGCCTCAAAATTTTTTTAGACCATTCTGCACAAATTGTTATTATATTTACATTGATGTAATATTTGAAAGTTAAATATATTGAACACGGATCTTTTGTGTACTTCATTGTGATTAATTATAATATCAGCATTTTTATTTCAATAGCAACATCAGTATTTGCAAGATAAAAATATAACAATAATAAACAAAATCCTTCCAAATAGGAACAATAGAATGCTTAAATGAAATAAAGCCTAATAGTTGCAAAAGCAATTTGCTTCGTTGAACAACCTAAGACCACTATAATAACAAGTAGCAAAATGACATTGACTTTCACGTCCTAAAGTAGTGATTGATTCATGTCTTTATGATGACCGTTGATCATTCATCTCTTTAAGTTGTGAAGTGACATTCATCTCTTTAACTAATGGCAAATTATTAACTTGGTGGTGTGCCTACAAAAAACACACATGAACAAAAGGATTGGTGATTCATATTGAAAGTGCAAATTATCAAATTATCACAAAATAAATAACCAATACCTGTAGAAGTTCAGAATAGGTAACATTATGGTTTATGATTTGAGAATAATTTGAACCTACAAAATAAATATGCCACTTTAATCAATTATTGTCATAATATACATGTTAAAATAAAAATAACTAGAATACCTAGTTCTATGTTTGCACCTGATCTACTTCACCAATATGTTCATGATTTGGATTGACGGGAGCTAAAATGTGTGAAGTATCATATCCATTCCTCCAAAAATAACTTTGCTCACTCTATAAACATACATATACAAAACATAGTTAATTAGTGTGCAACAATAATTGAGGATGAAAGTAATAAACTTTCCTTACTTGAGTGTTCTCTTGTGTGCCACTTCCATCAATAATTTGAGAACCCAAAAATCCTTCATTTTCACTTTTTTCAACTCTAGTTTCACAATGAACCTATCATCAAATATCCAATATTAGAAATCAATCCTGAGTGCACCTTTTTCTAGTTTTCTATCATGCAAATATGGTAGCTGCATTCACATAAGGACAAAACATTTAGTTGTGCATTATGGATGACTAAATTGCTGACAACTAACTAAATTACAAAGTATGGCTTAAAAAAAACAAAATTACAAAGGATAGCAATATGATGGTGTAAAAACGAAAACTAAATCCACTCACAGCAATCAATCAAGGACTATCAGCCAAATATGCTAGCAGCATTCATAGAAAAACAAATGAAAATATGGTAGCTGCAAAATTTTAAAATCACCTTATCTTGACTTGATAATTTTCACTTTTTTGACTGCTTTTTTGGGTTCTCTTTCTTGAAAGTTTCCTTTTCACAATTTGATCAACTTTAGAAGCCTTTCTTTTAGAAGGAGGACGTCCTTTACTTCGAGCCACTATAGGATCAATAATTTTATTCCTTTGCTTTGGAACTGCACTAGGCACTTCAGTCATCACAGGATATGTTTCTGTGCTTGTAAACTCAATTTTTAAGTCTTTAATCCATTTCATTACTTTTAACAAATCATCATCAATATTTATCACCACAGAAGCTGAGACGACCTGTCGTTCCATCAGTAGAACCTAAGATATTAACTAACCTTAATTGCATAATAATCGTTAGCGCCTTATTAATACGAAGCGAAGCGAAAAATTGAGCGCGGAAGCAATTAAATATACGGCACGCAACGCTTTAGATTACATAGCTTTAAAATATAAAGAAATATATCACATACATCATTACCCTATCAGTAGGGCTACAGTATTAAAGTAATATATACAGAGTATATTAGTACAAACCAAAATAAAAATACGAGAAGTAGGCTGAGAGACAACTCTCCGGCTAACCACGATCGTTGCCCGACCTCTCGAGGCTAGGGTCCGTGGCACGTCCTCTGGCGTCAGGCTCGTAAGGAATGCCATCTAGCTCCTCAGCCACTGGTTCCTCCTCGAGGTCTTCCCATATAATAAGAGCAACACATACAGAAAATAGCGGAAATTAAGAAATATATATCATCAATATGGGAGAGCGGCATCAGTACAACATATATATATACATCACACAACACAGATAACATATACAGCACAACATCACCCATCTCTTAAGTCACCCATCACAATCATCTCAAATATCATTATCTCAAATAAGCCTATAAGAGGGATACTAGTCCCTATGTATATGCTGACTTGCCTATATGCATGTCGGCCGATACATCACGTCCCCAATTGGACATCCCCTTTTGGGACAAAATGTTGTGGTATGAAATGATATGCTACGCAACAAACATACATCGCAGGTTGATACCGATATCTCACGCCTACACACTCGACCACGACCACGACACATCGCATCACATCAACATCAACATCGTCATCAACATCAACATCAGCATCAACATCAGCATCACGACGCCTTGAGTCTGCGAGCCACAACTCCATGGTCGGGACCACAACAGTATCAACCCGAACAACATCATAGCTCACCATACTCTCATCAACACTCAACCACCAGTCAAATCACAACAGAATATCACAACAAAAATTCATCCAGTATACATATCATTATAAAGCCAGATAACCGTAAATCACGTAAACAGTTCAACAAAATAAAACCAACATATAATCAAATAAACAATTCATCACAACAACCTCAATCAATCACAATATCCATATTATAAACTTAATTGGTGATAGCCCAAAAGTACCTGCACCCAGGGTCCAGGCACTTTGTCCAGGGCTCAACCTCTAGTAGGGTTTTAGGGTCCCCCTCCCACCCCACACACACACACACACACACACACACACACACACACACACACACACACACACACACATATATATATATATATATATATATATATACTAACCTTGCCTTCCCGATGATATCGGTTCTTTCTCCCCACCTTAGTGATGTTCCCGAGAGATTCCGGATGCGGCTCTGCAACTTTCAATCGGGTGCGCGATCGAGTGTTCGAGTCCTGTCCGATTCTATACAACAAAACACAACCAGAAATTAAAACAGTTAAAGCATTAACTCCCTAATTCCTAAGGATTAGCTACTGCCCCTATTTAATTAATTAGGCTAGGGATGTTGAAATTCTACCAACTCTTGGATCAATGATCCTTAAGCATACCTAATGCATAATCAATGATCAATTATCAAAGATTTGAACCAAAACCCCTTAAACAAAAAATTTGGGGTTTCGGCCACCACCCAAAAGAATAGGTGGGAGACTGATTTAGCTTCCTAATCACTTGGATTACATGATTAAGGAATGAAATAGGTGAAATCAAGAACAATGAGCAAAAAACCCATTTTCCCCAAATAACACGCATTCGGCCCCTTCTAGATAAATATGTTAGAGAGCTTATTTGATTTCAAGCTCTTGGATTATGACAGTAGGGGATGATACTAGATCATAGAAATTGGTTTGGCATTAATATGATTTTTCTACAATTTTCTAGGGATTTTTGAAGTTTAGATCTAAAAACTTAAATCATGAAAATCAGTGGAGAAAAATGAAGATTAAGAGCTCAACGATGAAATCTATACCTCCCAGGAGATAGAGGAGAATGAGAGGAGCAACTTTGCTTCACAAATTTGGTTGGAAAAGCTTGAGGAAGCTTGAGAAAAATGGAGGTGAAAAAATGAAGAAAAGAAGAAAAATGGAGGAAGAAGAAGAAGAAAGTGGAGGTGAGAGAGGAGAGAGAGAGATCAAAAATGAGGGGAGAGAGTGGGGTGAGGTCATCAAAAATTAGATATTTTAGGGATGTAAACGTCCTTTAGGAAAAAGACCAGGGGCATTTTGGTCTTTTCGCGTTCAGATATTTTCTAATTTCATAAATATCTAGATATTTTCTGAAAAAGTAATGATGACAGTAATGAGTCACAGGCACGCCTTCCTAGGCGATGTGACTTCATGTTCATCCGTTTTTAGCTCCGTTACATACGCGATTTAATATTTCGCCCCAGGAAAGTAGTGAAAACTAATTTATTTTGAAAATTTTCAAAATCGCCGATATCGTTCGCAATTTTATTTAAAGCCTAAATGTTTCTTTCACGACTCAAAATTAGGCCGTCTGAGCAGTAAAATAATACTGTCAGTGTAAAACACAGACCGGGCTCCGTCTGAGTTTTCGACCAAAATTTAACCATAGCTTCCTACGATAGCGTAGAGTGTAACTATGGTCTCTGATTAATTTATTTCACTCTCTAGACCCTCCAATAATACAATTACCTAAATACTGATTAATTAAAAGGATAAGAAAATCGGGACGTTATAGAAGCAACGTCATAAAAGGTATCACATGCTTTATTAACTCGTTGTAATTCAGCATTTCCAAATAAATTATCAAAACCACATTTAATAATGTATGCCTCCGCTTTATATCCTTCCTCCAATGTGACAAAATATAATAAGGTGGCACTGAGTCTGTTTTACCTGTGAGCTTAAGCACGCAAAGGATATGTCTACATAAAATACTTTTAAACTGAAATAAGCAGCACGTACATTGCAGTTCAAAGTCTTCTTCATTGAATGAAACATTGAATCTTGTATCTTTAATTTTGTCACATACCTTCTTGCTTTCTACAACCAAAAAAAATGATTTCATATGTTCTGATCTTTCAGAGCAAGTATTGCAATACATCATAGTAGCAATCAACTTGAAAATCTTTGAATTTTGCATTGGTAAATGTTTTTTGGAATTGAGACTCAAAGCCAAAATGACTTATACAAGCAATGACTGTATTAAATGAACCAAAATCAGCCATGCTCTCCTTTTCAATTTTATCCTTCAATGCATTGTCATATTGTTCAACAAATTGCTTAAATGTGGTCTGAGTTTACATACCCATCGAAAAATGAGTTCATACTTTCACTTCGCTGTGTTGTTAACATTCCAGCCCAAAATGTTTCTCTCACGTATACAGGAACCCAACGATGTCGCTCATCAAATATCCCTTTCAACCATTCATTATCCTGTAGATTGTAATTTTCAATCATTTTTTCCCACTTCTCCACAAAGTCGTTTTTGCTCAAAGAATCATATACAGCACCATGCATATGTGCTTTGATAGACTCATAATCAAAGTGTCTACCCAACTTTTCAGGAATTTTTTCATTAAATGCCATAAGCACCATCGATGACGAGCTTTCGGGAAGACAACCTCAATTGCATTTTTCATTGCTCTGTCCTGATCAGTAATTATGGCATTTGGAGCACGTCCCGAAATACATTCTAACCATGTCGTGAACAACCAAGTAAAGGTTTTGGTATCCTCACTTGACAGTAGAGCATAACCCAGCAACACAGATTGTCCGTGATGATTTACTCCAACAAAAGGAGCAAAAGGCATATCATACTTATTTGTTAAGTAGGTGGTGTCAAAAGTTATGACTACTCCAAAATATTCATATGCAGCCCTACATCTCACATCTGCCCAAAATACATTTCGTAAACGACTTTTGTCATCCACATCCATTACATAATAAAACTGCTTATTTTGCTTTTGCTTTCTAACAAAATAGTTCTGAATTGCTTCAGCATCTCCTGTCCCAAGTCGTAGCCGCCTTACTTTATCTATATAGTTCCTACAATCTTTTTCTCCAAATGTGAGATTCTCATACCCATTCGCTTCAACAACTAGAGATCGGAAATTTCTGCTTACATTAATCCCAGCTTGATCATTAAGTTCTAACCTCCTTTTTATGTGAGGCCCCAAATTCTTGTTGTATCTAAAATACCGTGCTTTGGTTGGACTCAATTCATGATTATGCTCAAGAAAAACTCTTGAAACTAAAACCGATCCATCTAAACACACAGATGCATTCAATCTAGCCTTACATTGTGTTTTTGTAATAGGATTGGGCTTCAAAATATTCTTTGCATTGCTCACATACTTTCTTGTTCGCTAGAGTGAAATATTTTTTCCCATCATCTCCATTTTTTGAACTTATTTTAGCAATTCCAAAACCCTTAGATTGAGCATAATTCATATAATACCTGATAACTTTATCTTCAGAATTAAATGTCATCCCAACCTTAGGTTCATCATCTTCATGATCAACATTTGCTTCTAAACTACCATCGTATTCTTGATTTCCTTCATTTATATCCTCTTCCCCAGAAGATGCAAATCTTTCTTCCACTAATGCAAGAAAATTAAAATAAATAAATAAAAAAAACTTAAATTAATTACCAAACAAATAAGCAAATAAAATATCACATAATTGGCAATGAGAATTTCTATTATAAGACTTGTGAAAATATGAAATTTTATATTTCTTACTTGTAGTTGAGATGAGCACAACGCAGCTGATGAAATTCCCAAAAAAATCTCGTATTGTATAGCGGGAAGGAAGAGGGAGGAATTCCTTCTTGAGAGGTAGATAGAGAAGAGGAGTACCTGTTGAGATGGTGATTATCAGATATACTCACCCTTTTGCTACCAAAGTGACAGTACAATTCAAATTTACCGAAGTGATAATATAACTCAACTATAAACTCACTCTCTCGCTACGGTTCAGATTACAGTCCAAGGCAGCAATCTTCAAGCCAAGGATGAAGACACCGAACAGGGACTTAGCGCCAAGGATGAAGACGGCGCGCGCAAGGAGTGCTTTCTGTTAAGTGTTTTTTCCATTATTATATTTTAATAATTAATAATATAAATAAAACCAAAAATATAATTGACAGCTCATTCGTAATTTTGTATCCCAAATTCTGTCGTACCATATAGCGGTAATGTAAATATTATGAGATATAGATCCCCATAAAATCTCTATGCTCTCACTTAGTCCACATTTTGCCATCCTTCAGGTCTTGGATCTCCGAATAACTAAACAAAAATAGGCACACCATGCCATTTATTGGCCACGGAAAAGCCAGAGGTTAATGTGACAAGTCCATGGATGTGTGGAATAGAGATCATAGGTATAGGACAAAGAGAGAGCGTACTCAGAAGGTAGCATTTTTTATTTGATAAAAGATTGAAGCAATACAATAGTAAGCTCTTATTTATAGTGATGTAGAGCTCTAACTAACTAATTATAACAGACTAACTAATTTCCTAATCATATATTCTAATACCCTCCCGCAAACTGACAATGGTAACCATAGTCAGCTTGAAGTGCAAAGAAAAGAAAATAAAATGCCCCTAATTATAACAGACTAACTAAAACAAGATGCATCAGCAAAAATAAAGCCCAAACAAAAAACATTGCTAAACAGAAATACAACGAAAATGGGCCCAGGCCCAATTAACAAGTCCATTCTCAGAGTGAGACCTAACTTTCCTCTGTCCCAAGGAAATGAAACCCTAAACTCTCTGCAAACAGCTCCACTTGGCTTCGTTGCCGGATCTAAGGACGGCAGCCAAAGCGCAAATGGCGGTGACGGCACGGTGGTTGCTGAAACAAGCTTCTCCGGATCGAACGATGGAAGACGAATTGGATTTGGTGCGAGGAAGACAAAACCAGGGACGGCTTCCTCCAACATAAACACATTGAATGCTGAAATGAAGTCCATAATGGCAGATCGGAGTGCGGCGGAGCTGGCCACTGACTTGCAAAGGCCAACGAGTTCGAGTTGCGGAGGCGGCAAACCATGTTGCCAAAAATCTTGGAGAGGGGGAGAGAGGAGCTTTCGGTAGTGTCCATCATGAGGAGAGAGAAAGCACGAATGTGTGAGTGAATGCGTTGCCGGACGAAGATTCGATAGCGACGGTGGCGGCAGTTCGTGCGGAAGAGGTGACCAGATTTCAGGTTCCGGTTGTTGAGGATGCATACCAAAGCTATCCGATTTGCCTGAAATCGTTTTTGTAACAGCTTCATATTCCACGAAATTAGGGCTTTCTTGACACAACACTTGATCTTGAACAATCATTGCGTTGCAAACAGAAGAATCTCCATTGGCGTTCTGATTGTAAATACTGGAACGTGGATTTCTGGAATTGTTGAAGGCAGCAAGGAAGCATGTGATTTCTCCAATCTTCATGGTGGATTCATGGATTTTTGGCTTGAATGGGATTACTGGACCCGGAGAAATGATGTCAAGATCAGAGTTGCCTAAGTTTTCGAAGCTGCCGAAGACGAATTCGTAGTGGCCGTTCTCCTCTGTGGTTGCAGACTTAAGAATGGCAGTGGCTTCATCGGAGAGGCTCGGTTCTTGCTGTGGCAGAGAATCCGAAACTCGCTCCTCTGTGTTCGAAGCATCTTCCTCACAGTCTGAATCATCATCTTTATCGCTCTTTGAGTCGGAAGCGTAAGCAGGGTATCTCTCTGATAGCATGTGACAAATCCATGGTTGTGTGGGATAGAGATCATAGGCATAGGCCAAAGAGAGAGCATACTCAGAAGGTAGCATTTTGTATTTGATAAAAGATTGAAGTAATACAATAGTAAGCTCTTATTTATAGTGATGTAGAGTTCTAGCTAACTAACTAACTAATTATAACAGACTAACTAATTTCCTAATCATATATTCTAATAGTTAATTTTTAAAAAATTTATTCCATGGATAAACGAGAAGACATTCTTTGGAGATATGTCTTTTTATTAGGTTGCTTCCATGGTAAGCTGTCTTGGATTATATTTCATCCTCAAATACTCACAGTGATAAAGCTGTAACTTGATGTACACTAGGAGTAGTACATTTATGTTAGTTACAATTGGTAAGAGATGGTAGTTACAGTTACAGAGACAGTTACAATTTTGTTTATACATCAAATAGTGCACACGCGTATAAGTATAATCAGAGAGATAATTTTTTATCTGCTTCTGCTTTCCCTCGCATGTCTTTCCCCTTTCATGAAGCTTCCCTGTTCTGCTTCCATGGCAGAATCACCTTCATTTGCAACTTCCAGTTAAGCAATTCCACCAAGGGATCCATCAAGCCTTTGCCACCTTCACCCGGGTGAGAATCCTGGAAGTATTCTCGTTTCTCCACCGACAAGCGGGTCAAACTACCACTCGTGTTAGTTCTATGAAATGATCGTTAATGTCTAAGAATAAGCTGAAACCAGTGAATGGTTCTATAATTCGTCCTTATGCCTATGGTTAAAATTTTATTTTATTTTTTGCTTAGGAAAGAAGCAATAATAGGGTTATTTCGTTGATTACTAGGTCTCATATTGCTCAAAGTGTTTTTATATATAGGAAACGCTTGTGAATTGTGGACTAACTTATGGATAAATTTTCAAAATGGGACCATTTCATAATCTCAGACATTTTACATGAAATTCACCTAATTAGACAACCAGATAGGAATGTATCCTCTTACTTAGGGGTGCCAAAAACATCCATTTATCCACTATCCATCCAATGCAAAATCCATCCAATCCAACCATTACTAAATTTTTTTTTTAATGGATTGAATCAGTTGGACCAATTTATTTTAAGGATGGATGATGATCCATCCGCTATTTTTTAAAATCAATTGGATCAGATTAATAATAATAAAAAAATCCATTGGATGAAAATAAAAAAAAAATCATAACTTTTAACAATTTTAATTATAACAAAATCCATATTATACGTTCAATTTTCCTTCTCTTTCCCTCAATCAATTTTCCTTCTTGTTCAGCTATCTGAACCCTAAATCACTTTCCCTCATTCAATTTGTTTGATTTTCCTATTCTTTCTTGCTCTTTACTCGCACAGTGCCATTGTAAAATGGGAGTCGCACCTTCCTTCAATTTTCTTCTATTTTCCTTCGTTTTCTTGCTCCCTACGTTCAAATCATAACACCCTAAATCGACGTGTTTGATTCTCTTCCTCTTTCTTCGCTTTTGTAATTGCGAAGGTTTCGTGATTCAAATTGCAGGGAGTGTTTGATTCGTCGTGTTTGATTCTCTTTCTCTTTCTTGGCAATCGCAAAGCTTCAGTGTGAGTTTATGTGCACTCTTTTGGTGACTTCTACAACTGAAGCAGTTTGTATCTTCTTTTTTTAAGTCGCTGGGGGTTGGGTTTGCAGTGAGGAACATCAAGGGCTGTCTTCATGTCAATTCTTGGTGTAGTCTTGGTGCTCTGTTTTTGCTCTGCTCTCTTGAGGTGGAATGAAGTAAGGTATAGTAAGAAAGGTTTGCCTCCTGGCACAATGGGTTTGCCTCCATCCCCTGCATGCCACTCTGATTTACTATTGTAAGTTGGGTTGTTTTGTAGGTACTAGGCCTAGCATATCCCTACTAAGTTGAAAGATTCTGATTGTGCCATAGCTAGATTGAAATGATCTCTACAATGATGTCTGGTGAAGAGTATCAAGTGGAGGATGAAGTTGAAGAAAGTTCAGCTCCTAGTTCAAAAAGAACTAGAACATCCATGGCTTGAGATTATTTTGAGAAGTTTGTCGATCATAGTGGGCTTCCAAAAGCAAAACGTAAAAACTGTGGTAAAGTCTACATGGCAAGAGATGGTGGTGGGACTTCAAATATGAGAAGTCATGTGAAGAAATGTGTTGTAGGAGGAGAACTATCTTCTTATCCGCCTTTGGATCAAGAAAAGTTCAAGGAGATGATTTCTGAGGTAATCATTAAACACGGTTATCCATTTTCTTTTATGGAACATGTAGGAATTAAGGATTTGCATTGTTTTTTAAACCCACATGCTAAAACCATATCTAGAAACACTGCAAAGTCAGATGTTTTGAAGTTGTACATACAAGAAAAAGAAAATCTCAAATGCTACTTACGATCCATTCCTGGAAAAATCTGTTTAACTTCTGATCTGTGGTCATCAATAACTACTAACCAGTATATGGTTTTGACTGCGCACTATATTACTAAGAGCTGGGAGTTACAGAAAAAAGTGTTAGCTTTCTTTCGTTTTCCACCACCTCATACCGGTGCTAATTTGGCCGAGAAGTTATTGAGTATGTTAAAGGAGTGGGGTATCGATAAAAAAATATTCACCATTACTTTAGATAATGCGTCTTACAATGACATAATGGTGAGTATATTGAAGAAAAACCCATCATTTGGATTAGGAGCGATAGCTAATGGAGAGTATTTTCATATTAGGTGTGGGGCACACATTTTAAATTTGATTGTTCAGGAGGGTCTGAAGGTGATAGATGTTTCCTTGGTTAAAATTCGAGATAGTGTGAAATATATTAGGGGTTCAGATGCATGAAAGTCAGAGTTTGTATCATGTTTGGAGCAACTCTCATATGTGACATCTAAGCAAATTCGTCAAGATGTGCCCACAAGATGGAATTCCACATATGTCATGCTTGAGAGTGCTATGGGTTTTCAAGAAGCCTTTACCCTCCTAAAAAATATTGATCCCTATTTTGATAGTTGTTTATCAGAAGAGGAGTGGGTTGAGGTAGGAAAAATAACAGAGTTTTTGAGGCCATTTTATGATATCACCACTCTTTTCTCAGGCAACACTTATCCAACTGCTAACCTCTATTTTAATGGTGTCTGGAGAATTCAGCTTAAGATTAAGGAAGCTGCATGCTTTTTTCATGATGAGTTTGAATATGAAAATCGAATATGTTGCTTGGCTAGGAAAATGAAGAGGAAATTTGAAAAATATTGGAACTACTATAGTGTTATTCTATCATTTGCTATCATCTTAGATCCTAGATATTAGTTGCAATTTGTTGAATATAGTTATGTAAAATTGTATGGTGGTGATGAGGGTGTAAGATTGGCAAAGGAGGTTCATGATAAGCTGAAAGTTTTTTTTTCAAGAATATCTTATGTCCTCTCCAAATGAGGCAAATCCTTCATGTTCACAAAGATCTGCTAGAGGCAGCCCAAGCATTCCCTCTTCAAGTGATTTAGAGGATTTTGGAACATTTCAAAGTAAGTTGTGTGGATCCTCAAAGAAAGAATCTGATTTGGAAGCTTATTTGCATGAAGAGAGAATTGATCATAAGCAGTATGCTGACTTAGATGTTCTAGAATATTGGAAATCAAGTGAAGGTAAATATCTCGAACTTTCTTTGATAGCACGGGATGTTTTGAGTATACCGATTACTACAGTTGCATCAGAATCAGCATTTAGCATTGGTGGACGTATACTTGACAAGTATCGGAGTTCTCTTTTGCCTGAAAATGTTGAAGCATTATTGTGTACAAATGATTGGCTTTGTGGAACTCCAAGTTAGTATTTAGCAACTTGCTATTTTTAATCTTTTCATTTAATTTCAGTATTTTTTAATTATTGTATGTTCAACTGTTTTCTACTTTGGTTCTTCTTTGTAGCTACGTTAGATCTTGATGATGAAGAACTTGTTGAGGATCTTTCAGCCTTATCTATATCAAGGACTTAATGATTGTAAGTTTTTTTCCAGTTATATCTTCAGTTTGATGTCTAATTGTTGTGGTGCTGGCTTGTGTACATTGTTCAAATACTTCAGTTATATCTTTCTTTTTACTTTTGTTTCCTTTGCTTTCTAATTTATGATCTATGAACATTTTACTTGTATTGATTTTCAGAGTTCAGATAATTTCTCTCTCCTATCAATGGCCTAAGTCTATTTTTGTCATAAGATAATATGATAGTTGATTTGAATGCTTTTCTTCACCTGCTTATCAATATGCATTAATGTTCTTCGTTTATGAATCTATAGTCTATATCCTTGAGGACTGATACTAGGCTGCTAAAGTTTATAACTATGTTACTAATATAGTAAGAGAGTATGATTTAAATTTTGGTGTGCAATAATTTCCCATTTCAATAATTTCTCCCTTGCTGTTGTGCAGATCTGCAAGCGTCACATTATCCTGAAATTTTGGTGTGGCTCTACTGATAAGTTTGGTTGCTGTTGTTCTGCTGAAGCTGTTTAAATTTGTATCTGCTAATGTTGACTGATGTTGTTAAAAAGGGTTGAAGGCCTTTACTTTGGTTGAAAAATCTTAGTTAAGTTTATATTGGTTGTTTAAGTTTGTATTTCCACTTGATGAGATGAACTGATGTACTGACTGCATCTTTATATATAAAAGGAGAGTAGTAGGTGGGGCAATTTTGTAAAATCACTTGGTAGTAGGGATGTAAATTTTACTCGTACCCACGGATACCCGCAAATAACATCCACAACGGGTAGAAAATGGATACTTTAATGGACACCTGCGGGTAAAATAGATGGGTATTTTCGCTACCCGTTTATTAATGGGGTGGGGCCGGATAGTATAGTATCCCTACCCGCGGGTACATGCTAAAATAAAATCACTAAAATACCTTGTACATTAATAAACAAAATGCTTTATTATTGCTTATTTGGTTTTTATTATTGCTTATTTGGTTTTTATTTGTTGAGAATAAATGCTTTTGTTTACACCATTCCTATCAGTGAACATTAACGTGAATGATGTCAAACAGTTCCCGTTAATGAATGGTCTATTGTTTTGTTACGGATAATTGTTTATTTGGTTTATTGAATTATGTGTGAATGATGCCAAGATAGGGGTGTTTGAATAAAAAAAGTTATTGTAATTTTCAATAATTTTGTGAGGTGTTTGAATATCCATGGATATCTGTGGATACCCGCAAATATTGATAAATTTGTTTAAAACCCGCAAGACTGGTACCCGCACGGATATGGGGAGGGGACGGATAGGAAATTCATCCAACGGGGCAGGTAGCGGGTGCTACTACCCATACCCATCCCGCCCCATTTACATCCCTACTTGGAAGGCTTCAACATCTACCAGGGCTAGTGATGACAAAGTGGGTCAACCCGTCCCGTCCCGCCATTAACCCACCTTAAACGGGACGGGACGGGCGAACCCGTTTTACTCGTGTGGTTTGAACCCCCCAACCCACCCCGCCTAATGGTGGGTTGGCCCGCCAAACACACGAAACCTTAAATTGGGTTGGTGGATCGGCGGGTTGGCGGGTTGATCCACTATAAAAATAATAAAATTAAAAAAAAATCATATAACATTTCTTTTTTTGGGCAATCTTTATAGCCTTTCTTAAATTATTATTAAAAAATTGGAATAATCTTATCTTATAGCATACAATTTGTAACGCCCCGATTTTCATGTTTTCTAATTCTTCAGTATTTTAACGTTTATATTTTATTGGAGGGTTTAGAGAGTGAAATAAAATATTCCGAGAAGATAGGAATGTTCTACGCAACCATAGGAAGCCATGGTTAAGTTTCGGGCAAAAGCTCAAACGGAGCCCCGTCTGCGTTTTTCACGGATAGTAGCCTTTTTCTACTATCGAGACCTAATTTGGACTCGTGAACGAGACAGTAAGTCTCGGGATTTTATTCTCTACATCTTCGTTAAACTCCGTCCTGACGTCCGAAAAATAATAATAATATATTATATTCGGTCGTATAATCGAACCAGGAGGCGTTTGGAGTTGTAAAGGGGTTCAACGAGACCCGATAACGGATAAGCTCGATACCACATCATCCTAGGACACTTGGGAGAGTATGCCAGAGTCGTCATGACGATCGGGAAAATCTAGATGCGAAATGACCAAAATGCCCCTAACCTTAGTCTTTTGCACTTTTACCATTTTACCCTTTTGGCAAATGACTATTTTGCCCTTAAGTGACTTGTTTTAAGGCTGAACTCAGCCCCATCCAGCCCCTCATTCACGCACAAACAGCCCTCCTTTCACACTCCATATTCAACATTGAGAAGCTCCATTGTTGTTCTTGAGAAAAGCTTGGTTTCTTGTTGGAATCACTTGATTCCTTGAGCAATCTTCCTTCATTTTAAGGTAAGATCACTTCTATGATCTCTTAGCTTCTTGAATATCTCTTTATTTCAAGATCAAGATCCATTTTCATGAAAATCATTTCTTAGATCCAAAAGTTTGAAAATCCATAGGAGTTTTGATGTGAGACCAATTTCTTTGAACTCACCTCATCATTCTCTACCTAAACCCAAAAGCTTATGATTCAACTCTCATCATAGCTCAAAAAGAACAATATGGCCGAACCCTACAAGGTGATGATGAATAGTGTTTTTCATCAATTTTTGATTTTTAAAACTTGATTTCATGCTTAGCTTTCCTATGCCTTTGAATCCATGAAATGGAAAACCAAAATCAATTCCTAACCTTTTTACCCTAGGGTGGCCGAAACCCTCTTTGTGAGAATTGTTGAGTTTGGTTTGATTGTTGTTTAATGATTGATTGTTTGGTTGTTTGTAGTTGGTGACAACTATCAGGAGGTTCACAAACCGATCAACCGACTTTGATCGGGGAATCTGCTCTTCAACAGGTATGGGGGTGACCCTCATCACACCAAGATGGTGGTGGTGAAGATGGTTGTTTAGTTTATGTGTGGGTGAAACCCTTTGGTTTGGGTTCATCATTTAATTTGGTTCTCTTGGAGAACAGTGTGTAATAAGTGTAGTTTGTGCTTTAGTGTGCTCTAGCATATGTTTATGATGATGTGATTGGATGAAAATCATTTTCATATATGTTGAAAAACCTATCTTGATCACTAGATCAAGTATGGACTTTTATGCTTGATTATGATGCAAATGATGTGTGATGGACTTTATGCTTGATTATGATGCAATATTATGTAATTGTTGTTTGTCATAATTAGATGAACATTGTGAGTTATAATTTGTCTTGAGGGTGAAGCAATCCTCACATTTGTTCCTAGTAGGCTTTTAGCCATAACCTTGAGAAAAGGAAGAGTATGAGTAGTTCCTGAACAATTAAGTTTTCAAGTAAGAAAAGTGTTTTAGTGGCTTATGTTTTTCAAAGAAAAACCCTAAGTGACTTTGATCCAAAGATCAAATGGAATTAAATCTCAAAGTATTTTCACCAAAGTGAAACATGTTTTATGCCTTATCCTTAGTCCTTCTAGTTAATCAAGTGACTCAAAATGAGACAAGAGGTGTTTTCATGAAGAGAATCAAAATGGTTCCATAAGGTTAATGTCTTTTTTTAAGGCAACTTTTCGCTAAGCGAATTTACCTTCGCTAGGCGAAAACAGAGGAATTCTAAGTTAGGCATCACTGCCTCACTTTCGCTAAGCGAATTGATATTCGCTAAGCGAATCCAGAGGAGTTTCAAAAGAGGTGTAACCGCCTCCAATCTCGCTAAGCGAATCCATATTTTCTAAGCGAATATAACAAACTTCGCTACGTGAATCATGTTTGGCCGAGCGATGCAGAGGAGTTCCAAAGGAGGTATTACTGCCTCATTTTCGCTAAGCGAATTTCATGTTTCAGAAAATGCTAAAAATAGAGTAAGTGGTTCAAAAAGTTGTTTTAAATCAAATGAGTTTTCAATTGAGAAGCCGTTTTGGTTTACAAAGGAGTTTTTAACTCAATCGTAAAGTTTTACGCGTGAAAAACCTAAGTTAAGTAATTAACTTAGAGTTGAAGACAAGGATTAATTAAGTATGGTATGTGGTGGAACAAGACCATGTGCTATACCATTGATGACTTAGTACATCAATGACTTCATAAGACTTAAGTCAATCAACACTTAATTGAAAATCAAGGATTAATATCTTAGAAAGGCTTAAAGACTTATCTAAGAGGATTCTCAATCCTTATTCATAATGCTTAGGACTTGAGACATAATTCATAAGACGTAAACACCAACATGAAACGTTTTGGTTTTTGAAACAGTAGTTCGATGACGGACCGGTGATTCGGATCCAGGTTAATCGTTCAATTGTTTCCGTCTTGTGATAACCGGAATGAGAGGGATCCTGGGGCTGTGTAGGTATGGGACTGTACAGTGGAAGGAATCCTGAGGCTATGCAGGTATGGGACTGTATAGCTAAGGGAAGGCATATAAGAATTGATTGGTACTACCCATACCAATAAGATTTATCTTCTTTTCGGGAACTTAGAACATAAGAACTTTGTAGTTAAGCGTGCTTGACTTAGAGTAATTATGGGATGGGTGACCTTCTGGAAAGTTTCCTAGAAAGCGTGTGAGTGAGGACAAAACACGCTGAAAAGACTTGTGTTGGTTTGTGGGGACAGTCGGCGATTCTGAAAGCAGTTTGGATCATTCCAAAGGAGTCACGAGATATTTATCCGATGGATAAATGTTTTATAAAACAAAGACATGTGTAGTTTCTAAGGAAGAGAACCTTAGTGAACCTTGAGGTTTATCCAATGGATAGACATTGCTTTATCGCATCTGCTTTGTGTAAGCATTGGCATTTCATGTGCATAGTTGTAAGGCCTTGAGCCTAGGAGTTGAGCTTACACCTTGATGCGGGTGCGAATCTTACGGTGACGATCTTCAATGGTCTTTTTGGAGGTATCAGGGTTGGAAGGGCTGACATGTGACCAGTTGATGATTCTTCTGTGTAGTGGCGAATCCGTGCAATATACTGATATCCTCTACTAGATGCCGTACTTTTCATGTTTGGTCGAGAGTGTTACCGTAAAGCCAGATATGTGCACGTTACGAATGTTGTTGCATCTTGCTCATGGCTGGCAGAAACCGGAACATGTCCTCCCATTCACTCTCTCCGAATGTTTTGTTAGCTCCATGGAGTAGGGGTCAGAGTAGTATCCAGTGGCATTGGCATTAAGTCATGTACATTGCGCTGCATTGCATGCTTGTTGATGTTTACATTTACTATTACACATCGCTGTTCTGTTTAAGAATGTATTATATTATACTGTTAACTGTTTAATATGATTTATATTGAGAGGTTTAGTATGTGATTTAACTGTTTAACATGTTGGGTACGCTGGTACCTGGTGAGTCGTCCCGTTTTTACTACTGCTGTTTTGTTGTGTTGATGAACGTGAATCTCACCCATATCTATATGTTTTCTGCTGGTACTTGCTGTTGCTGTTTGAACAGATGGACGCGACGATGGTTCCGTTTCGCAGTCCTTGAGTTCGGAGGTGGACTCTTTTGCTATTTTAGTTTTGTTGTCGGCCAGACTATGTCAGTTTTTGTAGTACCTTTTGTGAGCTATGACTCCTAGTATTTATTGTATTTTTTATGTCAATCATTCATTAGACTTATGTCTGTATACAGTAATGTTGATGTTTCTGTTTTTCGTTTTCTGTTTCTGTATTTATAATACAGTATGTTCTAGAAATGCATGGTGAACCTAAGTTCACTTATTAGTATTATTTATTACCTTTACTAATCCCATTACATCTTTATGAAAAGAAAAAGAAAAATCGTATTTTCCGCATTAATAAATATTTTCGGCCTTATAAACGTTCGGGAATGTGACACTCGGGAAAGAGTGTTGCACAATTCGTGTTATAAAAGTAAAAATATTATTTTTTTAGTATGAAATAATTCTAAATAACAATTAAATTAAATTAAATAATATTAAATAAGTAATAAATTAATAAAAAAATTATTTTTTAATATGGCTGGTTGACGGGCCAACCCGCCACCGACCCATTTTTGGGTGGGTTAAGTGCGACGGGTTAAAGTGGGTTGGTGGATTGAGGATCCAAACCCATCCCGTCAAATTTTGGTAGATTGACGGATTGACTCGCGAATTATAATCCACTTTATCACTCCTAATGAGGTAAAACTCTAAATTCACTTTAAATAAAAAAAATATTATTTTTGGTTAAATTCTTTGCATCGTTTGAGTCATTATTGCACTGCTCATTCATCTTCAGAAACGTCACGCACGAAAACCCAACAACGAAGGCGTAGAGGCAAGCTCACTAATATTATAAACTCCAACCCAGAAGAAGAAACCTTGGCTCTCCAAATTTCAACGATGACAATGGACACAAAGCCACGACAAGAAATGGCAGAACAAAAAGAGTACATTTAAGGGTACATTTTTGTCCAGCGAAAAATCTTGCACCTTTGCCCCCCCAAAACTTGCACAGAGGTGTGGGATTCACCAGAATTCCTCATACTCATAGAAGGTATTGTGCTCCTCGCTCGAACTTTTTTCTTATGAGAGATTTGTGCTTTTGATTTGTTGTTTGTTTTTTGTCAGATTACTTCAATTTCTATGAACTGAAATTAATGGATGACTTGATGGGAACCCAATATATGAATTGTTTGCATTATTGGGGAGGTTGTTGCGCTGGTGAGTTTGGCACCATTAGTGATAACTGAATGATGATAACTGATATAAGAAAACGTGTCACAATTTTCCGATGAAAACCAGAAGGTTCTCTATTCCTATTTGCTTTCCATGGAAAACCTTATTTTTAATTTTAAAAAAAATCAAAATTCAAGCTCCACCTCCTTTTTCTATGTTGATCTTTCAATACATCTCTCTCACTATTCATCTCTCTCATTCTCCTTTATTTCTGCATATCTCTCTGTATTCCGTGGGGATGAGATGCCATCTTTGCATCAGGTTGGGAGGCATCATTCTTTGTTGCTCATTATGGGGGCACATCAGAGGGGGCTCCTAATGTCAAAATATGGTTGCAGACTACAAGGTAAATACAATGCATTTGCCTCCTTTCTTTCTTCTATTCATAAGAGATTGGGCATATTTATGCAGTCAAAGTAAGTAACTTTGATGTCTGATTTGAAGCCTAGACCTTGTGATTTTTGCAAATTCTACTGTCAGAATATTCCGGGTGTAGTTTCCTTTCTTCATCTACCTAAAATACAAACATGACCTATATATTGCTACAGAGCAAATTCAGTGACATATTAGAGTAGGAGGTTCTATTTGGTTGTCATCGATTGAAATGCATTTCCCCTTAGAACTAAAATAAATATTTTATTTTTATTTTTCTATATTTACTCTAAATCATTTGAGTTTCATTGACAGGATAAGAAGGTTTTGCATTATTTTATTTTGTGCAAAAATCTATTTTCAAAATCTATTTTCGTATCTGCCTATAGTTTTGATTTTCTGATCATGAATTTGATATATTGGTAATAGCTAAATCCTTAATTTGTCCTGCAGGATATGAAGTGCCAAATTTAAGGTATGGCTAATTCTCATGTCTGTTTAAATTGTAATACATCATTCTCTGATGCTTTCATATTTTATTAATGGGACAAAGGTTTTGAAGTTGCAAAATCTATAATCGAAGCTTTAATATTTGATTGTTGTTGTGTCCAGTGTTCTTTTCCTTTTGGTTGTTGATAGGTACCAGAAATATTAGGAAAGGAAACTAAGTGTATTTGTATTATTTATGAAGATCCAAACTGTTATCAGGGTGATAACAGAAGGAATTACAGAGAAAAGAAATGATAGTGAGACAAATTAAAGAGTGTCTCTCTCTCCTAAATGCCCAGCCCAATTCCAGCCTGCCTCTATTCTCTCCCCCCTCATGCATATAAACCCCCTTAGCAACAGAATTTCCCACGAGCCCACCCCTCACTGTTGCTGCCAACAATTCAGTTAGTTACACAAGCTCTCTCCCCTAGATCTGATCATGTGCATCACAGGTGCATCATTCTCACGTACACTTTAGTAATAGTGGGCTTAGTAATATTGGGCCTTGGGTCTAGGTCCCTATCAATACTCCCCTCCTCAAGACACACCTTGTCCTCAAGGTGGAGGTATAAAAAGCAATCAGCAAAAGATCTTCCCCCAGGATCCCACTGCTGGAAATACAAGGACCAACTTATGTGGGAAGCACATTGATGTCCACCAGAGTTCCATTGCTTGGGGCCTAATGGTCTAATTTCCAATTCCTTGGAAATCTCTTTGAAGCAAGACGATCCTCTAGCAACATCCAACTTGTGGTTTTCAATAACATCCGCCGGGAGAAAATCTTCTGCCCTTTTAGAACAAGCTAAGAATATCTCCAACCCAGTAAACAGGGTCTTGCCTATCTTCAGTCTTGGGAGCCAAATGTGACAAGGATAATTAAAACTCAGCCATGCAGCCATAATAGGTAGTGTCTTGTAATCGCAGTAAAAACATTGTGCATATGCTGGTTCATAAAATTCAACAGCCACATACCAGCGACCAAATCGGTTCTTCTCGAACTCTGTCACCATACATTGGGACTCAACTCTGTCACCATACATTGGGACTCAAAAAATCGGTTCTTAAGTGCTGAATTTTGGTATTGGACCATTTGCAATTCATGCGTTATTTTATCTTGCTCATTCTTCAGCTTCAATACTTCTTGCTTTTCCCTGGATAATTTTCCTTCAAGGTCTTTTCCTCTACATATCTCCTTAGCACACAGGCTTTGTAATGCTTCATCCTCATGAAAATGCAAATCCATTAACTTTGTCCTGTCCACGACACTATTAAAGGCCCCGTTCGAATTTAATGAACTGTGAGAATTGTCATTTTCAATCTCTTCCAGGTTATCAGAGTCTAGAAATTGCAATGCATTAGGATATGCTTCTAAGTTGAACTCCAGCAGAAAATCCTGAACTGATTGAAACAAATAAAACTGATGCCCTTGAAGATCCACTCCTTCCAGAACACCCACAACATAGGCACCAATCTCTTCACTAAATAAAAGCATTATGTCAGTTAATAACAGCCCATCCATCAATTTTACATTCTTGCCAATCTCAGGAGGCCTTCGGTTCACTTGTCTAAAAGGAAAATGGCTTACCCAAGGCTCATCAATATGAAGAACAATTAAAACTATAGGTGCATCATTGAATGGAGGAGATTGTTCGTAAGAAACTAATTCGTGGAGGCTAATTTTTTTCCTTGTAGCATCTATCAAGGACAACTCACGGTAAACATCAGTTGAAAAGAGAATTAGTTCATAGAGACCATTTCTGTCTTCATAGAGTTGGCCTAGATTCTTAAAGTCCAGAAAACAGAGGCCCATATTGGAAAGGCAATATTTCTTCCCAATGAATTGGGCTGGGCCCGTTAGATAATAACACTGACCTTTTTTTTGTAATATCATCAGTTTCTCATTTGCGGCTCCAATCCTTGCCCTTTCGCCCCTTCCTTTCTTATCTGCCATCTTGATCTCCACTCTTTGGGCCTGGTCCAATTGGCCGAAAGTTTGGCCCACTTTCATTAATGCCCATTCTGCCCTAGCTTCATTCTTTCTTCCACCTGGATTAGGTATCTCAGCTGCAGATAGCAAAAGCGGCTTGACCAAACCGTGGGATGTTCCACCCACCTTCACGGGCTCGTTCTGATCCGACGGCTCCGGAGGCGGCAAGCGGGAGGTCGACGACTTTGACGGTGGAAGCTCGACCAGTGACGACCCAACCTCCACCATGGGCGCGTCCTGATCCGGCGGCGGTAAACGAAATAACGGCGGTGCCAATCCTTTTGTTGATGTCTTCTTCTCTTCGACTCCGTCAACTCCTCGGCGGCAGTCGATGCTTCTACTGGCTCCCAGAGAAAAATCCATCTCGGTTTCACTTTTCTCCACCATTGGACAGCCCCCGCCAGTGAGGTGCAAGTTGTCCAGCGGGAGCTTCACCTCTTCGTCTTCCCTTCCTTCAATCTTATCAAACACGATCACAGCGATGAAGTATTTTTCAGCTTGCTTATCACCATCAGCAAGTTGGATCTGGCCCATCTGTTGTAAACAGGTATCCAGGTCGTCCCTCTCTACATTCTCCTCCTCTTCTGTTTCTCGGTTCCGCACTGGTTCTTCCTCTTCCTTTTCCTCGGCGATCGCTGCGTCTGATTCCTCTCTCCCTTCACTGCTTCTAGGGCTTTCTTCTTTCACATAGCGGCGGCTTGGAGCATGATCATGGCGAGCTCGGCGTATGGTGTATTTTCTATTCATCTCCTTCAAGAGTTGCTTGATCTCGTTCTCTGGTATTCAATTTCTTTCCTCCATTCCAATAGGCCTTTTTCCACTTTCTCCACTCTAGACTCCAACGATGCTCTCGGATTCATCATTCCGGCTCCCTAGATCGAGAGCTTTGATACCATTGATAGGTACCAGAAATATTAGGAAAGGAAACTAAGTGTATTTGTATTATTTATGAAGATCCAAACTGTTATCAGGGTGATAACAGAAGGAATTACAGAGAAAAGAAATGATAGTGAGACAAATTAAAGAGTGTCTCTCTCTCCTAAATGCCCTGCCCAATTCCAGCCTGCCTCTTTTCTCTCCCCCGTCATGCATATAAACCCCCTTAGCAACAGAATTTCCCACGAGCCCACCCCTCACTGTTGCTGCCAACAATTCAGTTAGTTACACAAGCTCTCTCCCCTAGATCTGATCATGTGCATCACAGGTGCATCATCCTCACGTACACTTTAGTAATAGTGGGCTTAGTAATATTGGGCCTTGGGTCTAGGTCCCTATCAGTTGTGAATGGAGTGTTATTTGCTATTTAAGTGGTAAAAGCAATTGCTATTGCTATTTAAGTGGTAAAAGCAAAGACTATAGCTCTTTCTTCATCTATTTATCCCATCATTTAGAGCATGTTTGGGAAAGCTGGATTAATTGAGTTTCAGCTGTTTTGGATGAAAAAATTGTTTTTGAAATAATCTTTCTTGTTTGGCACTTTGCTTAAATTTATAAAAAAGCTTTTTTTGGGGGAAAAAAGCTGTGATATGCAATCTAATTTGTTTTAGCTTAAGATTGTTATGATTTGATTATTTTTCATTCTCAAAACCTTTTTCCCTATTTATCCCAACAAAACTAACTTTCAAATAAATATTATTAAATTATACAAATAATTTCATATCATTTTTCGTAATTTACTATACAAAAGTGATTTTTTTTGCACCACCAACGAAATAAATTATCTTAAAATCGTTTGTTAGCAAATATACCCAAACAAAAACAGATTCTAATTATAATTGATTATCACAATAATCAATTATACATATAAACGATTATCAACACAATCTATTTTTTCTAGCTTTCCCAAACTCACCCTTAATGATTAGATGCCACTATTTGGTATATCATGTTTTTGTCAGTTAGATGTATGATGTTTCAAAAAGATCCTCTAAATAAGCTTGCTCTTAAAACCTTTTAAACTATTAAGTAGCTATACATATTTGTTTCTGGTTTACTAATGAAACATGATATGGGTTTTCTATGCTTTTAAAAGGTTTCATTTGTTTGCTATTATTTCTGTTGCTAGATGTACAATGAAAGAATTTCAAAGTTGATGAATGCAAGTTGTGTTTAAGGATGAATCGTCTGAAGCTAATTGGAGTCATTGATTATGGAGCAAGGTCTGTCTATCATGGTAAGTTTTGTGTTGTTCAGTTGTTCTTAATCTTTCTTTTTTTGGATTGGCACAATTCTTTCTCCTTTTTGCAATGATACTTACATTTTCTGGTGTTATGAATAATTTTAATGGTAACCAGCCATGCCATGTTGTATTGAGCAGACTTTCCTAACCGTTGTTCCAACAGATAATATATGATATATTCATTGTTTCTGCACAATTTCATGTTGAAATGAATTTTTTTTTTTGTGAAGTGTGTAGTCGTGGCAATTTGCGTAGTTTAAAACATTATATTAGTGGTGGAATCCATTTAATGGTTCAAAGTCAAAACTGCTTTCACATCAAAAGGTTATTATATGACCTGAAAAAACATCTCTGAATATTTTATGTAGCAGCTTGAACACATAATGAAACTAATTCAATAATAAAAACCAATGGCCATATGTATCACTGCTTAGAGGTGACATTTGGTGATTTAATGCTTGGTGCAAAAACCCACCTAACAGTGGTAACCATATTTTGTCTGATGATATGTAGTGTAAATTAATTGTTAGTTCTTTGGCTCATCACATCTATTTGAAGTGCCTATTTTGCCTTTTTAAGTTCGACCCATTTCTATATGTTTCAAAATGTTTTGAAGTTCAATTATTTTATTGATCAATCTCTTGCACATTAATAACTAATGAGCTTTCATTGTCCTGAGGTTTGCATTTTTCTTTTTCTCCACGTCAATTTGGAATATAAGGAAAGCCTATTATTATTTAGTAGATAATTGCAGCAGTTGGTCATGAAAACTCCAGAAAGAAGTTTGACATGGATGGTAATTATGTATGTCTTATTCTTAGGTTGAATAACAATATTCATGTTGTTTGGCCTGCATTTTGGGTGAACTTTGGAGATGTACAATATTTTTATGAGCATGTAACATTTTATTCTTCCTCTCTGCCAACCTCTCTTTTCTTTATGATAGATAAAATTTGGTTATCTTACTTCAGGAGCGTTTCATGTTCATCAATGATGTTCTTATAAACTAATTAAAAAATGAATTTTGTTGAAGTGAAGTACATAGAAAAAAGAATTTGAATCTGATTGTGTGAATTCTGTATTCACTATTATTAACTTTGAGTTACATTGATAGGATAAGAAGTTTCTGCATTAATTTATTTTGTGAAAAAATCTATTTTCATATTTGCCTATAGTTTTGGTTTTCTCAAACATCAAATTGATATATTGGTAATTTTATGGCAGCTTTTTACATATTCCTTTATGTTTCACACTCTATGTGTGAACCTAAAATTTGAGTTCAATAACAGATTGCAAGGAGTGCATCGATAAGAAGCTAATAGACAAGAATTTAAAGCACACTATCCAATATGCAACAACAATTTACATTTTTCAGGTTTCATGGTATGACATGGCATTGATGCAACAACTATTTGGCATGGCATTGATGTTTGCGTTTTACTGACTCAATGCTGGTGTCTGATGACTACAAATATGTTATTGCACTCGTGATGTTTATATACTTGATGCTTCATAGTATTTGGCCCAATGCAAATCATATTAAAATTCAAGTGAGCGCAAAGAGTTATATTTTGTGGTGGATGTCTATGTGTTTTGTTTTGTGCACATATTTTTCTATTGATCCTAAGGACCTTGATGAGGTAATGCGGAGAGCAAAACACACACATTATGATAGAGCAAAATTATCATTTTTGCTGTTAATTTTCTTTACATAAAGAAGCAAACATGTCAACGACAATAGAAGAACCATTCAACATTAGTAGGATAATTTAATGAACATCTAAGAGAAAGACAATTTGCAAACCAGAAAGCCCTCTTAAGAGTTGTTCACTAAATTACATTTTCCAACGATTTAACTTTTATGACTCAAACATAACCTCTCTCCCGAATCATTCAAATACAATCTTATAATGTGTTACTTTCTACATTTAAAAAAAATATTCAGACAAAAAAATACAAAAACATGATACATCCGTGCATCGCACGGATACAAGATCTAGTTTGCTCAACAATTGTGATTTTAGCATTAAATGCTTGGATCTTCAGCCCTTATATAGTCCAAGTTGAAAAGATTCGTTGAGAGAGATCATTTAATGCAATGGATTGGTTTGTTCTCAATAGAGGTTATAGTGTACTATGCTTCTTTATTTTTAACAGAAAATATTCTTAGAATATTTAGGTATTCTCAATAGAGAGCAAAACGGCTTTTGCATAAAGTTATTTAGCATAGGTGTTATACTTTTGTGTAAGAATTTCACTGTGTCACTATTTTCGTTTGCAATAAATATGCCCTTCAAATTCTTAAATGGAAGTAACTAAGTTCAATTTGAATTTGTGATGAAATATTAATTATAAAAAAAATAGAAAAAAAATATATTTTTGGAAATATTTTTGTGGATGGATGAGAGAGATATTATTTAAAAATAAAAAAATATATTTTTTAAAATATTTTTCATGGATGGATTGGATGTTCATCCGTAAAAAAATTGTTAATGGATGGATTTGATGGATTTTTTTAAATGGATCATGGATAGATTAGATTTTTTTTAAAGATTTTTTAATGGAACATAATGGATTAATGGATTGTTTTTAATCCATCCATTATAATTCAAATAAAAATTTATCCAATCCATCCATTTGCCACAACACTAATATGAAGATCTTATGGGAAGAACTCGATTCTCTCAGGCGTACACTTTCATGTACATGCGCAGTTCCGTGTAGATGCAATCTTGCATAGAGTGTGAAGAAGTTTAATGAATATCGCTTATGGAACCACTACCAACAGTAACCAAAGTGTTTCCTTAGTGCTTCAGCAAGAATGCCAAATTGGCCGCGTTATACTTGGTGAAGCGAAGACATTGACATCTACAAGGGAGTTCTCAGTTTCAAATAATTGGAAACCTCCACAAGGAATAGGTTCTTTAAAGAATGACAGAGGGCTGGTAGATCCCAAGGAAGAGGATCTTGTGGTAATTCAACCAAATTGTGTACCTTTTGTGGCAGGCCAAGACATAATGTAGAAACATGTTATTTTAAGCTTGGATTTCTGCCTGCATTTAATTTTCGAAACAATATTGCATCTGTTAACATCATTGTATCTGATGAGTGATGAGGCAGAAACCACTCGATCAACTTATTCAAAGCCTTCACAACAGGATGATCACAAAAGTCCAAGTTTAAACTTCAGTCCAGAGCAATACCAATAGCTATTGTCCTTACTTCTGCATTCTGCAATCGGTGGTAATGATCATAATGTCAATCAAGTGAGTACGACATATGTTGAGGAATCTTCTACTCATTAACCTACTTGTCAATCCTCAAGTGACAATTCCTCTTCGCTTCACTCAACCACATGGATTCTGGATACCGATGCTACAGACCATGTATGTCATTTCTTATCTCAATTTATCACATATTTTAATATCAAACCCATTTCTATTGAACTCGCAAATGGTTCAACTGTTATGGCACATTAAACAAACATTATTTCCTTTTTTGATCATTTCTTTGTATATGTAATGTTTTGTATATCCCGGGGTTACAACTCAGTTTACTTTCTGTCCTTGAACTTGCTAATTCACTCGATTGTAAACTTACCTTTTCTCCTCACAAATGTGTATATAGGACACTCGTACATTAAAGACGATTGGGCGTACTAAAGTAAAGAATTAACTCGACATCTTCAATCATCCAAATGTCCCTTTTTCGTCAAACACTATTCATAAAACCACTACTTGGATCAATTCTCTCACAATGCCTTTTTTTAATATGTGGCATCATCGATTGGGTCATCCTTCTCATACTGTCTTACGTAATATTCATACACAATATCCTTTTGTAAAGTTTGGCTTGAATAAAGTATGTCATTTTTGTCATATGGCCAAACGATAACAATTGCCTTTCTCTTTGAGCACAAATAAAACTTTTAAACCTTTTGACTTGGTACACATGGATATATGGGGTCCAACTAACACTCCATCTATCCATGGTCACCACTACTTTCTAAGTGTTGTTGACTTTTCCCGCCACATATGGTTGTTTTTAATGAAATCAAAAGGTGAAATCAGAGATCTCATATGTAGGTTTGTACAACTTGTTCACACTCAGTTTAACATTAAAATAAAAGTTTGATCAGACAATGGATCTAATTTAATAAGCCATCCTTTTGTGGTAACTATGACATTCTTCATCAAATTCATGTGTTGAGACTCTAATGATACCATGACAAGTATACTGGGTCGTTGCAAGTAATAAAACTGTGAGAACCGGATATCTGAAGAAACCTGTTTGAAACACAAGAAGGGGCATTGAATTTTGTTTCTTAAATTTTTGAAATTCTTTTCGCAAAATAGAAAAGGTAAGGAAAGCGTAGAAGCTAAAAATAAGGCTTTTGGATGCATAACGTGTTTAAACAAAAGACGATGGGCGCAAGCTAAAAAACGATTACTTTAAAACAATTGTTAAGTAAAACAATCTTAATCCCCAAGGTAATCTATTAGCAAATCTATGCGTAGATATAAGGGATTAGAAAAACACACAATGATGTTATCTTGGTTCACTCTTAATCCAAGAGCTACGTCCAGTTCTTCTATGTGAAGGCTTTATCCACTAAAAATCTTTAGCAATTACAAGTATTTTACAACCTCTTTAGGTACAAGTATTCTAGACCTCTCCAGGTATCCACAAGTATTCTCTTACAGACAAGCTTCTCCAGGCTCAAACTTAGTTGTTTGAAAAAGAGTTTTTCAACAAAAGATCCAACTCACTATATGTGAGGATAGAAAGATTTAGTACAAACTCTGAAAGAAACTCTAGCAGAGAATAAATATGAAATATTCAGAGAAAGCATAAGAGCTTTTGAATGCTTTGATCGCTTGTATGCTTGTGTTCCTATATTGCAAGTGTAACATCCCGATTTTCTGTAACTCTAATCGAGTTGGTTAACCTCGATTAGGGCTTTGGATGCTTGTGTGAATTGATTTACGTTGGTTTAAGACCTAGTTGGGAACTTAGGAATAAGCTTAAACAAGATTGGAAGTGTCTAAGGCGTTTAACGAGAAACTGGGGAAGTTAGTGTTGGGTTTTCAAGAGGGATAATTTTTAAAAACAATTTATAAAAACCTCTTGAGCGGCAACCCCCTTTATTCAAGGACCACGTATCGCACATGAATCACAAGGATATTGTGTTTACCTCTTGAAGCGTAGCTTTACCACGAACATTGTGAGCACGTAAGCAGCACTGATAAATCACGAACACAGCTACGGTGTGAATGACAACTTGATCTACAAAGCTACAGAGCAGCAAATCCGAGGAACCACTACTGCAGAACGCACTTTCTACTACGGTTGGTTTTGACATTCTACTACGGTTGGACAAGCGTAGTAGAAAGATGCGTTGTAGAAAGTGGGAACTTTCCACTACGGTTCACCATCCGTAGGGGAAAGTTACATTTCTACTACAGTTATGGTCATCACCGTAGTAGAAAGTGACTTTCTGGACGAAGAAAGTCATCCAGAATGTGACTTTCTACTACGGTTGGAGGGCACAACTGTAGTTGAAATGTACGTTCTACTACGGTTGTGTCCCACAGCCGTAGTAGAAAGTCACATTGTGGATGAAGAAAGACTTTTAGAAAGTCACATTCTACTACAGTTGTGACCATACCCGTAGTAGAAAGTCACTTTCTACGACGGTTAAGGTCACAACCGTAGTAGAAAGTGTGTTTTTTTTTTAATAATCTCTTCTGTTTTCCTTTCTTTCCTTTCCTAATTTTTTTATTCAATTTGATACAACCAGTCAGATCCAATCCAACAGCAATAACAGGTATACTAAACCAAGTGTTAACATATATATATATATAATCAGTGTTAACAAAGATATATACACAAACATGGCAACAAAGTGTCAAAACTAAATACGTGTAATTAAGCTATATATATATATATATATATATATATATATATATATATATATATATATATATATATATATATATATATATATATATATATGATTCCTACAAAACCTATATGAATGTCAAACTTATTAAATACATCTAAGCTATATTATGATCTTTACAATAGCCAACAAAGAAGCTTGTCCATTTTTCCTTGATGTCCTGAATATCATCGTTAGATAGTAGAGTCGGATTGTTGAAAGTTTGCAAGTTCACATAACATAAAAAAATTAAATTAAACATTTTGCTCATCAAGTAATAAAACAAACATAACAATTTAAGTAACTCTTGTACAAAAAATTTGTATTAATAATTACCTCCGCCCATTGATAAGTAATACTCACGGAGACAATAGTGAACATATGTCTCATGACAGAATATCCACACTCCCAGCCGCCACTTTGTTGATGAGACTACAAATGATAAACAATAAATTAATATAAGGTTAAATAACTACTATTATATATATAACCTATAATTGAATCTCGAATTAACTACTTACACGTGGGCATTCATTGAGGCTTTTTACTCTTGACCCTACTTTTACCTTCCAAGCTATTACATGTCTGCATAGCTGTCTGCATAGCTCTGTGATAAACAAACATTGATACATCAAATATTAACACATATAGATAAACAAATGTAATATTACAAATTAAGAGTGAAAGAGGCTTGCTTACGTATCAACTACTTCCTTAAGAACTGTAGATGAGGTATAGTGCAATGAACACAAGAAGGAGACTTCATTACGGCGAGGGCAAAGAATCGCTAACTGCCAATGATCCTTGTCGAGGAATGGGGCTAGATAACACTCCTTTTGGCTGTTACGAATCGGTTGCATGATGTATGTCCTCACTCCCACATTCATAACCTTACCCAGAATCCTGCTAGGGTCCACGTATCCATACAAGTGGCTGGTGTCATTTGAGACACTTAGGCGATGCATAGCCCTATAAGATAAAGAAATAAATTAATGTTAATTACAAAAGATTGATACTTATTAATTATAAAACTGATTTACAAATAAGAGTACTTACGTGCACCATAATTGTAGAATTGTTAACACAAAGCCATTTATCCATGTATAAATCGACCATATCTTTCCCAGTGATTAGAAAAAACCCATTTAATCCCTCCCTGCCATCGTGCTCCAAAGGCAGAAATAAATATTCCGTCATATATTTTATCTCCACTCCAGCCATTTGTAATAATGGAGAAATTTCAGGTGGATCAACTTTCTCAACATCCTACACAACAATAAAACATTAGTAAACATCAGTTAATTAAGTTATTCGAATTGAAAGACATAAAACATTATGAATTAATACCTTTGGTGCATGTGCATCATCCTCATCCTCATGTAGCTGACGAAGATCCTCGTCCTCCCCATCTATATTATCCTCATGCTCATGCTCCTCAGCTAACACATGTGTATCATCACAACTCCCCTTTGTGCTCACATTAGCAGAAGATAGGACACTCGAAGTTTGTTGGGAAAGACCCATAGATGACATATGTTGTCTAAACTCCGCCACCATCTCAGGATAAACCTCTCGTCGAAGGTCCGCCATAATCTACGGAAGAACGTCTCGTCTAACATCCGCAATAACGTGCGGAAGGACCTCCCGTTTGACCTCCTCTCGGATGGCACTGCGGTCGTCATGACGTGATCGTGCTCCATGGTACGTCCGCACGCCTACAAACCCTCCAACACCAAGGACACGACCAAGGTGATCTTCTTTCCCAAGGGCGGTAGCCAAGATATCTCGACCCCAGCTACTAGGAACAAATGATCCTTGGGAGCTCTGTTCAACAAAAGACTCCTACAAGATATAATTCACAAAATGTGTAAGACGGTGTGTAAACTTGTTATAATTACAATTAAAATTGAATATTTACTTACAATCTTGTCAGCAACAACGCGTGTTGACTCAGATGTATACTCCCCAGATGGTTTTTGTCAGGCTTTAATTCATGTGACATGGCGTGGGGTGCAGCTGGAGGATCAACAACAACCAGAGGATCATGCGAAGGATCAGATTGCCTTTCTAATTCCTTTTGAAGTTGTTCTTGCAACTCCCTTTCCCGAGTGTCACATTCCCGAACGTTTATAAGGCCGAAAATATTATTTAATGCGAAAAATACGATTTTTTTTTCACAAGATGTAATGGGATTAGTAAAGGTAAATAATACTAATAAACGAACTCAGGTTTGCCATGCATTTCTAGAACATACTGTATAATAAACACGGAACAGAAACAGAAATAGAAATAGAAATAATACTATCTATAGACATAGGTCTAATGTATGATCTAATGTATAACTGACATAGTCTGGCCGACAACAAAATTAAAACAGCAAAAAAAGTCCGCCTCCAGGCTCAAGGAGACTACTGGACTAAACCATCATCACGTCCATCTGTTCAAGCAACAACAGCAAGTACCAACAGAAAACATACAGATATGGGTGAGATTCCCGTTCATCAACACAACAAAACAGCAGTAGTAAAAACGGGATGACTCACCGGGTAACAGCATACCCAACATGCTTACAAGAATTCTCAATATAAATCATGTTAAGCAGTCAACAACACAACATCATCCTAAACATTTAACAGCATAATATAAGGCATTCTTAAACAATACAGCGATGTATAACAGTAAATGTAAACATCAATAGCCATGCAATGCAGTGCAATGTATATGAATCAATGCCAATTCCACTGGGTGCTACTCTGACCCCTACTCCATGGATCTAACAAAACATTCGGAGAGAGTGAATGGGAGGACATGTTCCGGTTTCTGCCAGCCATGAGCAAGATGCTACAACATTCGTAACGTGCACGTATCTGACTTTACGGTAACACTCTCGACCAAACATGAAAAGTACGACATCTAGTAGAGGATATTAGTGTATTGCACGGATTCGTCACGACACAAAAGAGCTACCAACTGGTCACATGTAAGCCCTTCCAACCCTGATACCTCCAAAAAGACCATTGAAGATCGTCACTGTAAGATTCGCACCCGCATCAAGGTGTAAGCTCAACTCCTAGGCTCAAGGCCTTACAACTATGCAAATGAAATGCTAATGCTTACACAAAGCAGATGCAAAAAAGCAATGTCTATCCCCCGGATAAACCTCGAAGTCTACTAAGGTTCTCTTCCTTAAGAACTATATGCGTCTTTTGAAAAACAAAACCTTTATCCACCGGATAAATCTCATGATCCCTCCGGGATCGAGTCATCACAAGACTGAAACAATTGAACGACTGATCGGGGTCCGAATCACCGGTCCGTCGTCGAACTGCTGTTTCAAAACCCAAAACGTTTCATATTTGTGTTTATGTCTTATGAAGTCATTGATGTACTAAGTCATCAATGGTATAGAATATGGTCTTGTTCCACCACATACCATACTTAATTATCCCTTGTCTTCAACTTTAAGTCAATTACTTAACTTAGGTTTTTAATGCGTTAAACTTTACGAGTTGAGTTAAAAACTCCTTTGTAAACCAAAACAACTTCTCAATTGAAATCTCATTTGATTTGAAACAACTTTTGAACCACTTACTCTATTTCTAGCACTTTCTGAAAACAGGAAATTCGCTTAGCGGAGTTAAATTCGCTTAGCAAAAATGAGGCAGTAATACCTCTTTGAAAACTCCCCTGTATCGCTAGGCGAGAAATGGTTCGCTCAGCGAAATTCGCTTCATTCGCTTAGCGAAGATTATTTCTCTTAGCGAAAAGGAGGCAATGATGCCTAACTTGTATTTTCTCTGTTTTCGCCCAGCGAAATTGGATTCGCTTAGCAAAAATTGCCTTGAAACAGGACATTAACCTTGTTAAAGAAAAGCCTTATGGAACTATATTGATTCTCATGAAACTTTTCATTAATCCACTTTTAAGTTACTTGATTAACTAGATGAACTAAGGATAAGGTATAAAACATGTCTCACTTCGGTGAAAACACTTTGAGATTGAAACTTTGTTTGATCTTTGGGTCAAAATCATTTATGGTTTTTGTTTAAGGCATAAGCCACTAAAAGCATTTTTCTTACATCAAAACTTGAATTATTCAAGAACTACACATGTTCTTCCTTTTCTCAAGGTCATGGCTAAAAGCCAACTAGGAACCACTGTGAAGTTTTACTTCATCAACTAATCAAATCATGGCTCACAAAACTTACACAATTATGATCAACAATAACACACAACATTGCATCATAATTAAGCACCTAAGCACAAAAGTCCATACTTAAGCACATAAGCACAAAAGTCCATACTTGATCTAGTAATCAAGGTAGGTTTTTCATCATGCAAGAAATCATTTTCTCACCTAGACAACATCATCATAAAACACATAATAAGGCATACAAACATAACTACAAATATCACACATTGTTCTCCAAGAGGACTTAACACAACTTAACCATTAAAAGTGAACCCAAGCTAAAGGGTTTCACCCACACATAACTTAAACAACCATCTTCACTACCACCATCTTGGTGTGAATGAGGTTCACCCCCCATACCTGTTGATGAGCAGATTCCCGGATCAAAGTCGGTTGATCGGTTTGTGAACCTCCTGGCAAACATCAACAACTACAACAACACAACAATCAAACATTAAACGACAATCAAAGCCAATCTCAACTATTCTATCAAAGAGGATTTTGGCCACCCTAGGTTAAAAAGGTTAGGAATTGATCTTGGTTTCCCATTCCATTGATTCAAAGGCATAGGAAAGCTAAGGATGAAATCAAGTGTTAGAAATCAAAAATTGATGAAAAACACTATTCATCATCATCAAAAGGGTTCGGCCATATTGTGCTTTTTGAGCTATGATGAGAGTTGAATCATAAGCTCTTGGTTTTAGGTAGAGAACGATGATGTGAGTTCAAAGAACTTGGTCTTACCTCAAAAGGATTTTTCTACAATTTCCTATGGATTTTCAAAGTTTTGGATCTCATAATTTATTTTCATGAAAATGAAGATTGATCTTGAAATAAAGAAAGATTCAAGAAGCTAAGAGATGATAAAAGTGATCTTACCTTGAAATGAAGGAAGATTGCTCAAGGAATCAAGTGATTCCAACAAGTGATTCAAGCTTTTCAAGGATGAAAATGGAGTTTTCTCTCAAGAACAACTATGGAGCTCTATGTTTGGAGGGGCTGTGCGAAAATGAGAGAGTGAGGGGCTGAGTTCAGCCTCTTAAAAGCTCACTTAAGGGTAAAAAGGTCATTTGCCAAAAGGGTAAAATGGTAAAAGTGTAAAAGACTAAGGTTAGGGGCATTTTGGTCATTTTGCGTCCAGATATTTCCGAACGTCATTATGACTCTGGCATACTCTCCCAAGTGACCTGGGATGATGTGATATCAAGATTATCTATTGGCGAGTCCCGGTAAATCCATATGTGGCTCCGTTCGTCACCCGATTGAGGATTCAGCTCGAACGAAGATCAGGAAGTGATTTTTCTGAAATTTTTGCGAAATTTAACCAAAACGTAGATACTTGAATTCTAAGACTTACTGTCTCATTCACGGGTCCATCTTAGGTCTCCTGATCAGTAAAGTCGTACTGTCAGTGTAAAAACGCAGGCCGGACTCCGTTTGAGTTTTCGACTCAAAACTTAATTGTAGCTTCCTACGATATCGTCGAGCATGACTATGGTCTCGGAATATTTTATTTCTATTCCTAAGACCTCCAATAAAATAAAGACATTAAAATACTGAAGAATTAGAAAACGTGAAAATCGGGGGCGTTACAGTTCTTCTATCAATTGATCCCTACGTTTTTTATAGTCCCCACGAGACAATCTGTGAGGATGAATATTCTTTTTTTGGATTGCCCGAGCCTTTTTCCTTTTCTCCTGTTATAAATAACACATGAACAACTGAAGTCAGTAAAATAAATAAATTTGCTTGATACAAAAAAAAACTATAATTAACTGCAACTAACCTCAAAGGCAGGGGTGCGTCAGATCTCAACAAACCTCTGCCACGTATCCTCATCAAGGAACAGGTACATCTCACAAGCAGTTTTGTCCGACTGCTGATATATGAATCTGGTAGTGAGGTCTGACTTAAACTGCCTCCAACGCCCACACGCATAAGAAATCCATCTATTCTTCATTTGCTCAGTATTCAACACACCGTCGGTGAGCTACATTACACAACAAAATAGAGAAATTAGTTAGTGATAAGAATATGACTAAACACAATAAATACAAACATAGGTAATAATAGTGATATACCATGATACTTTCCCAAATCTGGTTCTTCACCATCTCCGGCACACTTTCCCAATCCTCATAAAGAATGCTAGCCCTGCTTTTACCTTGGACGGCCACAAAAGCCTTGAATCGTGAAGCTTCTAGACCTATCGGCTGTCCAAGCTCATCAAAGTCTATATGTAACTTCTGATCACCAGTACGCGCGAGGGTCAACTTTTTAAGTGTTGTGGAACTTATACCCCTTTTTCTTGACAGCGCTTGAGTGTCCGACCAGCTATGCGAAGGAGGAATGCCCGGCTGAGTGTCCGACTCGCTATGCGAAGGAGGGATGCCCAATGCATGTGCCTGTTTAGACAAAAAATAATACATTAGTAAAACATGGATAAAGAAAAAAAACATAACTAAAATATGAAAGTAGGCATGATCTCCCATAAATAAAAAAAAACATAAATACAATATGGATAAAAAAAAACATAACCTATGGTCGTGTAGGAATGTTCTCCCATATCCCTTCATGATGATCATCATGAGTGGCGTGTACATCGTCCACTTCATCATCCTCAATGGAAGTAGGCCTCCGAGATGAGAAAGAAGGAGTGTCTAAAATATAAAGAGCTGAAGCTTGATTTTCATCACTATCATTATGCATATTTTTTCCTTGGAGAACCACTGCCCACCTTTTGTTAGAAGGATCATTGATATAAAACACTTTTTTTGTTTGGAATGCCATGATGAAAGGCTTTTCCCTATAAACTACCCTGTTAAGGTCCACCAATGTAAATCCTAATTCATCAGTTTATATACCATTGTTATTGTCAGCCCACTTACACTTAAAAACAAGCACTTTAAATTTAGTGTAATCGACCTCCCAAATCTCTTCAATAACTCCAAAGTAAGTTATAGATGCCACAACAGGGTTTGTATCTTTTGAATTAGAGAAGTGCATGGACTCAGCCACGATCATAACCCCACTATTTTGCATGGTACTCTTGTCATCTTGGTTCTTTGTATAGAAGGAAAAATTATTGATATCATATCCACTCCAACATATGACATCAAAACGTAGCCCCTGTGCTAGCCATTATAATGTAGCAGAAGTAGTATGATCATTTGTAATTTTTTCTTTAAACCAATTTAGGAAAGTCTTGTTATGATGGTTCAACAACCATTTTTTGTTCCTTCGGGGGTTATCTTCCTTAACCTCTCATTTGTGAGCACGTAAGTAAGGTTCAACCTCATCAGTGTTATTCAATATATGCAAATGGGCTTGAAACACTTCCTCCCGAGTCATGCCAATAACCTTTATACCCCGTGTACCCTTATCAGCACATCTCCCCTCATGTAGAGGCTTAAGAATCCGTATAGGATCTGCTTCTGAATGGTAGTCTTGACAAAACTCAATAGCTTCTTTTGCAGTGTACCTTTGAACAATAGATGCTTCAGGACGGTCTGGATTCTTCACATACCCTTTCAGAATCTTCATATATTGCTCAACTAGGTACATCCACCTTAAATAAACAGGGCTACACAATCTAATCTCCCTCACTAGATGAACAATTAAGTGAACCATGATGTCGAAAAATGAAGGAGGAAAATACATCTCCAACTGGCACAAGATAATAGCAGTCTCTTTTTCCAACTCATCCAACTTCTCGGGATCAATGACTTTGCTACATATAGCATTGAAGAATAAGCCCAACCTAGTTATGGCATGTCTAACATTTTTAGGAGCAATATCACGAATAGCCACTGGTAGTAGTTGTTGCATCGAGACGTGCCAATCATGAGTCTTCAAACCAATTAATTTGAGATCGTTTATTGAGACAAGCCTTTTGACATTTGAATAGTAACCCTGTGGCACTTTGAGGTCTCGAAGACACTCGCGGAAACTTCTTCTCTCATTTTTTGACAAAGTATGACATGCTGAAGGCAGATATGTCCACTTACCATCCTTTGACTATGGACCTAACTGTTCTCGTATACCCATCACAAGAAGATCTAGAGGAGCATTGATACCATCCATTCTCTTGCCCTGAATGTTGAGAAGCATTTCGATTACACTATCACACACATTCTTCTCAACATGCATCACATCAATACAGTATTTTACATCAAGTTTGCAACAGTATGGAAGATCAAAGAAGATCGACCTCTTCTTCCATATGTTTTTCTCAGTAGCCTTCTTCTGGGTCTTTCCAAAGATAACATCCATGTCCTTCACCCGTTTGTAAACTTGATCTCCGGTTAAGGCCGTCAGAGCAATTTCATTCTCCTGGCATCCATTAAAAGCTTTTCTCAATCTACGATACGGGTGATCAGGTGTGAGAAATCTCCGATGCCCAAGGTAAACTGTCTTCTTTCCATGTTTCAGTTGAGTGAAGCATGTGCCTTCTTCACATATTGGGCATGCCTTATGCCCCTTAATGTTGGGGTAAGCCTTGGTGGCCAATCAATTTTGAATAGATAATCATTTGTCTCATGACTTTGATCATATATTTGATATAAGTATAAGGCATTTATTTATTATGTTATATTTGATGATCATATTTATAGCATAATAAAGTCTTTAGAATAGGTAGTTCATTTAATGGAACGTCAAGTATGACTTGACCGTGAGATGCCATTAAATTATAGAACACTATTCTTAAATATCGATAGTCAAGTATTATTATTAATAAGGACAATAATAATACATTGAGACTATTATGTCAGTGTACTGATGACCATATTTCACGGGTCATAGATATAAGATATCAAGTCTTCACATAGGTATAAATGTTAGTCGAATATTTATTTGGAGTGACCCGCTATGAGAACTCTGCATAATAGTTATGTAAGTGTCATAAGTGATTCTTATGGTGACCATAGTGAAGTAGTCGTTACGATCCCTAACATATGTAGTTGTAGGCTTTAATACTATCAAACGTTGTCTGTAACAGGACAGCTATAAATATAGTTATTGGGTCTACAATGAAAAATGTTGAGGAATGTGAGTGATGTAGATCGGAGTCGTCCCTCCTACATAACAAGGGTAATGTCTATAGGTCTCTTGATGGTATGCGACGTAGAAATGCATGGCCACGCTAAGGTGGGACAATATGAGATATTGGGCCCACATGATCGTATATCAAATACTAGATCAAGAAATAAATAATAAGACTTAACAAGGATGACACATTTATGCCTTTTGTTCAATTAAGACATTGAGACGAAAGGACGTTAATTGCACATTATATATGGTTACAATAAGGTTTTAATTGTATCACCAATATTTTAATTAATTGGGTAGCAATGATGTATTGCTAGATGTCGCTCATTGTTTATAATATTAATTGATTATTAATATGATTAATAATAATTAATATTATTGCCAATTAATTGAGAACCTATAAGGTCGCACGCATAGAGCAAATGTTCAGAGAATTAATTTAATTGATTAATTAAATATGATTTAATTAATAATTAAAATGGGATCAATTTAATTAATTAATTAAATATGATTTAATTAATAATTAAACATTGGGCCTGTAGCGTACAGTAGACCAACTGGGTTAGGTTAAGTGAGTGACAACTATTAGTAAGCTGTGCACGTCACATAAGGTACACACAACACAGAGCACTAATATCGGTCGCTGTACACCCTTGACAGGCACCCCTTCTTTTCTCTCTCTGTGTGCCATGCTTCTTCCAATCGTGATATCTAGCACTACGCTATCTCTGACGTTGGTTTGCTCGCGTGGACTGAGTAAAGGTATTGCTACTTTGCAATACTGGTGATAGAGAAGAACCTCTCCCTTTGTGGTGATAGCAGCAGTGTTCCTTGGATCTGCTGCTCTATAGCTGTGTAGATCAACTTATAATTCACATCGTAGCAGTGTTCGTGATTTACCAGTGCTGCTGACGTGCTCACAGTGTTGATGGTAAAGTGACGCTTCAAGAGGTAAACACAATATCCTTGTGATTCATGTGCGATCCGTGGTCCTTTAGTAAAGGGGTTTTTCCGCTCAAGAGAATTTTTATAAATTGTTTTTAAAAATTATGCCTCTTGAAACCCCAACACTTAACACTATACCCGCACAAGTTCCCGTAAGCTGGAAAGTCCTTGATGGTGCAAAATAACAGGGCCTGCATCTTGAAAGTCTCCTTGAAATACCCATTTAACACATCAACGCCTTCCACCCACAGCTTTCTCAAGTCTTCGATCAAAGGACTTAGATAAACATCTAGGTCATTTCCTGGCTGTTTTGGGTCCGAAATCGTCATAGACAACATAATGTATTTGCGCTTCATGCACAACCAAGGAGGCAGGTTGTAAATCACCAGGAGAACAGGACATGAACTATGAATACTGTAACGTCCCGATTTTCACGTTTTCTAATTTTTCAGTATTTTAATGTCTTTATTTTATTCGAGGTCTTAGGAATGGAAATAAAATATTCCGAGACCATAGTCATGCTCAACGATATCGTAGGGAGCTACGATTAAGTTTTGAGTCAAAAACTCAAACGGAGTCCGGTCTGCGTTTTTACACTGACAGTATGATTTTACTGCTCAGGAGACCTCAGATGGAGCCGTGAACGAGACAATAAGTCTTAGAATTTGATTCTCTAAGTTTTGGTTGAATTTCACAAAAACTTCAGAAAAATCACTTCCTGACCTTCGTTCGGGCGGAATCCTCAATCGGGTGACGAACGGAGCCACATATGGATTTACTGGGACTCGCCAACAGATAATCTTGACATCACATCATCCCAGGACACTTGGGAGAGTATGCCAGATTCGTCATGATGTTCGAAAATATCTGGACGCAAAATGACCAAAATGCCCCTAACCTTAGTCTCTTTCACTTTTACAATTTTACCCTTTTGGCAAATGACCTTTTTACCCTTAAGTGAGCTTTTAAGAGGCTGAACTCAGCCCCTCACTCCCTCATTTTCGCACAGCCCCCTCCCCTTTAGAGCTCCATAGATGTTCTTGAGAGAAACTCCATTTTCATCCTTGAAAAGCTTGAATCACTTGTCGGAATCACTTGATTCCTTGAGCAATCTTCCTTCATTCCAAGGTAAGATCACTTCTATGATCTCTTAGCTTCTTGAATCTTTCTTTATTTCAAGATCAATCTTCCTTTTGAGGTAAGACCAAGTTCTTTGAACTCACATCATCATTCTCTACCTAAACCCAAGAGCTTATGATTCAACTCTCATCATAGCCCAAAATCCCTTTTTGGTCGAATCCTATTTGATGATGATGAATAGTGTTTTCATCAATTTTTGATTTCTAACACTTAATTTCATCCTTAGCTTTCCTAATGCCTTTAAATCCATGAAATGGAAAACCAAAACCAATTCCTAACCTTTTTAACCTAGGGTGGCCGAAATACTCTTTGTTAGAATTATTGAGATTGGCTTTGATTGTTGTTTAATGTTGGATTGTTGTGTTGTTGTAGTTGTTGATGATTGTCAGGAGGTTCATAAACCGATCAACCGACTTTGATCCAGGAATCTGCTCATCAACAGGTATGGGGGGTGAACCTCATCACACCAAGATGGTGGTAGTGAAGATGGTTGTTTAAGTTTATGTGTGGGTGAAACCCTTTAGTTTGGGTTCACTTTTATTTGTTAATTTCTCTTGGAGAACAAGATTGTCATGATGAGTTTATGCTTTAGTATGTTGTAGTGTGCTTTAGCATATGTTGATGATGATATGATTGAATGAAAATCATTTCCATGTATGCTGAAAAACTTACTTTGATCACTAGATCAAGTATGGACTTTTATGCTTGATTATGAGACCATGATTTGTGATGGACTTGGATGTTTGATTATGATGTAGTAATGTGTATTGTGGTTTATCATAATTGTGTGAGCTTTTGAGCTACATTTGCTTTGTTGGTGAAGCAAAGTCTCCATTTTTCATTGGAGTAGGCTTGTGGCCTTAGTAAGAGGAAAATATAAGAACATGTGTTGTTCTTGTTTTGGCAAGGTTTTGATGCAACAAACATGATTTCATTACCTATGTTTTCAAAGAGAAACAAAAGTGATTTTGATCCAAAGATCAAATGAAGTTTTAATCTTTAAAGTTCGTCACCAAAGTGGGAAAATGTCTTTTCTTTAGCCATAGGTCTTTTAATCAAACTAAGTGTTTCAAAAGGAGAATTAATGAAGGAGTTAGGGAAGAGTGAAAACAGGGCACTCGCCCAGCGAACCTTGTCTCGCCACGCGAGACAGAGGGAAAACAAGGCATTCGCTAGGCTAACCTGGCCTCACCTCGCGAGACAGTGGACTAGCCCGAGCAGCAAAGATGCAGCTTCTCAGCCTCGCTTAGCGAAGTAGTTCTCGTCCCGCGAACCGTATAAGCAGTGAAGATGCAGCTTCTCTGCCTCGCGTTGCGATATAATCCTCGCCTCGCGAAGCAGAAAGACTGTCTAAACAGTAAAGATAACTTCTCAGCCTCGCGTCGCGATATAGACCTTCGCCTCGCGAGAAATGGTTTGTTTATAAAGAGTGTTTTTCAACTCAGACTGTAAAGTTTTACGCATTAAAAACCTAAGTTAAGTAATTGACTTAGATTTGAAGAAAGGGATAATTAAGTATATTATGTGGTGAAACAAGACCATATACTATACCATTGATGACTTAGTACATCAATGACTTCATAAGACATAAACACAAACATGAAACGTTTTGGGTTTTGGAACAATAGTTTGATAACGGACCGGTGATTCGGACCCCGATCAGTTGTTCAATTGTTTCAGTCTTGTGATGACTCGATTCCGGAGGGATCACGAGATTTATCCTGTGGATAAAGGTTTTGTTTTTCAAAGACACGTATAGTTCCTAAGGAAGAGAACCTTCACTACGCCAAAATAGGGAAAAATTGACGCAACATTCGCCAGCGTTTTCCCGTAAAATGCTAGAAAATATGAGGCGGAGAAGTATTACTAGCGCTTTCTTTGGTAAGTGCTAGCAAATTATTGGGATTTACCAGCGCTTTGTTAACTAAGCGCAAGCAAAGCTCTGACATTGAGTATTGCCAGCACTTTTCCAAATAAACGCTGGTAAAGGAACAAAACATTTGCCAGCGCTTTCTTAGGAAAGCGCTGGCAAATGTTTTGTTCCTTTACCAGCGCTTACTTGGAAAAGCGCTGGCAATTGTCCTTTTCTATATAAATATAATTTTTTGATTTATATTACTGAGTACTCGATCTTCACTAACACTTTCGCGCGCGCGTTTTCAGTAATAGTCTTCACACAGTACTCTCACCGCGAACTCAAACCTCCTCATCTCCTTCACAATCGCGAACTCAACCCTCCTCATCTCCTCCACAACCGCGAACTCAACCCCTCTCCTCCACCACAGCGACCCTCAATCCGCTCCCCACAACCGTTATCCACAACCCTCTCCTCCACAGGACCTAAGCACTCACGCTCAGCACCTTCGCGAAACCTCACGGTTCTCTCCTCAAACCCTCTTCTCAACAGCGCGAGGACGTTGAGGTATTCTTATATAGGAATCTAGTATTTTTTTTTCTTTTTTCTTCTTTTTCCTCTCTACCCTCTCTCCCCATTATCGCCGCTGCCACTTCGGTCACTGTCACTGCCACCACCGCTGGCGGCATCCACCACCACCAGATTGGGAAAGAAAAAAATGTGTCACAATTTCTTGGATAAGCTCTGTTGCATATGTATTGTACATTTGTGGTTCTGCTTTACTGAGAAAATGTCTGTGTGATGATAAGATAGAAAATTTATAGTTATCTTCAATTTTATTGCGACAAGTGGCCTTCTACTTAATTCGGCAAGTAATCCACAAGTGTAACGACTTGTTTATGCACATTAAGTAGCTCTTAGTATTGCAGATTAAAGCCCTTCAGATTTGGCAATGGAACCTCTATCATTGTATATAGACTAGCTCCATCAAGATTAGCATGTGGTTTTGACCTTAGCAACTAATAAAATGCATATAACCCAAGAATTCCATTTCTATAATGATTAAATGAAGATCTAAATTGACATTAGCTACTTGTGGCTACTCTTTTAGGATCTTTTTATTTGTTAAAATGTTCACCACTCACTAGAAATTATTACATGAACATGAACCATGCCTGAAATGATGGAATTTGGTTTTATCCCTAACTATTAGTTCCTTACTGTAAGCCTCTGAAACCAGCTTTGCCATATGGTGACAATCCACACACATTCTAAGGTTCTTCATTATTCTTATGGTTACTCCAGGTCCTGTACTAATAAGGGCATAGGAAATAGCCAATTTCTCACTATGCCTGTAGAGTGCAGTCTCCTTATCCTCTTCCCCTATATCAAGGAAAAAAATATACCTCAAGGAAAAAAACCTCACGGTTTCTATTTTATTTTCCTTGAGGTATATTCTTGCTATGAGAATGTGTTGTAGAAGGTATATTTGTGTTTCTGTGTTTTGTACTTTAATTGACATGTCTTCCAGATTTCGAATTTGCTTTTCTAATTTTGTATACACTTAGCAGTGGATCCCTGAACTCCAACATTTTGCTCCTCGTGTCCCAGTGGTACTAGTTGGAACCAAATTGGGTAAGTCATCAAGCACTGTTCTTAAATTCTTAAATTGGGTAAGTAGAATATTCTTGAGTTTAATGATTGTTATTATAGTAAAACTGATTTAATAATAATGTGACATGTGATATAATGAAAATTAAACTCATTTATTTTCTGTTTCTCATTTATATATTCTAACATGTGATAATTGAAGCAGCACATTACCAAGCGGGAATCACTTAGAAGAAATTCGTTCATGGAGTGATAGGGGCATCCCATTTTTCACGTATCGAAATAGGTTAGTTTTCTTCTCTTTCATGCTGTCCTTGGTTCTGCTTTTGGTCTCACCTTCTTTGTCTAATTTTACCTTTACTTTATCTTTGTCACTTGATAATCTGCAGTTTTGGTCATGTCTTGATTTTCTTATTGTCTATCACAGATTTCTTACTCCTACCAGGTATTTATCTTTTTTTTAATCTCTTATAAGCAGTATAATCATTAGACATGTTTATTTTTATCGGTGTACACATGCATTAACCTTAGTTTCCTGTTCAATAACGATTTGTATATTGTTTTTGACACAATATACAAGTTGTTCTTGAATTGTCCAAAGTGGACAGTCTAAGAATGTAAAATCGCATTCAATCCATATTATTGTATGTCTTAATCACTTCTTGATCTAAGAATGTCATTGGTTTGTATTTTCTCATTGTTCTCTGTGTACATACCTAATTTGGGTCGTAATACCACCTGAATTAAGTTGTGCGCTTGGAGAACTAAGGGGAAATGCTGCCGAAATTTTCTTAGAACAAGAAGTAATTAAGACATATATACAATAACATAATGCGAAGTTTACAATCTTGGATAGGATAGGACCCCACCCTTTAGTATGAAGTAGAAATGCATCATGCATGCATGTAGTACTATTGAATGCAGATGTCAACCTCTTTAAACTCAAAATAATTGCTGTAGATCGGGAAAATATGGATCGAAAGTGGATGTCTGCCAATCGTTTGTCCATGGAATATAAGGACGGAGTGCAAGATTTTATTAGGTTTGCAGTTGGACACGCAGAAAACCCTAGTAGAATCATATGTCCATGTTTAGGTTGTTGTTATACAAGACGAGTTAGTGTACCTGAGTTGGAAGGACATTTAATATGCAATGGAATTGATCAAAGTTATACTTGTTGGACAAAGTATGGTGAGACCAGAGGTGAATCTAGTGATATGGGGAATAGTGGGAGATATGCGTCAAATGATGCCAATACAAATACATATGAGGGCGATCGTTTTGAAGAGATGGCAAATGTGGTTGAAGAAGATCTTCGTGATTGTCCTCAAATGTTTGAGAAGTTGATAAGTGATGCAGAGAAACCGTTGTATGAGGGTTGTACTAAATTCACAAGATTGTCGGCGATGTTAAAGTTGTTTAACTTGAAATCGGGCAATGGATGGACTGATAAGAGCTTTAATGACTTACTCACACTATTGAAATCTATGTTGCCGGAGGATAATGTGCTTCCTAGTCGGACATATGAGGCTAAACAAATGTTGCGCTCTATTGGCATGAGCTATGAGAGGATACATGCTTGTCCTAACGATTGCATTTTATTTCGGAATCAACATGCATCGTTAAATACATGTCCTAAATGTAATGCCTCACGATATAAGAGGAAAGAATCAGCTCCAGAGAAGGTTTTGTGGTATGTCCCAATAATACCTAGATTTAGGCGCATGTACAGTAGTTCAGAAGATTCAAAGCACTTTACATGGCATGAGGATGAAAGGATTGAAGATGGCAAGCTACGGCATCCGGCAGATTCTCCTCAATGGAAAAGAATTGACCATGATTATCCTGATTTCGGGCAAAAACCAAGAAACCTTCGACTTGCATTGTCTACTGATGGATTTAACCCGCATGGTATTCAAAGTAGCTCTCACAGTACATGGCCTGTGATTTTGGTGATTTATAACCTACCTCCATGGCTATGCATGAAGCGCAAATATATGATGCTGTCTCTGTTAATTTCTGGGCCCAAACAACCAGGAAATGATATCGACATATACTTGGCTCATTTAATTGAAGACTTGAAGCAAATGTGGGAGACAGGTGTAGAGGTGTACGATGGGTATAAAGAAGAAAGTTTCACCTTGAGGTCTATGATCTTCGGCACAATTAATGATTTTCCAGCATACGGTAATCTGTCAGGATACAGTACCAAAGGTCAATGTGCATGCCCTATATGTGAAGATAATACAGATTGGATGCGGTTGGAACATGGTAAGAAGAATGTCTTCCTTGGACATCGTAGATTTTTGCATTCAAGTCATCATTATCGGTTATGGAGAAAGGCATTCAATGGGCACTATGCTGTCACCCGAGGTAATTAATAATTCATACGTTGTTTTTACTTAAACGTATTTAATCCATTTATAGTTTAAATATTAATATTTTGTTTATCATTTATTCAGGACACCTCTGCATGCAACCTATATTTGTCAAGCCCAACTCGTCGAATGGTTGGTAAGGGGATAATGTTTAACGAAACGGTTCAAACACTATTGCACAACCGACCATTACCTCCCGGTCATGTGAAAGTTAGAGTTGACCATGCGGTTGAGGGGAATGCATCATTGCCTGTACCACTTGAGGAGGCAGATGTGTTGACTGTGGAAGATGCAATAGGCACCTGTGCGGCATGGCCAATCAGCCTCGTAGTTGTAAGTAACATGATATAATTTAATAAACATGCATGATTTATTATCATAAAATCATTCACTAACTAATTAATGTATTTGCAATTCAAAATATCCAGGTACCCTCAAAATCCAAAGCCAAGGACAATGGCAAGGGCAAAGTGTCGGAGCACACAACTGACAAATCCCGACCTTCCCTTCCTATAGTTAGCAAGGGGCAAACAAAAGGGTCAATAACATCCCTAGTGAAGAATGGGAGCAAATCTCAACCCCAGAGCAATTCTCAGGCCTCCCGTTCTCCTACGGCTCATGGTGCAGATTATATGGCTTATCTTGAAGCCTATATGTTAGGGAATATGAATGCACCAGATGTTACAGTACCATTGGAGCTAGAACTGCTGGGTTATGAGACCACTTTGTTTCTCGGCCTTCATTTCGAAATCAAGGAAGTTCTTCGTCGTGAGATACTATCTCAGACTGTTATTACGGTATATCTCAGGTATTACATCAAACTTATTTTTTCTATCTCAAGTACGGTTATTGTTTATCCATTAATTTGTTTACATGTTTTAATTTAAGGTACTTGTATCATGAGATATTGATACTAGAAGAACGGACTCGGAGGTTCGTGTTTTTGTGCCCACATAATACAGCTTTGCACAAGTCAATAATTGGGCAAAAACAATATATAGCCGATCGCTTAGCATTAGCTGAACCTGGCGTTGAGTCATTGTTTTTGTCACCTTGCAACGTAGGGTGAGTCATTTTAATTAACTTCTATAAATTTTGTGAAATGTGATTATCTAGGCTTAGGATTTGCCAACTCTGTTCATTTTTGTGGGGGACATTGCGTATTATTAGCAATCAATCGCCATGAAGACATTGTGTACTATTTTGACCCGTTGCATGTCCCTTATACCTATCACAAACCAATGATGGATCAATACAATAAGTAAGTATACACATTTATTTTTATCTTAATATATATGATGATTCAAATTATATACTTTAATGAATTGTTTGATTTTGCACTTAGGGGTTTGCAAATTCATCATGCCCAGAGCAGAGGAGGCAAGTCCCGATTTTCTTCATCATCCAAGACTAACTGGATATTTATGGATGTACGTATTTACAAATTAAAAGTTCTATCTTATATATGCAGTTATTTAAATTAAAAACTGAAAACAATTAATTTATTATTTGAGCTTTTATAGTGCCCCCGTCAACTCAACGACATCGACTGTGCCTACTATGTAATGAAGTTTTTGAAGGATATCGTCGTTGAGAACCAAACTCAAATCCCATCATTGGTATGTACTTTTCGTTCTAGTTTATCTTGAAAGAGTATTTCAAAGTCAGTTAGTGGTTAGTAGTTATGAACTGTTGATGACAGTTATAACAGTAAATGTTAGCTCTTTGAGCTAGTTAGATGATTTAGTTAGATCTTTTGTTAAAGGTCTGGCTACATCTATAAATCTGTGAAGTGTAAGTGCTCAGTAATGGCTAGTTGCTTGAAAGGGATTCACGATGCACATGCAGCATGAACACATGGAGATTCTTGATGCTCACAATAGAAGAATTCTGAAGGCTCCTCTTGCTCAGAACAGAAACTTTCAAGTTCAAATCCATGCTGCTGATGCTACAATGGTACCATTCTAAAATACAATTTTGCAACTGAACTTAATTTATAATGCATAAAAAGATGACAAGGAGTTTGAACACCTTAGTCCTTCGTATATCATTCTTCTACATGCATTTGAACACCAACACAACTAAGAATCTATACACTAGCCCTGATATGATGAATTTCATCAACTCATCTGCTTTTGAAGAAAAAAAAAAACACAAATATCAACTCTATGAACTCCCTACTGTCCTAGCAGAACAACAGGCAAAGATTTGTGCATATCTCGGGGTAGGGACCTCCTGTAGGTATGAGGTTAGTGTCATTTGAAAGATAAGATCTAAGGCCACATTTGATGAAAATTTCAAGAATTATGGATCATTGTATGATTATCAATAGTTCTTTGAAAACGGTTCTATTTCTGCAGAATCTTGCAGAAATAAGATTCTGAACAGTGTACAGTTATAAATGCATAACTCTATGTATAATAATTGAAATTGCGTGCCGTCAGAGAAATTAGAAACCTAAGACAAATACCTTCACTCCATGGAAATTTATGAATTTTTAGTCTTATGGATAGATACAGTTTAAACTTCAAAGTTGACTCATGTGCTGCAGAATCCATTCCCGACAGCCTGAATTTCAAGATGCATATCTCGGGCTACCGATATCCTTTTAACCTAATTCCGGTGGCTATTTAAAGCTAAGACGCAATAATTAATGATGGAGAAAATTCATATTTTTTGGTCAACAAATGAATTCCCAGTAGGCCATTATGCAGAAAAGTTTTTTCTGCTGTGCTAGTTCTGGACAGCCTAGGTTGCAATGCGCATAACTCGGGTTGTAGGAACCCAAATGGCGTGATTCCGGTGACATTCAAAATATAACAAGCAATAATATTTATATCTAAAATTTTATAATTTTATAGCATGTATATTGGTACCGTTGTTTAGCCAAAGTTTCACTACGGTTTAAGAAAAAAATCAAGTTTCTTTGCTCAACAAAGTAAATCTCAGATTTTGAAGTGTGCCCTTGGATGTGCTTTTCTTGATTAAAACCAATGCAATGAAAACCAATGCATTACTAAAGAGTATAGACCAGTGGCCATCGCAAAGATTCATATATAAAATAACCCTACACAACCAAACAAAAGCTGCTCAACACAAATGTGCTAAAGTGTACATATTGTTGTCAATGTAAAATGATTTGTTACCTCTTCTACAAACAAATTGCTCATGATCTTTCTTTCCTTGTGACCTAGTAACAAATCTGTAGGAAATCCAGTGATAACAAATCTGCAATCAGTTTGGCAAGAAATCCAATGGCTCATTGCAGGAGTAAACATATTGAGACCAAATTTCACTTCTTGCGTGAGTGAATAAAGGGAAACTGTAATTGTGCTTTTGCAGGTGATCTGAATTTCATAAAGAAGATATCATGGCCAAGCCTATGAAAATTGAGAGATTCAAAGAGCTAAGGAGTTTTTTGAAAGTTGTATCAATAAGAGAATTGATTCAAACTTGATGTGCAGCAAATGATAGATGGAGTCTAGGTGCCAACCTAGTTGGGATGTTAGACTCCATAGTGATGCTAAATTAGCATATCTTGTGTGTTGAGTGAACTTTGAATTAGGTGGTTGTGTTGACAGAGTATTTCAAAGTCAGTTAGTAGTTATGAACTGTTGATGACAGTTATAACAGTAAAAGTGGTTAGCTCTGAGTTAGATGAGTTAGTTAGACTTATTAGTTAGAGGTCTAGTAGATCTATAAATGTGTGAAAGTACTGTAAGTGCAGTGGTATATGAATTCAATAAAGAGTTAATTTTGAGTATTATTCAGCATATATATTTTCTCTCTAAATCTTCTCTGTTTTCAGTAGTGTGTGTGGATTTCTTCTTCCCTTCTCCCCAACAGTTTATATATTTAATTACTCTCACATTTGACCATATTTGAAATGTACGTACTTTAATTATTAACTTGATTTAATTTTCGTTTCGCAGTACTATCCAGAACGTAAATGTCCGGTATACTCTGATGATCAACTTACCGCACTCAAGCAAGAGTGGTGCCGTTATATTGTAGATTTTATCGAATGAAGGTATATATATGTAAGTGTGATCTATTGTAGTCATTTCGAGTTTATATACCATTTTGAACTTAACAATGTTTATTTAGATATTATTGAAGGGGAGCAAGGATTTTGTTGAAGGGAAAGCAAAGGATTAATTGATCAAGGGCTTCTTCAATCAAGCTAGTACTAGCTAGGATTTTTTGGTTTTTGCTCTTGTATATAACATATTGTTGGTTTTCCTAACTGTATGCATGTACATGAATATACTGTGCTAAGATTGATCGAGGGCTTCTTCTTTCTTCAATCAAGCTACTGTGATAGTACAAGATTTTTGCTCTTGATATATATATATATATATATATATAATTAATTAATTTCGTTAGAAGACTCAGAAGCTTGGCTTCCGATGTCATCTTCTAAAATTTGATTGAGATTTTCAGAAGAATCACCATTTGATCCATCTGAATCATCAGATTCTATAAGCAAATTGTTCAGTTGTTCCTCAACTGTTGGTTCAAGATTTAAGGCTTTGATCTTTTTCTTAAGCCTACAATATTTGCTAATGTGTCCTGGCTTACCACAACTATAGCAAATGGTTGATTTCTTTGGGATTGCAATGTCAATTGCAGGTTTTGATTTAAACTCTTGTTTGAGTTTTCTTGGAGGAGTATTCCTTTTGTATTTAGTATACTTGGTATACTTTGGTTTATGGGACTTGTGGGTTTGATGATGAGATTGATGGTGTTTGTGGGAGGATTTTGGTTTGTCTTTTGGACAAGGGGGCATCCCAAATTGTTGGCAGAATGATCCTAAATCCTTCTTTGCTGCCTTTTCTTTTTGGAATTGATTACGAACTCTATCTTCTTAACAAAGTCGTGTACCTATTTTTTGGATAACTGCAATGAGTTGCCCATAGGTTAATTTGTCATAAGGGATTTTACCCTCAGGGGCATGAGCTGCAAGCTCATCCCTAACAATGTCTCCTATAGCAGTAGGAAGACCTGTTACAAATTTCTCTTTCCAGAGACGATCCTGACAATCTTCTCTGGTGTAAACCCTAGTTAGGAAGGTATCTCTATACCACCTAAAATCTGATAAGGATCTACATTGGAGATTGGCTAATAAATCAGCAGTTTTGTTTTTCCACACTGAGGTATTTCCAATAAAATGTTCAGCTATGGAAAAAATTAGGGTGTTAACCGCATCAGGTATGGGTTCACCATCACTTGTGATTGGTGTTCCATCAGCTTCAGTTTTGATAGCAGTAAAGACTTCTTCTTTCTGCTCATCAGTGAAAGAATGATCCCACCATCCTTTCAATTGGCCAGTAAACCCTGCTACAAGGATATTACAGATTACTTCCTCAGAAGCATCATTAGCAGCTTGATAAGCTGTGGCCATCATTGTCATATGTTGCAATGTGGTCATGATTTGGTATTCTGGCAAACCATCTATGTTCCATTCATAGATGTTATTGGCATTGAAGCTTTTGAAGGTTGGAGGTTTTTCTTCTAAGAGCAAATCTGGGGGAGTTGCACTAGGGTAATACAGCTTTGTGGATTTCTTCCAAGGTTTGGAGAAAACCGGATTGATATTAAAAAGGGGTTCATCTTTTGTTTTAGATGAAGAAGCCACAGATTCCTTATCTGAGCTAATTTCGTCAATTACATTGATGGTTGGACCAGTTGGACCTGTTGGGCCTTTGCTTCTTAGTCCATATTGGTTGTGGGTTTGTTGACCAGAATCTTGTGGAGAATCTGGTACCACAATGTTTTGGAGTCCTTGATCAACCTTTTTGATAGGGTCTACTTTGGGTTCAGTTTTGGGTTCATGTTTGACTTCTGGCTCACGAAGAAGTTTGAGACTTTCTTTAAACTTCCTAGTAACCTTGAAGGGTTTGAATATGGGTTTATCCAAGGGTTGGTTTTCTACTTCAGTTTTGGTTCCCGAAGAGGATGGTAAAGTAGAAACTTCAGATTTAGTCCTAGCACCTAAAACTTGAAGATACTTATTGGTATAATTGGCTTGTTCCATTAATTTTTTGATGTCATGCGGTGAAACTGGTTCAGTGACATCCTTTGTTTTGAAGGGTGAAGCCATGATTGGTATTGTAGCATCCTTAGGATCCTTGATCCCTGGGAGTTGGAAAGATGTATTCGGGGGTAGTTCCGCTTTAACTAACCCACCATTCTGCAAATGCCAAACAGTAATGACATTTGTTGACTTATCCTCAGTCAAGGTGATTTTCCAAGGATAATCAATATTATGTTTGACCAGATAAACATGAAACCAGTCAAAGAATTGGATGTTTTTCTTAACATTGTTAAGAAAGGTGTAATATTCATCTTGAATATTTTTTCTGTGTTCGCTTGTAATGCTTAAAGAACCACTCTCTGTGAGGTTTCCATTCCTCAGAGTAAAAGCTCTTTCTTAGGGATTCCTTATCAAAATGGGTCTCATAATTCATCATGATGAGACGCATTAAGAGAGGAGTATGTTGGAGACTGAATTGATTTTCCATCATCATCTTCAGCCTGGTAAATTGGTCTAGGGATACTAGATGAGGTATCTAGGCCCTGTAAGTTTATGGATTGATTTGATGATAAGGCAGAAAAGGATTGCCTTGATGGTACAGATCTAAAAACTTCAGATCTAATACTTGGTGATCTAAAAGAACTAAAAGAATTTCGCCTATCAAAGACTAATTCTACTTGTCCTGATTGAGATTGCACAATTTGGTTAAAGTTTGATGATTCTCTGGGCAAAGCTGGTGTAGCTTTATCCAGAATCCATCTTTCTGGTAAGACTACGTCTTTCCAGAGGATTGTTTTAGGCACAATGATATTGGCCTTGGTGATATCGGTGAGAAACAAAGTTGTTTCTCCAGTTGTTTTTGTTTTGAGGACTTTAGAGTTACAAGAATTCATTACTTTATATTGAATCCTGTACAGTAAAGCCGCTGGGATAGATCCATGTTTCATGTCTAACCCACATATTTTGATGTTTAAGAACAAAGAATCCAAAATATTTCTATCTTGCAAACCTAACGTTCTATTTGGATAACAATTGAAGTAAATCGGACCATGACTTAGGCTAGTTTCTACTGTTCCTAAGAGCGAATCCTCAAATTTGTTATGCCTAATATCTCTTAAGCACATTAAGATTGAAGCATTTAATCCTTCTCGGATTAATGGTTTTACAGCTACCTGTACACATCCTATGTGTAGGTATCTATATTTGTTTTTGTGATTTTTGATTGTGTCCATAGAGAGAAGATGGAATTCTTCACTCTCTGGGTTGATTGGAATATTTTTCTCTACTGTCTTAATGACATAGTCAGAATGGAGGAAAAATCTTCCATCTGGCTTGTAGAGTTCTTTTGTGGGAATCTTTGGGATTTCCCAATTATCAATATCTTGATTGATGTTTTCGAAGTAGATCTCTTCGTTGAAGATACTGCTGGGATTGTTAGGAATCTCAGATTCCTGGAGAGATGAAGAAGAGGGTTGGGAGGAGCGAAAAGAAAGTTTTGAAAAAGAACGAGACAACATATTTTTAAAATCTCTGGTATCTTTGCCTTCCTTTGGTTCCATAGAACTAACAGTATAGATCCAAATCAAATCCTTCTGAATATTTTCTCATAGAAATATACAATCATAAACAAAAGCAGATGAACTTATTATTCTTAACCAAGGCTATACCTTAATCTTAACCAAAAGCAACCTGGGCATCATATTTTACTTATCTTGCCTTAGCATGGGCAAATTAGACTTACTGCCTCTTTCAACCATAACGAGGACTTACAGCTACAGCTCAAACAAGATAAATCAAATATATGCAAAATGGCTCTTACCCGGTTAAGAGGTATACCAACCAGTTAATAATCATAAGCTCAATATAAAATAAATAGGTGGCAAAGCCAACCATAGAAGAGTAGGTAGGAGGCAGAGCCTTCCATTTAACTCTTTTTTTTTTTTTTTTCAAAAAGATCGGATCTGAGATCTACATTACAATTCCTACTTCCCCTTTTTAATTTAGTTGCCTTCGCCATAATCTGGTATCAGAGCCCGAAGGGGAAGTAGGAATAGTAATGTAGATCTCAGATCCGATCTTTCTGAAAAAAAAAAAAAGAGTTAAATGGAAGGCTCTGCCTCCTACCTACTCTTCTATGGTTGGCTTTGCCACCTATTTATTTTATATTGAGCTTATGATTATTAACTGGTTGGTATACCTCTTAACCGGGTAAGAGCCATTTTGCATATATTTGATTTATCTTGTTTGAGCTGTAGCTGTAAGTCCTCGTTATGGTTGAAAGAGGCAGTAAGTCTAATTTGCCCATGCTAAGGCAAGATAAGTAAAATATGATGCCCAGGTTGCTTTTGGTTAAGATTAAGGTATAGCCTTGGTTAAGAATAATAAGTTCATCTGCTTTTGTATATGATTGTATATTTCTATGAGAAAATATTCAGAAGGATTTGATTTGGATCTATACTATTAGTTCTATGGAACCAAAGGAAGGCAAAGATACCAGAGATTTTAAAAATATGTTGTCTCGTTCTTTTTCAAAACTTTCTTTTCGCTCCTCCCAACCCTCTTCTTCATCTCTCCAGGAATCTGAGATTCCTAACAATCCCAGCAGTATCTTCAACGAAGAGATCTGCTTCGAAAACATCAATCAAGATATTGATAATTGGGAAATCCCAAAGATTCCCACAAAAGAACTCTACAAGCCAGATGGAAGATTTTTCCTCCATTCTGACTATGTCATTAAGACAGTAGAGAAAAATATTCCAATCAACCCAGAGAGTGAAGAATTCCATCTTCTCTCTATGGACACAATCAAAAATCACAAAAACAAATATAGATACCTACACATAGGATGTGTACAGGTAGCTGTAAAACCATTAATCCGAGAAGGATTAAATGCTTCAATCTTAATGTGCTTAAGAGATATTAGGCATAACAAATTTGAGGATTCGCTCTTAGGAACAGTAGAAACTAGCCTAAGTCATGGTCCAATTTACTTCAATTGTTATCCAAATAGAACGTTAGGTTTGCAAGATAGAAATATTTTGGATTCTTTGTTCTTAAACATCAAAATATGTGGGTTAGACATGAAACATGGATCTATCCCAGCGGCTTTACTGTACAGGATTCAATACAAAGTAATGAATTCTTGTAACTCTAAAGTCCTCAAAACAAAAACAACTGGAGAAACAACTTTGTTTCTCACCGATATCACCAAGGCCAATATCATTGTGCCTAAAACAATCCTCTGGAAAGACGTAGTCTTACGAGAAAGATGGATTCTGGATAAACCTACACCAGCTTTGCCCAGAGAATCATCAAACTTTAACCAAATTGTGCAATCTCAATCAGGACAAGTAGAATTAGTCTTTGATAGGCGAAATTCTTTTAGTTCTTTTAGATCACCAAGTATTAGATCTGAAGTTTTTAGATCTGTACCATCAAGGCAATCCTTTTCTGCCTTATCATCAAATCAATCCATAAACTTACAGGGCCTAGATACCTCATCTAGTATCCCTAGACCAATTTACCAGGCTGAAGATGATGATGGAAAATCAATTCAGTCTCCAACATACTCCTCTCTTAATGCGTCTCATCATGATGAATTATGAGACCCATTTTGATAAGGAATCCCTAAGAAAGAGCTTTTACTCTGAGGAATGGAAACCTCACAGAGAGTGGTTCTTTAAGCATTACAAGGGAACACAGAAAAAATATTCAAGATGAATATTACACCTTTCTTAACAATGTTGAGAAAAACATCCAATTCTTTGACTGGTTTCATGTTTATCTGGTCAAACATAATATTGATTATCCTTGGAAAATCACCTTGACTGAGGATAAGTCAACAAATGTCATTACTGTTTGGCATTTGCAGAATGGTGGGTTAGTTAAAGCGGAACTACCCCCGAATACATCTTTCCAACTCCCAGGGATCAAGGATCCTAAGGATGCTACAATACCAATCATGGCTTCACCCTTCAAAACAAAGGATGTCACTGAACCAGTTTCACCGCATGACATCAAGAAATTAATGGAACAAGCCAATTATACCAATAAGTATCTTCAAGTTTTAGGTGCTAGGACTAAATCTGAAGTTTCTACTTTACCATCCTCTTCGGGAACCAAAACTGAAGTAGAAAACCAACCCTTGGATAAACCCATATTCAAACCCTTCAAGGTTACTAGGAAGTTTAAAGAAAGTCTCAAACTTCTTCGTGAGCCAGAAGTCAAACATGAACCCAAAACTGAACCCAAAGTAGACCCTATCAAAAAGGTTGATCAAGGACTCCAAAACATTGTGGTACCAGATTCTCCACAAGATTCTGGTCAACAAACCCACAACCAATATGGACTAAGAAGCAAAGGCCCAACAGGTCCAACTGGTCCAACCATCAATGTAATTGACGAAATTAGCTCAGATAAGGAATCTGTGGCTTCTTCATCTAAAACAAAAGATGAACCCCTTTTTAATATCAATCCGGTTTTCTCCAAACCTTGGAAGAAATCCACAAAGCTGTATTACCCTAGTGCAACTCCCCCAGATTTGCTCTTAGAAGAAAAACCTCCAACCTTCAAAAGCTTCAATGCCAATAACATCTATGAATGGAACATAGATGGTTTGCCAGAATACCAAATCATGACCACATTGCAACATATGACAATGATGGCCACAGCTTATCAAGCTGCTAATGATGCTTCTGAGGAAGTAATCTGTAATATCCTTGTAGCAGGGTTTACTGGCCAATTGAAAGGATGGTGGGATCATTCTTTCACTAATGAGCAGAAAGAAGAAGTCTTTACTGCTATCAAAACTGAAGCTGATGGAACACCAATCACAAGTGATGGTGAACCCATACCTGATGCGGTTAACACCCTAATTTTTTCCATAGCTGAACATTTTATTGGAAATACCTCAGTGTGGAAAAACAAAACTGCTGATTTATTAGCCAATCTCAAATGTAGATCCTTATCAGATTTTAGGTGGTATAGAGATACCTTCCTAACTAGGGTTTACACCAGAGAAGATTGTCAGGATCGTCTCTGGAAAGAGAAATTTGTAACAGGTCTTCCTAATGCTTTAGGAGACATTGTTAGGGATGAGCTTGCAGCTCATGCCCCTGAGGGTAAAATCCCTTATGACAAATTAACCTATGGGCAACTCATTGCAGTTATCCAAAAAATAGGTACACGACTTTGTCAAGAAGATAGAGTTCGTAATCAATTCCAAAAAGAAAAGGCAGCAAAAAAGGATTTAGGATCATTCTGCCGACAATTTGGGATGCTCCCTTGTCCAAAAGACAAACCAAAATCCTCCCACAAACACCATCAATCTCATCATCCAACCTACAAGTCCCATAAACCAAAGTATACCAAGTATACTAAATACAAAAGGAATACTCCTCCAAGAAAACTCAAACAAGAGTTTAAATCAAAACCTGCAATTGACATTGCAATCCCAAAGAAATCAACCATTTGCTATAGTTGTGGTAAGCCAGGACACATTAGCAAATATTGTAGGCTTAAGAAAAAGATCAAAGCCTTAAATCTTGAACCAACAGTTGAGGAACAACTGAACAATTTGCTTATAGAATCTGATGATTCAGATGGATCAAATGGTGATTCTTCTAAAAATCTCAATCAAATTTTAGAAGATGACATCGGAAGCCAAGCTTCTGAGTCTTCTAACGAAATTAATGTCTTAACTAAGGATCAAGATCTCCTTTTTGAAGTCATTAATGCTATTCCTGACCAAGATGAAAGGAAGAGATACTTTGAAAGGTTCTCTGCTTCGATGAGGCCTGAACCTAAGGCTAAAGGAAAAGCCATCATCAAAGATCAATTTGATTTCAAACAAATTCTCAAACGTTTGGATTCCAAACAACAAAAACCTGTCACACTCCAAGATCTCCAGGAAGAGATCAAGAATCTCAAACATGAAATCAAAGAGATAAAACAAGAACAAGCTGTCCATAAGCTTATTTTATCTCACCTTGATGATCAATCATCTGCACCTCCTTCAGATGATAAAGTTTTAGTTCAATCAAAGGATGATAAAGGTGTTAGTTGTCATTTGGAAAATGAAGACTTGAACACTGACAAAGATCAAGAGTTTTTGAATCTGATTAATCAATTGCAAATTCAAAAATTCTACATTAGGATTAAAATTATCATAGATGATTTTATTCTTAATACGACAGCGCTATTTGATACTGGTGCTGATTCAAACTGTATTTTAGAAGGATTAATTCCTACTAAATACTTTGAGAAAACATCCGAAAGGCTGAGCACAGCTAATGGCTCAAAATTTAGGATTAATTACAAATTATCCAAAGCCATAATTGAAAATCATGGTCTTAAAGTAGAAACCCCGTTTTTACTTGTGAAAGATCTCAAAAACGAAGTGATTTTAGGAACACTGTTCATAAGGTCACTTTTTCCCCTAACAATCACCAATGAAGGAATTTCTACTCAACATCTGGGTAGAAAGGTAATCTTCTCCTTCATACGCAAACCTTTGGTAAGAAATTTAAACTTTCTTCACCATAAACAAAACCAGGTCAATTTCTTAAAAGAAGAAGTTTCTTTTAAAAGCATTGACTTAAAACTCAATCAGCCTGATGTCAAAAAGAGGATCCAAGATCTTCTTGAAGAAATTCATAATTCCATCTGTTCAGATGTGCCAAATGCATTTTGGGACAGAAAGAAACATGTAGTTGATTTGCCTTACGAACAAGGTTTCACTGATAGGCAAATCCCTACCAAAGCTAGACCTATTCAAATGAACCAAGAATTACTTCAATATTGCCAAAAAGAGATAAATGATCTCTTACAAAAAGGTTTAATTAGACCAAGTAAATCACCATGGTCTTGCGCAGCTTTTTATGTAAATAAAAACGCTGAAATTGAGCGTGGAACTCCTCGCTTAGTTCAAAATTACAAACCTCTCAATCAAGCGCTTAAGTGGATTAGGTATCCAATTCCAAATAAAAAGGATTTACTTAGTCGCTTACACAATGCAAAAATATTTTCCAAATTTGACATGAAATCTGGTTATTACCAAATTGAAATCAAAGAAAGTGATCGC